>CM076710.1:44147500-45347500 GCA_038501285.1 Penstemon eatonii | reverse complement strand
TCTCCAGACTTCATTTTGAAGTTATCCAGTTTTTCCAAAGCAACAGTAAGCTGATGCTCTTTTATAGCATCATTGCCTTCGCTCATATCACGAACTTTGTCCCACATCTCTTTTGCAGTTTTGCAATGTTTGACTTTATCAAACCGATCATTATCCAGGGCTTTAGTCATGATAAATCTTCCGACTTTGTCAAGATTGAACAACTTTATTTCATCTGCTGTCATCTCATGTAAGTCTTTCTCCACCACGGTATCAACTTCATTGATCTTTATCATCTTGGTGAATCTGAATGGACCTTTTATGATACATAAGTTATCATTATAAGCAGCTAGAAAAATCTCCATCCTGATTTTCCAGTCTTCAGAAGACATACCAGCAATGTGGGGAACATGGCTGATACAATCCATTTTTCAAAAATTTTTTAATTTTAAAAAATATGCTCTTTTGAAAAAGTTTTGAAAACCTTTGAAAAACACTTGGATCAAGCTCGTTGATCAGGCAGCTGATTCTAATGAACCACCTGCTCTGATACCACTTGTTGGTCCCAAGTGGTCAGATGAGGTCTAGAGGGGGAGGTGAATAGACCTCTGAAAATTTTTAGACTTAAAAACTTTTCAGTCGTCTGTCAGCAGACTAAGCTTATAGAGAACAGTAAGCTGATTAAGCTGATCGTGAACAAATCTTGAACAGCAGAGTGACCACTCTTTTTATAGTAACTTAGCTGATTTCAGCAAAAAATAGTTTTACAAGAGTATACTTGCAGCGGATAATTTGTAAGTGTTTTTCACAAGTAGACTAAGTCTTTTAAAGATTTTATCCCCAATTTTAAAACTCCTTCAAAATCTTTAAATAAATATTTCAAGGTGTTAACTTATGCAACTTTAAAATATGCAAGAAAACTTATGCAAAAATAACACAAAGAATTTTTATAGTGGTTATATGGATAAAAATCCTTCAGTCCACTCTTCCAGATCACACAGATTCTGGGTTATACTATAAACACAAAGTTTACAATATTTCTCCACTTACACCAAAACAACAAATGAGAAGGCCGTAAGCTCACAATAGGAGATCACTAAGAAAACCTATCCTCTGAAGTTAGATCACTCACAAAGATGGATCTACACTTCGCACAACACTCAACTAACACAAATTCACTCAGAAAGTGTTTTCTTTTTGGCTTCAACTTGGTTTCTGTCAACAAATGACTCTACCAGACGAGTGAGCTGTTCTTGAGTTTCTTGAGACTTAAAAAATTCTGCTTCGGAAATAAAATCTCAGAGTGTTGGTGTGTTTCTTGCTGATGGGGGCTATTTCGCACCCCTTATAATGTTCGGATCGACTAAGGGATATGAGATCGGTCCGACCAGCTGAGTCCGTTCGGGATCATCTATCGACCCAGTAGAATACGACTCTCCTCAACAAGCAGACTATAATCCGGACTCAAGAAGGACAATTGGGCCGAGTCCTATTAGAACTATGTTTCCTTGTAAAACTAGGTTAATGATGATATAAATACCTAGTTAATCATTGTATTGCGTACGTTTTACATACTCAGTTTATGCCTGCATACCAAAATAATCTAAGATTATTGAATAGAAAAGCTTTTGCTATACTATTATATTCAGTGATTGTCTTTATTACTGATTGTTCCATCTAATTGTTCTTCCTTGAGATTGATCCATCCGGAATAAAGTAACAGAGCCCTTTAATTCATATTGATTGAGAACCCCTAATCACACATATTTACTGATTTAATCTTACCCTACGAAATTCGGTTAAATCAGTTGGCGCCCACCGAGGGGCTAGGTTAATTATTCGATCGACATATGGCTCGCCCAAGGAAGAGCGCTCGTAATGGGGCAAGAAGTAACACAAGTAACCTTCATAACACATCTGAAGATCCACAGGGAAATACTGATAATAACGCCCCTGAGAACAACGACAATTTGCAAGGACCTCTTCAGCACTAGCAGGAACCCCAAGGGATTCCTACCGGTACAATACCGGAAGAACCTGTAGCTCCGGCGATCCCTGTTCCCCTCTTAGACGCTCAGGAGAAATTGCGACAGATTGCTATGCTCTTTAAATCTCTCAGCCCAGAGGAACTACTCGTACTCGAACAGGTTCCTCGATACCCTAGGGCTACTAAGGCAAATCCAATTCATAGGACGCCGAGGCAGAATGATCAAATCTCTCAACAAGCTGATAGCCCGGTAAGCGAGCAGCGCTCATTACACAGTCCGCAAGGGAGGAACTCAAAACCCTCCGATAACAATCTCCGGAAAAAACCGGGTCAGAGAAGACCGCAGCTGGGACGCAGCGGGTCCAAGGAACATACGATAATCCCCATCGAGGATGACGCGGGCAATGCAATCCCTGATCGACCATGAACTATGCGGTTCTCGAAAAGAGAAATCGAAAAGATGGTACAGGAACGACTTGAGCAACGCTTACGATCTGTTCAAAACCCGTGGGCCAGAACCACGGAACTCCAGGAGAGCTTAGCGGCCTGCTCTCCCTTCTGCAGAGAAATAAAAGAGGCACAGTCAACCGGACAGGTACCCGGTAGACTACCCAGATACGACGGAACCACTGATCCAGATGACTATATCTTTAGCTTCACAAACATAATGAACTTATATGCTCACTCGGTGGAATTCACCGCTAAGTTGATGGTGACCACGTTAGAAGGACTAGCTTTGGACTGGTTCGCCAAGCAACCAGCCAACTCCATATTCAGTTTTCGGGAATTATGCAACAAGCTGACACAGCAGTTCGCCAGTCAAAAGAGGCAAAAACTGCCAATGAGCTATTTAGGAACCATTTATCAACAAGTGGGTGAATCCCTAAGGAACTGGTTGGCAAGAATTTAATGTGGAATTTCTCAAAATGGATTCCCCTAATATCGATTACATAATCTCCACTCTCTTCGACCTCACGAAGAATAGGCAGTTCGGAAATGCCCTCAGCCGAAAGCAACCAAGAACGTTCGCTGACATCATGAGCTTGGCATCTAAATATATGACCTAGGAAGAAATGAATTCTTTTAAAGATAAGAACAAAAACAAAGCTACCGCCTCAGGCTCCAAACGGCAAGATAGAATTCCTACCCAAAGATCCATGGACTATGAACGATCTTTTAGAAAAGGCAACGTCTTCCAGCGATTAGAATACAATAAAAATGACCAGGATAGACGACCTAACATCTATCAAAGATCTAGAACCACCGAGCCGGCAATCCGGAGCAGGGTCAATCAAGTAGATCACCCAAGGCTAACCGTTCCTATAGAAGAAATCTTGGCTGTACTAGAAAGGAATAATTGGATCCCAGAAGCGAAGAGAATCGCTCAGCCAAGACCAGGTGGACGAAACTATGATTTATAGTACAAATATCACCGGGCACACGGGCACCGCACTGAAGATTGTTTTCACCTTAAAAAAGAGATTGAAAGGCTGATCGAACAAGGAAAACTAAATGACTATTTGGAGCGGGATAACCGCAAGCGAGGAAGAAGTAGGAGTCCTCGGTATAACAACCAAAGAAGAAGTTCACGTAGAAGGTCCCCTAATGATGGTCCCCCACAAGAATTAAACAATGACCAGATTAACGGTACCATCCACATAATCTCAGGAGGACCCGCAGGCGGAGACAGTCGTAATGCTCGTCGAAGGACCGCTAGATCCATAATTGGAAGCTTAAAATACCCGAAAGAAGTATGGACCCTAGAAAACAAAGCAACAACCAACCAGTTAATTAGTTTCAACGAGGGCGAAGTACCCAAAAACCTTGTTTCGGACACAAAAGAGGATAGCCCCGACTTCCCGATGGTGGTATCGCTAGAAATAGCGAATTACAACGTCAAAAGAATCCTGATCGATAATGGAAGCTCAGCGAATATCATCTCTAAAGAGGTCCTAGCCCAGATGAACTTGGGACAAATAACATTCCAAAAAGTAGCCACGCCTTTAGTAGGATTCGGGGGATCCGAGATTGTCCCCAGTGGCACAATAATTTTAAGTGTCTCACTCGGGAAGAAACCGTATCGGACGGTGAAGCTAGTAAAATTTTTAGTAGTAGAAACTCCCTTTGCCTACAATGCAATCCTAGGGCGACCAGCACTCAACCTATTCCGAGCTGTAGTTTCAACATACCATCAGAAAATAAAATTTCCAACTGACGCAGGGATCGGAGAAATAGTGAACGATCATTGCATGGCATGGGACTGCTACAACACATCACTAACCTTGGGAAATCGCCCAAGATCGATTACCCCAAGCAAAAGAAAGCTTGAAGACGACAATGATAGAATCGGAGATGAAATCCCTAACACCGACCGAATAGATAAGAAGGGAAAGGAACCACTGGATTTAGCTTTAAAACCACCGGAACATAAAGATATCCTATTGGTACAAGGGGACCCAACAAAAACAACAAGAATAGGAACCGAATTAAGCAAAGAAGGGGAAGTAATGTTGATCGACTTTCTCAGAAATAATGTAGACATCTTCGCCTGGAGCGCGAACGACATTGAAGGGATTGACCCCCGAGTAATCAGTCATTGGCTAAAAATCGAACCCGTGGCAAAACCTGCTAGACAAAAGAAGAGGAATCATGGGCCAATAAAGGATAAAATAATTAAGGCAGAAGTAGAAAGGCTACTCAAGGCAAAACAAATTCGAGAAATACACTTCTCGGAATGGCTATGTAATGTTGTGCTAGTAGCAAAGGGAGACAAAAAGGATAACAAATGGAGAATGTGCAACGATTTCACCGACCTTAATAAATTATGCCCGCGCTACCCATATCCTCTCCCAAGGATCGACTTATTAGTCGACTCAACCGCTGGCTTTGCAATTTTCAGTATGATGGATGCTTTCCAAGGTTTCTATCAAATATACATGGATGAGCGAGACCAAGAGAAAACCGCGTTCATAACTGAGCAGGGAGTGTATTGCTTTATAGTAATGCCATTTGGCTTGAGGAACGCCGGGGCCACTTACTGATGAGGGGTATTTCGAGCTCCACATTGGGAAGCCCGAGCAAGACCAAAAAGAGAAGAATCCGACCATGCTCACCTAAAATCAAGTCCAGTTTGCGGCCTATTCAATCCGAACACCCAGGGAATGCTCGTGGTCGGAATTTACTATTGGGCCGATCATAGGCCCAAGCCCTTGGGCCAGAGAAATATATCCCTGTGGATGGAGTAGCTAGCTCATCATTTTTCACTATAAATACCATTTGCATTTATGACGCCAGACACGCTTTCCCAGATGCTCTTCACTCGAAGCTATAGCTCGGATATATTAGTCCGACCGCATTTATGTGTATTTCGCCCTCTAGCTTGTACGGCATCCAATAATTCTCGGATAGGACCCCAAATATTGTAACTTGTACTTCAACGTTCGGAATATATATACAAATTGATCTTTCATTTGCTTCCTAGCGTTTATAATATTATTTTATTAATATCGATCACACTACGAATTTGCGTAAGATCAATTGGCGCCCACCGTGGGGCCTTAATTGGGTGTTAGATCGAAAAATGCCTACTACGAGGAGAAATACATATAACCGAGGAGAACCATCTCATGCTGCTGGGGTTCGGAACTCAGTTAACAATGAGCCCGATAATCTATCTAGGGCGGCTCAGCAACCAGAAGTTCCGCCAATCCCTCTGTAGGATATTGCTCCGATACACACCACAATTGCTGACCTGAGATCCATCATAGGCACCATGTGCAGGGAATTTCTGAACAGTGGAAGGGCTGACCAATCTCCTGTGGACCAGCCACCTGCCTATGGGAGACCAGAAATCCCTTCCTCGAACATCCAGAAGGAAAACAGTGTGTTACGAGCTACATCGAATGCAGCCGCACCGAACTTGCCTCGAGCTGCTCCCATGAAGTCTAATCTCCGCTCGGCAAATCCGGTGCGATCGATACAAGATCTGGAGGACTCAGTGGTAGGGGAAAGCCACCCTATGGATATGGCGAGAAAGGAAAAATCAGCATACAAGAGGATCACAGAGTCCGAGCTTGAAAGAATAGTGCAGGAGCGGGTTGCAAAGAAGTTAGACCAGGAGGAGGCGGTGATAGAGCTTCGTCGTGCCACTACTGCTGCCAGTGGCACCGAAATGAACCAAAATAGGGAAATCGTACCAGGGAATATCCGAGATAGAGAGATTGGAAATAGTATCATGCGATGTTCGCCATTCAGCAAAGAAATACGTGAAGCCAGGAATACCGAAACAGTACCAACAAGGTTACCACGGTATAACGGGACTACCGACCTCGGGGAACACATCAACAGTTTTGTTAATGTAATGAATTTATATGGACATTCGAAAGATTTCTGTTGCAAAATTATGGTCACGACCTTTGAAGGAATTGCCCTTGATTGGTTCGGAAAATTACCGCCAAATTCTATATTCTCTTTCGATGAATTTAGTGACAAGTTTAAGCATCAATTTGCGAGCCAGAGAAAACCTAAGTTGCCGGCAAATCACTTGGGAACGGTCAAGCAGGGAGAAGTGGAGACTTTGAGGCAGTGGTTATCAAGATTTAGTATCGAGCTATTGAAAGTCGATACCCCACAAATTGAATACCTATCCCCCTTGATGTTCGAATTGACTAGAAGCATCCAATTCGGAAACGCACTATGTAGAAAGCAACCTAAGTCTTTTGAACGAATAATGGAAATCGCAGAGAAGTATATGATTCAGGAGGAGATGAACAGATTAAAAAATGCCCATAGCCCAATGCTTCCTCTTAACAAAAAGCAAGATCGAGCCCCTATACCAAAACCAAGCGATTATGGAGGTACGAATAGAGGATCGGTTTGGCAGCGACTCAATGCATATAAGCCACAGATATCAGTGCAAAGGCCGAATGCCTACGGTCAGCCTTATGATCAGCACCGGCCACCCAGACCTAAGAAAATTCAGTTCACCGAGTTGAATATCCCAAAAGAGGAAATTTTAACTGTATTGGAAGAAGGAAATTTGATTCCCGAAGCTCAGAGGATTACCCAGGCAAGACCGGGGGCAATGGGATATGACCAATACTGCAGGTACCATAGAGCTCGTGGGCACAGTACTGAGAATTGTTATCAGCTGAAGGTTGAGATCGAGAAGTTAATTGCGCAAGGAAAACTTAAGGAATTCGTGAAAGGAACTAACTACAAAGGCCGATATAGATCCAGGAGTCCACGGATGTTTAATAATCAGCGAAAGGAGGTTCGGAATCAGGGAGAGGAGCAGTTGAATGGAGTGATAAATGTGATCGCAGGCGGACCGGCAGGAGGAGATAGCAAGAACGCTAGGAAAAGGACAATGAGGTCGATAAAATCATCCGTTTCGACCAAAAGGGAAATATTTTCTTTGGAATTCCCATCAATGGAAAATCAAGTCATAAGTTTTAGAGATGCCGATCGACCTTCCGATGTAACCTGGGATACAAATGAGGATGATCCGGATTTTTCTATGGTGTTAACGCTGAAAATAGCTAATTATGAAGTCAAAAGAATTTTGGTTGACAATGGAAGTTCGGCGAACATTACCTCCTCAGAGGCCCTCACTCGGATGAATCATCAGCATCCTCATCTCGACCGAGTAGCCACTCATTTAGTCGGGTTCGGAGGGTCAGAGATTGTCCCATTAGGAACCATTCTATTAAGCACAACTCTAGGAACAAAACCCAAAAGCGTAACAAGGATGATAAAATTTCTGGTGGTCGAAACGCCTTTTGCCTACAATGCTATATTGGGAAGACCTGCTCTAAACACCTTCAAGGCAGTAGTCTCTACTTACCATCAAAAGGTGAAATTCCCGACAGACGGTGGAGTAGGGGAGGTACGAAACGATCAATACATGGCTTGGGAATGTTATAACTCATCTTTAAGCATAAAAAAGAAAGTGGAGCCCGAAATCCCAGCAAAAAAAAAATTAGTTGATTTGGAATCAGGCTCGGCATCGAATTTACCAATTCCCGAAATTGAAAAGCTGCAAGGAAGAAAAGGAAAAAATGTAGACATGAGCATACAAGCACCTGATCATAAGAAGGTGATATTGGTTCCCGGATCTCCGGAGAAAGTTACCAGAATCGAAACGGAACTAAGTGAAGGAATGGAGTCCATGCTCCTAGAATTCTTGCAAGAGAATGTAGATGTATTTGCCTGGAGCTCGGATGATATTGTGGGAATCGACCCGCGCGTAATAACCAGTCTTTAAACATCGATCCTAAAGCTAAGCCAGTGAGACAGAAGAAGCGTAACCACGGACGAGAGAAGGATAAGATAATTAAGGCAGAAGTTGAAAAGTTACTGGCTGCTGGTCAAATCAAAGAAGTGAAATTCACCGAGTGGTTATGTAATGTGGTTCTGGTCTCCAAGGGAGATAAGGCAGAGAATAAGTGGAGGATGTGTAACGATTTTACACTGCAAGATTTGTGTTTTTTAGAATGATGGATGCTTTCCAGGGATTTTACCAAATTTTCATGAATGTAAAGGATCAGGACAAAACCGCATTCATCACCGAGCAAGGAGTGTATTGCTTCGTAGTTATGCCGTTCGGTCTAAGAAACACGGGCGCAACCTGTCAAAGGCTGGTGAATATGATGTTTAAAGAGTTAATTGGAGAGATCATGGAGGTTTATGTGGATTGTAAAGAGCATGACAGAAGAAGACCACATTAAGCATCTCGGCAGATGCTTCGACATATTGAGAAAATATGGAATGAAATTAAACCCGGCAAAATGCACTTTCGGGGTGCGATCGGGAAAGTTTCTTGGATATCTTGTCCATGAAAGGGGGATCGAAGCTAACCCAGAGAAGATCCGAGCAATGACCAATCTTCAACCACCAAAGAAACTTTCAGATGTTCAGAGTTTGGTCGGAAAAATCATCTCGTTGAACAGATTTATCTCTCGATCCGCCGACAAGAGTTTACCGTTTTTCAAGCTATTGCGTAAGTCGAAGGATTTCAAGTGGAATACTGAATGAGACAAGGCTTTCAAAGACCTAAAAACCTATTTAACTTCACCTCCGATGCTGGCCAAGCCCACGGATGGAGAGCTTTTGTACCTCTACATAGCCGTTTCAAACGAGGCTGTTAGTTTGGTACTGGTAAAGTTAGAAGAATCCGTGCAAAAACCGGTCTATTACTTGAGCAAATTGTTGCAAGGTGCAGAGAAGAATTATATGGAGATTGAAAAATTCGCACTTGCTTTGGTAGTTGCTGCGCGAAGACTAAGGCCCTATTTTCAAACTTATAAGGTTATTGTCTTAACAAACCAACCTTTGAGGCAGGTCTTATCTAAGCCAGAAGCATCCGGCCGATTAATTAAATGGGCAATTGAATTGGGGCAATTCGAGATTGAGTACCTGCCGCGAACAGCAGTAAAGGCACAAGTGCTAGCCGACTTCCTGGTGGAATCCACTAGTATGAAAAGCATAGAGAATGAAGAAAACTCCGAAATAAACGTGCTAACAGGGGTTGAGGACCCAACATGGTTAATGCACGTTGATGGCTCTTCGACCAGGGAAGGAGGCGGAGCAGGAATTCATTTTCAAGGACCCGATGGCGAAGATTTGAGTTACGCAATAACTTTGGATTTTGTCATTACAAACAATGAAGCAGAGTACGAAGCCTTGATCGCAGGGTTAGAGATGGCTTTAAGGCAAAGGTAAGATCAATTACTGTGCTGACAGATTCTGAACTTGTCCATAGGCAGGTGAAGGGCATTTACGAAGCAAAGGAGTTCAACATGATAAAATATTTAAACAAGGCGAAAAGTCTGATATCACAATTCAAGAAGTTTGAGATTCAGCCTGTTCCTAGAGAAGAAAATTTGTGGGCTGACTTGTTGTCAAAATTCACTGGTATAGCGGACGGAAAGAAGGAAAGGAATATTACATGGCTATTGTCGAACACATCCGCTATCGACCTGGATGTCATTCCTGGGATCGACGTCATGGAAATCGACGAACAAAAGATCTCCTGGATCGACCCCTTAATCGATTATCTAAAGAAAGGAGAGTTGCCAGAAGATGCAAATGAAGCCAGAAGGATTAAGTATCGATCCCCGTCATTTACCCTGATTAATGATAAGCTCTACAAACAATCCTCCTCTGGAATCCTATTAAAATGTATCCCTGAAAATCAATATAATATGATTCTAAAAGAAGTTCACGAGGGAGAAGCAGGGAATCATGGCGGAGCTCGAGCATTAGCCCTAAAATGTTCGAGGACTGGATATTATTGGCCAACTCTCTTTATTGATGCGGTAGAATATGTGAAGAGGTGTCATCATTGTCAAATTCATTCGAATTTGATTCATCAGCCAGCCGAGCAGATGCACTCTATCCCAATCTGTTAGCCGTTCGATAAATGGGGTATCGACATTGTCGGTCCTTTCCCGACCGCCAGGTCAAGGAAGAATTATGTATTGGTCGCGGTCGAATATTTCAGTAAATGGGTCGAATGTGTAGCTCTGACCAAGATCACGCAGTTCCAAGTTATAAATTTTCTATGGAAAAATATTGTCTGTCGATTCGGAATTCCCAGAGTTCTAATCTCCGACAATGGAACGCAATTCTCCGGCAAGAAGGTCACAGATTGGTGTGAGAAGTTCAGGATACAGCAAAATTTCGCATCAGTAGGGCACCCTCAGGCCAATGGACAAACAAAGGTCGTAAATAGATAGATCGTTTAATCTCTTGAAAAGCACTTATACGACGCAAAGGGAAAATGGCTCGATGAACTTCCCGGAGTTTTATGGGCTTATAGAACCACTATAAAAGCAGCTACAGGGGAGACTCCTTTTAGCTTAGTGTACGGATCGGAAGCGGTTATTCCAGTTGAGAATCTGATATCTTCTCCCAGAATTGAATTCTATGATTCCGAAGAAAATAAATCGTTGAGGGAAATGGAAGTCGATCATGCAGACAGCAAAAGGGATCGAGCTAAGCTGAAAATTCAGGCCACGAAATCCAACATGGAAAAAGCCTACAACCAAAAGGTTAGAATCCGTACCTTTAAGGTCCGAGATCTGGTGCTGAAAAAAGTAGAGGTCTCAAAGCATGTCGGAAAGCCTCAACCCAATTGGGATGGTCCTAATGTAGTGGTCGAAGTAGGAAAGAAAGGTTCTTACAAAATTGCTCATTAAAATGGAGAAGTTCTGCCTCGATCCTGGAATGCTATAAATTTGAGAAGATATTACGGAAGATGAAGATTGTTTAACAATTTCTAGCCTATCTATTAGTTTATTGTCTCGTTATGTTCTTTATCCCTCGTGTTCTCAAAGCTTATCCAATCAATGAAAATTTTTATTAGCAGAATTATTATCTGATCTTATGCTCGAAAAGTTATTATCGCCAATCTCCAGGCATTCTACTCTCATCAAATAAGGGTGAAAGCCGTTGCTATGCCCCTTAGATCGAAATAATTAAAAGGGTGAAAGTTGTTGCTATGACCGATCAAAACAACTAAGGGTGAAAGCCGTTGCTATGCCCCTTAGATCGAAATAAATTAAAAAGGGTGAAAGCTGTTGCTAAGACCCTCAGGTGAAAGCTGTTGCTATGACCGATCAAAACGACTAAGGGTGAAAGTCGTTGCTATGCCCCTTAGATCGAAATAAATTAAAAAGGGTGAAAGCTATTGCTAAGACTCTCAGGTGAAAGTTGTTGCTATGACCGATCAAAACGACTAAGGGTGAAAGCCGTTGCTATGCCCCTTAGATCGAAATAAAATAAAAAGGGTGAAAGCTGTTGCTAAGACCCTCAGGTGAAAGCTGTTGCAAGACCCTCAGGTGAAAGCTGTTGCTATGACCGATCAAAACGACTAAGGGTGAAAACCGTTGCTATGCCCCTTAGATCGAAATAAATTAAAAGGGTGAAAGCTGTTGCTAAGACCCTCAGGTGAAAGCTGTTGCTATGACCGATCAAAACGACTAAGGGTGAAAGCCGTTGCTATGCCCCTTAGATCGAAATAAATTAAAAGGGTGAAAGCTGTTGCTAAGACCCCAAGATCGAATTATTGAATATCCAAAATCCCGACAATATCCTGTTCCGAACTATGAGAATCAGGATCTACTAAGAATGCTAGTCTACGATAAACCTTCGATCACTCCATCAACGAATAAGATCATCTGAAAACATCAATCTTTGTTTATGTTTGACCACAAAGAATGGAGGATTCTAATATTTTATTCAAGAACAATTACATGGTTGGTATTCAATCATTAAAGCTATCAGTTATTATCCTATCAGTTATTGTCTGCAAAGAATAACACTTGTTGATCAAAGCGAAGGAATTGATGATCGGTTGCTATATACAGAACCAGGTTTATAAGATTAACAAGCAAATACAATAAAGGAAAATAAATATTTCATTCATACGTCTTCAAATAGTTACAAAAGAATTCTCGATTACAATAAGGAAAGTCGAGCTAAAATTTAAAAGGGTACATTCAGTACTATCCTACTACCAATGCCGTGCTCTACACTAGGGATCTCCGTTCGATCGGTGGGGCTGAGCAGAGCTGATTCTACATCTACCCTTCATCCAAGAGTACAGGGGTCGGATTAGGAGAACTTTTTCCAGCATCCTCGCTACCACTCCCTTGCTAGTTAATTGGTACATTCACCTAGGTCGAAGCAGCAGGAAGCAATCCCTAGAGAAATTATTCCACGCAATCTCGAAGGCAACATTCTTCAAGAAACATCTTGAAGAAGTGGAGATCGAGTGCAGGAAAACTCCTCTAGCAGTTGAACCACTATCCCGACTGGATGGACGACAGGATATAGGAATTCGAGCCTGCCCCAAGGGCATGGAATCAGAGAGAGCAGGTCGTCTACCGGTATCCTAGTCGCAATCCTTTTCGTCTACCGATACCCTAGTCGAAGTTAAATCTTATTTGGAAACAAGAAAATCAAAGAAAAGGGTTCGAATACGGATCTCGAACATAATTATTGAGGATCGAATCCGAATATGGGATGTCATTACTAGACACAAACAATCGATCAGTAGAGAAGGTGTTGGGATATTCTATCATGGGGCTCGATTGTCAATACAACAAAGTGCGGAATTTAAATTTTTTCGAGGTCCCTAATAGTCCCATAAATCTTTCTCCACAGTTAATTATACGAAAAGGATGAATCAAACAATTAAATAAACACAGGGGGTTAATCGCAATTTACCTCACCACGATTTTGTGGTGGTTTCCTCCAGGTGTTTGGTTCGATCCACAGCTTGAGTGATCCATGTGTCTCACCTCCAAAGTTAGTCCACACCAATTGGATTGTAGTGACACCTACAAGTCTTAGGCTCAGAACTGGATCTCGCAGGTTTGTCAGCAAAGGATTTCAGATCTGGATCTGGACTTAAGATCTCGATCAGGATTAGGAGATACAGATGGAAGAATCGAATCACAGGACTTGTGTGATTCGAACAGGGTTCGACCAGGACAGATCTGGTCGAGTTTGGGTTCGGCCGAGGTTGACCTTGGGCGACTAGGGTTTGGGGCAAAAGTAAAGGGGGCGATTTGCAATTAAATATTCTTGTCAAAAATCTGATTTTCCTCACTTGTGTAATCGATTTTTCTCTCTCAATTTTCAGCAAAAGTTTTGTTCTCTCAAAAGCTTTTTAGGGTTGTGTATCTTGTGCAAAAAACCTATTATGAAGAGAAGAGGGAAGAGTATTTATAAGAGAAGAGTCCTTCTCTTGATAGATATCTTCTTCCCTTATCTATCAAATCTCCTAATCTTTCATTCCTTATCAACTTGGGAATGTGAGATTTGATAGATCTCTTCTTGCTTGTCCTTCAAGAATCAAAACTCTTTTTCCTTTAATTGTCAAAATCGCCCCTACCCCTATTTCAAGATAATTGCAAAATCAACCCATAATTATCCAATACTAAAATTAGTTAATTTATTTATTCTTCCAATTAATTAACTAATTTAATTAATTCCATAATTAATCAGATAACTCTAATTAATTAATTGAACATTAATCAATTAGATATCTAATTAATATTCTCCAATTGAATTAATACCATAATTCAATTACTTTGATTTAACAACTTTAAATCACTTGCTTTCCTTTAAGACAATCACCGTCCAATTGTATTGTGTGTGACCCTCTGGGTTCACCATCAACTGGCAGCAGGCCCACGACTCTCGTGATTTAATTAATGAGCAATTAAATGCTCCGATCAATTAAACAACTTTTAATTGACCACTCCTAGAATTAAATTCCCTATTAATTTAGGAGTACCTACACTTCATGGTCGATGTCTAGCCACAAGCCCATGAAGCCCAATCAAAGGTGAATTGATAATTGTGAACCTCACCTCTTATAACTGCCATGTACATACGGTCCTTCCATGATGATTTCCCGATCGAGACCTAGGGTGTGTGAATTGATCGGCACCTCTAATTATCTCGATACTGTACTTTCTAATTCTGGATAATAATTTCGGTGTGACTGCTAAATTTGGAAACCCCTTTCCAAATTCGTCACCAACCATGGCCATGGATTTCTAGGAACATATTATAGAAGAACGTACAGGAAATTCTCTCATCTTATCAGGATGAGTCGATAGATCATTTCTTAGTACTAACCACTCGCGTACAGTCGTGTACGCACCCAACTTAGGCACTTTGTGGCCAGGCTACGTGACCAGTACCTAAATCTAAGTACGCACACTTGTGCACCGAATTCGCCCTAGCACCACAAGTCTAAGGACTAAATCGTACACTATTATAAGCCTAGAGAAACATCCCATCACCGATATGCGTCATGCGCTTCCACAATGGGTTTCTCTGTTCGGGTCGTTCGATGCATTCAATCCTCCATTGAACCACCTACTCATATGCACTGGCCTCAAATGCCTTGCTTATGAAACGCTACAAATTCACTCCATGTGAATCATGCATACTTGTACAAGTCTTGGCGATTCCTACGATACCCCGTCTCGTTCGGAATCTATGACTTGGAATGGTTTTAAGATCACGACCTTTGAGACTGTTTCATGATTGCACTCAGTACTGAAGTGAATCGTCCCATAGTCTATTGTGACCTTAGGATTTCATCCAATCGCTTAGATAAGTTCGCGAGAGATGAAGTTGGCCATTGTTCAATTTCACGTACTATGAATGAACGGGCGTATTAATTATAAACCATAAGAAAATAGCACTTCAACAAGCTAATTAATATTGGCTTGCTGGGCACTATCATATCATAAGGAAGTCACTCGAGCGCAAGCTTCGAATGAATTTTTACAGAAGAGTAAAAGTACAATGGTAAAAACAAGAACCATTCTAGAGTATTTATAGGAGAAGGAAATATACGTTGACGGCTCAGATTTACCATAAGGAACGGTCGCGATACGAGCGATAAATGCGCCGACCGTTCCGTTTCCCGAAAAATAAGGAACTGATTGGTTAGAACAGATTATTTCAAACTCAAGATGGGGGAGCTATGCTATCAAATAATTATTGATCGGGGAATAAATATCCATGCGATGACGGTGATACAATAGCATTCTAACTGCACGGATCGAACTTCGAAAATAGAAAATATTTAACGAAGAAGCCAAGCATCATTGAAGGGCATTACAATTATAAAAAGGGGACGAGGCCCAATATATCATAAAAATTCGAAAGTAAAAAAGCAGAAACAGAAAAAATTATTCAGATTACAGCACGACCAAGAAAAATAAAATAGAATTACAACACCGTTTCGAAAAAAGTTACACAAAATTATGATCATGAAGAGCCTTTCGAAGCTCAGTACTACGGGCTGCATAACCACGAGCATAAGCTTCTTTTTCGCGGAGGTCGGAGTCCTTCTTCTCCTGCTCATAAAGCCCCTTGAGGATTTCAAGCTCCTTGTTCAATTGCTGAAAGAGCTCTTCTCCCTGTACCTTATCAGCCTTCTCTTTCTCTAAAGCCATTTTTTCCTCAAGAACACGGCTCAACTCACCGTTCTTCTTCTCCAGCTCGAGGTTGATAACAGCACACTGACTCAACTCCCGCTCAGCCAACACCTTCAATTCAAGGAAGTCTTCCCTAGCCTATAGCGAAAATGTTAGTTCCCTCGATCATAAAAAAAAAAAAAAAAAAAAAAAAAAAAAAAAAAAAAAAAAAAAAAAGAGAGAGTAGAAAGGAGAACCTGAGACAGAAAATTCGATCCAGACTGAAACAGCTCCAAGGGACTTTTTCCTTTAGACGCTTCGGCTTAAGGAATAGGAGGATCGGCCTGCGACGGATTCTCAACAGAATTTTCGAGCTCTACTTCTCGAGCAGACTCATCTTTCGACTCTCGAGGAGGAGATCCAGAAGTATAAGGGCCAGAAGAATTTAAAATCTTCAAGGGCTCAGTCTCATTCATCGAAGGCTCAGTTTCAAGCTTTGAAGGCTCGACAGATGCTCCAGAAGCTAAAGAGCCATCTCCAGTAGGGTCCAGTTTAGGTTTCTTACCCAGACCTCCCGTTGGGGAACCTTCGTTCCCAGCAACAAGGTCCTGCAGGGTCTCGGTCGGGGTGATTATGTCAGAATAAGGCCTTTTATCGGAGGAAAGAGATAATGCCTTTTGCCTGGCTACGGCCCGATGTGAAGTGTCAAGACTTTTCGGTGAAGAGGCCTCGAGCTCCTCATCAAGTTCCTCATCCAAAATTGATTGATTAAGGACAACTTTGGGATGTTTTGATGAAGCATGTTTTTCCTTTTTAGTCTCCCCGCCCTTTGAAGTTTTGGGGGAAGTTGCAGTTGGTCTCGGGGAAGCCTTGGAAAGCTTGTTCTCTTTGGTTGGTTTTTGATCTTTAGACGGACCTTTGCTCTTGGTGCCACCCAATAGCAATTTGTGATTGATAGGCTTACCCAATATCTGATCCATAGCAAGCAAAAAAGTAAATTTGAAAACTCGAAAATAGATATTAAGCGTAAAGCTCCGATCTCAGTGATTAAGAATGATAGATGAGTGATTTGAAACGGCCTAGATATTTATAGAAGCGACATCTTATTTCGGCAATGATTGAACCGTCGCGACTATTAAGAAACCCAAGAAAAGGGAACGATAAAGATTCGATCGCAAACAACAAAATTCATTCAAATATTAGTCTCTACAAGTTAAGAAGGGTATACAGGTTATAAAATAAATCGCTGGAAGAGGACCCTATTACAGGAACACTATCCCTATTATATAACTATTGTAAACATTCGACCATAAATTTTCGAACTATGAATTGATTCTCTTCGAAGAAATGGATCCATTGCCTAAATCAACACTGAAGGCAATACTCAATTACAAGAGTGATCGTTCGGCTCATCGTCTGACTCGCCTCCTAAAGAAGACTCGGGATTGTCATCGGACGACTCAAGATCATCAGGGTTTGTCATCGGGAAGCCAAACTCCTCGACAAAGGGGGCGAAATGATGATCCTGCCAATTCGTAGTTGCCTTTGGCAGAGAAGAAGCTTTGTAGTCCTTCCCTTTTGCATTCTTATAAGGATCCATATGTCGAAAATATTCGTCCATCTTGTCCGGAATTATGTCGGCCGAGACTAGCTATTGAACCCCTTTGTAGAAGATCCTTTGAAGAATCCTGCCCATCTTTTTCTGAATTAAGGGATCTAGCACAGGGGACTTCAAAAATTCTCGGATAGCTGGAATTACAGCTTCTTCATGGCCTTGAGCATATGCTCGCTCGGAATCGTGCTTAGCTTGCTCAAGTTCGATTTTCACCTTCTTGAGTTCTTCCTCGAGGGCACTTTTCTCCTTAACAGTGGACAACAAATCCTCCTCCACGGATATGGTATGTTTCTTATTGGCGACCTCCAACTGCTCCTTTACCTTTGATAATTCTCTACGACTAGCCGATAATTTGCTTGTAACGTCACCTAATTGAGCTCGAAGAGTTCTATTTTCGGACGAAGCATGTGCGAGCGCGTTATGAGCTTCTTGCGACTCTTGTTCTAACAAAGACAAACGATATGTCTGAAGTGCAAAGTAATTCTCGACCTACGAATAAAAAGTGGTATCAGTTTTTCAACTAAAAAGTCAAATGGGATATTCAGATCTAAAAATGATTATTACCTCCTAGTATGTTCGAGAAAAGTTACTCAGGACTTCAAAGTCGCTTTTAACGGTGTGATCGAGAAGATCCCGTTTAAAACGCCCATCCATAAAAATACGAGTGGCCTTATCAAACTCATTCTCACCATCTTGTCCAAGGTCGGATGAAACAGATCCTTCCTCTGGATAACCAGCAGCTCTACACCCGCGAAAATGATCATTCATAAAGTCAGCTACGTCCGGCTCCGATCTGCCTGGTCGACATGGAACTGAGTCTGAACTCCTTCCGAATGGTTTTTCTCTTTTCGAAGGACCTGGGTCTTTGGCATACTGTATCTGATTCATACGTCTCTCATGTTCTTGTTTGCCAAGAATGCGGGTCCAGGAATATTGACTATAACCAGCGGAGGAGGGATTAGAAGTATCGATCGAGAATACACTACGCAGAGGGCCAGCTACTGCTGGATTTAAGGAGCTCGAGCTCCAAACCCCTCTCAAAGCTGGGTATACGTCTAGGTTATCAATTGGATTAATGATCAGATTATCCGCTCCTATTGCTCGTTCTGTCTTCCTCCTCTTCGGTGGAGGTAGGAACTGGCCTCGTGTATCTTTGGGGCGAGTGGTCCCAATCGACGTAACAACGGACACTCGGAACTCCTCAACGAGTCGACCTGTAAAGAAAAAGACGATATGCTCATAATTTCGAGCGAATATATATATATAATCCACAGCGGAATTAAGCAAAAAACTTATTAATAGCTTACTTAAAGGAGGCAAAGCATGGGACGAAGCGTCTGACTCGGTCATGTGTCTGAATGATCGAATACTCCCGCCAGGAGGTTGAATGGACAAAGGAGGAGAGAATTCGAGTGTTTGTGCAGGATAGTTACATTTGCTTAGTACGGCTAATCATAAAATCCTTTCTTGTACGAGGAGCATGGTCTGAGAAGGATCGGATCGGAGTTGGTTCAAAAACTCGTCAGAAAATTGAGGATTGACCTTTTCCTTGATCTTGCGACGACCGTATACCCAAGGTCCTTCGCCATCCCATCGATATGGTCTAGTCTTCGAACTGCCAGTGGAACGAACATCGGGACCTTTTACAAAGAAGAACCTTCTTTTCCAACCTTTAGTTTTATCCAAAGCTACGGTGAAAGGACAGGCCGGTTCGACCCCTGTGAAAAAGAAACGAATCCCGCATTGGAACCTCTAGACATACTCATTTGAAATACCTGCCAGAAGTTTCGAAAAGAGGCCTCCTCTCCTTTGGCCTTCATGAGAACACTGAACGCGACGATGTAGGCTATAGAATTCGAAAGAAAGAATTTGGGCGGGAGTGAGAGAGAAAAAAGATAGGATATTTCTTAATAGAGGAATAAAGGGAATGCGCAACCCGTTTGAAAATTGTTTATCGTAAAAAGCTTGGCATCCAGGCGGGGGAGCAGTCGCACGATCACGATAAGAAGGAACGACAATCGAAAAGCCCTCCGGAAAAAAATTTCCGAACTCTTTCTCCAAACTAGCACGGTCTTCCTGAACGAAAATACAAGAAGTTAGTTATGCGCCAACTTCAGCACGGTTATGACCAACTGGTCCAGAAGGGGCTTCAGATCTGTATATCCTGACAAAAACATCGTCGCCAATGTTACGCTTCTCTACCTCATTCTCTTCGAGATCCTCAACTTGATTAGCATCTTCGCTCTCGGGATGGAATTCCCCCTCTTCAAAATCATCGATAAGCCTAAAGTCAGGATCAGATTCGGTATCTTCTCCAACTATACCCTTGCCCCTTGAATTCCTCGAACTAGACATTATAGATAGATACAATTGAACGAAAAGGAGAGTCTGCGCGATCTCAATGCTCCGATCTCAAATAAAAATAGTTTTGGAAGTAATTTTCTACAAAATAACATATATATAAAAGGTAAAAAGAAGACTGAATTGCAAATCGGCCCCCCAAGTGGTCACGACGGTTGAGCTTCCAGAAAGTAAAATAAAACTACCTTCCAGATATTTACATCTTAGGCCCCTATACCTATGGTAATTGCGAGTATCACGGCGAACGATGTGAAAAGACATCTCGGATGAAGATTCATTTCAAACACTGGGCAAGAAACTTTTAACGACGAAATTTATGTCAAGGCAAATTCACCATATGACTTTCAAGATATGCACTCTTTTTCCCTAATTCGGTTTTTATCCCTATGGGTTTTTCCGAATAAGGTTTTTAACGAGGCATATCTGGAGAAACGTCAGAATGATTTGCTCATCATGACATTCGAAATAAACTTCTTCGAGCTTGAGCTTCGCTCTGCGCTCGAGAAGTGGGGGAGTATTGATGAGGGGTATTTTGAGCACCACATTGGGAAGCCCGAGCAAGATCGAAAAGAGAAGAATCCGACCATGCTCACCTAAAATCAAGTCCAGTTCGCGGCCTATTCAATCCGAACACCCAGGGAATGCTCGTGGTCGGAATTTACTGTTGGGTCGGAATTTACTGTTGTGGATGGAGTAGCTAGCTCATCATTTTTCACTATAAATACCATTTGCATTTATGACGCCAGACACGCTTTCCCAGATGCTCTTCAATCGAAGCTATAGCTCGGATATATTAGTCCGACCGTATTTATGTGTATTTCGCCCTCTAGCTTGTACGGCATCCAATAATGCTCGGATAGGACCCCAAATATTGTAACTTGTACTTCAACGTTCGGAATATATATACATATTGATCTTTCATTTGCTTCCTAGCGTTTACAATATTATTTTATTAATATTGATCACACTACGAATTTGCGTAAGATCACTTACCAAAGGTTGGTTAACCTGATGTTTAAGGAATTAATTGGAGAAATAATGGAAGTATATGTAGACGATATGCTGGTCAAAAGCATGAATGAAGCAGATCATGTGAAGCACCTCGACCGATGCTTCCAAATATTGAGAAAGTATCGAATGAAGCTAAACCCTGCAAAATGCACTTTCGAGGTTAAATCCGGAAAATTTTTGGGATATCTGGTACATCAACGAGGAATCGAGGCCAACCCAGAAAAAATTCGAGCCATAACTGAAATGAAGCCTCCAAAAATGATCTCCCAAGTACAGAGCTTGGTAGGCAAAATTGTGGCATTAACTAGATTCATATCCAAGTCGGCTGACAGAAGTTTGCCGTTCTTCCAAACCCTTCGGAAAGCGAAAAACTTTGCTTGGACCGAAGAATGGGACCAGGCCTTTGAACGGTTAAAAGAATACCTAACGACATCCCCGCTATTGGCCAAACCAACCGAAGGAGAACCATTATATTTATACATATCGATCTCCGAAGCGGCCATTAGTTCGGTATTAGTTAAAGTGGATGGTTTAGAACATAAGCCTGTTTATTACTTAAGCAAATTACTGCAAGAGGCCGAGAAAAACTACTTGGAAATAGAAAAATTCGCTTTGGCCTTAGTAGTGGCAGCAAGAAAACTACGACCTTATTTTCTAACCTATAAAATTGTGGTATTAACCAAGCAACCATTAAGACAGGTCTTAGCAAAGCCAGAAGCCTCTGGAAGATTGATCAAATGGGCGATCGAACTCGGTCAGTTCGATATCGAGTACAAACCAATAATTGCGATTAAAGCCCAAGTCTTAGCCGATTTTCTATTAGAAACCCCGAGCCAGGCAATTGAACATCCTGAATCAACCAGCCTTGCCAATGATATCTTGATCGTAGAAAATCAAACCTGGTTAATGCACGTCGACGGCGCTTCATGCAGAGAAGGAAGAGGTGATGGAATAAACTTTACCGGACCTAATGAGGAGGATATAAATTATGCGATAACGTTGGACTTCGTCGTAACAAACAACGAAGCGGAATATGAAGCGCTGATCGCAGGAATGGAAATGGCGATTAAGGCCAAGATAAAAAGCCTTAAGGTATTAACTGATTCAGAGTTAGTACAGAGACAGATAGAAGGTCTTTATGAGGCTAAGGAATTTAATATGGTAAAATACCTTGCCAAAGTGAAAAGATTGGCTGAAAAATTCGAAGGTTTCGGTATACAGAACATTCCGCGCGCGGAAAATAAATGGGCCGATCAACTATCTAGGTTCACAGGTTCCCAGGACGGAAAAACCGAAAGGGTGATCCACTGGTTAATCTCCAATACGCCGGCAATAGATATCGATGAGACACCGGTCGCAGAAATTATGGAAATCGAAGAAGCCGAACTAACTACGGAAAATGGTTAAGGAGGAATGACAAGAGTATCGGTCGCCGACCTACTAACGGAGGACGAACGAGGAGGTTCCATCGAGGGTCCCTCTGCTCGAGGCTTCTTCAGTCTGATATTTCTAGCGCTCTCACGGGAAGGACACTTCGAAGTGTTACCGAAAAGATTACTCATGATCGGAATTAAAAAAGAAAAATTAAATTATTGAGAAAGCTTATCGACCTGCTAAAGAAAGAGTATTCTGTTAAGAGATAAGTAAAAGCGGTAAATAGCGAGTCAAGTTTTCACCTTTCATATTTATACTATACGAAAAGACGCAAGAGACTCGAAGAATGGGCGCGTAACACAGAAACTAGCCTAGGAATAGGCGCAAGAATTCGAAAAGACATATGCATAATGATTACGGCAAAGTTAATAACTTGTGTAAATTATTACAAAGAAGACGAAAAGACGTAACTGTCAGAATTTGAATCGTCTATTTTACAAAAAGGATAAAAGAGTAATATTTAAACTCAACGTGCGATAACAACTTAAGGTTATTTCACAGACCAACATATCATACAACTTGGTCGCCGTCTGGAGTCTCCTGTTCGCCAGCGACATCTCCTTCAGTTGCTGACTCAATATTCTCCTCCTCTTCCTCCGGATCGATAAAATTATTATCGACCTCATCATTGATATCCGAAGGAGGGATCGGCAATGGCTTACCGAACTCTTTGACGAGGTGAGCCAAAGGAAACTTTTGATAAACGACGTCCGGCAGCTAGGAAGGAGAATATACTTCGCCATAACAGTTCAATCGAATGTGCGCCGCTTTAAAATATTCCTTCCGACGATCATCTATCAGCTCAAAAGTGACTAACTGATGGATCGCTTTCTTGAACGTACTTTCTAGGAGCGGACCGACCATTTGATATACCAACGCTGTATGAACAGAAGAGCTGAGGAATTAACGAATCACTTTTTCATCAGGATTCCGGCCATAACGATCCCTGAGTCCACTAAGAGGAATATCCCTCTCATACTCCTCTAAAGAAGCTTGAAGACTCGATACTTGAGATTCCAACTCGCTAATTCGAGCAGTACTCTGAAATTGATACTCTTCCAACTTTTTAGCCAATTGATTGGCTTGTTCTTGAGCACGAGAAGTCTCCAGAACCCTATCTATAATCTCCTGGTCATCGGTCCCCGTAGCCCGAGTCTCTACGATCGAAAAAGAAGAAGACATTGAGGGACCAACCTCTGAACCTGAAGTTTTATGAAGTAAAGCCTTGTATTTCTCATCCAGGAATTCACATTGTTGTTTCCAGAGAGCAGCTTCATAAGCATATGAGGCCAAACAAGTCTTAGTCTGAAAGAGGAAAAGATTAAAAAAGTAAATTAGTAAACTAAAGTATTCATTAAGAAAAATCGCCCTACGAGCGCACACAAAAGAAGATCACCTTTTCAGCGTAAAGAGAAGCTCGCTGGAATTTCTCTAAAGGATCCTTTCTGATGGGGGCTATTTTACACCCCTTATAACATTCGGAACGACTAAGACTATGCATGATCGATCCGACCAGGAAGCTGTTTTATTAACATGCTACGCGCTCCGACCAGAGGCCTCATTCCATAAGCGACCAAGGGTGAAGCCCAAATTCCAGTAGGATTATTATACCAAGTCCTATTAGAACTATGTTTCCTTGTATGGCTAGGGTTCATATCTTATAAATACCTAGATCAACATTGTACTACACACACAAGAATAGGGCTGACGCCTACATACTTTGTACAGAGCATTGTAATATCTTTACTCTAATAAAATAGTTTTTGCTCTCCATTAATTTTACGTTATAATCATTGTTCCTACTTTACTTTTTCTTGTATTGCACCATCCTGAGTAACTTAATCTGCCCTCAAATCTAATCCTATAATATTTATCGAACCTAACGAAAAATGGTTAAATCAGTTGGCGCCCACCGAGGGGCAAGGTTAATTGCTCGAACGACATATGGTCAATCCAAGAAGAAGATCACCTCTCTCCCCGAACTGTGTGCAAATACACCGCTAGTATGTGAAATTTCACATAGTCTGCCATATCCATTCACCTTGCTCACTATTTCTTAGCAAAATCTTGCAAGCTTATACTTGTTTTAATCGTCCCTCTCTGGCGATCATAAATCTCAATTCAATTCTTCATATGCTTCGTTTCTTTTGCCGATTACTATTAGAACACAAAAATCCCCAAAATATTAGGTTTTAGAGATTTCTGATTTCTCTTCGGATTTGTGCAATTCCTCTTCGTCACTCACCTCGTGGAGACACATAAGCATCATCCGCGGGTTAATTTTGCATTACTAGGCTGATTTTCAGTGATTGAAAGAGGAAGCAGTCGAAAATCGTGATCTCCTTCTACGGTTCTTCGTGATTCTGGTTTTGGGGCTATTTGCGGTGATTGATTCATGTTCTCTAGTGGTCGAATTTAGTGTTTACTACATCAATTTTATATTACTGATAACGATTCGTCGTTCCTATAATCCGGGCCATGAAGAACAATATCGGGCTTTGTGATTTCTGGGTTATTTGCTCGGTTTTCTTTCGCCCCCCTGGTCGTAATTAGCCACATCAATGGTATGTATGCTTAAGTTATCTTTTATCTAGAATTTGTTGGATTCCAGCAATCGACCTCAAAGTTGTTCACATATATGGGATATTTCACAAATACAGAAGTAATCTTCACGTATCAATATCAGTGTTATTATACTAATTTCCAGTAATGGTATATACTTGAATTGAGCTGCTTCCTATAATGGTTGAAGTTTTCCAAGTTCAGCAGCTTAGTTGATTACTATACTAATATTCCCAGTAATTATATATACTTGAATTGAGCTGCTTCCTTGATTGGTTGGAGTTTTACAAGAATCAATCATATATACTTGAATTGAGCAGCTTCCTTGATTGGTTGAAGTTTTACAAGAATCGACTATATATACTTGGAATTATCTGCTTACTTGAATGGTGGTAATTTTACAAGACTCTGGAGGATCGAGAGCGAAAGAGTAAAATCTATTGATATAAATCTATGCTCGAAATTAATACTCGAAATTAATAAGAGTAAAATTTATTGATATAACTTTGTGACCGAAATCAGGCAAGAACTTTTGTTCGTCCCGAGAATCGAAGTTAACAAGAGTAAAATCTGTTGATATAACTCTGTGATTGAAATCAGGCAAGAACTTTCAATCCGATTACAAGCCCCTTAAATTCTTAAATAGGACTGATTTCGGTTCCTTGTCAATTCTATGGTTGTTAGAGTCCTTAATTTGGGATGATTTGCCTTAACCTAATGTTTAGATTATTAATATCTTCGATGAAATTGCTCATCTTATTCTTCTTCGAGTAACTATCATGATCATCAGCAAACAAACAGAGAGCTGCCTGGTTGATAATTGAGCTGCTTGTTATTCGATTTGCTGGTGGCTTGAATGAGTTTGATAAACTCCATTGGCTGCTATATGGAGAATTACTTAGTGTTGGTAGCTTGGCTTCGAAATTGTGAGATCAGTATTTAGCTACTTGATTGCTATTATTCTATTAATTACCAAGAGGAGGATTAATTTCACCTATCTGCTTGGTTTTCCTGTCAAATTGGGTTTTCATCGTTATTGATTGGCTTGGAAAAAGACTTATATTTAAATGTCTCGACCAAAAGTGAAAGCTATTGCTAAGACTATCGGCTTGGAAATAGACATTATCAAATTGTCTCAACCGAGAGTGAAAACCATTAATTTGGTATAAACTCTTACATAAAAAATAAAAAGGTTAAAACCAATAATTGGTAAACAACCTTAGCCAAAGAATTGAGTAAAATCGACTCGATCGATAAACACTTTTCTATCTCCAGAAAAAGACTTACTGGTTAAAAACCAATAATTGGTAAACAACCTAAGTCAAATAATTGAGTATAATCGACTCAATCGATAAACACTTTTCTATCTCTAGAAAAAGACTTACTGGTTAAAAATCAATAATTGGTAAACAACCTAAGTCAAATAATTGAGTATAAATCGAATGATTTGGTAAACTCCCCTCGCAATCCTACTGTAGTATTGGTGGAATATAAAAACGAGTCGAGTATACATTGATCCGCTCAATAAACACTCCTCGATCCAGCAATAAAAACGAGTCGAGTATACATTGATCCGCTCAATAAACACTCCTCGATCCAGCAATAAAAACGAGTCGAGTATACATTGATCCGCTCAATAAACACTCCTCGATCCAGCAATAAAAACGAGTCGAGTATACATTGATCCGCTCAATAAACACTCCTCGATCCAGCAATAAAAACGAGTCGAGTATACATTGATCCGCTCAATAAACACTCCTCGATCCAACAATAAAAACGAGTCGAGTATGCATTGATCCGCTCAATAAACACTCCTCAATCCAGCAATAAAAACGAGTCGAGTATACATTGATCCGCTCAATAAACACTCCTCGATCCAGCTAAATGAAAAGACTTGAGTATACATTGATCCGCTCAATAAACACTCGTCGACTAATTGGTATAAAAACCTAAGTCTAAATAAAACGAGTCGAGTATACATTGATCCGCTCAATAAACACTCCTCGATCCAGCTAAATGAAAAGACTTGAGTATACATTGATCCGCTCAATAAACACTCGTCGACTAATTGGTATAAAAACCTAAGTCTAAATGAAGAGAGTTGAGTATAAATTGATCCGCTCAATAAACGCTCCTTGATTAGTTTTTAACAACTAAAAAGACTTTTGGTATAAAAACCTAAGTCTAAATGAAGAGAGTTGAGTATACATTGATCCGCTCAATAAACACTCCTCGATTAGTTTTTAACAACTAAAAAAACCAATAATTGGTAAACAACCTAAGTCATACAATTTGAGTAAAATCGATCCGCTCGATAAACACTCACCGATCTCCAAAAAATGACTTACTGGTTAAAACCAATAATTGGTAAACAACCTAAGTCATAATATTTGAGTAAAATCGATCCGCTCGATAAACACTCACCGATCTCCAAAAATGACTTACTGGTTAAAACCAATAATTGGTAAACAACCTAAGTCATGATATTTGAGTAAAATCGATCCGCTCGATAAACCCTCACCGATCTCCAAAAAATGACTTACTGGTTAAAACCAATAATTGGTAAACAACATAAGTCATACAATTTGAGTAAAATCGATACGCTCGATAAACACTCAGCGATCTTCAAAATTAAAGAAATTGAAGGGTAAAGACCATTAATTTGGTATGAACTCTTGATCGAGTAAAACCATTAAGTTGGTAAAAACTCTCAAATAAAAATTAAAGAGTAAAACCACTTAAATTGGTATAAACTCCTGATCGAAAAATATTGAGTAAAATCATTAATTTGGTAAAACTTCCTCAAATACATATTGAGCATAAACCATCAATCGGTAAAAGCTCGATCTACAATCTTCGATCTTCAATCTACTACCTTCAATCTACGATCTTCGATCTTCGATCTACAATCTTCGATCTTCGATCTACTATCCTCAATCTACAATCTTCGGTCTTCGATCTACGATATACAATCTTCGATCTTCGATCTACAATATTCGATCTACGATCTATGATCTACAAAACCGATAATTGGTTTACCATCCAAATACAAAATTAAAGATCAGACCATGGTTTGAAAGGATAAAAAAATTACTATATGGAATTTTTAACTACTCCGATCTCCCTGCTGATTATGGTTATGGAGAATTGCAAATTCAACCATTGAAGAAATTATACTATACTCAGAGATCGATACGACACAATACCCATGCATTGACAAACCCTAAATATCACGAAGGATATGTACTCTTTTTCCCTTGGTCGGTTTTTATCCCAATGGGTTTTTCCAAGCAAGGTTTTTAACGAGGCATGTTCGATATACATCAGGGAGCCATCCAAAGGCATAATTTTACTTCTCCGAGCTACATATATACTTCCGCTTGAGAGGCGGGTTTCGTACTGACGGCTGCTATTTCGTATTTAGCCTGGTCGTCTTCGACCTGATCAATATCGATCTGGAACATTTCAATCTCGATATGGAGCATCTCAATCTTGACCAAACCTCATCATTATCGATTGATTCAAGCTGAAGTACACATCAACGCTTTATGTGACGCAAATGCTGATCGATAGAGCTCGATCTAAGATCCATAATCTACGATTTCTAATGGGATAAAACCCTTAAGCTGGTAAAAATTCTGATTTTATGAGCACAAACTGTCGATCAGAAAACCTTTTAACTGAATTTATTACCAAAATGTCTCGACCAAGACTGGAAGCTGTTGCTACGACCCTGGCTCGGAAAAGGATTGAGAATAAAGCCATTTGAGTAAAATCTCTTTTTATAACCCTTTGCTCAGAAATGACTAAAAGCAAGAGTGAAATCCATTGATATGACTCTATGCTCGAACAAGACTTAATAGAAAATTTGAGTAAAACCATTCATTTGGTATAAACTCAATGCTCGAAAATGTATAATAGTATGGGTAATATCTGCTGATATAATTCTTTACTCGATAAAGATTTAACATAAAAGGGCATATTGGGCCCCTCAACTTTGAAGAAGTGGCTTTCCAGTTCAAAAGCATCTGATTTTATTAAGCGTCTCTCATGAATATATACTCTTTTTCCCTTCCTTGGTTTTTATCCCACAGGGTTTTTCCGAGCTAGGATTTTAATGAGGTATATTCGACGCATCCCAATTTTGAGGACAATCAGCACCTTCGCTTGGTTTATTTCTACGAGCTTCAGCCTCACTTCTGTTCGATTTTAATGAGGTATATCCGACGCATCCCAATTTTGAGGACGATCAGCACCTTCGCTCGGTTTATTTCTACGAGCTTCAGCCTCACTTCTGTTCGATTTTAATGAAGTATTATCCCATCTTCGCTCGCGACTAATCATATTCTCGCCAATCATTGAAGAAGAAACGTCTCCTCAAAAGAGAAACAACATTACGGTTCGAAAACGACAAAACGACTATCTATGAAGTGTAGTACTCTTTTCCTTACTTAGGATTTTTTCCCACTGGGTTTTTTCCAAGTAAGGTTTTTAACGAGGCACAGTTCATAGAAAGGACAGTCGTAAAAGACCATCTACTTCTACGAGCTTCTATTACATATACGCTCGAAGAAGTGAGGGAGTACTGATGGGGGCTATTTTACACCCCTTATAACATTCGGAACGACTAAGACTATGCATGATCGATCCGACCAGGAAGCTGTTTTATTAACATGCTACGCGCTCCGACCAGAGGCCTCATTCCATAAGCGACCAAGGGTGAAGCCCAAATTCCAGTAGGACTATTATACCAAGTCCTATTAGGACTATGTTTCCTTGTATGGCTAGGGTTCATATCTTATAAATACCTAGATCAACATTGTACTACACACACAAGAATAGGGCTGACGCCTACATACTTTGTACAGAGCATTGTAATATCTTTACTCTAATAAAATAGCTTTTGCTCTCCATTAATTTTACGTTATAATCATTGTTCCTACTTTACTTTTTCTTGTATTGCACCATCCTGAGTAACTTAATCTGCCCTCAAATCTAATCCTATAATATTGATCGAACCTAACGAAAAATGGTTAAATCACTTTCGAAGGAGCTTGTTCATATCGCGAGTAAATAATCCTGATAAAAGCACACGAGTTGCCTTATCCACTGCATTTTCGCTCTCGTCATGAACTAAAGAATCATTTTCAGGATAGCCAGCGGCTCTTTTTCCCTCTAAATGATCCTCGATCATCTCGACCAAAGTGGGTTTTGGATGATTCTCGCCGAGTAGAGACAAATCATTACCAGAACGATCATAATAACTCATTTTCCTCTCCACCGGATTATCATTAGGATGAGGCATCGACCAGCTGCGGCATCCACGTATACCTAGAGATGTCCTAAGTTGGAAAGGAGGATAACCCGATCCTGTCCCCGGGCGAACAGGGGATTCTTGAGAAGAATCTGGAGATTCCTCTCTGGTCTCCTCAAAATCATGAATTAACTCCAGTTTTCTCTTCCGAGATGCTCTATGCTCGATAGGAACATTCTCTACGGTTTTGGTGGATTTAGATACCACCATTTTTCCCTTTGAAGAGCGTCGGGAGTTTTCTACCATATGAGCTGAAGAGAAAACAAAATCGGAATTAGACTTAGTACTCAAAAAGAGTTATGACAACGCAATATAGAAATGATACTTACCCAATGATTCGGAAGAAGAAGAAATTGGAAAAACATGAGTACTTAAACCCGCCTTGCGAAAAAAACTTCGCCAATAAGGAGAGCACTCTGATATTTGTTAACACGCATAGACTGGATTTCACCAAGGAACTGAGGGTCGTCAGGAATAAGATCCCCAGTCTGCAGGAGACCACCATCAATCCATTTGGAATCATGGTCCCATGTAAAGGGTTCATTCGAGCCGTCCGCCAAAGGTAGATGAGAAGGTGGATGAACAAAGAAAAAATGCGATTTCCAGGAAGGATTGCTAGAAACCGGGGAATCGAAGATTGAGCGACTAGTCTTTTGGCTAGCAAAAAAGTATCCACGATCAGAAGAACTAGAAACATTGAAACGAAACAGTTGTGTAAAATTTCGGAAAGAGGGTTGGAATCCTTTCGCTATCATCAAAACGGAAAAACAGACCACGAAGGCCACTGAATTTGGGACCAATTGAGTCAAAGATACACTGAATATCCTCAGAATATCAAGAAATAGAGAGGACAATGGAAGCCGTAGGCCGTAATTAAAATGGGCTGTATAAAAAGCTCGACAACCCTCCGGCGGAGAAGTAACCCGAAGAATGATTTTAGAACCTTCCGGAAAATATTTTGCATAATTTTCCACGACCTCGTGAAAAGTTTCCTCGTTGTAAGCACAGGCGAGATCCTCAATCGGTTCAGAAACTTGAGGAACAGTACCTTTGCCTTTCTTGGCCCTGGCAGCAACATCCGTATCAAATATGATTTGCACTTGAAAAGTGTCCTCAGTCGGAATGATAAATTCTAATGCTCCAGTCTGCTCATTCGAAGGACTCGGGGGGATTGCCTCGTCGATAATAGGAGTGACTCTTTCCCTTGAAGACGAGGAAGATTTTTTCATAATCGAAGCCATTCTACTGAATCCTCGAAGAATACGAATCGATAAAGGCAATTTGAAAATGAAATAATCGAGTGAGAAAATGACTGCAGAAAATAGGGGAAGTAGAAAGTAAAAATTGACTAAAGGAACAATGACTTATTTATAGAGAGAAATGAAAAAATGTTTCGAACTTCTCATGACTGATCGCATTCCCGCCTAAAGAGCGAAGAAACGAAAACGCTTCCCCGAAGAGCCACGTAGCGAATCGGGATTGGAGGAACACAAAATGACTATCTATGAGGAGTAGCACTCTTTTCCTTATTTAGGATTTTTTCCCACAAGTTTTTTTCCTAGATAAGGTTTTTAATGAGGCACAACTCATAGAAAATACAGTCATAATTAACCATCTACTTCTACGAGCTTCTACTACATATACGCTCGAAGAAGTGAGGGAGTACTGATGGGGGCTATTTCGCACCCCTTATAATGTTCGGATCGACTAAGGGATATGAGATCGGTCCGACCAGCTGAGTCCATTCGGGATCATCTATCGACCAAGTGGAATACGACTCTCCTCAACAAGCAGACTATAATCCGGACTCAAGAAGGACAATTGGGCCGAGTCCTATTAGAACTATATTTCCTTGTAAAACTAGGTTAATGATGATATAAATACCTAGTTAATCATTGTATTGCGTACGTTTTACATACTCAGTTTATGCCTGCATACCAAAATAATCTAAGATTATTGAATAGAAAAGCTTTTGCTATACTATTATATTCAGTGATTGTCTTTATTACTGATTGTTCCATCTAATTGTTCTTCCTTGAGATTGATCCATCCGGAATAAAGTAACAGAGCCCTTTAATTCATATTGATTGAGAACCCCTAATCACACATATTTACTGATTTAATCTTACCCTACGAAATTCGGTTAAATCACTTGCTCTTTGAAATCAGCTCTATTTATACTCAGATTTGAAAATGTGACCGTTGAAGAAAATCACAAATCAAATCCATAGCCTTAGCCCAATTTTCAGAACGGCTCCCTGCTACAGTACTTTTCTGCTGTACTTTTCTGTAGCTGCATTAAATGCATCCTGCTGATCCGAGAATAAACTTCAATCATTTGCCATTACTACCATTCTCTTCCAGCATTTATTACACCAAGTGCATTTATTACCGTTGGACTAACTTCTTGATCTCTTCTACTCTGCTGATCAAAACAACCCTGTTGATAGATACCCTGCTGATCAAACTCTGAACTAATCTGATTTGAGTCAGCTGATGGTCTACCTTTCTGATTGCTGTTTCAGCATAAGATCAGTAGTCTTCTGGGCTTAGAATTTTAGACCCTTCTGATGTCTTCTTTACTTGGTCAAAATTCTTCTAAGGGACCTAAGCTTTCCACACTTAGCTGATTTTGACGTTTTGGAAATCATCAAAACTTTCCCTTATCTTCTTATCTTCATTGCACTTCATCTTCATCTTCATCCAACACATGTCACTTTAGAGAAAAAAAAAATTCCACAATACATGTCACTTTATAATTTCAAGATAGATCTAAATGCAATTTGACATTTTTACCCTTATTTAATCCTAAGTACTATACTTAATATCTCCCAATTTTCAAAACAAATAACCATGCATTTATTATGAGTGAGGAGATGAAGAGTCTTTTTACTCATCTTTTTCAAGGGCAATTTTGTCCAACTATCCTTTAATTTTTCTAAAATCTAGAGCATTAAATAATTTCTTAATCCTTGTGAAACAACCTTAAACGACATCTAAAATGAAACGGAGGGAGTATATATGAAATATTTAAAAATTAATTATTAATTAATAAATAATGTTGTGTAACCAGTACATGTGACTCACCAGATTCTAGAAAGTACTACGTCAGAAAATAGGCCCGACTAATTTGTTTAACAAGCTACAAGACACGCAAGTTAATAAAATTCGAGAAAGACTGATTTAATGAAAAATATGAGTTTAATTTTATTAACGAAGATGATTTCGAGATTTATGGGAATGAATCATAGATAATTTTTTTGGAAAATTTAATTTTAAATGTTTTCGATGAAATTACGTTCAACGAAGATACCATAATCTGATTCTGTTGTGCGATTGGTCAGGTTCATCTTAGTCCTAAAGTGATTAATCCAATAATTTACTGATCTTGACACTAATAAGTGGCGACAATTGCCAATAAACCGTTCACGATTTTCATTTTGATTTAAATTTAGCCCCTTTCATATGAAAACAACGTCGTTTTGTCCTTTGTCGACCTTTTTTTCTATTAAATTTGGCTTGTTCTTACATATGTTTTCGTTTACTTTTGTCGGTTATATGCTTTATTTATGTGTTAAATATTTTATATAGGTCGATACAAAGCTAAATCAGTAGAAAAAGATGGAAGTAGAAGAAATATATAGAACAAAGATCGGGGAAATAAGATCGAAAACCAACGAGCGGAATATATTTCTAAGCATTTTCCAACCTTGCAGCCTTGTTTTAAGGATGATAAATCCATCCCATATCAGTACTTTAATTTTATCCCCATTAACAACGTCTAAACTCTAAAACCTGGCGCGCATTGGTATTGTCGACACGATCTTTCAAGGATTAGATAATACATCAATTATAATAAAAAACACGAATCTGATTAAATAATTTACTTAAACTTATCTTCAAAACATGACATAGAGACTATGTTTGATTTTAAGTATTTCAGTGATGAAAGCGGTATGGAAAATTATTTGTTTTGAAAACAAATCAGTATAAATATAAGTAAAACGCATGTAAAAAAAATTATTTAAGATTTATATTTTGTTAAAGTAAAAACAAGAAAATGGTAAATTATTTTGAGTTGGAACGTTTTATAAAGAATCAATTGGGTTCTTTAGATCTTGATATAATAGATGTCGATGAACTTATCTATGCAGCGGAGGTAAATCTCCGATGTAATATTTATATCGAGAAATCATTCATAGAAGATGTAATTCGAAGTTATAAGTTAAAACAGAGAGCTGCAGGGGAACCAAAATATGGAATCATTAGTTACGAAAGCCAGAATAACTTGCCGGTAAGAGAAAGAGGAGTATTTTTCATGCTAACTTACAATCCATTAGAAGAAATTCAGGTATTATGTAAATATCCTAAATAAAGGTCTAATGAAAGTATAACTTCAACATTTTCTATAACATGTGTTAACAATGTTGTAGAAAGTTCCAGTTGGAATGTAAAAAAATATTGGGATGTCACAAGTAAAAGAGATCTATATACGGAATGGGAACATATTTTGGACAATCAAAGTTGCTCATCTTCTTTTGGGAGTAGCATGGAATGGAGTAATGATTGAAAATTCAGTAGAATATGCAGACATAATAATGTTATATCAGTCAGCAGTTAACACATTCGAATTTAGCCTTTTCAGTGGTTACTCATCTCAGAAGTTTCAAACATTTAATGAATTTGGAGGGATTGAGGATATTAATACTGAATATGAAGGGCAAAAAGAAGTTTCAAATCTTACAACTCCACTTGTATTGAAATCTTGCTATAGTATTTCAATAATGCCTGCTTTCTTGGTGACAATGCATGGAGCAAATCAACGATTGGTAACGATTTTTCATATTTATTTTCATCTTGCTTAAAAAGTGCTTTAACAAATTTATGTATAATAAAAGAAATTTTTTTTTAGAGAATACCGGCGCAGTTTATTCAATCAGTTGCCATGCTAAGTACTCGACGCGTAAATTTGAAATCTGGAATACGAAAATGGTTAGTTATAATGACAGATGAAGTTTTTGGAGATGGTTGGGATATTTCCTATCGAGACCATAACCTGAGTACAGAAATTGTGGTTTTCTTTCGAACAAGTGCAATAACATATCGTCCAGTTATATTTAAGCAGAGTAGAGTACAGATGTTATATAGTTGGTATATTCAAATATCTATAAATTATGCTTAAATTATTTTGACTGCGTTAAAACAAGCAATTATTTCCGTTTGGATCAAAATTTCCAATCCTGACCAACTATTGCAAGGGTTAATAACTAATTACCGACCTGTCACTTTTTATTGTCATCGACCGTGCACTTTAACCTTTACAACACGGTGTTAACTGGCTAACTGAATAGCGAGATATTTGTGACCATCCGTCACATCATCTTTCTTGTCCAAATTAATTAAATAACAATAATACGAATTATAAATTAAAATAAAAAAATTATAGCAGTAAACGAAGATGAGGAAAATACATAAATATCTAATTTTTTTTGCATAAAATCAAAACCGGATATCTAGATCGTAAATCAATAATAACAAAACAACAAAAGAAAAACAATATTTAATGTTAAAATGATTGTTAGAATAATTTCATTCAGTATTTAGTAAAGGAATCTTCCAAAAGAATGTCGATATTTAAGATATCAAAAGAATATTTGAAATCGTTACAAAATCATAGAAGTTAGTCTAATTTATGATTGCTTATCTGCTTAAGTTGGTAAATTATAAAAAATAAATATTAAAAAATTAGTTTCATGTAGTTCGAAGACTAAGGTACGTGGTATATATCTCATATATATTAGCAGCACATCTTACGTACTTATATAACTTAAACATAATTACATCCTCATATGTAAAGTTGTAAACCCCAGATTCTAAAACTTTTTCGCAATGTTCACCATCCTTGCCATGAAGCACAATTGTCCTCCAAAATAAATATTTTGACCTTCACAATGAAAATGTCAATCATGGTTTTGTCGAAGCATAATAAGGAAGTCTCCCACTTCTTGTCGAGAGTAAAATTAATTGGCAGTATCGCAATTAATTGGAGCAATTCTTCTTGTATAGGAATCCAGGAACAAAATAAAAACAAAATTGTATTGGAAAATGGAAAACAAAATCATGAACGAGTAAATTGATTCTCTAGATATTTTAAAATAAACCAAGAAAAATATCTCGAAATTATATACTATAACTATGTAGCAATAACTAAAAAGCCTTCTGACCTGGAAGAAGATAGATTGGTTCGATAAAGTGTAGAAGTAAAAGAGAGTTAAAAGTTAGAAATAAATCTAATTTGATTTGCACGAATTTGTAAGAGGATAAGGATGGAGAGAACATGAGATAATTAAATATTTCCAATTCCACCTATACCAATCCATCCTCTGTACGTACATTCTCCATTATTGATTTGATTATCTTTACTTTTCTTGAACAAAAATTTGACTTAAATATATTTCATGTTCATAGTCGGAATATATAATCAAAGTAAGCCAATTATAGTAGCTACGGTAAAGATCCAATAGCCAAGAAATTCGGAGATCAAGTGTGTAGATTGAACAACTGTAGAGAAGATAACTTTCCACCTCGTCGTATTCATGAGGACAGTTTAAAAAAAATTAAAAGCTTCATCATTACATAGAATCATCATCATTATCTGACATTGCGCGTCATATAAAACTTGCTGGAATGATTAGTTCTTATCGTATATATACTGTCCTTTATTAAATAATTTAGTCGACGTTTATCACAAACTCACGTGAACATGCAACACTCAATTAACTTAACTTATCCAAAGATATCCTAGACTATATTGAATTAATCTACTCGACAATAATCAGATAACGTCGAAAATTTCCCGACTATACTGTATGCACATTGATTAAGTTCTCTTAGACCAATATACTATCATCCACTACAAAGATGAGTAACTACTGTTTATTAAAATATAGTTCGATAAATAAGTATTAATATATAAACTAATTTAAATAAGTGTAAAATATAAACATAAAATAATTTATTTAATCCATATAATGCACTGAATATAACCCAAAATTTAGAATTTAATTTGTCTTTTAAACTATCATCATAAACATGAATAGTTCATAAGGTGTGTAAGTTTTCATTTGTTTAATCCAGACTGTTTATTTTATACTTTCCAAACCGTTGGAGATTTCATGTTAATATTATAAAACGATTCGCTGGATATTCAAGTTTTTTCACTACATAAAATTTAAAAATGAATATTTATATTTTTCAAAATGGAGAAGAATCACCAAACTCCATATTTATTATACTCTCTAATAAAAGTATGTCAACAAGAGATATTATATGTAAATAATAAGCAACATAAGTTAAAGTCTACATAAACGTAACTCCAAATTTTACAAATAATATATAACGGTATAACACAGAGCGGAGAACAACAGTGCGACCCACGTTAGTTGCAGGTTGAGTCACCATGATTTACCTCCTCTCACAATCCCGTCGGACAGGGAGGTGAGGGGCGCCCGGGGTGAGCGATTTCACATTTTGGAACAAAATTATCACATTCCTTCTCAACTAAGTTATTACAACTTTTCTGACATTTGTAGATATTGTGAATTCTTCGATCACAAAATATGTACCAACATATGACATAACTCTTATTGGGAGGATTAGCAGAATCCATGTATCGACTCCCAATAATAGGTCGTAAGGAGCACTATCGAGTAACATTTCCAACCATAATCCTACTCCTCGAGACAACGTAACACCATGAAATACCCACACCAAGTTAACTTGATTATAAATTATGATATATTTCAAGTTGGCTAGCATATATTGGATTATAATTATTTCCAATTCCACCCATACTAACTTATCCTTTGCATATATATTATTCGTTATCGAATTTATTTTCCTAACTTTTCTATAACAAAACATTAATTTAAAAATATTTCTTATTACCAGTTGAGAAATACGCTCAAGGTAAGCGAATTTATAGTATCTATGATAAAGATCCAACGGCCAAGAGAATATAATATCAACTTCTGCATTGTCCTACTGTAAACGTGCCAACTTCCAAGCAGTCATAATTATGTGGACAGTTTAAATAAATTACTTACAAGATTCATCATTATCTGACGTTGCGTGTATTGCTACCATCCTCTGTAAAATAATTGATTCGACATCTATCACCAATATGACGTCAATATGCCACAATAAATTAACTTGTTCGAAAAGGTGGAATCGATCACTCCGATCACCCCTCACCCCCTGTCCGATGGGATTGTGAGAGGAGGTAAATAATGGTAACTCAACCGGCAACAGAGGCTGGGACCAGTACTAAATTAACTTCACATGTACAAAAAAAACCCAAAACCATATTTAATTATTTTATTCAACCAATCATGATATAATATCTGTTGTTCTACGATGTAGATCAATATATTATAGTAATAGTTCAGTGGGCATGCATCGACCAAGTGTGTATTGACCAATATACAAACATTAATTAAATGGGTTAAAATTTTATAAATTATATTCATCCGACTGAAACAATAATATTTTAAAAAAACAATCTATCATTATATAGTTAATATATATATATATATATATATATATATATATATATATATATATACATACAAATATATAATAATTTATACCAAAAATGTTTCAGAATCATTGAATTTTAATATATCTTCGATGTTAATTAAAGATTTAAACACGATTGAACTATTTTTTTATCTATAATATTTTGAAATATTACAAAATAAAAAAGAATATCTTAAATTCGTAAAAAATATGGCAAGGGTTTTTTTTTGTTATTGAAACTATGAATACGGTAAAGTATCTTTATTATATAACATTACATTTTAGTGCAAGTAACGGTAAATTTTACCATACTATTTGAATCAATATTTAAATAATAACAAATAAATAATAATTTAGTTAATAAAGCATTAAACTAATATACAAGTAAAATCATTATAAAAAGCAAAAAAAAAAAAAACGAAAATAATGTTCATATTTAACAAATTTCAGAGTCTACATATATTTCACGCACTATTAGCAAAACAAACACATATCACATATTATCTTACTTACATAACTTAGGAATATTTTTTTTTATTAGCATAATATACAAATCTATTACAATACATAAATATACACACATATATATACAAAAATACTTCATAGAGACGTTATGATCTTCTAAAAAGCATTTTCAGACATCCACAAATCCAGCCCTTCACTTTAACATTCCAGGATTCGACTGCAGTTATTAGCATTGATCGTGCTTTATCGTGAATTTGTGATCATTTTCAAAATATATGATTTTAGTAACTATAATCTGTAAAAGAATAAATTATTTTAGAAGTATATATATAATAATAAGAAAGGAAATTTGTTCAATTACTAAAGGCGCATGTAAATATATGATAGACAAATAATAAATTAAGCACTAATATTGAGAAATATTACAAAGTCAGAAAATATTTTTTAAATTATGTAGAGAATAAAGTTATGATGAAGTATAAGAGGTTTCAATAAAATTAAATAGAGAATAAATTTACGAGGGAGTATAAAAATTATTACCAAGCCATATTTATTTGGAACAATCAGCGTATGGAAAGATTTTGATTTAGCTATGCTATCCACCGTTTCAGGATTAAAGGAAATGAAGATGGTCAAATTTGTATTGGTTGGAGGACTTTTGGCAACCATTTTCACATGCTACGGAAATATCTGCAATAATATTACTAAATATAAAATTTACAAAGATAATTTTTCTTAATTAAATAAATAAGTAAGAAAATACTAATAATCTTTACCAGTAATGCAATAAACGCTTTGTCAGCATAAACAAAACAAAATATTCAGTAGTTGTTAACTACATTAGCGCGAAAGTAAATACAGGTTCACACATCTTCACTGGCAGTAAAGTTATAGAACGTTGTCTCCATACCATCCAAAACCCTGTACATGATCCATTAAGTTGAGCATATATCGATCCATCATACCCCTCGTCTCTAAATGTCTGGGATAAGAAGCTAAATTTTATTTCTGGATTGTACATTATAATCATTTGTGGTGATTGTTTGTCAGATATTTTCCGAAACATCGTTTGAACAATATTTATATTGAGGCTTTTGATATTCCATGATAATATTGAACGTTGTTGATGCGAATTTGTATCAAATTTTTTGGCAATGGATATTTCAGTGTGCGTTAAATCAGATATAATGCTCACTGGAAGACATATTTTTAAAAAACTTGCCATTACATTCTGCCCTATGTAAGTAGTTTGAAAGAGCTCGTCGTTTGTACGAAAATAATAGTTGATTTTTTCGGACCGAAGAATGTTTACATCCGTATTTCCAAGTACCGCCATTGCTGTAGAGAATAATATATCTATATTAAATAAGTAAATACTCTAATTGATTCGTTGGGATTAAAAAAACGATATTTAAGCGAGAATAGTTGTTCCATATATGAAATCCATTATCATCCTAAACCAAATTCATTAAAATACGACTAAATCATATACAATCCGAACATACAAAATCTGCACAATTAATTATATTTATTAATAGATCTGATGATAGTGATGATAGAGTATACATGTTAGTAACTAACGTCTTAACAACATAAATAGATCTCCAGAAAATTAATTTTCTACAACCACTTAAATCATAATGTTGCACATATATATAACAAAATTATATAAACATTTGCACAACGTACTGCTAAGATGATAAACGAAATACCTTTTGTTTTTGCGAGATAAATTGTAGAAATTCAGATTGTATCCGCAGTAAATGACTCTTATTTTCAACAGAAAGACAATTTATAAAGCAAAGATATTATACACGTAATCACTATTCACAATTGCGTGCATTGGAAGCCAGTCTACACTAACGCACGGTATATTATATTATTATATTATTTTATATTATAGTAATAAAGTAAACAAAAGTCTTGACAATCAGATAAATTAATATTAAAAGAAAAAAAATTCACTTAAATTAATACTTAAATAAGCATGAATTACCTTCACATACTGTTCATCTACAATTTTATGTCTAGATTGTATTGTATGTGTTATATATAGGCAAGATAATATTAATTATAAAATAGTTTAAAAATATTGTTACAAATTAACAATAGCTTCAATAAGATAAACAAATAAATAAAATTTATTTATGATACCATAGTATAAGAAAGAAATTATGCTACAAAAAATAAAATGAAAATTCAGGTCAGCCATAAAAAACGATACAACCGCCGTATTGAATTAACGTATCTGGTAAAATTTTGTTACCACTAATCAGTAGGCCACTTAACGTTAGTCAAAGATAAAATGTATTTATTTGGAAAATTACATAAAATATCGATCAATAAATGATATTTATTTGTTATGCTTCCCAAGGATTACAGACCGTTTGGCAAAAGGAATCACGGTGTTCAGTTTATTTGTTTTCAGTTCAATGTAAAGGTAGACCAATCCCATTACTTCGGAAACATTGGCTGAAAAATGAAACTTTATGTTAGAACATATATTTTTATTAAAGGCTATTGCTATGTAAAAAAATATAATATGTTACTGAAACTCGATCAAATTCCATATACTCGGTAAGATAAATAATGAAGGATTAGATGTTGGGATTCAGTAAGATAAACAGCCCTAGGCACAGCGGAATTTAATAATTTTTAGGACCTCTTACGGAATCTTGCCAGGATACTACTCTAGTTGTATATATATGAATATAAATAAAACGATAGTATAAGTTTACACGTTATACCTATCTCCTTGCAAATCCTTTAGCTAGCAAACGAACTCTGATTTCTCCCACAGTGAAAATCGATCCAAGCTCTGCAGTAGCGCCCCACGTGTTGCGCCTCTACGGGTTGATACACCACAATTACACGAAAATAATAAATCTTGATCAGCTAGAACACAAGATATATTATGATCTAGGATATAGGAACGATTTTGGAACAAAGTCGAAAACGAAAAATTCTTCCACAGGAAGAAGTGGGTTCGGTCGACTAGTGGGGAGAGGGAGAGAGAATTTTGCTCTTGCTCAATTTTTGCTTATGGAGTTGTGTGAAAAATAACTACAAGAAAGCTACTTATAGTTATCTCCCTAACCTAGTCCTATTAGGACTAGGGTTCTTCTCTCCTACATGGGCCATGGCCCTCTTTAATTTAGAAGACCAAGTCTCCTAATTAATTCATGGCCCAGTTAATTAATTTGACCAGGCTTTATTTAATCTCCCAATTAAATAGCCCAATTAATTAACTTAATCTCCCATTTAATTAAATCAGACTCTAAGTCCATTTAATTAAAATCCTTTCCAATTAATTAATTAAATCCAACTTAATTAATTAATTCACAAATTAAATTCCAATTTAATTTATGATCCTGATCCAATTCCAATTGGATCCCATTTTGTTCCAATTGGGTCGACCCAGTCGACCCACCCATAATAATCGACCCAGTCGATTATTTACCCAGTCGACCCAGTCGACTCGGTCGTCCTTATTTCCTCGCTTTCGCTTCATGTGTATTGTGTATGCCCCCGTAGGTTCACCACATAATTGGCCGTGGGTTATAATTAAATATTATTTAATTATTCGAGTAAGATTTACTCTAAATCAATCGAACACTCTGTCGATTGACCATTCCAAAATTAGCACCCCTGCCAATTTGGGAATTCTCCCACACTCCACGGTCGATGTCCAGCCACAAGCCCATGGAGCCCAATCACTGGTGAATTAATTCAGTGAACCTTTTATCATTTACAATTTCCATATACGACATAATCTCTCCATCGATCAATCTCCCAGTCGAGACTTAAGGGTATAGTCTTTCATCGGTTTCCCTTTTCCTTTGTCTTGACCTTATGAATTCTGGTCTCCGAATAATTCTCTTTGACTTAATCTTTATGAGCTACTTACATAAAGCCGTCAGATACCTCGGCCGAGGATTTTACCAGAATTAATTTCTCACAGAAATCCATAGGAGAATTTCCCAACCTATCAAGTCAGGTCAATGGATCCTTTGTTGATGATATGAATCTGCATACGAGTTCCTCTATACCCAATATGAGTCCACAGAGACTTTCTGGCGATCTCCAGTCAGTCGGGACTCAAATCAAAGCATAGACGTTCTCGCACCAGATAAACCCTATCATCTCAAGTAGTTAGGGATCGTTCCTCGTATACTATTGTAAATTGGAATAACTTCAACCCCGATATGCGACTACCGCTTCCATGGTGAGTTATTTCCTAATTGGGGTATTCAGTGCACTTGCCATCCCAGCAAGCCACCCACTTATGTGTATCGACTATCCCAGTCACGCTCGTGGACTCCAGCGTTCTCCAGTTCATCGGAGTATACACATTAGTGAGAGTCTAACCGAATCCAACGATGTCCTATCTCGATTGGATTCTACGACTCTTGAATATATTCTAGATCACGGCCTTGGAGATCAGTCCACGGGTTGTCCCATAGCCCTGTGATCTAAGGACTTCTATCCTTATGCGTAGATAATTATTACATAAGATAAAGATGACCATATAATAATAAAATGCATTTATTAATCCAATTGAATGGTCCTTTCAATTAAATGCAGCCAAATAGTTGGCTTGCAGGACACTATTCTATCAATCTCCCACTTGTACTAAAGCCAATTTTTCATACTTCTGATTCCCATCTTAGACAGATGTTTTCGGATGCCTTTGAGGCAATGGCTTAGACAGCGGGTCCGTCGTATTATCCCTTGAGGTGACACGTTCCATCTTTATGTCTCCTCTACCAATGATATAATATATCAAATGGTATCGTCTTTGTTCGTGCTTGGATTCTGATGAGATCTCGACTCCTTCGCTCGCGAGATAGCTCCATTATTATCACATAAGATAGTAATGGCTCGACAATGCTAGGTATCACATCCAATTCCTGATGAAGTTTTTCATCTAAACACCTTCCTTTGCTGCTTCACTCGCGGCAATGTATTCTGTCTCGGTGGTTGAAACTGCGGTAGTGTCTTGCTTGGAGCTCTTCCAGCTTACCGCACCACTATTGAGGCAGAACACGTATCCAGATGTCGACTTGAAGTCGTCTACATCACATTGGAAGCTAGAATCAGTATAGCCTTCCAATTTCAATTCTCCTCCACCGTATATCAAGAACAATTCCTTAGTCCTTCTCAGGTACTTCAGAATTGCCTTTACGGCTATCCAGTGCTGCTCACCTGGATCAGACTGGTAGCGACTTGTAACGCTTAAAGCGTACGCTACGTCTGGTCTAGTACATAACATACCATGCATTATGCTTCCTATCGCGGATGCATATGGTATTCGAGACATATTGCTTCTCTCTTCAGGAGTCTTTGGGGCCATAGACTTAGAGAGTGCAATCTCATGTCTCATTGAAAGCAATCCTCTCTTGGATTCTTCCATATTAAATCTTTTCAAGATTTTATCTATGTACTGGGATTGGGAGAGGCCCAGCAGTCCTTTTGATCTATTTCGTTAGATCCTTGTACCTAGTACAAAGGATGCTTCTCCCAAATCCTTCATTGAGAATTGTGTAGATAACCATGCTTTAGTTTCGGACAACACTTTCACATTCCAATGAGAAGAATGTCATCAACGTAAAGCACTAAAAATTCAACTGTACTCCCACTGATCTTCTTGTACACGCAAGGTTCGAACACGTTTTTGATGAATCCAAAAGTTTGGATTGTTTCATCGAAACGGATGTTCCAACTTCGGGAAACTTGCTTCAGTCCATAAATGGACATTTGGAGTTTGCACACCTCGTGCTTATCTCCTTTGGATGCATATCCTTTTGGTTGCTCCATGTAGATCTCCTTTTCAATGTCCCCATTGAGAAAGGCAGTCTTCACATCCATCTGCCATATCTCGTAGTTATACCACGCAGTTATGGCCAGCAAGATTCGAATGGATTTAGGCATTGCGACGGGCGAGAAGGTCTCCTCAAAGTCGATGCTTGGCCTTTGAGTGTATCCTTTTGCCACTAGTCGCGCCTTGTAGGTTATTACCTCTCCGTTCACTCCAAGCTTTCGCTTATAGATCCACTTGCAACCCACGGGAGCTACTCCCACTGGTGGATCTACCAAGGTCCAGACCTTGTTCGAGTGCATGGAGTCCAATTCGAATTCCATGGTTTCACGCCACTTTCCCGAGTCTATGCCTAGCATAGCCTCTTCGTAAGTCCTTGGGTCGGTTAGAGACTGTCTAGTCTCATGCAGCAGACTGTAGTACCTCTCGGGTTCTCTACGTTGTCTTTCTGACTTACGAAGCACCGGTGTACTTTCTGGTGCACTTTCATGCTCATGTTCTCCCACTGCCTGTGGTGATGGGTCGGCTTGTTTGACCTCTTCGGCCTTTTCAGCTTCAGTGACCTCATCTAGTTCTACGTTGTGTTCCTTCTTGCCTAGCAAGAAATCCTTCTCCAAGAAGTATGCGTTCCTTGAGACAAACCTAGTTTATCTTGTAGGATCGTAGAACTTGTATCCTATAGAGTTTTCTGGATACCCCACGAATTGCATAAGATGGACTTTACATCCAACTTATCTCCTACCAGCTTATTCACATAAGCGGGAGACCCCATATGCGCATGAATGCATATGAAGGTACAATACCAAAACTCATATCACGTGATATGTTTTGGATCTGGCTTCAGAGATACTTAGCTCAGTATCTTCGATTTTCTCGATCAAGTTTCATTTGTTTGAATAAGGAATTTCATGTAAGATTTCTGAATGGACATTTACATGTCCAGAATGCTCAACAACTGACAATGTTTTGAGCGAGTCTTACATTTCGAGAATCTAATTCTCTATTAAATAATCAATGGCGTACTGCCAATGCATGTTCGATTTTGAATCGATCCAAATCTCTCACATGCTTTCATTGATTAGGCTCTCTTCTTTATTCCAAAAGTAATTTGGAATTGTACATCACAACGTACTTTTACCCATGAGGGTACTAGAGACGCCTTATCTCCCACTAATGCTTTAGTGTTTCTACACACTTTTAAATGGATTAAATCCATTGCAATTGTTTATGCCTCTTGGTTGCCTAGCAACCAACTACTAAATCTAATTTCCATTAAACAAGATTCGAAAGTCGGTTACTGTGTACAGTATCCCAGTCAAGCTCGACCCAGTCGAGCTCAGTTTTTGAATCTTTTAATTCGGAAATATGTTTTAGTATTCGTGTATCACCTTTCGGTTTTTACAACAACTCAAGTGTGTGAAATCTTGATTATTTATATTTTATTGACTATGCATAATATATTTAGTCGATATATGAGTATACATGCTCATTTGCTTATGTACACCTTTTGCGTATAAATCTTATAGCGCAATCAGTTCCAACCATTATGGAACTATCACATCCCTTAAGACAAGGGATGGTATAAGCAAATTCTAATGATCTAAATAATTCATGGCTTTAGATGCATTGAATGCATCAATGAGTGCTTCATCGGGTATCCAACACCCTTATGCATTACTTTAACCATAAGGTTAAGTTCAATAAAATTTAATCATCCCTTATGGGATGAATAGGTTCAATTCCCTCTTTCCCTTGATCTTAATCCATGGAAGAACCATTTTGATTGACTTTTCAACTTATCATCCTTACAGAAAAACCTCCAAGGTTATTTCCCTTCAGAGAGGATACATTCCTCTTCTTCCATCTCTCGAGCCTTTTGAGGCCTTTTCACAAGATGTTACTTCCCATTCATGGGAGACTTCATGTTTGCCTTCAAGAAAATTTGGGCTTGAGAACCATCCTCAACCCTCTGGTGAAACTTATCACCTTTCTTATTTGAAGAGTAACTTCGAAAAAGGCAGCTTGGTGAAACCTATCACCATTCCAGTCGAAGTGTAACTTCGAAAGGAAAAACAATGAAATCTTTGTAAGGAGATCAGTCCTTGCTTGGACTCGAGAATAATTTCTCAAGTTTTGAAGTCATTCAAAATTCATTTGGGTTCAGTCAATTTATTTGATTCAAGTATGATGGTAAATATTCATGGATACATAATTTATGATTAAACTATCATAAACATGACGATAAATACGCGGCAGATTAATATCAATGCATAATTTACAAACATGGTTTTCATTTGTAAATTACTCCCACTATTTTTGTCGAATACTTATGCCCCCACATAAGGTTCGGGAAATAAAAATTTCCTAATGGGCTCAAGGCCCAAATGCAATCGCTCAGTACCCACGACTCGTTGGCCATACCAATTGATCCATTTGGTGGGCGATCACGTCGCCGGTTAACCATCCCAGCTAACCCTTGAGTTCATTTAGCCTCGGTTTTCGTTATGGACCCACGACTCGTGAGACATCCATACTTACTCGCGTTAAATCATGTCCAATACTCGTGAAGAGAAATAGTTCAATCCTAGACGCCCCACGACTCGTGAGACAGCGCCTAGAACCTTGCTATCCTCTCCCTTGGCACTAATCTCGTGCATCGAGGCAATAGACATATCATCTTCCTATAGCTCGACCCACGACTCGTGAGACATCGAGATATATTCTTACAATATGCCTAAGACCTAGTAATTGGATAGGCTCGGACCATAGACACCATTCATATGCGCCCGTTATTCGATTTAATATTCTAATTGAGTTTTTAAGCTCAATTGGAGGTTTTAAGTTTTCTTTGTGCGAGGTCTCATCAAATTATGCTTTATCTTGTTTACGTTTTTCTATCCTAAGCATGCATCTCATACATCAAAGAATAATTACGAAAAAGTAAACATTCATCACCTAGCATTGCACACACGATTGATCGATTGCCCATCCTATGCGATCCATCACGAGCCACATGATGGACCAATTGGTCAGTCTAGGGTGGAAATTAAATGTCCTAACTATTACAATTTACAAACCCATACATCATGGGCCTTCTTGTAATATCCACCTTGATTGGCCCTCCATGTAATGAATTGGGCCTCCATGTCCTCCAAGGTAATGGGCCTCCATGTGGATCTCCAAGTCTTCATGAGGTCTTCTCGGCTCCAAGCCTAATCTAAGCCTAGCTTATAAAAATAAAGGCCCTATTCTATTACATTTGTTTGCGCAAGCAAGGGCACCAATCAGGCCCATTTAATTACAACCCATAAAATAAATAAACCAAAACTACACAGGGCTTAAGGGCAAAATCGACCAATCCACATATTCACTCAAGAACATGCATAAATTCACATAAGGGTAAAAATGTAAATTTACCGGCTTCATTAATTTTAATTCGCAAAAATTCATCCAAGTTAATTAATTTTGAATTAACAATTAATCTCTAAGATTAATTTAGCTCTTACTTGAGCTCTAAGTAATCTACAATTCTTATCTTGATTAAATTGGTTAATTAAGGTAATCTAAATCTCTAAGATTCTTACCTTATCCAAAACTCTAAGTTTCCCAAAATTCCCAAATCTCCAAGATTTTCAAGATAATCCTATTTTGATTAGATTAGTTAACTAAGGTAGTGTCCAAATCCTTCAAGATTTATACCTTATCCAAAACTCCAAGTTTCCTAATTTAATAAGATCTCTAAGATCTTTAATCTTGGTAACTTACTAGAAGAGTTTAATTATAATTAAATCTCTTATCACAATTGAAACTCTAAGTTTCCTTGATTAATAAGATCTCTAAGATCTTTAATCTTGGTAATTAACTAGAAGACATTAATTGTAATTAAATGTCTTATCACAAATGAAACTCTAAGTTTCCTTGTTAATTAGATCTCTAAGATCAATCCAAGATTCACCAAGATTCCATAACAACCAAATCTCCAAGATTTTCAGATTTATCAAAATAGGCAGAATCAGACTCCAACCCAAAAACGACTAGTCGAGACCAATCAGGAGCTGCCATGTAGACAAACCCACGCGCGACCACCAGGTGCGCGTGAGCTGCCCGCGGCAGCAGCCGTGGCGCGTGGGCTGCGCGCGACATCAGGCTGCCGCGCACAGCTGCGCGTAGACAGCAGCCCGTGGGCTGCTGCTGTGCACAGCGTGCGTGGACAGCATGTTGTTCGCACGCTGCCGCAGGCCGTGGCTCGCGGTGGCCGCCCAGCCGCGGTGCGCGGCAGCGCACCGCCGCGTGCCACCGCGGGTTGGATCCAAAATATTTTTTTTTTTTTTTGTTTCTTCGATTACTTACAGATTTAATTTGATAACCCAGTTAATTAAATCCCAATCCAAAATAACATCAACATGATAAAATTTTCGAATCTAAAATTTTACATTAACTCCAAGTTAACAGATCTACGTCCTAAAACATATACAGTTAAAGAACTAGCCACATAAATCAAACATATGATTTAATAAACACAGAATTTGCAAATTCATATATACACAAAGCCTAGAGTTGGCTCTGATACCACTGTTGGGATTCAGTAAGATAAACAGCCCTAGGCACAGCGGAATTTAATAATTTTTAGGACCTCTTACGGAATCTTGCCAGGATACTACTCTAGTTGTATATATATGAATATAAATAAAACGATAGTATAAGTTTACACGTTATACCTATCTCCTTGCAAATCCTTTAGCTAGCAAACGAACTCTGATTTCTCCCACAGTGAAAATCGATCCAAGCTCTGCAGTAGCGCCCCACGTGTTGCGCCTCTACGGGTTGATACACCACAATTACACGAAAATAATAAATCTTGATCAGCTAGAACACAAGATATATTATGATCTAGGATATAGGAACGATTTTGGAACAAAGTCGAAAACGAAAAATTCTTCCACAGGAAGAAGTGGGTTCGGTCGACTAGTGGGGAGAGGGAGAGAGAATTTTGCTCTTGCTCAATTTTTGCTTATGGAGTTGTGTGAAAAAATAACTACAAGAAAGCTACTTATAGTTATCTCCCTAACCTAGTCCTATTAGGACTAGGGTTCTTCTCTCCTACATGGGCCATGGCCCTCTTTAATTTAGAAGACCAAGTCTCCTAATTAATTCATGGCCCAGTTAATTAATTTGACCAGGCTTTATTTAATCTCCCAATTAAATAGCCCAATTAATTAACTTAATCTCCCATTTAATTAAATCAGACTCTAAGTCCATTTAATTAAAATCCTTTCCAATTAATTAATTAAATCCAACTTAATTAATTAATTCACAAATTAAATTCCAATTTAATTTATGATCCTGATCCAATTCCAATTGGATCCCATTTTGTTCCAATTGGGTCGACCCAGTCGACCCACCCATAATAATCGACCCAGTCGATTATTTACCCAGTCGACCCAGTCGACTCGGTCGTCCTTATTTCCTCGCTTTCGCTTCATGTGTATTGTGTATGCCCCCGTAGGTTCACCACATAATTGGCCGTGGGTTATAATTAAATATTATTTAATTATTCGAGTAAGATTTACTCTAAATCAATCGAACACTCTGTCGATTGACCATTCCAAAATTAGCACCCCTGCCAATTTGGGAATTCTCCCACACTCCACGGTCGATGTCCAGCCACAAGCCCATGGAGCCCAATCACTGGTGAATTAATTCAGTGAACCTTTTATCATTTACAATTTCCATATACGACATAATCTCTCCATCGATCAATCTCCCAGTCGAGACTTAAGGGTATAGTCTTTCATCGGTTTCCCTTTTCCTTTGTCTTGACCTTATGAATTCTGGTCTCGAAATAATTCTCTTTGACTTAATCTTTATGAGCTACTTACATAAAGCCGTCAGATACCTCGGCCGAGGATTTTACCAGAATTAATTTCTCACAGAAATCCATAGGAGAATTTCCCAACCTATCAAGTCAGGTCAATGGATCCTTTGTTGATGATATGAATCTGCATACGAGTTCCTCTATACCCAATATGAGTCCACAGAGACTTTCTGGCGATCTCCAGTCAGTCGGGACTCAAATCAAAGCATAGACGTTCTCGCACCAGATAAACCCTATCATCTCAAGTAGTTAGGGATCGTTCCTCGTATACTATTGTAAATTGGAATAACTTCAACCCCGATATGCGACTACCGCTTCCATGGTGAGTTATTTCCTAATTGGGGTATTCAGTGCACTTGCCATCCCAGCAAGCCACCCACTTATGTGTATCGACTATCCCAGTCACGCTCGTGGACTCCAGCGTTCTCCAGTTCATCGGAGTATACACATTAGTGAGAGTCTAACCGAATCCAACGATGTCCTATCTCGATTGGATTCTACGACTCTTGAATATATTCTAGATCACGGCCTTGGAGATCAGTCCACGGGTTGTCCCATAGCCCTGTGATCTAAGGACTTCTATCCTTATGCGTAGATAATTATTACATAAGATAAAGATGACCATATAATAATAAAATGCATTTATTAATCCAATTGAATGGTCCTTTCAATTAAATGCAGCCAAATAGTTGGCTTGCAGGACACTATTCTATCATTAGACTGACAAATCCGATCACATAATGATCAAATATTGAAGAACAAAGCTGAGATATCCTCGGTAAGTTATATACAATTCCTTCGATAACAGTTGTTTCAAAGAATAAAAAATCGACATCAAATTTACTCCGGCTATTAAATTCGAGTGAATTGCAATTAAAAACATTCAAATCGCTTTTGACATACCAAGTTATGCATGCACATTATAGTCGAACACAAACTAGAAGAACAATATAATTGCTGATTCATCAATTGTGCAACAGAAGAAGTCAAAATACATAAAAAGAGAAAAAGCTTGGAAGTGCTAATAATTCATCAAAGTAGCCATTAATTTTTATAAACCAACCGGAAGATAAATGGCCGGTATCTCGAATCGGCTCTAATTCAAATTTACGAACGCCCATTTTCTCAAACTTAAACTCATCGCCATCACTAATTATCCAATGCCGTACTGTCCAATCGTATACAAACAATTACCACCATATTGCCTACAAAAACTTGATTCCATTCAGCAGTCATATAAATCTTACTACGATTCTTGACAGTTTTAGATTATAAAATTAAATAGCAGTGACGAGAGCAGTGCTTCTAATAAATATATCTTTAAAAAGATGCTCAATGAACATTGCCTGAAAAAAAAATTATAAATTAAGTATTGATTATCATCGTAATTTTGATTTTAAGGTTACATTATAAGTAACGGAGAATAATCGGATCATTTTTTCAAATATATTGTTTCCTTTCATAAGATACAAACCGCTCCTAACAATCGCGACCTGCAGCACTCCTATTAAATAAAACAAATAATTTATTTTTGTAGAAACATATTAAAGCATCAAAGTAACGATCAATTTTTACATGCTTACCCGGAGATGATTGCTCGATATTTCGAATCGGTACTCATTAAATTTTTCAAAATCTCATTTTCTCAAACCCAAACTCATCACCATCACTAATTATACTGTTATTGAAGCCTCTCCAATGTCGTACTGTCCAACCGTATACAAACAATTACTATTTTAGTAATTTCCCAAGCGAGTGGAGATACCCAACAAAAATATTGGGATCGTGGCTTCGTAAAATGCATTCTATAAAAGAGCTGTGATAGACAATGCACAAGAATTTTCCAATTCCTCCCATATCAAAAAAAAATGATTTAAAATTACAATTATTTCGAGATAAATAAAATATCTTGAATAATAATATATTCATATTTCGCGCACACTAACTCATACATTACATATAGATTAGTCTTACTTGATTTTATAATCACAAATTTTCGACAACATATAATTATTTATTACTAATTATAATTAATTTATATATATTTCATATTATTTTGAATTATTATATTAAGTAAAAGTAAGTCAATTTATAGCAGCAATCGTAAAAATTCAACGAACAGGAGATTTTAAGATAGACGGTGTAGATTTAACAATGGGAAACGTTCCACCTTTTGAACTACCCATATTTATGGGGCAGTCTATAAAATTACAAAGATCAACAGCAAAAAACAAAACGGATAGAGATATTTTTGTTTCTGCACGTTTTACAAGACACGCAACTTCAGATTTGCATAAATAGTTGGTAATAAAGAAGATTCGCAGTCAAGATCAGTTCTCAATATATTAAATGATAACAAATTAGATACCAACACACGTGGCTCGCTAAAGACTAAAAAGTACTACCTACAAGGTAGTTCGGAATAATTCGTTTAACAAGACACGCAAGTTCACCTTTTAAATAATTTAACATTATTGTGATTAATAATATAATTAGCCAAGTTATGTTTTATAACATTTACATAACAAATATTTTAACAACAAAATAATTATTTAAAATATTTTTTGGACGATTAATCACAACAGTCTAACTAAATTTTATAAAATATATATTGTCTAGATAAATAAATCTACCTGTTTTCGATTTTCCTAATTAACGTATCTTATTCATATTTACGAATTATTTTAACAAACTCCTTTTAAAAACACCGGAAGATTAAAACATTGTTTTGTAAATAAAATTATTCTAAATCTTGTTGTGGTCTATCTTTTGTATGTACGATATTTTTAATATTAAAAAAATTAAAATTGATAGTTGAAGTTAATCGTATTACAAACTAAAAGCTTAATAAACAAATATTGCAACTAACATTGGTTTACTAAAGAGCTCAATCAAAAAAAATTGTAACTAATATTGGTTTTTATACGATAATATAAAATATTTAAAAAGTTAAGCTAACATATTCTAATAATAATAAAAATTAAGTAAATAAATGTTTTATTAATCACAATACTTTGTACAATAGTCGTTTACAGTTTTATTGATCTATACAAAGTATTACAGTTCTCATGTAAATGATTAGCTATTAACGCGAATGTTCACTTGAGCATTAACTTTGGCTCTTATTTTATGCTTGCTAATTGATATAATCTATCAAGTATAACAATCGATGATCATTATTGAATTGAATAACAGATAGATATTGAAGCAGCAAACAAGAACTATAATGGAAGCTGTATATCTCCGTACGTTTTTTCAGTAGTATTGTGTAATGTTCGAAGGTTCCAAGGTTCCTAGGTTCAGGAGAAGACCGAAGTGCAAGCTGAAATCGACCCACGAGAGAAAATTGAAAATTTTATGGAAAATATAATCTTAACTACTCAATGCTAAATAAAGCTAGTGTGTTTGGACTGAAGAGTTGAGATATATTATTATTCTTCTTTGATTATCTCTTTTGAAGAATAAATAAAACAAATACAACATTAAAGGGAATTTTTAGAAATAGAATTTGGGAAATTTGGTAGATTCGAAAACATAATTTAACAGCACTAAAAAAAAATTATATGGAATAGAACCCCACTATTAAAATGGAAAATCTAACTCCCAAACTCACTACACCATTAATTAATCAATCTGTCATTGAAGATTAAAAGGAGTAGAAACGCCATACAAACAGACGAGGAACACGTCTTAAAAATATGCATCATTTACATCACAATACCTGCGCAAAAGATAAAATCGTCGATGAGAAATAAATTCCAATTCTGCGCATTCCAATCAAACTTCATTAGAAATTATGAAAAATTTCAAGTTGATTAACAAATCTTGGATTATAAGATCCTCAACATACCATATAATATAACTCTTACAATGCATATACATTATTCTCGCTTGATTATATAATCACAACTTTTCTACATCACAAACTTTAATTAGGAATTATTAATTATTATTAATATAAATATATTACATATTATGAGCTGCAAAATCTAGTCAAAGTAAGCTAATTTATAGTAGCGTTCGTAAAAAATCTAACGGCCAGAAAATTATTACATAATAGAATAATCAGTATAGACTGTACAAATTTGATACGAAAAATTTTATTCATATTAAAGATTAAGGAAGCTAAGAAATAGTATAAATTTTGGTGAAAAAATAAATTATATTCCTAAAATACGTTTTTTTTTTATCTAACCATCAATTATATACACTTTATACAATCATTATATCTCATTCTATATCCGCCAGATAGAGTCGTATTCTGGGTGTGAGAAGTCATTACCAATAGGTCGATATACCGACCTGAAATACCAAATTGTCCATTACCCAAAATATCCGACCCGTGCCCACATACTATTACCAGTTATTCGAAATACGGATTTACATATAGAAGACGTCCATCGACCAATATTTTTTTTTATTTGTGCGCCGTCTCTTTCCCGAATCATTTGATCTTGCTTGTTCACGTTTCTCTTTTTTTTAATACTTTCCTTTATAATTGAATTCAAATTTTGCAATTTTATCTTACTTTACCGATATGTTCTTCAAAATCTGTTTTCCTTTTCGACAACAAATTTTAAGTTGTAAGATTCCAACGCAGTATACTTTTGTCTTTTTTGAAAAAATGTAAAATTATAAAACAGCGCTATCGTCTTCGTTTACTGCTTTAAGTAATTTTGAAATGCACCTGATCATCAAATATTATAAATATGAATAAGTTAAAGTTTGGAAGTTTTATCTCTGATAAAAAGCATTTAACTATATTCATTAGCTTGACCATTTTATTCGATAATTTTCTTGTCAATTCAGCTTCTATAAATACTGGTCAAACATTTTTATTACTGCACGCTTATGCTAAGTAAATATAAATAGAGATATAAAGAATAACCGACATAACTTCGGAAAAGGTTTGTCAAAATTTGATAGTATACAACATGTTTTTACATAAACTCTAACTCGTTATCCGATGCAGCCAAACAACCTCTGCACACTTCTGTATTAGTTAAATTTTGTTTATCTAACCACAAATCAAAATCATTTATGTTAAATAATTTCAGGGGATTTCACCTCGACACGTCTTCGCTCGTGAGCGCTTTTCTGAATTATAATAAAGAAACGGCGTTTCTTTATTTTACTGAATTATTTGCTATTTGTTGAATTATTTTCTCTTTTCTTAATACTTTTCTAACAGTCTATTTTTGCTATAGCGCAGCAGAGTATGGATACTGTGGATAGCTCAATCGTCATCGGTAAACAGTTTGTAGACAATCCTCCGATACCTGCCCAACAAATTATAAATATTTGGTCGGATAATCGAGAACAAAACGATTATTCTAATATTCATGATGTTACAACTATTCTTGATGATCATTCATTACTTGATGAACGTTCTTTTAAAATTCAAGTCGAAAATATTGAGCAATCTAAAATTGAAAAAACAGTGGGCTTATCACACAGCGTTTTAAGCCCTGGTTCTACTGAGACAGACATGATATCTACTCATTTTGGTTTGGCTAATATACAGCCTTGCGAATTCGATAAGTTCATAAATCTTTCTCCTTTGCAGCTTGTTCAATCAAGTTTTAAACATATAGAACTGGTATTTTCTAAATCACTCTTTTAGGTTATCTTTTTGTACTAATCATTATGATTTAAATGCTTAAATGTTTTACTTTAAATTTATCAGGCCAAGCATCAAATTGCACAGATCGGGATTCATAATGAAGATACTTTATTCAATCAGTTTATTATACAAACTCCACTCGATAACATTGATTTTGCTCATCAATCTTTGATGATAAAATTAGAATTACTCCGAGCAGAAAATGAACAACTTTTGAAACTAAATGGTAATATAGCTACACAGAGGAATAATATTCTTAAAGATCGATATGATCTTTGTCTGCTGAATAAAAATATGGAGGATGTCTTGCAGGCGCAGATCAATAAGGCTAAGATATATCATTTCGAGGCTGGTTATGCTCATGGATACAAGTACAGGACAGAGGAAATTCTTACTTACCTTCATCATCCTACCTGTCCTGATTTTAAAATTTAAATATTAAATTTCAAGTTTTTTAGTTTTATATAATAATATGAATATTATTATATATTATATTATATATTATTAAAACAGCAAAATTCCGTTTGCAATATTATTTACAAAGAGTAAATTTATATTAATTAAAATATATAAATTAAAACGACCGATCGTGAAATTTATTATGTTATAAAAAAACTAATGCGATACATTAGATAAAAAATTCTTCATATCATTAAAACAAAATATTTTGCTGTTCTGATCAGATGTATATAATAACTTTTATAACAGACGAGTATAATATTGGTAATACAATAAATTTGTCAAGTTAATAATTTGTTTTTTCAAATTAAGTTAGCATGGAACGCGTAGAATAGAATAATATGGGCTATTCAAATTGCCACAATAAATATGAGTAGTTTGAAAAGCTGACGACGCATTAAATTGAGTATTATCTATACCGTTATCCAGACGTTTTTCTGGCCGTTGGATATTTACCATTACTAATATAAAAGAACTTACTAACAATTCTACTTCTTTTTACCGATAAACATATGAAAATGGATATATATTTGTTCAATAAGAATAAAGGACGATCTCCAAGCATGGAATATATCATAATTTCTAAGGAATTTATCATTGTGAGGGTGCAGTTTTTTTTCTTTAAAAATGGGGGACGACCACTCATCCAGTATTCTCTCATGAGCAATTATATGTTAGCCTATATCGCGTGCACAACTCAAAGGCTACAAAAGTACTTATTCATTATAATTTTAAAAGGGAGGAGACTATAGATTGCACAAAGAATATAGTTTTTCATGATATTTTTCCGTTGCCTGCAGTTTTTTGTAGATTTGTTTTTAATTTATTTTTTATAGATTTGTTTATTTTTCCATGTTCTTTAATCTCTTAAATGCTTAGTAAATCTTTGCAATGCCAACCTCTACATTTACATAGGAAATGCGGTAAGTACGATTATACAACCTACCAACTTTCCCAATTTATTTTGTATTTTGATAACGAAACGCAGGAGCTTAAATATATATATATATATATATATATATATATATATATATATATATATATATATATATATATACTGCTCTTCGTGGAATTTAATTTATCTTTTCTTAAATAATTCCAATTATCGTCAAATTGTATAAGTTTTGCTCATCATCTGACTAATAATTCGAGATTTTATTATTCATATAATAAATAGTTTTTCTTTCATCTAGAAAAAAAAATTAGCTTTCTCATCAAGTTTATTTTTCCGAAATTATTACACGATAATAGAAACAATTCTGCAAAGAAACAGATACGTTTTATGATTATACCTTTTCAAAACAAGAAATGGAAAAGTATATTGTGTAAGAATATCACTACTTAAACTCATCTCGTTTTATTAAGATTATACAGTTATAAAAAATATATTATTAAATACCAAAACTGGGGTGTCAATCTCCACACGGGGAATCTGCACCCCCCCCCCCCCCCCCCGAGCATCATCTCCAACCGGTAGGGCTATCTCCTTCAATTAATTAAAAATAAAACTTCCCCACTCTCACCTATATTATCTATAATAATAATAATAATAGTAGTAGTAGTAGTAGTAGTAGTAGTAGTAATAATAATAATAATAATAATAATAATAATAATAATAATAATAATAATAATAATTAAAGTAATATTAATTTAAGGCTTTCGAAAATGCATAATAATAATTTAAGACTTAGTCGCTCATGCGTGGGCCTTTCATCGTGGCTAAAATTTAAATTATTGGAATGTTTTTATAAGTTCTTATAAGTTAGTATTTACTTAATATGTAATTTTATTTATCTATATAAGTTGTTGTTTGGAGTAATTTAATGCAGAATTATATTTCTACATTTTGTCTCAATTATACATTGAACATTAATGCTATATTAGAGTTTAAATAAAATTAAAATATTTAAAATTAAATTTTAAATGTAACTAAATAAATTATTATTTCATAAACAAATATATAATTTCAAAATTAATATTGGATAAGAATTTTATTATACCATAATTTTTTTTTATTTTACTTTCATGGCAAATTTTAGATCTAATAATGTTACATCTTTAATTTAAAATAATTTGTTATTAAACCTACAACAATTTTTATAATTAAATGTAACATTTATTTTTAGTTAATTAAAATAAATAAGGTATTGTTAAAATTTGTAGTTAATTTTTTTAATTTTTTTAACTTTTTTTATTATTAATTTATATATTAATTTATTTTAAAATTTAATAAAAAAAATAAAAGCAAATCCTGATAGGTGACGCCAAGTGGCGTCCCAGAGTTGGGGCAATAGGCTGGGCGATTGCCAGAGTTGGGGCAATGGGCTGGGCGATAAATCGCCTAGCCCATCGACCTGGGCGGACCATTTGGATTGCCCAGGGTCCTCTCCAACTCAGGAGAGGTGGGGTAGGCCCATCTCCACCCACCCCCCTCCCGGGTTTAGATCGTTATATTTAATTTCGACTAATGATATTATTTTACCAGATTTCCTGACCAAAAGAACCAAACTACTACCGACGCAAGTCCACAAACTACATTAAGTGCAATAATTTTATAATGTAAATTAAGCAGTCAAGAGACCTTAACAATATTCAACGGATAATAACTAAATATAGTTTATAAAATTTGATAGAAATATATTATTATGGACACTCAGAGCAAATTAAGCATGGTCCAACGATTTGCTAATATACCAATCATACAACACCTCCTTACCATCATCGTTAAAAATTACAACATTGAATGTTGTCTGAACATCCAAAAAGAAAAACAAGTAATTATTGAATAGTAGATGATCTTCTGAAAATTGTTTCCAGCCATCACCAAATCCAAATCCATCTAGATCCACTGGCTAGGTTCTCCATCCATTTTTTAGCTTAGCTTTGGTTTTGTTGCACATATACGTGCAGCATGGATGAATTGCGTTGGAATCAGCTGAAAAGAAATCCATTGTTTTTAATCTATAATTTAAAAGAACGACGAATATATATAACGAATGAACGACGCAATAATTACCAGATAATCTTCAGTTTCATTAACATGCGCCCAGAAACCATTTGACCTTGCGAAGTGATTCTCCGTTCTCGGTATAAAGGGAACTCTGAAGTTAGAAATCTTCAATTCACAATTCAAAAAAGTACTTATATTTTTAAAATGCTGATATTCATTAAACCATTGCCATTTTTTTAAACCAACTTTTGTGAAAAAAGTAATCTAAAAAATATTTGTGTACGATTGATACAAAAGTAGTTTTTCGCCATGTTTAACATCATTATCTTTGATTAATTTCTTCCACTGACTGCAAAAACAATTTTCTTTTATATGCAAAGTCCAAGAACATGTTCCGTTTCTTATAATAATTGTATCGATTGTAGACATTGCAGCAACTTCTTTTACATGTTCTGGAAATTCCTGCAACATAATTATTGACGATTTCATATGCTTAGATAAAACATTTAAATTAAATAACATAATATATATATATATATATATATATATATATATATATATATATATATATATATATATATATATATATATATATATATATATTATTAGTCCTTACCTTTACTGCTTTCAAAACAGTATTTGGTAGCATAAAAAAGACTCCTTTAATTTGTTCTTGATTATTTAAAACAGAATTATCCATGCTAATAATTCTAGTCGCTGGCTTCTCTGATGAGATATTCAGATATTTATACTGGTCTACCAATTCAGATATAAATAATTATTTTTTTGTTAAGTTACATTGAAAATGCATTTCTAAAATATCTGACATAAAAGGTACTGTTACAATTGCCGGATCCAATGTCCTCATCGTAAATTATAGTATCGCAATCATATTTGTTATATTTTGTTGGCACGTGCTCAATAAAACTTAACAACATTACTTACATATAAAGAAAAAATTTATATCATATATATATATTTAAATTTTAATATAGACTAAATATTTTAATAAAATTATGAACGTAGTGTGTATTCCGATATATAATAATCTACTTCGGAATTATAAAATCATATACAGCCGGTTTACTTATTTTTCTAAGTTTTATTTGCAATAATAATATAAGGACTATTAAGAATATTTGGCTGTTGGTTGAATTCATTTAGAGTTCATTTTTTAACGTGGATTTCGATCTGTAGTTTATGATTTCATTTCCAATATAAACAATTTTGGCCTTCATATTTATACATGTAAAGTCCATACAATGTCGATATGTTCCACTATTACTATATTAACACATATTGATTACTTCTCTCCGATGGACAAAAAATATACAATTTTTTTTCTTTATGTTTATACGACTTTTTTTTCTTTATAAGATTGCTAATTCTGTGATATTGTGTTTTTCAAATTTAGTTTTCGTTAAACTATTATCTTTGTAAAGAATTATATGAAGAAAAATTGATTTCTTACCAGTATGCATAAAACCCCCAACTCCAAAAGATTAATACAAATATAATAGATGATATATACGCAAAATACTAAACGGAATATAAATTAAACAGGGAAATTTTGGCAGTGCAAGTCTACTTTTGCCTTTATTTTTGTTAAACGGTATGATCTCCTAGTGTAATAGTTTGTATAGAACCAAATATAAATGTTTCCTGCTTTAGAAGTTTATTTAGTTGTATAATATATTTTATTATACACGCATCACGAGAAGATTCCCAATGCATATTAGTTTAATGCATAGAATAATTTTACGTATCAATTTTGCGTAATATCAATTTCATATATTTGTTTATAAAGCAATTAAAGGTAATAAATACATAACGGTATGCACTGTTAGGTAAACAGGACTCGCTGTTTACAAGCTACGTAGAAACGAATGAATAGTAAACTACGATATTTCAAATTTCCAATTGCAATCGCATTCGTACACAGTCAAATCAACTTAGATATTTATACTTTATAATTATAAAATAAATCTATATTTGTTAATTTAATTCAACAAAATAAAAAACAAAGTAGCGATAGTGAGTCTACACCGCATCCGACCGACATACAATATTAAATTTTGTTTTTGTTTCTTTGTGGTTTCTACCATTTTACCTATCAAATTATATTCAACCAATGTTATGCGATTTACATCGGTGTTTACTTACCAATGTTAAGCAATGTATTGAATATTTATTAAATATTTAGATATTTCTAAGCATCATATCATTCTTGCCTATCAGCTTAATTAAAATATTTTATTTATTGTTCCATGAAGGTGAAATTGCTCACCCCGGACATTATACTATATTCGTAAATATACTTATATAATATAATAATCATATAAAACGTTTTTTTTAATAAAGAATATTATTCCAAACATAAATCATTAACATAAACGTAACTTCTACTAAATTGTTTCGATTTGTTCCAGTAAAAATAAATATATATATTTATTATTAGGAAAAAATGTGTAACTTAATTTCACATATTTATTAAGAAGCATTAATTTTGATCAAACACACGTCAAATTCATGTAAAATCAATCTCACCAAATCATTAATCAGCATTGGACAGTAATAATTACAAGAAATTATGCATTGTCAGGTACATAAGCATAGCTGTAAAATATCGACCAAATGAATCTATAACATCAACTGGGCTAATCTGATAAAAATACATATTTCGAAAAAACTTAAGATAAGAGTTTGTAATATGTTTTGGAATCTACTAAATTTCCTTTTTCTATTTATAAAAATTCCCTTTTATGTTCTATTTGTTTTATTCATTTTTCAAAAGAGATAGTCAAAGAAAAACAATACTATATTTTACCTCTTCAGTCCAAACACACTGGCTTTATTTAGAATTGCGTAGTTAAGATTATATTTTCTATAAAATTTTAAATTTTCTCTCGTGGGTTGATAAAGATGGTCTGTTAATTTCTATAAAGGGTTACGATCTATATACAGATCAACAACAAAAGCAAGCACATATTTAGAGACATGTTGTAGATTGTCTATGCAATATACAAAAAATAGTTAAATAGTAAGCTTTTCAACAGACGTTAAAACTGTGTATGTAAGAAATACTCCAGTCTATGATTAAACTAAGAAGCAAATATATATTTTTAAACGATTTCTTGAAAATTGTCCCAAAACGATCTGTCTTTTACAGATTGGGTGTTTTTTGCATGGTTTTTTAAAACACAAGGAAGTTTAGCAAAATAAAAAATTCACAGGGTAGCTTCATGCAGATTAACAAAGGGGAGTATCTTACATTTTACCCACAAATTTGTCTAGAAAATATATTATTACTAAGATCATACAATTAATCTATTAAAATCGTTAGAGCACAAAATGAGATAATTTTTTTTTTTTTTGTAAATAAATAATATTGTTACAAATACATAAATATTGGAGGTTTATTGCCAAGTTAATTTTTCAAAGTAGTCAAGCAGGTCGTTGAAAACAAGATAATCTCATACGAGCGTAAAGAGTATCACAACATTATGGACATAGGAAAAAATAGACAGCTAAAAAAATATCCTCCCGATGCTTTGCTGGAAGTTTAATATCATAATAATTGTTTAGCCCATTTAGTAGAAGAGTTTAATCTTTTTAGAACCATTGTCTATACCTTATCCAGATTTAAATCCAGAAGATATCGTCGAAGACAAGAAAGATTAAGGAAGCAAAAAGCAATCAATCAGAATGCAAGCACAAATAGCAATTTTTATAGAACTATTTTCATATATAACGTAGCAACAATAAGTTAATATTACATGTATTATAACAAAACGTGTTCCATATAATATTTATACAAAATCATGCACACTCAATAGATATACTACTGTACCAGTCATATAACACCTCTTTTCCATTGAGATCGAAAATAACAACACAAAATACCATGTCATCGACCAAATTAAAAAACAAATTATTAATCGATATTCCATGGTCTTCAGAAAAACAGTTCCAACCATTAGCAAAGCCGGTATTTGTCACTTCAACAATCCAGGATCTCGTTCCAGTTACTAGCTTTGCTAGCGTTTTGTTGTGCATATGTTCAGACCGAATAAATTCAGCTGGGATAATCTGTAAATATAATAAATATTTAGAGGCAAATATATATACGTAATTGTACTAAAATCCTAAAGATGGATGAAAATATATAAAGCACAAAAATAAGGAATAAATTCTAAAAATTTATAACAATTAAATGACTGATAGAGTATAATAAATTCCAAAATTCGTAAAGAAAACTACCAAGCAGTCATTCTTTTGCACAACGATCACATGGAAAGCTCGAGTTTTACCAAAGTGATCCACTGTTTCCGGTCTAAACGAAACACACAAGTTACAAATATGCAGTGTCCTATTATAAACGGTACTTAAATATTTGAAATAACAACTTTGAATAAATCATTGATTTTTTTTTATTCCACGCACGTCAAAAATATTAATTTCAAAAATATTCGTGTGCGATTGATAACGGACTATCCTTTCGCCATGTTCAACAAAATTATCTGCTATTAACTGGTTCCAAAGCCTAAGAAAATCGTTTTCTTTTATTTGTAAAGGCCAATATTTAGTCTCGTTTCTTAAAATAATCGTATCATTAGGAGCCAATCCAGCAGCCTTCCTAACATGAACTGGAAAATCCTGAAAAGTAATCGTCCACGATTAAGCAAAATAATAAATTAAACAAATAAAATGGGAAAATATAGAAATCTCATCGACGTTTACCTCGACCGATTTCAAAATACCGCATGCTAGCATAAAGAAGACCCCCCTAATTTCTTGTGCACAATGCACGGCAAATTTACTAATACTACTAATTCTATTAAGAGATTCTTTTGATGGAAAATTATCATCTATATGTTGCTCAACTAATTTATATATGAAATACTTTTTTCATCAAGGTTGGTACAAAAATAACTGTCTAAAATTGAAAACATGAAGAACAATGTAATCTTCTCAGGATTAATAGAGCTTATTTTTTTTCTGGAATACATTACGAATAAGAATATTGGAAATCATCCTTGTTAAAATCAGAGTACTAATTTTATTTTACAAAGTATATAGAAATCTCATCACATATTACCTTACTTATATAGAGGCAGAACAAATATATACAAATATATTTTATCCTATTACGTAGCATATCTAATTAGCAGTCATATCAAAGTATTACGAAAACATATATAAAACAGTACTCTCTATTTCCATTACAAACACAAAACGGCACTGTTACTCTAATATGCGATCCAGAGCAACGTACGTTTACCATTGTCGATGATTTGCATTTCCTGTCTTTTTTAACTATTTTCAGGTCGACGAAATATTGGGACCGTATTGTTTTAAATTAATTTTGAACAATAGAAAATCCCCTTGCTTGAAATGCTAAATCCTAAGTTTATCATATGCAACAACTACGAGCCTGATTTTAGATTGGTGGTTAATTTTTATTGGATTTCACTTGTTTTTTAATAATAGCAATTTCCTTTGTTAATTGTGGTCGTGCGAGTTTGCTTTTGCAATTTATTTTTAAACGGCATAGTTACGAAACAGCACCGTTTACTGAGTTTATCTTTTTACGTTCAAACATTTTTTTCGATTAGAAACAACTATATTTCCGATGTTGACTTATTGCTTCCAATTTTATTTCCTTTTTTTTAAAAAACGGCATAATCACGAAACGTCGCCGTTTATTGAGTTTATATTTTTCTGTTCATACTTTCGTATCGATAAAAAACAACAACAACATTTCCGATGTATATTTTTTGCTTCCAATTTTATTTCCTTTTTTTTAAACAGTACGATCCAAACAGCACCGTTTATTGAGTTTATCTTTATAAAAACAAAATAAAAACTATATTTACTATAGAGGATTATTGCTTCCAATATTCTTTAATTCTAATATTTATTAATTAAGAATAATTATTTACGAATATATATTTATGTTTTGCAATAAATTAAAAGTTCACAACCTCATCATCTCTATTTATAATATAAGCCTCTGTTTCCTGTTGAGTCACCATGATTTACTTTCTCTCACAATCCCGTCGGACAGTGAGGTGAGGGGCGCACGGGGCGAGCGATTTCACCTTTTTTAGAACAACTGAATTGGGATATAATATAACTTTATAAACAAAATCATTAAAATAAAAAACATATGATTTAAGTTAAGATGTTGCTAAATAAGCCTTTATTTTTAATTTACATTTCTTAGACGTCTGTTTAATAATATATTAAACGTATCAAGGGTTGTTACTTGTTACTAAGCAAAATTCACAATATTTATACATAATTTGTTGATATATTTTTTATCATTATTACTAAAAGATATGTAGAAAATTTATTTGCTAGAATAAAAATGATCACGGAATAAAATTTACGAAAGAAATACTTGTTTTGATAACAAATTAAAATATGTTTAAAAAAAACCACAAATTCTACGTCCTATTCTCTAATATTCGAGCAGACGTTTTGATTCCATGTGAGCTCAGTGTTTTTGTAACTTATGCTTTGAAGATTTTCTATTTCCTTTTCATATAATAGTTGTATTTACCGTCCGTTTGCAAGTGGTGATAAGAGCCGAAGCGGCCAAGAAAAAGTCCCAACACAATTTCCTTGAGAAGCATTTCTTCGAAAAGCTGAATTGAGCTCGTTAACCTTTCCTCAACTTTCCTATGCCAATAAATAAACAACCTTTAGGTATGTTATTCTCATTTTTTTCAATAATAAACCATATTAGTTAATATTTTTTTTTAAAAACAGCGTCGTTTTCATACCATGCGGGCTCAATGTTATTGTGCCTCGTCTCCTTATCATAGAACGGTTACCGTACTAAACAGTTATAGGTTAATATTATTTTGCAATAACATAATACTTATTTAACTCTATGCATATTTATAACATCCTAAATTATCAGCAAATATATTTAAATATTTATTTACAGAATATCGATGTCGATATATGAATTAAATAATAGTAAATAAATTAGTTTCTATAAATTTAAATATAAGTACTTAAATATAATTTAATTATATTATTAAATTGTAAACAGCTAAGCAATTAGCGTATATTTAATGACTTAATTGAAAACAAAATTACTTTATTTTTATTTCCTAAATTCACGAAATATAATTAGTTAAAATATAAAATAATTTGCAAGTAGTGGGCCCAAGTGGTATGTCTTTATATGTTCTCTAGCATCTTTTCTCTAATTTTTTCATCTATCATGTAAATGTCGAAATTATTCACCTTCCAAACAGACGGTGAATTGAACCATTATATGAAAAGGAAAAATAAAATCAACAACACGAGGTACAACAACACTGAGCACACATGACATCAAAACAACGGCATTATATAATTATCTGGGCCCAAAAAAATTGGAAAGGAATTTGATCAATACTGTTCCTTGTCCGCTTTGGCTTTTATCAACACGTGTCGATCTCCTACTTAGTATCAATTACCCGATCTCATATTTTCCAATCGCGTGATCTATTAAGTCTCCCCAAATTTCCGATCTCAAATATTTTTTCCAATATTGTATATGTCTTTCCGATCTCCTACTATTGTTACAAAATACAGATGCAGCATGACGATACCTCGTATGTCGTCCATCCTGGTCGATTGGGTCATCAATACATTGTATTATAAGAATAATGAGAATATCGTATTATGAGACAAGTAAGAGAGGAGAATAAATCGCCAGCAAACTTCTGACGAGCAATTGAGACTATAAGGGAAAACTATGCATGAAGGCGGTATGCGCCATATATCGCCAACAAACTTCTGAAGAGAAATTGAGATTGTTTAGAACTATAAGGCATAAACATGGAAAAGTAAGACAGAAAATTTAGAGAAAATAAAAAATAAAAACTAAACGTTGGTTTAATTTGCCGAAACAGTCAAGTAACAGAGCACAATAATTAAACAGGTTGGAATGAATAATCTTTACGCAAGCGAGACCACCAATTTATAGCAAAAGTTATTTAGATCCGGCGGTTAAAATAAACACAGATGAACAGCGAAGATATACACATTAATTAGGAACAGTACTAATCAAAATCCTTTCCAATTTTTTTGGGCCCAGATAATTATAAAATGACGTTGTTTTGATGTCGCGTGTGCTCGGTGTTATTGTACCTCGTACATTTCTGATTTTATTTTACTTTTTCATATAATGGTTTTATTCACCGTCTGTTTGCAAGTGGTGGGCGCAACTTGTCTGACTTCGTAATTTTTATCTAATTAAATTCACGTCGATCTCTAAAACAAATTTCCGACCTCTTTTTATTAATCTCAATTAACCGATCTCTTATTTTGTCACTTAAATTTTATACGTTAAGTAGTGAGGCCCAAGTGTTTAATTAGTCAAAAGGAAAATCTATTTTTTAAAATATAAAAGATATGAATAAATGTTGTTATCTTAATTACCTAGGACGGACTAAAGTAGTTGTTCGTCACAAAACTAAAATAGTTAAATATTTTATATAGGTCGAGACAAAACAAAGCAGTAGACGAAGATGTATTTATTACCTTTAATTTCATTATAAAAAAATATGTCAAATTGATCTTACACAATGCATTGGGAATGTTCTCGTAATGCATGTATAATAAAATATATTATGCAAAGGAAAAAAATTGTATATTCAGAACAGCTATATATTCCGAATAGTCCTTATATTATTTTTGCAAATAAAACTTGGAGAAAGAAGAAAATCGACTGTTTATGATCTAATAATACCGAAGTATTGTCTTATCAGCGTGTGTCGATCTCCTCATTATTGTCGATTACCCGATCTCCTATTTTTCACTTGTTGGATCTATTAATCCCCCTAAAAGTTCCGATCTCATCAGCTTTGTTTAATTATTCTCTCTGGATTTCCGATCCCCTAATATTGTTACAAAATACAGATGCAGCATGACAATCCCTCATAAGTCGTCCATCCTGGTCGATTGGTTCATCAATATATCGGACAAGAACATTAAAAAGTCCAGGCTTGTCTCCCAGAATAATATAATAAAACTAATATGATCGAATAAATGTTATATTTCCGAGCCTATTTCATATTTTAACTTGCATTTTATTACTCGTGTATGTTCGCCGAATGCGTATGTTGTGTATCGAACAGAATTGTATTACTGATTCCCCGACTAGGACGAGTATTTGGTCTTTGATCAGCTAATTAAACATTTATTAACCAATGTTACTGGCCCATTGAACAGTGTATCGGGGTTTGGATATTTCTAAGCGTCCGCATGTTTCAAATAAATATAAGTTTCAAAATATATTTTCAAATCAATTTAGTTCCACATTATAACATTATAATAAAGATTATTACAGATAATGAAACTAAATTTTTATTTCATTTTCACAAACTATTACACAGTAATCCAGTTACAAATAAAGATTAATATAGAGTATACAGTCAAATTACTACAAATTCTACATCCTATTCTAGGATATTCGAGCAAGCGTTTGAAGGGTAGGTCAAATTTCTTTTTGTACAACACTTGCCCCTGCATACCTTTACACCATTGTCTGAGAAAGAAAAATATTTTCGGTATTTCACCTACTGCCTAGATCAAATACCGTAGTCATTTGACGAAGATGTTTAAAACATCCCTGAAATAATAGTTCAGCAGAGCTTTCATAGATTGTATATTGACATATAATTCTGGGTTTACTATGCCAAGCCAACAAATGCGTGACTGCGTATAACATAGTCTTACTTTTCAACTTCCAAGTACGAAATAATTTTAGGCTTGACGTGGCATGCCTCGTATTTGCTTTTTAATTTTTTCGTTCTTGAACATAATTTCGGGAACTAAAAAAACGCCGGCGTTTCTCGATTAAATCGATTTTAAAAAAATTAAAAGTAAATTATACTGTACTGTTACTTGACCGCTTCGGCTCTTATAAGCTACCGAAGGGTTAAAGATGGAGTCATAAGAGAAAATAGTTCAAGAACGAAAAAATAAAAAAGCAAATACGAAGCATGACACGTAAAGCCTAAAATTATTTCATAGCTGGAAGTTGAAAAGTAAGACTATGTCATACGCAGTCGATGCATTTATTGGCTTGGCATAAATTTTGTGTTTGAAAGTATACCTTATAAGGGTAGCTTTTCAGAAAACCCAGAGAAAACCCTCATATATCGACCATTCTGGTCGACTGGGTTAGAAATACATCGTATTATAAGAATATATGGGTCTTAATAAAAATGCTAGCATGGGGTGATAGGAAATTAAATTCGAAGGGTTAAAGATGAGGTAGTGAGAGAAAATAGTTGAAGGAGGAAAATAAGAAAGCAAACGGGTTAGAACGCAGAGATAAATAATCTGTACGCAAGCTGAGACCACCAATTTATAGCAAAAGATATTTAGATCCGACGATTGAAAGTAAGACAGATGAACGGCCAATGCACATTAAAATTAGAACGTTCGTTTCAACGACTGATCGACGAATCGTATTACAAGAATATATGGGTCTTAACAAAAATGCTAGCATGGGGTTGAAGGAAATTAAATTCCGAAGGGTTAAAGATGGGGTAGTAAGAGAAAATAGTTGAAGGAGGAAAAATAAGAAAGCAAACGGGTTAGAACGAAGAGATAGATAATCTGTACGCAAGCTGAGACCATCTATTTATAACAAAAGATATTTAGATCCGATGGTTGAAAGTAAGACAGATGAACGGCCAATGCACATTAAAATTAGAACGTTCGTTTCAACGACTGATCGACGAAATAATAGAGCAATCAAAGTGTCTCGAAAAACCGGGAAACAGGTTACCTGCAAAGTAAAAAGTAAAACCTCCGAAGGAAATTATAAAATAAAACAGCGGCGTTTTATCATTAAACTTTTTTTCCCGACCATTGCAAAGTTTTCTGACCCATATAGTTGGGAAAAAGGATGAACATCGAGGTAAAAGACAAACAAAAAATACACAGTTCATTAAGTAGAATGTAATGGTAGCAATAAGACTGGTCGATAAATAAGGCTGGATATAATTTATCAAGATGAAGGTATAAACGATAACGACGAAAAAAAAGCAAGAGCAATTAAGTCCGGAAAGAAACGGCGTCGTTTCAATTCAATACCGTTTAAAAAAAAAAACGCCGTCAGCCAAACGACGCCATTTCATGATTATACCTATTAAAAATAAAAAATAAAATGCAAAAGTTAAAATCCCCTGCCGGGCCCACATGTTGCAATTAAATAAAAACAGAACAGATCCGGGAAAGCCAGTTTTTTTCGATTAAATTGATTTTACACAAATCGAAAGTAAATTATGTTGTACTGTTTGTTGACCGTTTCGGATCGAGAAATCGCAAAACAGGTAGTTTAAGGTTGTTTCACAAGGATTAAGAAATTATTTAATGCTCCAGATTTTAGAAAAATTAAAGGATAATTGGACAAAATTGCCCTTGAAAAAGATGAGTAAATATTTTATTACTCCACATAATTAAATAAGGGTAAAAATGTCAAATTGCATTTAAATCTATCTTGAAATTATAAAGTGACATGTAATGTGGAATTTTTTTCTCTCTAAAATGACATGTAAAATAAAACGGAGGGATTATAAAAGGAAAACATCGACGTTTATGATGATACTATTTTTTAAAATGGGCAAAAGTATACAGAGCCGACCAATAATAGAACGCACTAGAAAACAAAATAAATTCAACAACGCAGGTCGGGAAGGTGGGACGAATATAATTTATCTAGAAAAAGAGATAAACAAAAACGGTGAAATAAAAGCAGTAGCAATTAATTACGGAACGAAACGGCACCGTTTTGTGATTATGCTGCTGAAAAATAAATTGCTAAAGCAAACTCGTCCTTAAATTATTTTGGTAAATAAAACTTGGAGAGAGAAGAAAATCGACTATTTATGATCTTATAATGCCGAGGTATATAATTATATTTGTTCTTTGACCAGCTGCTTAAACATTTAAAAGTAACAAAATTAATTTTAATATACAGCTTTTGTTTTGTTTTTTATAGCCTATCTTATCAGCTGGTGTCGATCTCCTCATTATTGTCGATGATCCGATCTCATAGATTTCACTTATTGGATCTATTACCCCCCCCTAAATGTTCCGATCTCATATTATTTGTTTAATTATTATCTCTGGATTTACGATCCCCTAATATTGTTACAAAATACAGATGCAGCATGACAATCCCTCATAAATCGTCCATAAAGGTCGATTGGGTCATCAATACATCGGAGAAGAACATTAAAAAGTCGAGGCTTGTCTCCCAGAATAGAATAATAAAAATAAGAAGATCGAATAAATACTATTTTTCTGAGCCTATTTCGTATTTTAACGTGCATTTGATTACTCGTGTATGTTCGCCAAATGCGTATGTTTTGTATTGGAGAGGCCAGGGAAGACGGATTGGATCGAGAGGCGATGCTTATGCCTCAGCGTGGGTGGAAACCTTTTCTTTCCCCTTACTCAATGTGAGTAAAAACTATTTTTAATAATCACTCGGACAATAGTCTTTAGTTAAAACATGTCTTCTAATATAAGTTTCGCTATGCAGGTAATGCAGGTCCAGATAGTAGAATAGGTATTATGAAAATTTCGAGAAAAAAAATTTAATAATTTGTTAAACTATATTTACTAATAAATATCTATTATATTCATGATCGTATTCTGAATTATGACTTATTGAAAATTAAACATCGCGCAAGTTAAAATTTCACAATATCCATAATTAAATTAAAATACAATGTCAGTTTTTCTCCCAAAAAAATATAAGTTTTAAATATGTTTTCAAATCAATTTAGTTCCACATAATTACATTATAATAAAGATTATTACAGATAATGAAACTAACAAATTTATTCATTTTCACGAACTATTACACAATAATCCAGTTACAAATAAAGATTAATATGCAGTCAAATTACTACAAATTCTACTTCCTATTCTAGGATCTTCGAGCAGGAGGTTGAAGGGTAGGACAAATTTCTTTTTGTACAACACTTGCTCCTGCATACCTTTACACCATTGTCTGAGAAAGAAGAATATTTTCAGGTTTTCACCTACTGCCTAGATCAAATACCGTAGTCATTTGACGAAGATGTTTAAACGGGGAATTGCCACAACATCCCTGAATGAGTAGTTCAGCAGAGCCTTCATAGATTGTATATTCGTACTAAGTAAAAAAAAATTCTTTCCGTTTCTCCTTCTTCCTTCTTCGATATGCACCCCACTTCCTTGGTCAAGTAGGTTCTCCCTCAACAAGCATGGCTCACTATTGGCCAGCAATATATACAACTTAATTACCTGGAAGTTGAAAAGAAAGTTAACTGATGAACAAATTGTATATTATCTTCAGACACATTTATAGAACATTCATGCTCGTAATCCCTGCTATTTTTGCTTCTAACAGAAGGATACTGAAATGGGAATTTTATAGGAAAATCAAGAATGGTTTTGTCCATAGATGTTAGAACCAGTTCAATAGCATCAACGGTCTTGCACAAGACTTCAACATCTGTAAAGATTTTCACACGCACAAAATCTTCGGACATGTATTCGGGAGTAGCTTTTCAGAAAACCCAGAAAAAACCCAAATAAATCGTCCATTCTGGTTGATTGGGTCAGAAATACATCGTATTATAAGAATAACGAGAAGATCGGATGAGTGGTTTGACGTGTCATTCTTCGTTTTTAAATCAATAGATTTGATATATATGGTTTTTTGGGGTGAAATGAAAATTAATTCCGAAGGGTTAAAGATGGGGTAGTAAGAGAAAATAGTTGGAGGAGGAAAAATAAGAAAGCAAACGCGTTGGAACGAAGAGATAATCTGTATGCAAGCTGAGACTACCTATTTATAGCAAAAGATATTTAGATCCGACGGTTGAAAGTAAGACAGATGAATGGCCAATTCACATTAAAATCAGAACGTTCGTTTTTGGTTCACGAGAATTAATTAGAACACTAATTTAAGTTCCCAAGAATGAACGACGGATCGAAAAAAATAGAGCAGTCACAGTATCTCGGAAAACAGGGAAACAGGTTACCTGCAAAGTAAAAAGTAAAACCTCCGAAATAAATTATACTCCGTAAAAGGAAAACAACGACGTTTTATAATTCTTTTTTTTTTCCCGACCATTGCAATGTTTTCTGACCCATATAGTTAGGAAAAAGGATGAACATCGAGGTAAAAGACAAAAAAAAAATACAGAGTTAATTAAGTAGAATGTAATGGTAGCAATAAGACTGGTCGATAAATAAAGCTGAATATAATTTATGAAAATGAAGGTATAAACGATAACGTGGAAATAAAAGCAAGAGCAATTAAATCCGGAAAGAAACGTTTAAAAAAAACACAAAAACTCGTCAGCCAAACGACGCAATTTCATGATTATACCTGTTAAATCGATTTTACACAAATAGAAAGTAAATTATGTTGTACTGTTTGTTGACCGCTTCGGATCGGGAAATCGCAAAACATGTTACCTTCAAAGTAAAAAGTGAAACCTTCCAAATAAATTATAAAAGGAAAACGGCGACGTTTTATGATGATACTGTTTTTAAAAAAAGGGCAAAAGTATATAGAGCCGACCAATAATATAACGCACTAGAAAACAAAATAAAATCAACGACGCTGGTCGGGAAGATAGGACGAATATAATTTATCTACAAGAAGGTATAAACAAAAACGGTGACATAAAAGCAATAGAAATTAATTACGTCACGAAACGGCGCCGTTTCGTGATTATGCCGCTTAAAATTAAATTGCAAAAGCAAACTCGAACAACCACAATTCCCCTGGCGGGGCCACAGGTTGCAAACGGACGGCCAAGAAAGCATTAAATAAAAAGAGAAAAGAAATTCAACGAAGAGCAAGTAATTCCGGGAAATAAAGAAACGGCGGCGTTTTCGATTAAATCGATTTAACAAATATCGAAAGTAAATTATGTTGTACTGTTTCTTGACCGCTTCGGCTCTTATAACCTATAATATATATATATATATATATATATATATATATGATAGATCTTATATGCATTTTTCACAACTAACAAACACACAAGAAAATTAAGTCTAGCAAAATTCTCTTTCCAATTTGGCCGAACTCTTTCTTTCTTTAGAGGAGTTTTCGATTTTTGATTCTTGCTCCCAAATTGTTCTCTAGTATCAGATCTTAAAAATTTCTATGTTCTAGCCGATTAGGATTATTAAGGTTTTTCTGAAATTGTGGTGTATCAACCCGTGGAGGCACTACACTAACTTGGGATCAAAGGTGAAAAAGAAAGGGAGAAACACATCTACTTTTCTAAAGTTTGGATTTGCAAGGAGATAGGTATAACTTTAACAAAGATTTATCTTCGTTATTTATATTCATATATATACATCCAGGTTGTATCCTGGTAAGTTTCTGTTAAGAGGTCCTTAAAATATTAATTTCCACTATCTGAAGAGCTGTTTATCTTACCGAATCCGAACAGTAACTTCAACAAATGGAAGATTCTTTAATCCTTTGATGTTTGATTTGGTGTCCACCAATGTAAATGCTCTTACATTATTCCTTCATAAATTTAAGATTTTTTATTATTGACTTTGTAGTGGCTTATTCAAGATGGATATACCTGTGTGTTTTAAGTTCATTATGAAAGATGATGTCATTTATAATAATAAAAATTGTACTCTTAATTAATCAATCATTTTCATTCATACATACAAATCCATGTGTCTTTATTTTTTATATAACTTTTTTGTTATGTAAGCTTGAACATCTGGGTTATAAAAAAAAAAGAGAAATCTATTTTTACTCACAAAGTGACGGTTGTGACACCATGCTACCAATGTTTTTAGAACCGGATCGGACAATGAAGCGGTGAGCAGACTAGTCACTGGTTTTACTGGTCGAACATGTCGAACCGCCGGTCGCACCGGATGACGTCATAATAATGTAATAAATATATTTAATTTTGAAGTATATGTAATATGCATAAAATTTAAACATTATCATACGATTGATTAAAAATATGCAAAATCTTATAATATAATTAAATTAAATCATATAATATTTATCTAACTTATATCATGATGGTAATATATATATATAATACTAATTTTAAAGTTTATATAAATATAATATGATTATATCCTTTATAAAATTTAAAAGTGTAAGTTAAAAATACAAAAAACTAAGAAATTCATAAATTATAAAATATGGTTATGTATAAAAGTCTAATAATCAATGTCAAACTTGCATAATATATCGATTTGACTCTTTATCCTAAAAATAATATTGGAAAGAAATATTTTATAGAACAAATTTTAATAAAAAATTATTATTTGAGTATTAATTTTCATTCATAATGTGTAAAATGTTAATTTGAGTTAATTATCTAATTTATAAATAAATTTAGCTACAAATTTCTATAATTTATAAATTTTAATTTGTACTAAATGTTCAACAAAAAATGAAGTAGCTCAAATAGTAAGGAAGTTACCTAAAAGTTTAGGTCTTCAAATCCCACTTTTTACAAGAATTTTTAGTTTATTTTTAAAATTTAAAAAGTCGAAAAAAAAAGGAAATTTGGAACCGGTCCATACTGGTTCAACCTGGTTCAGACGATTTTAGGGTGTAAATTGGACCAACCTCCCGTTTGCGATCAAACCAGTCAGACCGGCCGTTCCAGTCCGGTTTTAATAATGTTGGTCCCAAAAGTGGTTAGATGAGGTCTAGACGGGGGGGAGGGGGGGTGAATAGACCTCTGAAATTTTTTAATCAAATTATACTTTAAAACTGTCGCTCAAACTTAAACAGACTAAGCTGTTACAGAACAATATGTTTACAAGGCTCATCGCGAACAAATCTTTGAACAGCTTTGCTGACCACTAATCTGATAGTTACTTAGCTGATTTTGGTGAAAATCAGTTTTAATACCAGAATACTTGCAGCGGATTTTTGAAGTGTTTTTCACAAGTAAACTTAGTAGTTTGAAAACTTAATCCCCAGTTTTATAAAAACTCCTTTGACCATTTTTCAAACAGTTAATCAAGTGTTTTATGCAATCTGAAAATATGCAAGGAAAAATGCAAAGTAAAACACACTGAATTTTTTATAGTGGTTATATGGATTTAAATCCTTTAGTCCACTCTTCCAAGTCACTTAGATCTTGGGTATACTATAATCACAAAGTTTACAGTATACTCTGCTTGCGTCGAACAACAAATGAAACGAGCACAAGTGCGCAATAGGAAATCACAAAGAAATCCTACTCTCCGAAGCTAGATCACTCACACAGATGGATCTACACTCCTCACGCTATTTTCAGTATAGGAGCTCACAAAGAAAACCTACACTAAGAAGCTATATCAGTTCACACAGATGGATATACACTCCTTTCTTTTCTCAGTTGAAAGTCACTCAGACAGACAACGCAAGTTCTCTGTTCTTCAACGAAAAGCTTCGTCAACAAATGACTGGGCTTGTAATCAGACGACTCAACTGATGGATCTTGCTCTATAGATGTGATCTTGAATTGTGCAGGTCCTCTTTGATCTTTAGTTAGTCTTCTATTTATACTTCGTGGATTTGAATTTCTGCCCGTTGATGATGAGACAGAAATCTACAGTCCTCGAGTATTGGTCCCTAATTTTTGGAACGGCTCTCTGCAACTGTTGCTCTGTACACTCTGCTGTACGTATATCTGCTTTATGTCAGTCGCATTTAATGCACTCAGCATGTTACCGTTGGTAAGCTTACTTCACCGACTTCACTTCACTTCTGATGGGAACGCTCGGCTGATGACTACTTGGCTGATTCAAGAATGAACACATCTATCTTGACTCGGCTGATGTTAACCAGTCTGATATCCCACACGGCGGATTCGGTTACTTCGCTTCAGGACCTTGAGATAGGTTTCACTAAGCTGTTCTTAGTTGATGACTTAACCTTTTGATCTTCAAAACCATTATGGCCTTTTTGTCATCTTCAAAACCTTCTCTAATTTATACCAATAATTTCCTCCTTTTTGATTATGACAAAACATTCAACCAAGAAATTCTTCCAAGTCTTCAGATTTGGTCTTCATACCTTGAGATGGAAATTTATTGATCTGATACAACTTTAAAAAAAATACCAATAGTTGGTTCTTTTCCCCTTTCTGATCTTCTTCTTAAAGGGTTCTTAGTTGCATCCTTTATCTCCCCCATTTTTGTCATCAACGTCAATACTTGAGTTGCATCTCTTCTTCCCCTTTTTTCTTTTTATAGGATTGCAAACTTAGTATGCTGAAGGCAATTAGGTGAGTACTAGGTTAATTTAGGTAGTCTTCGTTGCTGTTTATCACTCCAGCTAGAAAATTCCCCCTAACTTCAAGAATTGATACCACTTGATGCTATTTGTGGTCTGATTCCACTTGTAGTCTAATGCTACTTGTAGTCTGATACTACTTGTATATATGTAAATCAGATTAGTCAGCTGATATCACTTGTTGATGTGATAACATTTGCTGATACCACTTGATGTAGTACATTCTTGAATAACACTTGGCTGTTGAGTTCCAGTCGACTGATAAGAAGCAGTCTTCTGATAGCTTCATTTTGACTTATTGAAAACTTCATCTTTATTTAGGAGTACCGCTAGTCGTAAACGTTCCCCCTAAGTTCAAGAATCCGTGGTCAAGTAGTCGGATGAGAGTTTCTCTTCAAAGACAGCCGTTGAATTCCAGTAAGCTGTTTTGGGCTAGTCTTCTGTTATGTTCCCCCTCAACTTATGAATCCAAAATCAACAAACCACTTTCTTTGTCACATGGTTGACTGATACCACACTTGTTGGTGATACTGCTTGTTGCGATCAGTTGTTGGTCTTTAATACCACTTGTTATTCTTTGATAATTTTCAACTTTTCAACACTCTTGCGTTCCTTGAAATCTCCAAATGTAGAGTCTACCATTTGAATTATACCACTTTGTTGATACCACTTATTTGATAACACACTTGATTTAACCGTTTTTCGTCGGGTTAATTTAATATCAGTGAATTTGTGATATCGGGGGTTAGGATATTGAATTACTCAGTATATTGGGTTCCGTTACTTTATTCTGGATGGATCGTTTATAAAGAAAAGCAATAATCAAAGGCAAGAAGTAAAACCATTAACGAAATTAAGAACGCAATGATATGGAGGTAAAGTTCTGCAACAATAATGGATATTATTGAGTTCTATTGATATCAATGTATTCTTGTGTAATCCCTGAATTAAGAGAATTCGTAGTTGTCTTATACAATGAATAACTAGGTATTTATATTACGCTAAACCTAGTATTACAAGGAATCATAGTCCTAGTTGGACTCGGCCCAACCTATCCTTCTTGGGTCCGGAGTGTAATCTTTACTCGGAGCGAGCGGCATCAGGCTGGGTCAGTAAGAAGATCCCGATCCGTTAGAATTGGTCGAATCGATCTTGTAATCTTTGTTCGATCAGACTAGTATGTAGGGTGCGAAATAGCCCCCATCAGTACTCCCTCACTTCTTCGAGCGTATAGATAATAGGAGCTCGTAGAAGTAGATAAAACTTGTCGACTGTTTCTTTTCTATGAACGGAGCCTCGTTAAAAACCTTACTTAAGAAAAAACCCAGTGGGAAAAAATCTTAAGTAAGGAAAAGAGTGCTACGTATCATAGATAGTCGTTTCTTCCGCCTAATGATGAATCGCCACGCGTCTATTCAGGAGGCTTTTGGTATCCTTCCATTTTTGGCGGGAATTTGAGTAGCTGCTATAAGTTCGAAACGTCTTTTCTCATTTCCTTATAAATAGGTGACTTTCGAGTTTGCCATTTCTCTTTTATATTTGCTTTTAGTTCGCAGTCATTTTCTAGTTTGGTCGTTCGTCGTATAAAATTTTCCTTTCATCGACCCTCTTCTTCAAGAACTAGAATACAGATGGCTTCCGTAAGAAGATCTTCTTCTTCTCCTAGAGAGATCATCGCCCCTGATAACGAGGAGGAGTTACATTCTAATCCTCTGGGTGAACAAACTACGGTCTCTGACCTTGTTATCCCTGTAGAAGATACTTACAAAGTACGAATCCTTTCTGATGCGGACGTAGCCGCCCGAGCCAAAAAGGGCAAAGGTACTGTTCCTCAGATTTCTGAACCAATTGAGGATCTAGCTTGCGTATATACAGAGGAAACATTCCCCGAAGTCGTGAATAGCTATACCAAATATTTTCCGGAGGGTTCTGAGATAATTCTCCCTTCACCTACTGATAGGGTTACTACCCCGCCGGAGGGATGTCGAGCCTTTTATACGGCTCATTTTAATAGCGGACTGCGTCTTCCTTTGTCTCCCCTTTTCCTGGAAGTTCTGAAAACTTTCAGCGTGTGCTTGACACAACTGGTTCCAAATTCTGTTGCTTTCGTGGTTTGTTTTTCCGTTCTGATGATTGCAAAGGGGTTTAAACCTTCTTTCCGCAATTTTACGCAACTTTTCCGTTTTAATATTTCTAGTTCTTCAAATCGTGGATATTTCTTTGCTAGTCAGCGACCTAGCCGAGCAATTTTTGATGCTCCGGTCTCTAGTAATCCTTCATGGAAATCCCATTTCTTCTTTGTTCGTCCTCCGTCTAATCTCCGTTCGGTGGACGGTTCGACCATACCTTTTTCATGGGATCATGGCTCTAGTTGGATTCCTGGAGGTCGCTCATCAACTGGCGAACTTGTTCCCGACGATGTGCAATTTATAACTGAGATTCCCGAGATGCGCACAAACAAATATCAAAGTGCTCTTCTGATTGGGGAAGCTTTTCTTCGTAAGGCGGGGTTAAGTGTCCACAATTTCCCCATCAGTTCATCACCTGAACCTCTTGGTTAGCATTTTATTTGACCTTTATTATTGTCGCTATACTTTTTATACGGAGAAATTAACTTTATTTTGTTACTTTTTCAGCTCATATGGTAGAAAACTCCCGACATTCTTTGAAGGGAAAAATGGTGCTGTCGAAATCCTCCAAGTCAGTAGAGAATAATCCTATTGAGCAGAGGGCATCTCGAAAAAGGAAACTGGAGTCGGGCCACGAGTCTGAGGATAACAGAGGGGAATCTCCAGATTCTTCTCGTGAGTCCCCCATTCGTCAGGGGACGGGATCTGGTTATCCTCCTCTTCACCTTAGAACATCTTTGGGTATTCGAGGATGTCGTAGCTGGTCGATGCCTCATCCTACTAATAATCCAGTTGATAGAAAAAGGAGTTACTATGGACGTTCTGGTGACGACCTTTCTTTACTTGGAGATAAACATCCAAAGCCTACTCTGGTCGAAATGATCGAGGATCATTTAGAGGGAAGGAGGGCTGCTGGTTATTCCGAGAAGGATTCTCTTATTCATGATAATAATGAGAATGCGGTTGATAAGGCGACCCGTATTCTTTTGTCTGGCGTTCTTACTCGTGATCTTAATAAGCTTCTTCATAAGGATCCTTTGGAGAAATTCCAGCGAGCTTCTCTTTATGCTGAAAAAGTGAGACCTTTTTCTTTCTATTATTCTGATGAAGTGATCTTTTAAGATTTTCTTAATTTGCTAATTCGTTTCTTTCTGACCCCTTCGTTATTTCAGGTTAACACCTGTCTGACATCATACGCCTATGAAAATTCTCTTTGGAAACAACAGTGCGAATTCCTTGAAGAGAAAATTAAAGTTTTACTTCACAAATCTCCCGGTTCAGAAGTTGGTCCCTCGACATCTTCCTCTGTTCCTGTCGTAGAGACTCGTGCTGCCGGGACCGAAGATCAAGAAATGATAGATAGGGTAATAGAGGTCTCTCGTGCTCAAGAACAAGCCAATCAAATGGCAAGAAAATTAGAGGAATTGCAGTTGCAGAGTACGACTCGAATTAGTGAGCTTGAATCTCAAGTATCAAGCCTTGAAGCTTCTTTAGAGGAGTACGAAAATGATGTCCCCCTTAGGCAAAGAGATCGATATGTTAGGAAATCTGACGAACAAGTTGTTCGTGAATTCCTCAATTCTCCTGTTCATACGGCGTTGGTGTACCGGATGGTCGGTCCTCTTCTTGAGAATACTTTTAAAAAGTCTATTCATCAACTGGTCGCTTTGGAGATGATCGAGGATCGTCGGAAGGAGTATTTTAAGGCAGCTCATATCCGGTTGAATCGTTATGGCGAGCTTTACTCTTCCTCTGAAGTTCCAGATGTCGTATATCAAGGTCTTCCTTTAGCTCACCTTGTCGGAGAGTACGGAAATCCATTGCCAATTCCTCCTTCAGATGTTAACGATGAGCTCGATGATACATTTATCGATCCGGAAGATGAAGAAGAAGAAGAAGACGACATGGACGTCGGTGGCGAACAGAAGATTCCCGATAGCGACCAGGCTTCTTAGAATAGTGGTTTTATTTTTGAAATAATTTTTTGTAATTATCCACTCGTAGGTTTAATTGTAACTTAGCTTTCCTACTTTGTACACCAAACGTTTCGTATTCTGACAGTCGTGTCTTTTCATATCCGCTGTAATAATTCAGACAAGTCATTTAATTTGCCGTAATCATTATGTATGCGTCTTTTCAAATTCTAGCGTTTGCTCCAAGGTCAGTTTTCCTGTTTCGCGCCCTTTCTCCAGGTCTGTCGTGTCCTTTCGTGTAGTATAAATACGAGAGGTAAAATTTTACTTGTCTTTTTACTGCTACACTTTTCTCTTAACAGAATACTCTTTCTTGAGCTAGTCGATAAACTTCCTCGATATTAATATATATTTTTCCGTAATCCGATCATGAGTAACCTTTTCGGTAATACTTCGAAGCGACCTTCTCGTGAGGGCGCTAGGGATAATAGATCGAAGAAATTTCGAAGAGAAGGGCCTTCGATGGAGCCTCCTCGTTCGTCCTCAGTTGGTAGTTCGATGATCGATACTCCTATTACCACGTTCCAACCTTTGTCAGAAGTTAGTTCGTCGCTCCTCCAACCAAGCTTTTCTTCTACCCCCGCGGGAGGTAATAGATCTTCCCCAGGTCGATTAGCTTTCGGAGACCCATCCAACATGGAACAGGTTTACGACATACCTGTTTCTTCAGGTTTTTCTTCTTACGAGTATGGATCTCATGGAGGGGATTTTGTTAGTTCCCTTCCTTTTTCTACTTCTACTGCCCTGCTAGTTAGTGAAGGGCAAGTCGGTGATGGTTTTTCTGTCAATCCTTCCATAACGCAGTCTATTTCGCAATATGGTCCTGAATATCTGTTTCATGATACCACTGTAACGACTGCTTCTTTTGAGTCTGGGGGACCTTCTGGGGGTCGATCTGGGTCGAGGTCTGGTCGTCGGACCATTATATCTGCTTCCGGCAAAGAGACCTCTGTTAGTCCCGACGAGAGGGACTCCCCTCGTCCGTTGGATGATCGCTGCGTGCTTGTGCAGGTTAATGACATTCTTTTGTCGGAGACTCCACGTTCCGACGGTGTCCCTTTGACAAGCGAACTGCCTGGTTCTGTTGAACCTGATGCTTTGTCTTGGGACTTAGGCATGAGTACTATTTTGCCCGGTGAATTGAGGAAGCTCGAAGGTACTTCCAATGTTCGCCTTGTTCAATCTCTGGTGAAGATATGTGAACAGGTAAACATATTTCGAACATTTTTCCTGTTCTTTGTTTTGAATTCTTTGTTGTACGGCGGTTTTTCTTACTCTTTTCTGTTTTTAGGGCAAGTATTTTGCACTCCAGCTGGGTGTGCAAAATGATGAACTGTGGAATAGTCGGAGAGCTCTTCAAGTTCAGCTGGAGTCGGAGAAAGCTAAAACCAGGGGTTTGGAGCTGCAGCTGCAACTTGCTAAAGATGATCTCCAAAAGTTAGAGGCTGACAAAGTTATTCTTGAGAAAGAGAAAGGCGACCTAGTTCAGGCTGCCGCGTCGGCAGAGGGATCTCGTCAACAGGCATATGATGATGGTTATGATGCCGGTTATCTTAAGCGCCAGGAGGAGTTGATGGCATTTGCTGGTAACCTAACTCCTCGGAGGCCTGTTTCTGCTGGTCGCCCCTCTGGCGATTCTTCTCAATGATTTTTATTCGATCTGGCAGACCTTGGACTGTCTCTCTTTTTTTTTTTTTTTTTTTTTTTTTTTTTTTTTTTTTGTCGCCCAACATTTGTGCATTCGTTTGGGCTGAAATTTTGTAATGGGAGAAGCACTAAAATGGAAATATTATGATCTCTTCTGTAGGCAGATTCTTGCCTTGATTCTAATGATATATCTTTTTTATATATGTAATTGCTACGCACAAATATACCATCATGTAGTAATTGACAAAGATTAGTTTTACTTATCTGAATTTTTATTTCTGCGGAGAGATTTGAGTATGGAGAAAGTAAGCTTGATCTTGCTTTGGTCGCTTGTAAGATAACTGAACGGTATAATATTTGCTTCGCATATTCAATCTTTGTTGATCGATCCAGCCGATCGTCGTTGTGCAAACCCTTAGCTGTCTGGTCGATGCTCGATTCATGCCTTATAAATTTGTCCTTATATGACATATATCTTATATAAGGAGGTTATTGTTCCTCCCGTTGAATTTCAGTTCTTCTTTTCCTCAGAGAGAAATTTTCCTTTAGGTGATTTTCACCTATTCATGTCTTCCATTATTAGCTTTTCAACTATACATATCCCTAACCAGTATATCATACTCTTGATATGGGAGGAATTGGAAAATGTAACAGTCCTGGCCAGATCTGACCCGTTCAGACCTCCTTCAGCAATTCTTTGGAAAATTAGGCAGTGACGGCCTTATAGTTTCGAATAGGGAGGGCTATTCTCCTGATTTCGATGTCAGATTTCTTGGATTCTAAATGGAATTCTTGTATGGCCAACTTAGTAGTCCCCCTATGATGTATGAGGCAGTTACGATCCCCATATGGTGGAGGCTCTGGTCGTTTTTAAGCATTTATCCTCTTTCAACGGTCTAATTTTGCATGCCTTCGTCGAGGAGTTCTTAATATTTTCTATTAGGCGACCCTCATATATGATCGTGCAGGTCGTTTTGGTCTTTGAACTTCTTTAAGTTTTCTTGGATTATTTGTCGATCGCTTCGATCTGTAGATTTGTTTGTCATCGATCTGTTGAGTCGATCAGACGGGGCGCCGTTCCAACTTACTTGCATTTATTTCGGGAAGTCAAAGGGTCGCGTTTTCGTCCCTTGATTAAACTCCTATTATCCGTAGGATTATTCTCACGGGCGCCTATAAATAAGTAGACAGTTTCCTTATTTTCCATTCATAACAATGAAGATCTCTGTTTCTTTAGATTTCATTTTTCCTTCGGACCCCATAATGTTCAAGAAGTCACATTATCGTGATTTGTTCGTTCGCAGTAAAGAAATTGTCCCCAGTCTTGTATTGACGGGTCCCATGTCAGCCCTTCCTTGTATCGACGGATCCCATGAGATCTCTGCCTTAGTCTTCATCACATTAGAGGTCCGTGGTTTCCGTCTGCACATGGAGGGTTCGTACTTTGCCGGCCATCCTCGTCCTTGGAGGTTACTTCCGGATTGATAGACCACCGGGGTGGCCGGTAAAGTTACCGTTTCACGGCGGTCCTGAAGAGATGCTGCTTCAGAGTAAAATGTTTTATAGATAATGTAAAAGCAGTATCTTTTGTGCGTGAATTGAGTACTGCTGGTTATCTGGCTGGTAATGCTCATTTCACCTGGAGGAACATACCGATCTTCAGAGCCTGGCCATCGAACCAAAGAAGTCGACCATCCTGAGCAGCATGCTTCTTAGGTGGTTTATTATGATCGATGAGGTACTAGGGAGGAGATTGGTGTTTCCGTGGACATTGTCGTGAAGATAGTCGATCCCATAGGATCAATTTAACTGGATCATTGTGACGATCTTTAGGTAGCAAGCAGATTTCTGTAACGTAGGATATTTGTATGTAATTGATTTGATGAATAAAATGTTTTTATTTCTTGCATCTTCTTTGTCGTTTGATAATTTTATTTACGAGGAGTAATTTCCGAGCAGATGAATTCATACTTGATTTATCTTTCAAAACTTGTATCAGCGGATCTTTTTTAGATCGTTAGGAGTAGATCGAGGAGTTTTTATTGAGCTTATCAATGTGTACCCAATCTTGCTATAATTTAGACTTAGGATTTCATAACAAAATCCTTCTTTGTCGTTGTAATTAATCGAGGAGTTTTTATTGAGCGGATCAATGTTTACTCGACTCGTTTTGTTAATGAGGAGTGTTTATTGAGCGGATCAATGTATACTCGACTCATTTATAATTCAGACTTAGGTTTATCACCAAAAAGTCTTTTTTGCTGTTGAATATATATATGTCGAGGAGTTTTTATCGAGCGGATCGATGTTTACTCAACTCGTTTTGTTTAGACTTAGGTTTTCTATACCTGAAGTCCCCCTTTTTTTTTTTTTTTTTTTTTGTTAATAAAATTGAACGAGGAGTTTTTATTGAGCGGATCAATGTATACTCGACTCGTTTTAATTTAGACTTAGGTTTTTCGTGCCAAAAGTCCTTTTGATCGTTGAATATATTTGTCGAGGAGTTTTTATCGAGCGGATCGATGTTTACTCAACTCGTTTTTGTCGTCGGAATGAGGAGTGTTTATTGAGCGAATCAATGTATACTCGACTCATTTATAATTCAGACTTAGGTTTATCACCAAAAAGTCTTTTTGATCGTTGAATATATTTGTCGAGGAGTTTTTTATCGAGCGGATCGATGTTTACTCAACTCGTTTTGTTTTAGACTTAGGTTTTTCATACCAAAAAGTCTTTTTGATCATTATAGATATATCGAGGAGTTTTTATTGAGCGGATCAATGTTTACTCGACTCGTTTTGTTTTAGACTTAGGTTTTTCATACCAAAAAGTCTTTTTGATCATTATAGATATATCGAGGAGTTTTTATTGAGCGGATCAATGTTTACTCGACTCGTTTTGTTTTAGACTTAGGTTTTTCATACCAAAAAGTCTTTTTGATCATTATAGATATATCGAGGAGTTTTTATTGAGCGGATCAATGTTTACTCGACTCGTTTTGTTGTCAGAATGAGGAGTGTTTATTGAGCGGATCAATGTATACTCGACTCATTTATAATTCAGACTTAGGTTTATCACCAAAAAGTCTTTTTGATCATTATAGATATATCGAGGAGTTTTTATTGAGCGGATCAATGTTTACTCGACTCGTTTTGTTTTAGACTTAGGTTTTTCATACCAAAAAGTCTTTTTGATCATTATAGATATATCGAGGAGTTTTTATTGAGCGGATCAATGTTTACTCGACTCGTTTTGTTTTAGACTTAGGTTTTTCATACCAAAAAGTCTTTTTGATCATTATAGATATATCGAGGAGTTTTTATTGAGCGGATCAATGTTTACTCGACTCGTTTTGTTTTAGACTTAGGTTTTTCATACCAAAAAGTCTTTTTGATCATTATAGATATATCGAGGAGTTTTTATTGAGCGGATCAATGTTTACTCGACTCGTTTTGTTGTCAGAATGAGGAGTGTTTATTGAGCGGATCAATGTATACTCGACTCATTTATAATTCAGACTTAGGTTTATCACCAAAAAGTCTTTTTGATCATTATAGATATATCGAGGAGTTTTTATTGAGCGGATCAATGTTTACTCGACTCGTTTTGTTAATGAGGAGTGTTTATTGAGCGGATCAATGTATACTCGACTCGTTTCGTTCTAATATTTATCAATATGCTAGTGTAATTCCACAGAGCGTTAATCGAAATAATCGATGTATAGAAAATGCTAAAATTTTTACTATTTGAACTCTAGGCTAGGGCCTTTGTTACAAGGATTAAAACTTTGATAAAGTAAAAATAAAACAATGCAGTATAATCTGCTAAAATTTATTTACCATAGTATTTCCTAAGGTTGACTGCGTTCCAGGTTCTTGGTAAGGCTGTCCCATCCATGTGTGCAATTTTGTATGAACCTTTCTTTCCTACGCCAATGACGATGTAAGGTCCATCCCAATTTTGTTGTAACTTTCCCACATGCTTGGATACTTCTACCTTTTTCAAAACCAAGTCCCCTTCTTTGAAGGTTCGGACGCGTACTTTTTGATTGTATGCTTTCTCCATATTTGCCTTAGTGGCTTGTAGGCGTACAGCAGCTTTATCTCTTAAGGCTTCTGTTAAATCAACGTCATTTTCTCTCGCCTTTTCATTTTCTTCTTTATTGAACATCTCTATTCTTGGAGTTGGAATTAAAGTTTCCACAGGGATAACAGCTTCCGACCCATATATCAAGCTGAATGGGGTTTCCCCAGTTGAATTTCTTACCGTAGTTCGATTAGCCCACAAAACTCCTGGTAGCTCATCGAGCCATTTTCCTTTGGCAGCTCCTAACCTTTTTTCCAAAGATTTTATTATCTCTCGGTTTGCTACTTCAGTTTGTCCATTTGCTCGAGGATGTCCTACCGAGGTAAAATTTTGTTGAATTCCGAGTCTTGTACACCATTCTATTATCTGTTTTCCCGCGAATTGAGTTCCATTATCGGAGACAAGGATCCTTGGGATGCCGAATCGACAGACTATGAATTTCCAGAGGAAGTTAATAACTTGGAATTGGGTTATTCGTGCGAGGGCGACGCATTCTATCCATTTGCTGAAGTATTCTACAGCGACCAGGACATAGGATTTCTTTGATCTAGCTGTTGGGAAAGGTCCCACGATGTCCATTCCCCATTGATCGAATGGCCAACAAATCGGGATAGGGTGCATATTTTCTGCTGGTCGATGACATATGTTAGCATGGATCTGGCAGTGATGACATTCTTGGACATATTGAGCGGCATCTTTATTGATGGTTGGCCAATAGTAACCTGTTCTGAGACATTTTAAGGCCAATGCCCTCGATCCACTGTGATTTCCTGCGTCTCCTTCATGTATTTCTCGCAGTATATCCATGGTTTGTGATTCAGGGATGCATCTCAGGAGAATTCCCGATACTGATCGTCTGTAGAGTTTTCCTTCCACAAGTGTATACTTTGGGGCTCGATATTTTATTTTTCGAGCTTCATTCTGATCAGATGGTAGTTTTCCATCTTGAAGATAGTCTTTCATTGGGTTCATCCAGTTTTCTTCGGCTTCTTCGATTTCCATTATATCGATTATCGGTATTTCATCAATGTCGATTGCTGGTGTATTAGATATTAACCAGTTAATCACCCGTTCGGTTTTTCCGTCATGGGATCCTGTGAATTTTGATAGCTGATCGGCCCATTTGTTTTCCGAACGTGGGATGTTCTGGATACTGAAGCTTTCAAATTTCCCAGCTAGAGATTTCACTTTGGCGAGGTATTTGATCATATTGAACTCTTTAGCCTCGTATAGGCCTTCTATTTGTCTTTGTACTAATTCCGAATCAGTCAGTACCTTAAGACTCTTTATGTTGGCTTTTATCGCCATCTCCATTCCTGCGATTAACGCTTCATATTCGGCTTCATTGTTTGTTACGATGAAGTCCAATGTTATCGCGTAATTCAAATCTTCCTTATTTGGTCCAGTGAAGTTGATTCCGGCGCCTCCCCCTTCTCGGCATGAAGCACCGTCGACATGCATTAACCAAGTTTGATCCTCGATCATCAAGACATCGTTGCTGCGACAGTTCGACGATTCAGTGGCCTGCGTCGGTGTTTCTAGTATAAAATCAGCCAACACCTGGGCCTTGATGGCAATCCTTGGTTTGTAGTCTACCTCGAACTGGCTGAGTTCGATGGCCCATTTGATTAGTCGTCCGGAGGCTTCTGGTTTCGCTAGGATTTGCCTTAGCGGTTGATTCGTCAAAACGATGATTTTGTAGGTTAAGAAGTAGGGTCGGAGTTTTCGTGCAGCCACTACTAAAGCCAGCGTGAATTTTTCTATTTCCAAGTAATTCTTCTCCGCCCCTTGTAATAACTTGCTGAGATAATAGACAGGCTTATGCTCTGAACCCTCTATCTTAATTAGGACAGAGCTAACGGCCGTATCGGAGATGGAGATGTATAAGTACAATGGTTCCCCTTCTGTCGGTTTGGCCAACATCGGAGGGGATGTTAAATATTCTTTGAGTTGTTCGAAAGCTCGTTCACATTCTTCGGTCCAAACAAAGTTTTTCGCTTTTCGAAGTGTTTGGAAAAAGGGCAAGCTTCTATCCGCCGATTTAGATATAAATCTATTCAACGCTACGATCTTTCCAACCAAGCTTTGCACTTGAGAGATGGTCTTGGGAGGTTTCATTTCAGTTATGGCTCGAATTTTTTCTGGGTTGGCTTCTATCCCTCGCTGGTGTACCAAATATCCCAAAAATTTTCCTGACTTAACACCGAAGGTGCATTTTGCGGGGTTCAACTTCATACGATATTTTCTTAAGATTTGGAAACATCGATCTAGATGTTCTACGTGATCTGCTTCATTCATACTTTTAACTAACATGTCGTCTACATAGACCTCCATTATTTCTCCGATTAACTCCCTGAACATTAGGTTTACCAATCTTTGGTATGTAGCCCCAGCGTTCCTTAATCCGAACGGCATTACTATAAAGCAGTATACTCCTTGTTCGGTTATGAATGCGGTCTTCTCTTGGTCGCGCTTCGTCCATGTATATTTGGTAAAAGCCTTGGAAGGCGTCCATCATGCTGAACAGCGCAAAGCCAGCAGTCGAGTCGACCAATAAGTCGATTCTTGGGAGGGGGTAAGGGTCGCGTGGACATAACTTGTTAAGGTCGGTGAAATCATTACACATCCTCCATTTGTTGTCCTTTTTATCCCCCTTTGATTCTAGTACAACATTACATAGCCACTCCGAGAAATGTATTTCTCGGATTTGTTTTGCTTCCATCAGTCTTTCAACTTCGGCTTTAATGATTTTATCTTTCACTGGTCCATGATTTCTTTTCTTCTGTCTGGCGGGTTTCGCCGAAGGGTCAATTTTTAGGGTATGCTTGATTACTCGAGGATCGATCCCTTCGATGTCATTTGCACTCCAAGCGAAAACGTCCACGTTATTTCTTAGAAATTCGATTAACATTACTTCTCCTTCTTTGCTCAATTCTGTACCAATTCTTGTCCTTTTGGACGAGTCGCCTTCTACTAGAATTATATCTTTATGCTCTGGGGGTTGCAAAGATAAATCTAGTGGTTCTTTCCCCTTTTTATCTAATCGATCAGTAATAGGAATTTCGACCTCATTTCTAATTGGATCGTCTTCGATCTTTCTCTTGCTCGGAGTAATAGGGTTAGGATGTTCTCTCAAGGTCAGCGACGTGCTGTAGCAATCCCACGCCATACAGTGGTCATTCGTTATTTCTCCAATGCCGCTATCGGTCGGAAATTTCATTTTCTGGTGATAGGTAGAGACCACAGCTCGAAAAAGGTTAAGGGCTGGTCGCCCTAATATAGCGTTATAAGCGAAGGGTGTTTCTACCACTAGGAATTTTACCAGCTTCACTGTTCGAAGTGGCTTCTTTCCGAGCGATACACTCAAAGATATCGTTCCGCTGGGGATGATCTCGGACCCTCCAAAGCCTACTAACGGTGTGGCTACCTTTTGTAAATTTATTTGTCCGAGGTTCATTTGTGCTAGAACCTCCCTGGAGATGATATTTGCTGAGCTTCCATTATCGATTAGGATTCTTTTTACATTGTAATTCGCTATTTCTAACGACACTACCATAGGGAAATCTGGGTTATCTTCTTTCGTATCCCAAGTAATGTTTTTAGGTACTTCGCCTTCGTTAAAGCTAATCGGCTCGTGATTTGTGGGCCTATTTTCTAACGTCCATATTTCTTTTGGATATTTAGAACTTGCAATTAGGGATCTGGCCATTCTTCGTCGAGCATTGCGACTATCTCCACCCGCAGGCCCCCCGGATATAGTGTGGATAGTTCCATTGATCTGGTCGTGATTCAACTCCTGAGCAGGTCGATGTTCTGGTGACCTTCGATGAGAACTTCTCCTTTGAGTTCCGTTCCGGGGGCTTCTGCTTCTTTCCCTTTTGCGATTATCTCGTTCTATGTATTCGTCTAGTTTTCCTTGCTCGATCAGTTTTTCAACTTCTCTCTTAAGGTGAAAACAATTTTCCGTTCGATGCCCATGTGCCCTATGGTACTTACAGTATTGATCATAGTTCCTAGACCCTGGTCTGGGCTGAGCGATTTTCCTCGCCTCAGGAATCCAATTATTCCTTTCTAGAACTTCCAAGATTTCTTCGATTGGAGCATTTAATCTTGGGTGTTCTACTTGATTCACTCTGCTTCTGATTGGTGGTTCAGGGTTTCTTGGTCTTTGGTAGAAATTAGGTTGCCTTTCTCGGTCGGCTCCGCTGTATTCCAGTCGCTGGAAAACGTTACCTCTCTTGGAAGATCGCTCGTAATCCAAGGATCTTTGGGCGGGAATCCTATCATGCCGCTTAGACCCTGTAGCCGTAACTTTGTTTTTGTTTTTATCCTTAAAGGAATTCATCTCTTCTTGGGTCATATACTTAGATGCTAGGCTCATGATGTCGGCGAACGTTCTTGGTTGCTTTCGACTGAGGGCATTTCCGAACTGCCTGTTTTTAGTGAGATCGAAGAGGATAGATATTATGTAGTCAATATTTGGGGAATCGATTTTAAGCAATTCTACGTTGAATCTGGCCAACCAATTCCTTAGGGATTCTCCTTCTTGTTGATATATAGTTCCAAGGTAGCTCATTGGAAGTTTTTGTCTCTTTTGGCTGGCGAACTGCTGTGTCAATTTGTTTACAGAGTTCCCTAAAGCTGAATATGGAGTTGGCAGGTTGTTTCGCGAACCAGTCCAACGCGAGTCCTTCGAATGTGGTTACCATTAATTTGGCAGTGAATTCAGCAGAGTGGGCATATAAATTCATTATATTTGTAAAGCTAAAAATATAATCATCCGGGTCAGTGGTTCCATCGTAGCGAGGTAGTCTGCCCGGGACTTGTCCGATCGATTGTGCCTCTTTTATTTCCCTGCAAAAGGGAGAACAGGCCGCAAGGCTTTCCTGGAGTTCCGTGGTTCGGGCCCACGGATTTTGAATAGACCGTAAGCGTTGTTCAAGTCGGTCCTGCACCATCCTTTCAATTTCTCTTTCCGTCAATCGAGCCGTTCGTGGTCGATCAGGGATTGTATCATCTATATCATCCTCAATAGGGATAATTGTTCGTTCCCTGGATCTACTGCGCCTCGCCGGGGTTTTTCTGTGACCTCGTTTCCTTCGAGGATTGTTGTCGGAGGGTTTCGAATTGTCCTGTTGTGGACTGTGTAGCGAGCGGTGCTCGCTTGGTGGGCTATCAGCTTGTTGAGATACATGATCGTTTTGTCCGGGCGTTCTCCGAGCAGGAATTGTCCTGGCAGCCCTAGGATTTTGCGGAATTTGATCAAGCACAAGTAATTCTTCCGGGGAGAGTGATTTAAAGAGCATCGCTATTTGTCGTAATTTCTCCTGAGCACCCGGGAGAGGAGCAGGGATCTCGGGGACTTCCGGCTCTTCCTGTATCGTGCCGGGAGGACCTCCTAGGGGTTCATGATCTCGGGGATGGGTATTCTGTAAATTCTCGTCGGTGTTGGGAACGTTATTATTGTCGTTCTCCTGTGGATCTTCAGATGTGTCATGACCGGTGGTTGTGTTACTTCTTGCTCCGATACGAGCGCTTTTCCTTGGGCGAGCCATATGTCGATCGAATAATTAACCTAGCCCCACGGTGGGCGCCAACTGATTTAACCGTTTTTCGTCGGGTTAATTTAATATCAGTGAATTTGTGATATCGGGGGTTAGGATATTGAATTACTCAGTATATTGGGTTCCGTTACTTTATTCTGGATGGATCGTTTATAAAGAAAAGCAATAATCAAAGGCAAGAAGTAAAACCATTAACGAAATTAAGAACGCAATGATATGGAGGTAAAGTTCTGCAACAATAATGGATATTATTGAGTTCTATTGATATCAATGTATTCTTGTGTAATCCCTGAATTAAGAGAATTCGTAGTTGTCTTATACAATGAATAACTAGGTATTTATATTACGCTAAACCTAGTATTACAAGGAATCATAGTCCTAGTTGGACTCGGCCCAACCTATCCTTCTTGGGTCCGGAGTGTAATCTTTACTCGGAGCGAGCGGCATCAGGCTGGGTCAGTAAGAAGATCCCGATCCGTTAGAATTGGTCGAATCGATCTTGTAATCTTTGTTCGATCAGACTAGTATGTAGGGTGCGAAATAGCCCCCATCAACACTTGTTGGTACATGCTTGCTGGTGAGACCACTTGTTGAACTTGGTGAAACTTGCAAGGCAGTCAACTCATCTTTGTCATCTCACATGTACTTCACCTGTAAAACAAATGACTATTTTTGGTACCCCTCAGCTTCAGAATCATCAGATTCTATGACAGATAAGCATAGAGTTTCAGGTACTTCTTCAAACTCTTTATCAGACGACTGGTTGTCTGAATAGGACATGCCGGAGTTTCTTAGCTTTGTTGCATCAGCTAACTTTGATTTGCTCTTACTCAGCTTACACTCCTTTTTGGCACGCATTTCCTTTTCAGCTAATTTCCCAGATGATGAGTGAAAATGATCTTTGATCAATAGTCCATACTCCTCTTCATTGTAGTCTCTAAGTTTAGCTTTTAAGGAATCCCTGTTTTCCTGAAAATGATCAGAAGAAGATGAAGTAGCATTTTTGTATTTTAATTTCATTTTCTTCTAGTAGAACTTCTCAAAATCATTCAGCAGCAGGGTAACGTCGTCAGCAGTGTAGACTTTTTCTGAACTCAGTAGAGTCTTCTGTTTTGACTTTTCTGCTGATTTTCTTGACTTGTCTGACGCCATTAGAGCAGCAATAGGGTCTGAACTGGTTGACACTTCTAATCCCATTCTTGGCATCTTATACTCAAATGCTTTGAGGGATGAGAACAGTTCGAAAAGGGAAATCTTCCCTAAGTCCCTTGATTCTTCCATGGCTGTCACCTTCATGTTGAATTTAGGTGGCAAGGCCTTGAGAACCTTCATGGTGATCTCCTTGTCTGAAAGCATTTTACCAAGCTTTAGAACTTCGTTCAGAGTTTTGGTAAATCTGGCATCCATTTGATCAATCGTTTGACCAGACTTCATCTTGAAATTTTCAAACTCCTCAAGAGCCACACTGAGCTTATGTTCTTTGATAGCGTCGTTTCCTTCGCTTAGCTCGCAGACTTTATCCCACATCTCTTTGGCAGTTTTGAAATGCTTGATCTTCTGGAATCTTTCTTCGTCTACAGCTTTGAACATAATGAGCTTAGCCTTTTTATCAAGGTTTACTAACTTGACTTCTTTTGGAGTCAGCTCATCTAGCTCTTTGTCAACTATCTGATCTGATTGGCCAGCAACCTTCACAGTCTTCTGAAATCTGAATGGTCCTTTTGTAAAACAAGTAAGCATTTTGTCGTCATAAGCGGCAAGAACGATTTCCATTCTGATTTTCCAGCTTTCAAAGTCCATAAGGCCAATGTGAGGAACATGGCTTATGACATCCATTTTTCAAAAAGTTTTTGATTTTCAAAATATGCTCTCTTTTTGAAAAATTTGAAAAACACACATTGGATCAAGTTCGTTTGATCAGGCAGAGGATCAGATGAACCAATCTGCTCTGATACCACTTGTTGGTCCGAAAAGTGGTCAGATGAGGTCTAGAGGGGGGAGGGGGGGTGAATAGACCTCTGAAATTTTTTAATTAAATTTTAACTTTAAAACTGTTGCTCAAACTTAAACAGACTAAGCTGTTACAGAACAGTATGTTTACAAAGCTAATCGCGAACAAATCTTTGAAGCTGACCACTAATCTGATAGTTACTTAGCTGGTTTTGGTGAAAATCAGTTTTAATACCAGAATACTTGCAGCGGATTTTTGAAGTGTTTTTCACAAGTAAACTTAGTAGTTTGAAAACTTAATCCCCAGTTATATAAAAACTCCTTTGACCTTTTTTCAAACAGTTAATCAAGTGTTTTATGCAATCTGAAAATATGCAAGGAAAAATGCAAAGTAAAACACACAGAATTTTTTATAGTGGTTATATGGATTTAAATCCTTTAATCCACTCTTCCAAGTCACTTAGATCTTGGGTTATACTATAATCACAAAGTTTACAGTATACTCTGCTTGCGTCGAACAACAAATGAAACGACCACAAGTGCGCAATAGGAAATCACAAAGAAATCCTACTCTCCGAAGCTAGATCACTCACACAGATGGATCTACACTCCTCACGCTATTTTTAGTATAGGAGCTCACAAAGAAAACCTACACTAAGAATCTATATCACTTCACACAGATGGATATACACTCCTTTCTTTTCTCAGTTGAAAGTCACTCAGACAGACAACGCAAGTTCTCTGTTCTTCAACGAAAAGCTTCGTCAACAAATGACTGGGCTTGTAATCAGACGACTTAACTGATGGCTCTTGCTCTATATATGTGATCTTGAATTGTGCAAGTCCTCTTTGATCTTCATTTAGTCTTCTATTTATACTTCGTGAATTTGAATTTCTGCCCATTGAAGATGAGACAGAAATCTACAGTCCTCGAGTACTGGTCCCCAATTTCTTGAACGGCTCTCTGCAACTGTTGCTCTGTACACTCTGCTGTACGGATATCTGCTTTATGTCAGTCGCATTTAATGCACTCAGCATGTTACCGTTGGTAAGCTTACTTCACCGACTTCACTTCTGATGGGAACGCTCGGCTGATTACTACTCTGCTGATTCAAGAATGAACACATCTATCTTGACTCGGCTGATGATAACCAGTCTGATATCCCACACGGCTGATTCGGTTACTTCGCTTCAGGACCTTGAGATAGGTTTCACTAAGTTGTTCTTAGTTGATGACTTAACCTTTTGATCTTCAAAACCATTATGGCATTTTTGTCATCTTCAAAACCTTCTCTATTTTATACCAATAAATAACATTTCATGCTACCCAAAAATTTATGTCTTCTAAAAAATTACTCCCAATTTTTAATTTTAAAAAGGTACTAGAATCAGCATGTCAGTAAATTGTTATCCATTAAAAACTGCCAAGTGCTCCATCATGTAACCGTGTCATCCACCTTCTCAGTTCAACAACATTTTTCTCACTATTAATTTTATCCACTTTCATTAATGAGGGATATTTCATAGTTACCCAAATTAGGAAATATCCTTTAGCTTACCATATTATTCTGATCTACAAAGCATGGATTCCAATCTCGATACGCTGTCAAGATCGCGTGCTACTTTTTGATCTATAGACTTTCTGTAATACCCCGTATACATACATAGGTTATATATACATAAAATAGCAAATTAAGTTTTATCATAATTTCCTTTCAATTTGACCCCAACTCGTTTCAATTATTACAATCATAACCTTGAATCTTTCTATAAAAGGCAACTCCTAGAGCCACTTCACCACACCAAAAAATTCCTTCCTCTTGTCTTTATACTCTCTTGCCAAATAAGGAATAGGGCCCTCAAGTGAGAACCCTCATTTTCTTTCCTTCTCAAGCACTTTATTTCCTTTTCAATTTCTTCTTTTCTTTTTCCAATACATGTCGCTCCTTTCAAATTGATGATCCATGTTTTCAAAAGTGAGTTACTAAACCAAAATTCTCATTTTTAGCTACTAAATTAGAGGCATAGCTATCAAGAACAATCAAGAGCAAACTTTTCCCCAAATCCCTAAGCTATGTAGAAGTAAGAGCAAAAAGGGTAAGATCTTTCATCTCTACATCAAATAATTAAAAGTTCTCTAATTTTAACTCATTTTGATAACAAAATTTCGTTCCTCAGCCCTTATTTAGTAAGGAGTAGATAAGTTTCAAATATCTTCCCAAATCCCACAAGCAAGGAAGGAGAAATCAAGGTAACATTTTCTTTCCCCTGTTTTTGCGCAGTCTCTGTAAATTGGCTGTATCTCACAATTGGCTAAATATATTTGTAAACCGTTTGCACCATTGGAAATAAGACAGAATTTGGAGTTTGACGGTATGGGAGGTGTCGAACACCTCTGGCGCGTGGGGTACCTAACGGCGCATTTTCGGAGCACTACCGGCGAGTGAAAATCACTCGCGGGACTGTTTGGGGACTGTTTCGGTTTTAATGTGTAAAAACTTATTTTTCTCTCTTTCCTTGTTGTTTTAAGGCTCTAAATAACCTCATAATGTGTATTAAGTGGTAAGAGAAACTAATCAAATGGTTGGAACAAGATGAATGATTTATTGGTTATATGTAACTTGGTTAAGTTCATAAAAAGATTTAAAACTATATATAATCTAATAATCCTTACAACTAAGTACTTAAGTATATAAGCCTTTCATACAAATTTTATAAAGTCATTTTTATGCTTACTTCACTTATTTTGATCAAGAAAACTCTTACTTTATAAGATATAGCTTGTCTAAGACAAGTATAAAATATGACCTTTCATGAATTCATTGATTATTTGATTATCCTTACTAAAACTTATGGAACTTCATTACTACTAAAGATAAAAGGATATGGTGAATTTTTTAAGATAAGTAAAATAAACAACTTTGCTTGAATCGGCTTGAAGACTTGAATATAATAAATGATTTGTCTTAGTATCTATACATGTTCAACAAGAGGTGATGAAACATATATGAAGAAATTAATTGGAATACCATTTCACGTTTGTACAAGGTCTATATGATAAAGTGAAGTTAACTAATTAGTACACCAAATGCTAATTTCAGAAAATGAACTATGGCTAAAGTATTTTAAAACTTATTTAACTTGAATGAATATAATTATGCATATTGATAACTACTTATGATAGTTTTAGCTTTAACTTATGTAATTAAAGAAGACTTTGAAATTTATTAATTACTAAAGGATGTCTTACTATTTGAAATAGTGTTTATTTAACTAGCTTGTATTTATATCTTGATTTTTTTGCTTAAATGGATAAAAGAATGTAAACTAATAATTTTAAAGTCATAAAATGGGCACAAGACTAATGGTTAAAATACATATTATTGTCTTATAAAGAGTCACATAGAAATCATATTATAACAAAATTCATATAAAATGAGTTTAGTACCACATATAATACCCTCGTAGAAATATTATCAAACTAAAAGTAAATATGATTTAACATATAAAATTATTATTAATTTAATCCACTCTATTTGTCTTACATTACTTAGGTTTGGAGGAATTGATTGAAATGAGGATTTAAGCTTAGACACCCACTCTTCGAATTAAGGTGAGGTTTCTTATTCTTTCTTAAATTTATTCGGCACTTGCCTTGAGAAAATTCTTCGTTCCAAAACTCTCAATCTGTTGATAGAATTTCATTCCATTTCCTTTATTTTAAGCTATTCATTTTATACCATATTGATCCATTTACATTAATCTCGAGGTTGATTTCAGCTTTTATATCTTTTAAGGTAATTAACTTTAATATGTTTCTTAATCCTTTAATAGTCTTGCATTCTTCAATTTCTGTTTCTGCTCCATCTGGTAAGTGGTATTATTATGAACGGACAATGTCCGCCTCCAAGTTCACTTAAACTATTTATACCCTTGAGGACGCTCTTGGGAAGTTGGGCCCCGGGACTAATAATGGTCACTGCTGGGCGGCATCGGGCCATCGGTGTATGGTCTCTTTGTTAAGTACCCCACCGTGATCCAGTTGCTAAGTATAGTTGGAGGTAATTGTACTTCCAACTGGGTCGACATGTACTCGAGCATGTCATTCCGTTTTTGCGAGGTCGCTCCTCGTAGGGAGGTACAAGGTTGTTAATTTTCAGAAGTTGGGTTGAATGTATTACTTTACCAGATTCTGATTCGAAATGATTGTTTGAATGCCATTTAGTTTAATCATACTGCGTGTTTTTATTTCCAATTATCTAATGATCTTTCGCAGGACTATTATAATCCATTTCTTACTTATTCATAAATAATAATCTTACTTGTGGCCACATTACAGATCCATTATTATAAATCCTCACTAAGTCAAATAAAGACTTACGCCTTTCTTTGTTTATTTTCTCAGATTAGCATCTTGAGTTAGAGATGGAAACACATTGACATGGAGTGACATATTATATTCAGTGACGTATTTATCTATTTTATCGAATAATTTGACGATGAGACTTCGTTGTAAAGTTATGTAAAATTTTATCTACTTACGGGTCGGGTAGTGGGGTCGTCGTCCCTTCTTCCTTGAAGACCTTAGAATTTCAATATTTCCGCTGTGACGATTAATTATAAAATAAATTTTCTCTATTATTCTGCTAGTTTGACGCACGATTAGTTTGAATAGTCAATCACTGTTTTATTCAGAGCTAGGTGACCTAGTCGGGGCGTCACAGGTGGTATCAGAGCCTAGAACTAGAAACTTAGGAGCATGATTCGTAGATTAAGATCAGATTACCTAGAGTTTAGGTTGATATAAAATCCTTGAATCATAAAATTAGTATGTTCACTTTCTATATTTTACAAATTTATTTAAGTATTTTATATATTTTGTGATTGAGTTTAACACTAAATTCATACCCCAAGTAGTACGGAACCGACGTGAAAGAGAATTCATGGATTTAACTCAAAGTATGCTGACAGTTTCTCAATATGAGGCTCGATTCACTCGGCTAATCCAATACGCACCACACTACCAAAACGATGAAGATCGAAAGGTGAGAAAATTCATTGAAGGACTAAAAATAGAATTACGGTGGGCACTGCTTTCGACAGATATAACTATCTATTCAAAAGCTGTTGAAAAAGCTTTATAAGTGAAGTCGGAAAATGAAGTTTGAACATCTTAAAAGGAGTCGACCATCTGGTTCTAAATGGGCGAATGTAGAGAGATTTGATCAAGGGAAAAAGTTCCCTAAAACAGGGCATACAAACTTTAGAAAACCAAATAATAATAGGGAAGGCCTACTAACCATCAAACTAAACCTACGTCGATTGGACCATGCAACTTTTGTGGACACCCAAGTCACAGTGAAGCATCATGCTGGAAAAAGAATGGACGATGTATAGCATGTAGAAGTGAACAACATCAAATCAAAGATTGCTCAAGGGCAAGGAATCCCTCGTCGGCACCTCAAGGAAAACAAGGCGGTCCATCAAATTCTCGAACAGAGAGGCCTAAGATTCCTGCCTGTGTTTATGCATTGGAGGGTAATAAGGAGGCAATAGACCCATCCGCGGTGGTGGAAGGTAAAATTCAAATACTTGACCACATTGGTAAAGCTTTATATGATCCAGGAGCTATCCATTCCTTTATTGCTACCTTATTTGCTACAAAACTAAATCTTGAGGTAGAAATATTACCTTACGATTTTGAGGTAAGCACACCAATGGGTACTTGTGAGACTACTAATATGGTGTTTAAAACATGTCCAATTATGATAGATGGTATCAATTACCCAGTCGATTTAATCCAACTAAACATCCAAGGATACGATGTTATAGGAATTGATTGGTTGTATCAACATCAAGCAGAGCTAAACTGCTATCCGAAAGAAATAAAACAACCAAAAAGGACTTGAGGTTAGTCATGAAAAACCACAACCCATTTCTATCATCTCGGCTATTGAAGCAAGGAAAATCTTGAAGAATGAAGGTTACGGATTTTTGGCCTATTTGATAAATAAACCAAAGGACATGATTCAAATAGAGGAAGTACCAGTAGTAAATGAATTCTTAGAAGTATTTCCTGAGGAACTAAGTTCTCTACCTCCTGATCGCGAAATTGAGTTTGTGATTGAAACTCTACCCGGAGCAGCACCCATCTCAAAAACTCCTTAGCGTATGGCTCCGGCTGAGTTAAAAGAATTAAAAACTCAGCTACAAGATTCGACCTAGTTTCTCCCCTTGGGGAGCACTAGTCTTGTTCATTAAAAAGAAAGATGGATCTCTTCGATTGTGCATCGATTATCGAGGATTGAATAATGTCACTATAAAGAATAAGTACCCACTACCCCACATTGATGAGCTATTTGACTTACTACAAGGGTCACAAGTATACTCAAAGTTGGATCTTAGACAAGGGTACTATCAGTTAAAGATTCGGGAGATAGACATCCCCAAAACTGCATTCAACTCAAGATACAGTCATTTTGAGTTTGTAGTAATGCCTTTTGGATTAACAAATGCACCGGCTGCTTTCATGGATATGATGCATCGAATATTCAGACCTGATCTTACGCGTTTTCGTGTGTTCGATCTAGGTGATGTAAAATACAGTAATAACACTTAAAAATGGGAGGATAAGATCAATAATAATTGTATTCGAGATGATGAAGTACAGACTACAAGTATCAAGGGTCCTATCCGAGCATTATAGGATGCCGTACAAGCTAGAGGGTGAAATACATATAAATGGCCTATACTGTTCTTCCTATGTAGTTTCGAGCAGCAGCCTCGGAGGAAGAGCACCTGGGAAGTCGTGTCGTCGTCATAAATGCTTGGGGTATTTATAGCTGAGACTGTTGGGATATGCCTCGATTGTCAATACAACAAAGTGCGGAAATTAAAATTTTTCAAGGCACAACCACAGGTCCCATAATAATATCTCCAAGTTATATATACGAAAGACACAAAACAAAGCACAGAAATAATCTAACAAAGGGGGTTTTCGATTTTTTACCTCACCACAGGCAAGGTGGTGGAAACCTCCAACTCTGATTCTGAACTCTGATTAAGGTTCTGGTTCACTGGAGTGATCCAAGCGTCTCACCTCCAGAGAAAAGTCCACACCAACTGGATTATGATGACACCTCTTAGTCTTAGGCTCAGAACTAGATCTAAGAGGTTTGTTGATGAAGGATTGTGCAGATCTATTTGACAGATCAAAATTCTGCACAAAAGGAATGAGGGAGAAGATATGCGGCGGCGGCGCTAGGGCTTTCACGGCGGCGGTGCGGCGGTGTTACGGCAGCACACGGCGGCGGCGCTAGGGCTTGGGCGGCGCAGGGTGGGGCGGATTTCTTAGGGCAAGAGAAGACTAGGGTTTTTGCTTAGGTGTTAGTTCTCTGAGTTCTGTCAGAGCTCTATTTATAAGCACTCCTCAAGACCTAGGGTTACAAGATTCCTAATGGGCTTAGGAGTCCATCTCTTGCAAGCCCACCTTAATTTAATTAATTACTTAATTAAATATCCAGCCCATATTAATTAATTACTTAATTAATATTTAGTTTAATTAATCAATTGTCATTTAAATCAATTAAATCAATTAATTAATTTATCTCCCACTTGAATTAACACTTTAATTCACTTAATTGATTTAATTACTTTTAAATCAATTAATTCCTTTTATATTCCTACAGAACAGTCACCGTCCAATTGTATTGTGTGTGACCCTCTGGGTTCACCATCAATTGGCAGCAGGCTCACGAAACCTCGTGATTTAATTTATGAACAATAAATTGCTCCGATCAATTAAACTTCCTTTAATTGACCACTCCTAGAATCAATTCCTCTACTAATTCAGGAGTACCCACACTTCATGGTCGATGTCTAGCCACAAGCCCATGAAGCCCAACATCAGGTGAATTGATATTTAGTGAACCTCACCTCATATAATTACCACGTACATACGGTCCTTCTGTCGACCAATTTCCCGATCAAGACTTAGGGTGTGTGAATTGATCGGCACCTCTAAATTTGTCTCGATAACTATACTTTCTAATTCAGGATAATGTTCCAGTGTGACTGCCTAATTTGGAAACCCCTTTCCAAATCCGTCACCGACTACGGCCGTAGATTCATTGGAAACATTATCTAAGAATCGTATAGGAAATATTCTCATCCATTACGATGAGTCAACAGATTCCATCTTGGTACTAACCACTCGCGTACATGTCCATACGCACCCAACCTAGGCATTTTTATGACCAAGCTAAGTGGCCTATACCTAGATCTAAGTACGCACTTTCATGCACCGAATTCGCCCTAGCACCTCAAGTCATAGGACTAAATCGTACACTATTATAATCCTTTGAGAAACATCCCATCACCGATATGCGTCATGCGCTTCCACAATGGGTTTCTCTGTTCGGGTCGTTCGATGCATTCGATCCTCCATCGAATCACCTAGTCATATGCACTGGTCTCAAATGCCTTGTTCATGAAACTACAACAAATTCACTCCGTGTGAATCATGCATAATCGTACAAGTCTTGACGATTCACTCGATACCCCGTCTCGATATGAATCTATGACTTGGAACATTTTCGAGATCACGACCTTTGAGACTGTTTCATGATAAGTGCACTCAGTACTGAAGTGTATAGTCCCATAGTCATGAGTGATCTCAGGGTTTCAACCAATCGCTTAAATGTATTCGCGAGAGATGAAGTTTGGCCATTGTTTATCCTTATACATATATAAATAAACATGCGTATTATTATAAAATCAAAGATTGTTATATACAAGATAGATCTATTACAAGCTAATTGAACTGGCTTGCAGGGCACTATCCTATCAATCTCCCACTTGCCCTAAAGCCATTCACAAACGTTTCTTAGACCCATCTTATCTAGATGTCCCTCGAACACCTTTTGCGAAAGTGGCTTAGTTAGTGGGTCAGCTATGTTGTCTTCTGATTTGACATACTCCATATGCATATCTCCTCTACCAATGATCTCTCTGATCACGTGGTACTTCCTCAGTACGTGTTTGGATTGATGGTGTGATCTCGGCTCCTTTGCTTGAGCTATTGCCCCGTTGTTGTCACAAAAGACGACTACAGGTTCAGCAATGCTAGGAACAACATCCAATTCCTGGACGAAGTTTCTCATCCATACACTTTCTTTTGCTGCATCTGATGCTGCGATATATTCTGCTTCTGTGGTTGAGTCGGCAGTGGTAGACTGTTTACAGCTTTTCCAACTGACCGCTCCTCCATTGAGGTGGAATATGTATCCAGAGTTGGATTTGAAATCATCCACGTCAGACTGGAAACTCGAATCACTGAATCCTTCAAGTTTCAGTTCTCCACTACCACCGTAGACCAAAAACATATCCTTAGTCCTTCGCAGGTACTTTAGGATTGCTTTTACGGCAGTCCAGTGCTTCTCGCCTGGATTTGACTGATAGCGGCTCGTTACACTTAGAGCGTGTGCTACGTCTGTTCGAGTACACAACATTGCATACATTATACTCCCTATAGCAGAGGCATAAGGTATGATAGACATTCTCGTCTTTTCTTCGTCGGTTGTAGGGCACATAGACTTAGAAAGAGAGATACCATGTCTCATTGGAACAAATCCTTTCTTAGATTCTTCCATACTAAATCTCTTCAAGATCGTGTTGATGTACTGAGATTGGGAGAGTCCTATCATCTTCTTCGATCTATCCCTATAGATACGTATTCCCAATACGTAAGATGCGTCTCCCATATCTTTCATAGAGAACTGCGCGGATAACCACGCTTTAGTCTGCGCTAACATCTTGATATCGTCTCCGATTAACAAAATGTCATCGACGTACAAAACAATGAATTGTATTGAGCTCCCACTATTCCTTTTGTACACACAAGGTTCATATACGTTTTTGATAAAGCCAAAAGCTTTGACTGTCTCATCAAATCGTATGTTCCAGGTTCGGGACGCCTGTTTGAGGCCATAGATTGACCTTTGAAGCTTACACAGTTTGTGCTCACTTCCTTTGGACGCAAAACCTTCAGGTTGTTGCATAAAGATCTCCTTATCAATGTCTCCATTGAGAAAGGCGGTCTTTACGTCCATTTGCCATATTTCGTAGTCATGCCACGCGGCTATAGCAAGTAATATCCGAATGGATTTTGACATCGCCACGGGAGAGAAGGTTTCCTCATAGTCTATACCAGGCCTTTGAGAATACCCTTTCGCCACTAAGCGAGCTTTATGAGTAATTACCTCTCCATTCATTCCAAGCTTACGCTTGAAGATCCATTTACATCCTACAGGGATAGTTCCCTCAGGTGGATCGACCAAGGTCCAAACCTTGTTGGAATGCATGGAATCCATTTTGGATTGCATGGCTTCGAGCCACGCACCCGAATCTATGTCAGACATCGCTTCTTGATAGGTCCTTGGATCAGCATCAACTTTCTCGTTTTCGTGAATGAGACCAAATCGCTCTGGCTCCTTACGAATTCGATTAGACCTTCGAAGCATAGGTGTACTAGTAGGTTCAGTTAATTCTGGTTCAGCTCCCACTGTTTGTGGGGATGGGTCCGATTCTTGGACTTCATCAAGTTCTACGATTGTCCCATTTCGGTTGGTGAGGAAATCCTCTTCCAAGAAGTGGGCGTTCCTAGATACGAACGTATTACGTTCTTTAGGATCGAAGAACAGGTATCCAATAGAGTCCTTTGGATAACCCACAAATTTGCACAAACTAGATCTACTATCTAGCTTATCTCCCTTCTTGTTCTTTACATACGCAGGAGATCCCCATACTCGTAAGAACGAATACACGGGTGCTTTACCATACCATACTTGGTGCGGCGTTGTTGGCACTGACTTTGAAGGCACTATGTTTAGTATCTTCGAAGCAGTTAATAGGGCTAAGCCCCAAAACGAAAAGGGAAGGTCAGCAAAGCTCATCATGGAACGAACCATGTCTAACAAAGTCCGGTTCCTCCGCTCAGACACTCCATTGAGTTGAGGTGTCCTAGGGGGAGTTCGCTGTGCGAGAATTCCATTCTCTTTTAGATAATCAAGGAATTCTTGGCTTAAATACTCACCACCTCTATCAGAACGAAGTGCTTTAATACTATGTCCAAGTTGGTTCTCTACTTCCATTCGAAACTCTTTGAATTTCTCAAAGGTTTCGGATTTGTGTGTCATAAGATACACATATCCATAACGACTAAAATCGTCGGTGAATGTTACGAAGTAAGAGAATCCACCTCTCGCATTGACACTCAATGGTCCACAAACGTCAGTATGGATAAGATCCAATGTCTGTTTGGTTCGCTCGGGATTCCCGGTGAAGGGTGATTTGGTCATCTTTCCTTTGAGACAAGATTCGCAAGTCGGGAATTCATCTAAGTTCTTTATTTCAAGAGCCTTAGAGGAAACCAACTTTTGAATCCTACTCTTGGAAATATGTCCAAGTCTAGCGTGCCAAAGTTGTGGAGTTTGATTATCATATTTCCTTTTTCTAGATTGAATGTGCATGACGTTGGAATTTATAGGTTCTAGGGAATATAGACCATCTATCAAAGTACCACGAGCATACATTAAATCACCTTTAAATATGCAAAAAGATCCATTTTGAATGGAAAAATTAAAACCATCAATGTCTAAATAGGAATAGAAATGATGTTTTTAATAATGTTTGGTACGTACAGACAATCCCTTAAAATTAAAGTAAAATTCCCTAAGACTAATTCCACGTCTCCTATAGCCTCGACGGCGATCCTAGCTCCGTTTCCAAAACGCAGGATTCTATCCCCGGGCTTCAGGGTTCTTACTGCTCCCATCACCTGCAAATCATTGCAGATATGAGAACCTGCTGCGGTGTCTAACACCCACGATGCACAGTTAATAGAAATATTAACTTCAACTAGAAAAATACCTTTGGCTACCAGTTTCATCTTTAGGTAGTCTGGGCAGTTCCTTTTCCAGTGCCCTGCTTTCTTGCAGTGGAAACATTCGTCTTCTGGGCTTTTGCGCTTTTTCTCGACCACCTTGGTGACTGCCTTTGAAGAAAATACCTTCTTCTTTTTCTTACCTATCTTAGGCTTTGCAGCCTTCGATTGGTGTGCAATCATTACAGGTTTCTCTTTCTTGAGAGTTGATTCTGCCGTTACCAATAAATTGGTCAGTTCGTGAAGAGCGAGGTTTCTATCCTCCATATTGAAGTTCAACACGAACTGGTCAAATGAACGGGCAGCGTATGGAGAAGGAGGTCAGTGCTAAGATCAGCGTGCAAATCCACGTCCAATCGCCCCAGTTTTTCAACCAAGTTGATGAAACGCAGACAGTGATATTTTACACTGCTTCCCTCAGCCATCTTGAGATTAAACAACTCTTTAGAGGTCGCGAATCTTTCAGCGCGAGACCTTTCCCCAAACATCTGCTGGAGATGGAGAAGCATATCTCTAGCAAGCGGCATAGCAGCATGCTGTTTCTGCAGTTCGTTTGACATCGAAGCTAGCATGAGGCAACGAACCTGAAGATCATCATCAACCCTTTTAGCATGGGTGGTTCGTTGTTCCTCAGTAGCTCGTGCTGCGGGTGCAGCAGGCATGGGTGTGTCGAGCACATAACTGCGACGTTCGGAGTCTAGGACTATCCTCAGATTTCTCAGCCAGTCGACAAAGTTTGAACCATTCAATTTGTTTGCGTCGAGGACAACAGATAATGGATTCTTAGACATTGTAATTAATATCTACAATAGGAAAGAAGACAACATTAAGCTAACTGATCTTATGTCTAATACTTATAATTATCGAAGTTGGACTTAATTTCGAAAAAGTTCTCCCACTATTTTGTCGAAACAATCACCCCTTTGATTGCTCGGGAAATTCTATTTCCTAGTAGGTCTTGACGTCCCAGCAGCAATTAATTGCACCCACGACTCGTGGCCATACAAGTAATTCTCCAGGTAGGTATACTTTTACCAATTGTGTTACTCCACAACCTTCAAGCTATTTTGCCTCGATTTTCGCACCTATCTAGCACTGCTACATCATAGATGTTACTCCTCGTTTAAGTCTGACCCAGTCAATCTTGATGAGCAACAGGCCCCGTCATGAAATCCCCGTAACTAGTTATCGGTCGATTTTCATATCCCGACAAGTTCCCACCCTTGTCTTGTTTAGTTAAAAACAAGAATCGAGGAATTTCGTGTATTGTCCCTTTCTTCGACTCGGGTGCCAGACTCTGGATCACCTCTATCGATAAGTAGACAACATACACTAGTCCCTATTGATGGAAGGCTTGGATCTATAAAACTTCATTTTATAGTTTACCCAATATGACTTAATATTTTATTTCGAGAGGGGTATTTCTGGTTTGAAAGTTATACTAACTCTCCTCGAGATCTCACCGTGTAAGTTATGCTTTATTCTTTTATTACGATCTAGATTCTAGCGCGCATCACATACAAGCTAAATATAAATCGACAAATAAATTAAAAACCATACAAGCCTAGCATGCATTCTACCACAATATGTTTTCGATCGGGAGCCTCCTATGTGGACCATCATCGAGCCATGATGTTGGTCCTATTGGTCAATCTAAAGGGTTCTCAAACAGGCCTATGCTATTACATTAATCACCATGCATACATGGCCTTCATATCTCCTTGGGCTCCCATCTTGCTTGTAACGGGCCTCCATCCTAGACTAGGATTAAAGCCCTATTCTATTACAAAGGCTCAAAGTTGGCCCAAAAACATAAAAGGCTCGCAGGCCCTAATAAAAACCAAACATTAAATTAAACCAATCACATCTACCCTAAGGTCAAGGCTCGGCTCGATCGAAAATCACGTAAACAGTTCACGTAGAGCAAGAAACATGTAAACAACATTTTACTTTCTCCTTTCTTTAATTTTAAAACATCCTTTTAAAACTAACTTCCATTGATTCTTACTTTTAGTCACTACTAATTATGACAAAATAAACTTTCGGGTAAACAAAATAAATTTTCCTGCTGAAAATCAGATTCTGTTTTTCAACTTTTGAAAATTGCATTTTCGGCCCCTCAATTTTCGAAAATTGCACTTTGACCCCAAAACTTTTAAAAAGTTACAAAAACACCCAAAGCAGTTTCGGCCAGCATTCCAGAAAATAAATTTTGAATTCTGAAAATTTTCGATTTTTCCAAACAGATCCTTGAAGTTCCGGTAATTGCAAAACAGTCCCTAAACTTTCGGAAATTACAAAATGACCCCAAAAAGCGTGCGACCAGCTTGCGAAAACAGTCCAGAATTTTTGAAATTTCCAGATTCTAAAATTTCGAATTTTTAGCCCTTTAAAACCCTAATTTGCGATTTTTGCCCAAAAAGTCCTGAAGTTTTCAAAAACTATGAAAACGCTACAGATCTGAAAAACAGTTTTACCCAGTTGTAGATCTAGTCATAACAAGTAAGAATCAATCGACAGAACATAATTATCATGCGTTTTAATATACATAATTAAACATATAATATAAACACATATTATGTTCAAGCCTTTCGTATAATAATCATGGAGTTGGCTCTGATACCACTGTTGGGATATGCCTCGATTGTCAATACAACAAAGTGCGGAAATTAAAATTTTTCAAGGCACAACCACAGGTCCCATAATAATATCTCCAAGTTATATATACGAAAGACACAAAACAAAGCACAGAAATAATCTAACAAAGGGGGTTTTCGATTTTTTACCTCACCACAGGCAAGGTGGTGGAAACCTCCAACTCTGATTCTGAACTCTGATTAAGGTTCTGGTTCACTGGAGTGATCCAAGCGTCTCACCTCCAGAGAAAAGTCCACACCAACTGGATTATGATGACACCTCTTAGTCTTAGGCTCAGAACTAGATCTAAGAGGTTTGTTGATGAAGGATTGTGCAGATCTATTTGACAGATCAAAATTCTGCACAAAAGGAATGAGGGAGAAGATATGCGGCGGCGGCGCTAGGGCTTTCACGGCGGCGGTGCGGCGGTGTTACGGCAGCACACGGCGGCGGCGCTAGGGCTTGGGCGGCGCAGGGTGGGGCGGATTTCTTAGGGCAAGAGAAGACTAGGGTTTTTGCTTAGGTGTTAGTTCTCTGAGTTCTGTCAGAGCTCTATTTATAAGCACTCCTCAAGACCTAGGGTTACAAGATTCCTAATGGGCTTAGGAGTCCATCTCTTGCAAGCCCACCTTAATTTAATTAATTACTTAATTAAATATCCAGCCCATATTAATTAATTACTTAATTAATATTTAGTTTAATTAATCAATTGTCATTTAAATCAATTAAATCAATTAATTAATTTATCTCCCACTTGAATTAACACTTTAATTCACTTAATTGATTTAATTACTTTTAAATCAATTAATTCCTTTTATATTCCTACAGAACAGTCACCGTCCAATTGTATTGTGTGTGACCCTCTGGGTTCACCATCAATTGGCAGCAGGCACACGAAACCTCGTGATTTAATTTATGAACAATAAATTGCTCCGATCAATTAAACTTCCTTTAATTGACCACTCCTAGAATCAATTCCTCTACTAATTCAGGAGTACCCACACTTCATGGTCGATGTCTAGCCACAAGCCCATGAAGCCCAACATCAGGTGAATTGATATTTAGTGAACCTCACCTCATATAATTACCATGTACATACGGTCCTTCTGTCGACCAATTTCCCGATCAAGACTTAGGGTGTGTGAATTGATCGGCACCTCTAAATTTGTCTCGATAACTATACTTTCTAATTCAGGATAATGTTCCAGTGTGACTGCCTAATTTGGAAACCCCTTTCCAAATCCATCACCGACTACGGCCGTAGATTCATTGGAAACATTATCTAAGAATCGTATAGGAAATATTCTCATCCATTACGATGAGTCAACAGATTCCATCTTGGTACTAACCACTCGCGTACATGTCCATACGCACCCAACCTAGGCATTTTTATGACCAAGCTAAGTGGCCTATACCTAGATCTAAGTACGCACTTTCATGCACCGAATTCGCCCTAGCACCTCAAGTCATAGGACTAAATCGTACACTATTATAATCCTTTGAGAAACATCCCATCACCGATATGCGTCATGCGCTTCCACAATGGGTTTCTCTGTTCGGGTCGTTCGATGCATTCGATCCTCCATCGAATCACCTAGTCATATGCACTGGTCTCAAATGCCTTGTTCATGAAACTACAACAAATTCACTCCGTGTGAATCATGCATAATCGTACAAGTCTTGACGATTCACTCGATACCCCGTCTCGATATGAATCTATGACTTGGAACATTTTCGAGATCACGACCTTTGAGACTGTTTCATGATAAGTGCACTCAGTACTGAAGTGTATAGTCCCATAGTCATGAGTGATCTCAGGGTTTCAACCAATCGCTTAAATGTATTCGCGAGAGATGAAGTTTGGCCATTGTTTATCCTTATACATATATAAATAAACATGCGTATTATTATAAAATCAAAGATTGTTATATACAAGATAGATCTATTACAAGCTAATTGAACTGGCTTGCAGGGCACTATCCTATCAGAGACCTGGAGCCAGGTGAACCAACCACAGGTGTGTATTGCTCAGCCCATGGGCCTGGTCCTAAGCTCGGCCCAACAGTGATTTGGACCCTAAGCTTCCTTAGTTGAGTCAGCGCAGGATTCCTGAGCTGTGGGCTCGAGTTTATGCTCATGAGACCGAAAATGATGAATTTCGAACTCTCTATGCTGTAGTTGCGTTGAGTCCAAGTTACCCCTCATCAAGACTTTACTTGGACAACTTTGTGGTAATATTCATAGATGACATCTTAGTATACTCTAAATCCGAGCAAGAACATGCGCATCACCTTAGAATAGTATTGCAAACTCTCAAGGAGAACAAACTTTACGCCAAATTCAGTAAATGTGAGTTTTGGTTGGAACGGGTAACGTTTCTTGGCCATGTGATATCCAGCACTGGAGTTGAAGTTGAACCTTCGAAAGTCGAAGCCATAATTAATTGGAAACGACCATCTAACATTACTGAAGTACGCAGCTTCTTGGGACTGGCAGGTTATTACCGCAGATTTGTCAAGGATTTTTCCAAAATTGCAGCACCCTTGACACAACTAACTCAGAAGAAAAATCAATTTATATGGACCGATAAGTTTGATGCTAGCTTTCAAGAACTTAAAAGAAGACTGACAACTGCTCCAATATTAACCTTACCCAAAGGTCAAAGTGGATTTGTGGTTTACACAGATGCGTCGAAAGAAGGTTATGGATGTGTATTGATGCAAAACGGGAAGGTAATATCTTATGATTCAAGAAAACTAAAGGTCCATGAGCAAAATTATCCTACTCATGACCTAGAGTTAGGAGCAATTGTGTTTGCACTAGCCAAATGGAGACACTATCTCTACGGGACAACATTTGAGATATACACCGATCACAAAAGTCTGAAATATCTATTCACTCAGAAGGATCTAAATATGAGTCAGAGAAGGTGGATGGAGTTCCTGGAGGATTATGATTGTTAAATACTTTATCACCCCGGGAAGGCAAATGTAGTAGCTGATGCATTAAGTAGAAATGCAACGATTTCTCACTTCAAAGGAATAGAAAATCTCATTCAAGAACAAGAAGTCGAAAAAAAAAACTATTGTTCGCATACAATCTTATGCACGTTTGGCAAATCTACATATTCAACCGGAATGGTACTCTCAAATCCGGACTGCACAACAGGAGGATGAAGATATTAGAAAATTAAAAGAGTCTGAAGAAAATGTATCAAATTCGAATTTTAGTATGGACCCATCGGGTATTTTACGATTATAAAAGCGAGTTTGTGTAATAATGAAAATGAGAAAAGAATTAATGGAAGAAGCACATAAAACAAGATACACAGTTCATCCCGGAGGCACCAAAATGTACAACGATTTGAAGAAACAATTCTGGTGGAACGGAATGAAGCGTGATATTGCAGACTACGTTAAGAAGTGCATGACTTGCCAATTGGTTAAGGCCGAACATCAACATCCTGCAGGCAAATTACAACCTCTCCCGATACATGATTGGAAATGGAAATGGGATCAGATCGCCATGGATTTCGTCACAGGCCTTCCGACAATAAGGGGTGGATATGATAGCATTTGGGTCATTGTAGACAGACTAACTAAGTCTGCTCATTTCCTTCCCGTGGGAAAACATTTCAAAGTTGAAACCCTAGCCGAGCTATACCAGAAAGAAATCATCCGTCAACACGGCGTACCTTCGAGTATAGTCTCGGATAGAGATCCTAAATTTACTTCTAGATTGTGGAAGCAGTTGCAAGAAATTCGGGAACTAAGCTTAACTTCAGTACAACAGCACACCCGCAAACCGATGGACAATCTGAACGAGTAATTGGATTCTTAGAAGACATGTTGAGGGCATGTGTATTAGATTTCAAAGGTAGCTGGAATAAACATTTGCCACTCGTGGAACTTGCATACAATAATAGCTATCATGCATCAATTCAGATGGCACCATATGAGGCTTTATATGGAAGAAAATGTCGCTCTGCAATCCATTGGGAGTTAGACGAATGGCGAGCTTCTTCAGATGGTTTACACAGAGCATTAAGGCCAGAAGTTATTCAAGACGCCATTGACAAAGTACAACTGATCCGGCAAAGAAATTAAAGCTGCCCAAGACAGATAGAAAAGCTATGCCGATCGACGTAGAAAGGATCTAGAATTTGAAGTTGGAGATAAAGTGTTCCTCAAAGTTTCACCTAAGAAGGGATTCAGAAGAATTGGAAAAGGTGGAAAACTAAACCCACGCTACGTAGGGCCTTTTGAAATTTCCGAACGCGTTGGAAATTTAGCCTATAGATTGAATCTACCTCTCAACATCACGGGAATTCATGATGTGTTTCATGTATCACAAATTAGGAAGTATCACCCAGACGAATCCCACAATATAGATCCTAACAGTGTACAAATCGAGGTGATCTATCCTATGAAGAAAAGCCAATTAGGATCCTCGATCAAAAATTCCAAGAACTTCGCAACCGCAAGATATCCTTGGTAAAAGTGTTGTGGAGAAATCACAAAGTAGAGGAAGCCACATGGGAACGAGAAGAAGAAATGCGGAAACATCACCCCGAACTCTTCATTCCAGGTTAGAATCTGGGGACCAGATTTTTTTTTAAGGGGGGGAGGATTTAATACCCCGTATACATACATAGGTTATATATACATAAAATAGCAAATTAAGTTTTATCATAATTTCCTTTCAATTTGACCCCAACTCTTTTCAATTATTACAATCATAACCTTGAATCTTTCTATAAAAGGCAACTCCTAGAGCCACTTCACCACACCAAAAACTTCCTTACTCTTGTCTTTATACTCTCTTGCCAAATAAGGAATAGGGCCCTCAAGTGAGAACCCTCATTTTCTTTCCTTCTCAAGCACTTTATTTCCTTTTCAATTTCTTCTATTTTTTTCCAATACATGTCGCTCCTTTCAAATTGATGATCCATGTTTTCAAAAGTGAGTTACTAAACCAAAATTCTCATTTTTAGCTACTAAATTAGAGGCATAGCTATCAAGAACAATCAAGAGCAAACTTTTCCCCAAATCCCTAAGCTATGTAGAAGTAAGAGCAAAAAGGGTAAGATCTTTCATCTGTTCATCAAATAATTAAAAGTTCTCTAATTTTAACTCATTTTGATAACAAAATTTCGTTCCTCAGCCCTTATTTAGTAAGGAGTAGATAAGCTTCAAATATCTTCTCAAATCCCACAAGCAAGGAAGGAGAAATCAAGGTAACATTTTCTTTCCCCTGTTTTTGCGCAGTCTCTGTAAATTGGATGTATCTCACAATTGGCTAAATATATTTGTAAACCGTTTGCACCATTGGAAAGAAGACAGAATTTGGAGTTTGACGGTATGGGAGGTGTCGAACACCTCTGGCGCGTGGGGTACCTAACGGCGCGTTTTCGGAGAACTACCGGCGAGTGAAAATCACTCGCCGGACTGTTTGGGGACTGTTTCGGTTTTAATGTGTAAAAACTTATTTTTCTCTCTTTCCTTGTTGTTTTAATGCTCTAAATAACCTCATAATGTGTATTAAGTGGTAAGAGAAACTAATCAAATGGTTGGAACAAGATGAATGATTTATTGGTTATATGTAACTTGGTTAAGTTCATAAAAAGATTTAAAACAATATATAATCTAATAATCCTTACAACTAAGTACTTAAGTATATAAGCCTTTCATACAAATTTTATAAAGTCATTTTTATGCTTACTTCACTTATTTTGATCAAGAAAACTCTTACTTTATAAGATATAGCTTGTCTAAGACAAGTATAAAATATGACCTTTCATGAATTCATTGATTATTTGATTATCCTTACTAAAACTTATGGAACTTCATTACTACTAAAGATAAAAGGATGTGGTGAATTTTTTAAGATAAGTAAAATAAACAACTTTGCTTGAATCGGCTTGAAGACTTGAATATAATAAATGATTTGTCTTAGTATCTATACATGTTCAACAAGAGGTGATGAAACATATATGAAGAAATTAATTGGAATACCATTTCACGTTTGTACAAGGTCTATATGATAAAGTGAAGTTAACTAATTAGTACACCAAATGCTAATTTCATAAAAAAAACTATGGCTAAAGTATTCTAAAACTTATTTAACTTGAATGAATATAATTATGCATATTGATAACTACTTATGATAGTTTTAGCTTTAACTTATGTAATTAAAGAAGACTTTGAAATTTATTAATTACTAAAGGATGTCTTACTATTTGAAATAGTGTTTATTTAACTAGTTTGTATTTATATCTTTATTTTTTTGCTTAAATGGATAAAAGAATGTAAACTAATACTTTTAAAGTCATAAAATGGGCACAAGACTAATGGTTAAAATACATATTATTGTCTTATAAAGAGTCACATAGAAATCATATTATAACCAAATTCATATAAAATGAGTTTAGTATCACATATAATACCCTCGTAGAAATATTATCAAACTAAAAGTAAATATGATTTAATATATAAAATTATTATTAATTTAATCCACTCTATTTGTCTTACAATATTTAGGTTTGGAGGAATTGATTGAAATGAGGATTTAAGCTTAGACACCCACTCTTCGAATTAAGGTGAGGTTTCTTATTCTTTCTTAAATCTATTCGGCACTTGCCCTGAGAAAATTCTTCGTTCCAAAACTCTCAATCTGTTGATAAAATTTCATTCCATTTCCTTTATTTTAAGCTATTCATTTTATACCATATTGATCCATTTACATTAATCTCGAGGTTGATTTCAGCTTTTATATCTTTTAAGGTAATTAACTTTAATACGTTTCTTAATCCTTTAATAGTCTTGCATTCTTCAATTTCTGTTTCTGCTCCATCTGGTAAGTGGTATTATTAGGAACAACGGACAATGTCCGCCTCCAAGTTCACTTAAACTATTTATACCCTTGAGGACGCTCTTGGGAAGTTGGGCCCCGAGAGTAATAATGGTGATTGCTGGGCGGCAACGGGCCGTCCGTGTATGGTCTCTTTGTTAAGTACCCCACCGTGATCCAGTTGCTAAGTATAGTTGGAGGTAATTGTACTTTCAACTGGGTCGACATGTACTCGAGCATGTCATTCCGTTTTTGCGAGGTCGCTCATCGTAGGGAGGTATAAGGTTGTTAATTTTCAGAAGTTGGGTTGAATGTATTACTTTACCAGATTCTGATTCGAAATGATTGTTTGAATGCCGTTTACTTTAATCCCACTGTGTGTTTTTATTTCCAATTATCTAATGATCTTTCGCATGACTATTATAATCCAATTCTTACTTATTCATAAATAATAATCTTACTTGTGGCCACATTACCGATCCATTATTATAAATCCTCACTAAGTCAAATAAAGACTTACGCATTTCTTTGTTTATTTTCTCAGATTAGCATCTTGAGTTAGAGATGGAAACACATTGACATGGAGTGACATATTATATTCAGTGACGTATTTATGTATTTTATCGAATAATTTGACGATGAGACTTCGTTGTAAAGTTATGTAAAATTTTATCTACTTACTGGTCGGGTAGTGGGGTCGTCGTCCCTTCTTCTTGAAGACCTTAGAATTTCAATATTTCCGCTGTGACGATTAATTATAAAATAAATTTTCTCTATTATTTTGCTAGTTTGAAGCACGATTAGTTTGAATAGTCAATCATTGTTTTATTCAGAGCTAGGTGACCTAGTCGGGGCGTCACACTTACAATTTGGGCCTGGCATATGGTCCGGGCTACGGGCCGATACATATTCTAATGTGTGGATGGATCACCTAGTCCCTCCATATACCTAAATATACCAAGTGATTTAATGACATAGGACACAGTTTCCAAGGCATATTGCTCGGACTAGTATTGGAGATAGATTGAAGATTAATCAGATTATTGGAATTGGAATTGGACTCTGCTTCAATCGTTCTAAATTAGGGCAAATTTGATTTGGGAATTATCTATTGTATTATTTATTATTTCTTTTATTTTGTATTTAGTATAGTTTTGTATGGTTAGGATTAGATATATTTAACTGCTAGGATTAGTTTCCTTTAACCGCCTTATTCCTGTATATATAGCAGTGTTCAAATCCCTCAGTGTACATATCAATTCATAATAATATTTTTACTTTCTTCTTCATTCTCTCTTCTCCAAGATTACACAATTTACATATTTGTTATACTTTTCCATTTTCTATTCATGTTCAAGTTCAGATTGTAACATGGTATCAGTTAGTTATCACTAAATTTCCGCTGCAATTTTTGGGTTCTTCCTACTCTATTTTACCTTCCACTTCTTTCTCTTATTTCTCCTTTCTATTACGTTCTACCCTCACATCCTCTCCCTTTGAAGTTTTGCCTTCATTCTTCTTCTATTTTGAAGTTCTGTCTTCAGATCTTTTTCTTTTCTTGAGGTTTTTTCTTTCCCACCATGTCTGATCCTAGCCCCACTATTACTTCTTCCACTACTGGAACCTCTCGTACCAGATTGCCTATTGGGGACTCTTCAAGCTCTTTTTTCCATCATCCTTCTGATGGCCCTGGGCTTCTCCTAGTTCAGAACAAATTGACCAGTGATAATTACGCAACATGGGCACGCTCCATGTCTTTAGCCCTGAATGTCAAACACAAAACAGGTTTTATTAATGGTTCTCTTATGGATCTTGGTCATGAGAATGCAGTTTTACAGGATGCTTGGTCAAGAAACAATGATATTGTCGTTTCTTGGCTTCTTAATTCTGTCTCATCTGAGATTCACTCAAGCATCGTATATACTAACAGTGCTAAAGAGATTTGGGATGATTTAAATCAAGATTTCAGCAGAGTAATGGCCCTAGAGTTTTTTAACTATGAAGGGATCTGGCCACACTTTCTCAAGATAATCAATCAGTGAATATATACTTTACAAAATTGAAATCCCTTTGGATGAACTCCATACCTACAGACTTGTGATGGACTCTTGCACTTGTAGACATGCTCAAAAAGTTCATGATCACAATCAGGAGGAGTATGTTATGGTTTTTTTAATGGGTCTAAATTCATCTTTTGAAGCCTTAAGAGAATAGATCCTTATTATGGATCCTTTACCCCCCATTGTAGAGTTTTTTCCCTAGCCACCTAGATAGAAAGACAAAGGTTGGTAGGACAAAAGAACAACACTGATATGTCTAATTCCTTGGATTTTGCTGCGAGAAATTCTAATTTCCAGCCAAGACCCTATGATCAGTTTAAACCTCAGTCTAATAATCCTCCTATTATTGCACAAACTCCCTCTTTTAATCTCTCCTTTAAGAAACCAAGCAAGCCTACTTGTGATCACTGTAAAATTCAGGGACATACCATTGATAAATGTTTTAAACTAAACAGTTACCCCCAGGTTTTCAACCTAAATCCAGACAACCCACTGTTCAGAATTCTGCCATCAGTCAAGTTTTTGAAGATCAGACTACTTCACAGAATCTTCCTCAGAAACAATACAACACTTTTAACTCTCCAGAGGACCAAAACACTAACAATTCTTCTTTGAATCCTCTGCTACAAAGTTTCACTACCGAACAGTGCCAGTATCTGATGAATTTGTTTTCCAGTTTGTTAAACAATCCTACCAATTCTTCCACTCATAGTTCAAATGATTCTGCACACATCTCTTGTGTATCAAGTATTTGTTCTAACACTACTACCATTGATTATAATTTTTTTTAAACTAATTAGGTCTTAGACTTGGTGCTTCTAAGCACATTTGCAATAACATAAATCTTTTTAAAACAATTACTCCTATTAAACATTCTAAAGTGGTACTTCCTGATAACTCTTTCTTTACTGTTTCAGAAATTGGAGATATATTCATTTCTCCTGACCTTTTTCTTACAAATGTCTTTTATATTCCATAGATTTAATTTGATTTCTGTCAGTGCTCTTTTAGGATCAGATAATCTAGCAATTCAATTTACACCTACTTCATTTATAATCCAGGACAAACAAATGCAGATGATTGAAAGAGTAGTTTGCTACATGTGATAGAAATAGTGTCCTGCAAGCCAGCTGTATGGCTAGCATTTATTGTAATAAATAAGGAACTATTCAATTTCGATTAATAAATGCACTTTATTAAATGGTCAACTTTATCTTATGTAATAATTATCTACGCAGAAGGATAGAAGTCCTTAGATCACAGGGCTATGGGACAACCCGTGGACTGATCTCCAAGGCCGTGATCTAGAACATATTCAAGAGTCGTAGAATCCAATTGAGATAGGACATCATTGGATTCGGTTAGACTCTCACTATTGTGTATACTCCGATGAACTGGAGGACGCTGGGGTCCACGAGCGTGACTGGGATAGTCGATACATATAAGTGGGTGGCTTGCTGGGATGGCAAACGCACTGAATACCCCAATTAGGAAATAACTCACCATGGAAGCGGTAGTCGCATATCGGGGTTGAAGTTATTCCGAATTTATAATAGTATACGAGGAACGATCCCTAACTACTTGAGGTTATAGGGTTTATCTGGTGCGAGAACGTCTATGCTTTGATATGAGTTCCGACTGACTGGGGATTGCCAGAAAGTCTCTGTGGACTCATGTTGGGTATAGAGGAACTCGTATGCAGATTCATATCATCAACAAAGGATCCATTGACCCGACTTGATAGGTTGGAAAATTCTCCTATGGATTTCTGGTAAAATCCTTGGCCAAGGTATCTGACGACTTTATGTAAGTAGCTCATAAAGATTAAGTCAAAGAGAATTTATTTCAAGATCAGAGTACATAAGGTCAAGATAAAAGGAAATGGAATCCGATGAAAGACCATGCCCTTAAGTCTCGACTGGGAGATTGATCGATGGAGAGATTATGTCGTATATGGAAATTATAAATGATAAAAGGTTCACTGAATTAATTCACTAGTGATTGGGCTCCATGGGCTTGTGGCTGGACATCGACCGTGGAGTGTGGGAGAATTCCCAAATTAGCAGGAGTGCTAATTTTGGAATGATCAATCGACAGAGTGTTCGATTGATTTAGAGTAAATCTTACTCGAATAATTAAATAATATTTAATTATAACCCACGGCCAATTATGTGGTGAACCTACGGGGGCATACACAATACACATGAAGCGAAAGCGAGGAAATAAGAACGACTGAGTCGACTGGGTCGACTGGGTGAATAATCGACTGGGTCGATTATTATGGGTGGGTCGACTGGGTCGACCCAATTGGAACAAATGGGATCCAATTGGAATTGGATCAGGATCATAAATTAAATTGGAATTTAATTTGTGGATTAATTAATTAAGTTGGATTTAATTAATTAGAAGGGATTTTAATTAAATGGGCTTAGAGTCTGATTTAATTACATGGGAGATTAAGTTAATTAATTGGGCTATTTAATTAGAAGATTAAATTAGGCCTGGTCAAATTAATTAACTGGGCCATGAATTAATTAGAAGACTTGGTCTTCTAATTAAAGAGGGCCATGGCCCATGTAGGAGAGAAGACCTAGTCCTAATAGGACTAGGTTAGAGAGAAAAACTATAAGTAGCTTTCTTATAGTTGATTTTACACACAACTCCATATGCAAAATTGAGCAAGAGCAAAAATTCTCTCTCCCTCTCCCTAGCTATATCGACCGAACCCTTCTTCCACTTTGAAGAATTTTTCGTTTTCGAGTTTTGTTCCTATATCGTTCCTAATTCCTAGTTTATAATATATCTCGTGTTCTAGCTGATCGAGATATATTATTTTCGTGATATTGTGGTGTATCAACTCGTAGAGGCGCAACACGTGGGGCGCTACTCAAAAGGTCTGGGTCGATTTTGCCGGAGCAGAATTCAGAGCTCGTTTTGCTAGCCGAGGATTTGCAAGGAGATAGGTATAAACAGAAAACTTATACTATCGTTTTATTTATATTCATATATATACAACTAGAGAATATTCTGGCAAGATTCCGTAAGAGGTCCTAAAAATTTTATATTCCGCTGTGCCCAGGGCTGTTTATCTTACCGAATCCCAACAGTGGTATCAGAGCCAACTCTAGGCTTTGTATATATATGAATTTGCAAATTCTGTGTTTATTAAATCATATGTTTGATTTATGTGGCTAGTTCTTTAACTTTGCATGTTTTAGAACGTAGATCTATTAACTTGATGTTAATGTTTAATTTTGAATTCGAAAAATTTAATCATGTTGATGTTATTTTGGATTGGGATTTAATTAACTGGGTTTGTTGAATTAAATCTGTAAGTAATCGAAGAAACAAAAAAAAAATTATTGGATCCAACCGCGGTGGCACGCGGCGGTGCGCGGCAACGCACCGCGGCTGGGCGGCCACCGCATGCTGCTGCCCACGGCAGCGTGCGAACAGCACGCTGGCCGCGCGAGCAGTGCACGGCAGCAGCCTACAGGCTGCTGGCCGTGTGCTGTCACGCGCAGCAGCGGCTGCCGCGAACAGCCACGCGCGGACTTCGTGTCCGCGCGTGTGTTGTCCACGTGGCAGTCTTCGATTGGCCTCGACTGGTTGATTTTTGGTTGGAATCTAATTCTGCCTATTTTGAAAATCTTGAAAATCTTGGAGAATTTTGGAAGATTAGGAAACTTGGAGTTTTTGGATAAGGTAGTTATTTTGTTAGACTTAAACACTACCTTAATTAACTAATCTAGTCAAAATAGGATTATCTTGAAGAATCTTGGAGATTTGGGAATACTTGGGAAACTTAGAGTTTTGGATAAGGTAAGAATCTTAGAGATTTAGATTACCTTAATTAACCAATTTAATCAAGATAAGATTTGTGGATTACTTAGAGCTCAAGTAAGAGCTAATTAATCTTAGAGGTTAATTGTTAATTCAAAATTAATTAACTTGGATGAATTTTTTGCGAATTGAAATTAATGGAGCCGGTAAATTTACATTTATGCCCTTATGTGAATTTATGCATGTTTTTGAGTGAATATGTGGATTGATCGATTTTGCCCTTAAGCCCTGTGTAGTTTTTGGTTTATTTATTTTTGGATTGTAATTAAATGGGCCTGATTGGTGCCCTTGCTTGCGCAAACAAATGTAATAGAATAGGACCATTTAAATTATGTAAGTTAGGCTTAGATTAGGCTTGGAGCCGAGAAGACCTCATGAAGACTTGGAGATCCACATGGAGGCCCATTTACCTTGGAGGACATGGAGGCCCAATTCATTACATGGAGGCCCAATCAAGCTGGATATTACAAGAAGGCCCATGATGTATGGGTTTGAAAATTGTAATAGTTAGGACATTTAATTTCCACCCTAGACTGACCAATTGATTCATCACTTGGCTCGTGATGAATCGCATAGGATGGGCATTCGATCAATCATATCCTGCTAGGTGATGAATGTTTACTTATATTTTTTGATGTATGTTATGCATGCTTAGAATAGATCATGTAAACAAGATAAGCATAATCTGATGAGACCTCGCACAAGAAAACTTAAAACCTCCAATTGAACATTAAAATTCAATTAGAATATTAAATCGAATAACGGGCGCATATGAATAGTCTCTATGGTCCGAGCCTATCCAATTACTAGGTCTTAGGCATATTGTACGAATATATCTCGATGTCTCACGAGTCGTAGGTCGAGCTATAGGATGATAATATGTCTATTGCCTCGATGCACGAATTTAGTGCCAAGGGAGGGGATAGCAAGGTTTTAGGCGCTGTCTCACGAGTCGTGGGGCGTCTAGGATTGAACTATTTCTCTCCACGAGTATTGGACATGATTTAACGCTAGTAAGTATTGATGTCTCACGAGTCGTGGGTCCATATAGTAAAACGAGGCTAAATGAACCTAAGGGTTAGCTGCGATGGTTAACCGTCGACGTAATCGACCACCAAGTGAATCAAATAGTATGGCCAACGAGTCGTGGGTACTAGGAGATTGCATTTGGGCCTTAAGCCCACTAGGATATTTTAAATTCCCGAAACTTATGTGGGGGCATAAGATTTTGATTAAAATAGTGGGAGTAATTTACAAATAAAAACCATGTTTGTAAATTGTGCATTTTAAATTAATATTTCGCGTATTTATTTCTTCTCTCGTCGTTTTAATAGATATGATGTCAAATGAGCTTAGAGCACTTAGAGATTTGTCCATCTCATCACTTGAACGTAATATTTTAACTGGACCCAACTTGCATTTCTGGAAGCATCATTTGAATGGATTATTTGAAGCTGAAAACATATCCTATGTTTTGTCTGTGCCACCACCCATTACTATTTCACATGACGTTCCTGATGAGCTCCGTAAAAGCATCACCAAATGGAAACTGGATGATGGCTTAGCTCGTGAATACATGTTGGAATATATGTCACTTGATCTGCGTTTGCAACATGAGCATATGGCATCCGCGAAAGAGATTCTCTCAAATCTCAAATTCCTTTATGGGATTAGAGATGGTCGTCGTAGATTCGCGATCACGAGAGAACTCTTGCAAGAAAGAAAGAGAAGGGAAACTCCTGTCGGAATCCACGTACACAAGATGATTCGACTTCTGTCTGAACTCGATGATATGGGTGTCGTGATGGACAATGATTTCCGAGTAGATCTCATTCTACAATCTCTTCCTAGATCATATGACCGATTTATCGCGGACTTGAATCTCCAGAGGCGAGAGATCACTGTGCATGTCATGCGACAAATGCTCGAGGAACACGAAGCTTCTTTTGGAAAGAAAGCGAGGGTTGGCGAAAGGACTGGGCAGCGTTCAAAACCAAAGCAAATGGAAAGTAGAGCTCCTTATTGCACAAGGTCAAGGGAAAGGATTAAATTCGAACCTATGGAGAGTTCGAACAGGTATATTCCTTGTTAAAGTTAATTTTACAAATTAACTGTGCATTTTTGGTGTTAGACACTGACTGGAGTTCTCATCCTTGTAGGTGATGGGAGCTTTAAGGAAACTGGAGCCTGAGGATTGGATCCTTGAATAAGGCAATGGAGCTGGAGCTGCTACCAAGGCCGTAGGCAAAAGTAGATTTAGGTGGTTTGATAAAGTCATTAGGAAACTTTCATTTATGTACCTAGTTATTAATGAAAAACTTTTATTCATGTTAATGAATAATGATGATTTTAATAAAAGCTCCTGTTTTCGTTTTTCATTTGGTATATTGAATTATTGACTTTACATTATAAAACCACCTAAGTTAGTTATGCACGTACAACAAAACAAAAGGAAACAAGATAATGAAATATCTGCCCAATTATGGCACGCTCGACTTGGACATATATCTAAGTCAAGGATTCAAAAGTTAGCATCTTCTGGCGCGATTGAAATCAATCGCATTGATGAAATGCCAACATGTGAACCATGTCTAAAGGGTAAAATGGCTAAGTTGCCATTTAAGGGAAACCCTGAGCGAGCCCAGCAAACATTGGACTTAATACATACTGACGTATGTGGACCACTAAGAAAAAGCGCCCGAGGTGGCTATGACTACTTCATCACTTTCATTGACGACTTTAGTCGTTATGGATATGTGTTCTTGTTGAAACACAAGTCTGAAGCCTTTGAGCGATTCAAAGAATTCAAGATGGAAGTAGAGAATCAACTTGGTCATACGATAAAGGCTCTTCGTTCTGACCGAGGTGGAGAATTTCTTAGTAACGAATTTCTGAATTATCTTGTAGTGCATGGAATATTATCGCAGTGGACTCCTCCTGCAACACCCCAACTAAATGGAGTAGCAGAGAGAAGGAATCGAACCTTGATGGACATGGTTCGATCCATGATGAGTGCCACTGACCTTCCTCTTCATTTTAGGGACATGCCCTCCTCACGGCAACGAAGATACTGAACATGGTACCTTCTAAATCCGTAGAAAAGACACCATACGAATTATGGTTTGGCAAGGCATCCTCATACGCATTCATGCGCATATGGGGATCTCCCGCTTACGTTAAAAAGCTAGTGGGAGATAAATTGGAAACTAAATCCACTTTGTGCAAATTCGTGGGGTATCCGGAAAACTCAATAGGATACGAGTTCTACGATCCTACAAGACAAACTACGTTTGTCTCGAGAAACGCTCACTTCTTGGAGAAGGATTTCTTGGTTGACAAGAAGGAAAACAACGTAGAACTGGATGAGGTCACTGAAGCTGAAAAGGCCGAAGAGGTCGATCAAGCTGACCCATCGCCACAGGCAGTGGGAGAACAAGAGCATGAAAGTGCACCAGAAAGTACACCGATACTTCGTAGGTCAGAAAGACAACGTAGAGAACCCGAGAGGTACTACGGTCTGCTGCATGAGACTGGACAGTCTCTAACCGACCCAAGGACTTACGAAGAGGCTATGCTAGACATAGACTCGGGAAAGTGGCGCGAAGCCATGGAATCCGAATTGGACTCCATGCACTCAAACAAGGTCTGGGCCTTGGTGGATCCACCAGTGGGAGTAGCTTCCGTGGGTTGCAAGTGGATCTATAAGCGAAAGCTTGGAGTGAACGGAGAAGTAATAACCTACAAGGCGCGACTAGTGGCAAAATGGTACACTCAAAGACCTGGAATTGACTTTGAGGAGACCTTCTCGCCCGTCGCAATGCCTAAATCCATTCGAATCTTGCTGGCCATAGCTGCTTGGTATAACTACGAGATATGGCAGATGGATGTAAAGACTGTCTTTCTCAATGGGGACATTGATAAGGAGATCTACATGGAGCAACCAAAAGGATATGCATCCAAAGGAGATGAACACAAGGTGTGCAAACTCCAGAGGTCAATTTATGGACTGAAGCAAGCTTCCCGAAGTTGGAACATTCGTTTCGATGAGACAATCCAAACTTTTGGATTCATTAAAAACATGTTCGAACCTTGCGTGTACAAGAAGATCAGTGGGAGTACAGTTGAATTTTTGGTGCTTTACGTTGACGACATTCTTCTCATTGGAAACAATGTGAAAGCATTGTCTGAAACTAAAGCATGGTTATCTACACAATTCTCAATGAAGGACATGGGAGAAGCATCCTTTGTACTATGTATAAGGATCTACCGAGATAGATCAAAAGGACTGCTGGGCCTCTCCCAATCCCAGTACATAGATAAAATCCTGAAAAGATTTAGTATGGAAGAATCCAAGAGAGGATTGCTTCCAATGAGACATGGAATTGCACTCTCTAAGTCTATGGCCCTGAAGACGCCTGAAGAGAGAAGCAATATGTCTCGAGTACCATATGCATCCGCGATAGGAAGCATAATGTATGGTATGTTATGTACGAGACCAGACGTAGCGTACGCTCTAAGCGTTACAAGTCGCTACCAGTCTGATCCAGGTGAGCAGCACTGGATAGCCGTAAAGGCAATTCTGAAGTACCTGAGAAGGACTAAGGAATTGTTCTTGGTATACGGTGGAGGAGAATTGAAATTGGAAGGCTATACAGACTCGAGCTTCCAATGTGATGTAGACGACTTGAAGTCGACATCAGGATACGTTTTCTGCCTCAATGGTGGTGCGGTTAGCTGGAAGAGCTCCAAGCAGGAAACAACCGCGGATTCAACCACCGAAGCAGAATACATTGCTGCGAGTGATGCAGCAAAGGAAGGTGTTTGGATGAGGAACTTCATCCAGGAATTGGATGTGATACCTAGCATCGCTGAGCCCATTACTATCTTCTGTGATAACAATGGGGCAATAGCGCAAGCAAAGGAGCCGAGATCTCATCAGAAATCCAAGCACGTACAAAGACGATACCATGTGATAAGAGATATCATTGGTAGAGGAGACATTAAGATGGAACGTGTCGACTCAGAAGATAATAAGGCGGACCCGCTAACGAAGCCTCTGCCTCAAAAGGCATTTGAGAAACATCTGCATAAGATGGGACTCAAGAACATAAAAGACTGGCTTTAGGACAAGTGGGAGATTGATAGAAATAGTGTCCTGCAAGCCAGCTGTATGGCTAGCATTTATTGTAATAAATAAGGAACTATTCAATTTCGATTAATAAATGCACTTTATTAAATGGTCAACTTTATCTTATGTAATAATTATCTACGCAGAAGGATAGAAGTCCTTAGATCACAGGGCTATGGGACAACCCGTGGACTGATCTCCAAGGCCGTGATCTAGAACATATTCAAGAGTCGTAGAATCCAATTGAGATAGGACATCATTGGATTCGGTTAGACTCTCACTATTGTGTATACTCCGATGAATTGGAGGACGCTGGGGTCCACGAGCGTGACTGGGATAGTCGATACACATAAGTGGGTGGCTTGCTGGGATGGCAAGCGCACTGAATACCCCAATTAGGAAATAACTCACCATGGAAGCGGTAGTCGCATATCGGGGTTGAAGTTATTCCGAATTTATAATAGTATACGAGGAACGATCCCTAACTACTTGAGGTGATAGGGTTTATCTGGTGCGAGAACGTCTATGCTTTGATATGAGTTCCGACTGACTGGGGATTGCCAGAAAGTCTCTCTGGACTCATGTTGGGTATAGAGGAACTCGTATGCAGATTCATATCATCAACAAAGGATCCATTGACCCGACTTGATAGGTTGGGAAATTCTCCTATAGATTTCTGTGAGAAATTAATTCTGGTAAAATCCTTGGCCAAGGTATCTGACGACTTTATGTAAGTAGCTCATAAAGATTAAGTCAAAGAGAATTTATTTCAAGATCAGAGTACATAAGGTCAAGACAAAAGGAAAGGGAATCCGATGAAAGACCATGCCCTTAAGTCTCGACTGGTAGATTGATCGATGGAGAGATTATGTCGTATATGGAAATTATAAATGATAAAAGGTTCACTGAATTAATTCACTAGTGATTGGGCTCCATGGGCTTGTGGCTGGACATCGACCGTGGAGTGTGGGAGAATTCCCAAATTGGCAGGGGTGCTAATTTTGGAATGATCAATCGACATAGTGTTCGATTGATTTAGAGTAAGTCTTACTCGAATAATTAAATAATATTTAATTATAACCCACGGCCAATTATGTGGTGAACCTACGGGGGCATACACAATACACATGAAGCGAAAGCGAGGAAATAAGAACGACTAAGTCGACTGGGTCGACTGGGTGAATAATCGACTGGGTCGATTATTATGGGTGGGTCGACTGGGTCGACCCAATTGGAACAAATGGGATCCAATTGGAATTGGATCAGGATCATAAATTAAATGGAAATTTAATTTGTGGATTAATTAATTAAGTTGGATTTAATTAATTAGAAGGGATTTTAATTAAATGGGCTTAGAGTCTGATTTAATTACATGGAAGATTAAGTTAATTAATTGGGCTATTTAATTAGAAGATTAAATTAGGCCTCGTCAAATTAATTAAATGGGCCATGAATTAATTAGAAGACTTGGTCTTCTAATTAAAGAGGGCCATGGCCCATGTAGGAGAGAAGACCTAGTCCTAATAGGATTAGGTTAGAGAGAAAAACTATAAGTAGCTTTCTTATAGTTGATTTTACACACAACTTCATATGCAAAATTGAGCAAGAGCAAAAATTCTCTCTCCCTCTCCCTAGCTATATCGACCGAACCCTTCTTCCACTTGGAAGAATTTTTCGTTTTCGAGTTTTGTTCCTATATCGTTCCTAATTCCTAGTTTATAATATATCTCGTGTTCTAGCTGATCGAGATATATTATTTTCGTGATATTGTGGTGTATCAACTCGTAGAGGCGCAACACGTGGGGCGCTACTCAAAAGGTCTGGGTCGATTTTGCCGGAGCAGAATTCAGAGCTCGTTTTGCTAGCCGAGGATTTGCAAGGAGATAGGTATAAACGAGAAAACTTATACTATCGTTTTATTTATATTCATATATATACAACTAGAGAATATTCTGGCAAGATTCCGTAAGAGGTCCTAAAAATTTTATATTCCGCTGTACCTAGGGCTGTTTATCTTACCGAATCCCAACAACATGGCCTATGTGTTTTGGACTGGTTCACTACAAGACTCAGCTTACAGGCACATTGTAATAAAGTTTCTATCATTACTTGGCATAGAAGATTAGGACATATTCCCTTAAAAAATATGAGTAGATTTAGGAATGATATTGATTTGGATAATGATAGTTGTTGTGATAATCATCATTGTTATATTTGTCCTCTAGTTAAACATAAGATGCTGCCCTTTCCTAAATCTAGTTCTTCTTCAGAAGTCAATTTTGAATTATTACATTGTGATGTTTGGGGGCCTTTTCATATCACTTCTACTACTGGCTATAGAAATTTTTCTACCATAATTGATGATTTTCCCAGGTTTACCTGGGCAAGTTTTTTAAACAATAAATTAGCTATGTCTAAAGTCATTCCTGATTTTTTAGCAATGGTCAAAAATCAATTTAATTATACAATTAAGACTTTTAGAAGTGACAATGCCCCAGAATTATGTTTTAAGGACCTTTTTGCTAAGCATGGTATTTTGGACCAGTTTTCATGTGTTGAGACCCCTCAACAAAATTCAATTTTTTGAGAAGAAATATCAACATCTTCTTAATATTGCTAGGGCTCTTCATTTAGCATCTAAAGTCCCTATTTTCTTATGGAATGAATGCATTGCTACTGCTGCCTTTTTAATTAATAGGGCTCCATCTAAAGTTCTTAATTTTCAAACTCTTTTTCAATTGTTATTTAATAAAAAGGTGGATTACAAAGATTTTAAAACCTTTGGATACTTAGCTTTTGCTTCTACCTTAAAACAAGGTAGAACCAAATTTGATCATAGGGCCAGGATTTGTGTTTTTATTGGCTACCCTTTTGTTATTAAAGGCTACAAATTATTTGATATTCATACTCAATATATTTTTATATCTAGAGATGTTATTTTCCATTAAGGGATCTTTCCTTTTCAAACAATTCTTTCTAATTATTCTGCTGATTTTTTTTAAATACTCATGTTTTTCCTTCAAATAAATTTGTTGAGGATTATTATCCTTCAAATGATTATTTTTCAGATCAACATAATTTGGATTCTGATTATACTCCTAATACTGCTAATTTTGATAATCACAACTTTGAATGACAATTTTGAAACAGATACATCTCCTGATAATGATATTGAGGTAACTTCTACTGTTCCTATTAGAAAATCTACTAGACAGCCTAGAAGACCTATTTATTTGGAATATTATCATAGTAATTCTGTTCATAATATTAACCTTTCTTCTAAATATCCTATATGTAGTGTTTTACGTTATAACAATTTGGATCCTCATTATAAATGTTTAATTGAATAACTTAAACTCATGGTTGCGGTTGATGGTGGTGACCGTTGAGTAAGCCCTTTGTTTACTCGGAAAGAGACCGATGGAGTACACAAGAATTTGGACTCTGATTTGAACTTAAATGCAACCATATTTGATTCTTTGCAATCCGAAAGAATGCACTCACAAAAGGAAAAAGAGAAAATCTGGACCAATTAATTACTACCAACTAATTTTGCCCATAATATTTTGAAAGTGAGGGCAATACTGTAAATGAATATTCCTTGGTTGTTTTATTTTTAACATAATTTTAATAAAGTAGTATTTTCCAGCCCAAAAATAGTTCGATTTTACTTGAATTGCATACTATGTCATAAAATTTGGCTAATTTTTTTTAAAGTAAAATCTTTTGTCATGTGGGTCTCGCTTTTCATAGAGAATTTATGTTTTCCTTGAAATGTCAAACAAACAACATTTTCCGCTTTTATAAGTAAAATATAAATGAACATAACTGATGGGGGCTATTTCACACCCCTTATAATGTGCGGATCGACTGAAGAATAAAAGATCGGTTCGACCAGACAAGTCCGTTCGGGATCATCTTATCGACCCGGACGAATACAACTCTCTTCGACAAGAAGACTACACTCCGGACTCAAAAAGGATAATTGAGCCGAGTCCTATTAGGATTATGTTTCCTTGTAATGCTAGGTTTAGTATGATATAAATACCTAGTTAATCATTGTATTAGACACGTCGAATACACGGCAAATACGCCACTAAATCCTGCATAAACAGCAGAATCCAAGATTATTCAATAAGAAAAGAGCTTTCTCTTCATATTCATATTATTTTTACGTTGGTTATGATAATTGCTTGTTGTTCCTTCAAACTTGTTCTTCTTTGAGATTGATCCATCCTGAATAAAGTAACAGAGCCCTTTAAATTATATATTGAGAATCCCCAATATCCCATATTCACTGATACAATTAACCCGACGAAATCCGGTTAAATCAGTTGGCGCCCACCGTGGGGCTAGGTTAATTATTCGAACGACATATGGCTCGCCCAAGGAAGAGCGCTCGTAACGGAGCAAGAAGTAACACGACCAACCAACATGATGCGTCTGAGGATCTACCGGGCAATACCGATAATAACGCCGGTGTATCCAACGACAGCCAGCAACAGAATGAGCATCATCAGAATCAGGTGGAACCACAAGGGATCCCTACTGGCACAATACCGGAAGAACATGTGGCTCCAACGATCCCGGTCCCCCTGTCAGATGCTCAGGAGAAGTTTCGACAGATCGCTATGCTCCTTAAATCACTCTCCCCAGAGGAATTACTTGTACTCGAACAAGTCGCCCAAAACGTTAGAACTACTAGGGCAAATCCCGCTCAAAGAAAGCCAAGGCAGAACGATCAAATCTCTCAACAAGCTGATAGCCCGGCAAGTGAGCGACGCTCGCTACACAGTCCGCAGCAGGGCAATTCAAAACCCTCCGATGACAACATCCGAAGAAAAGCGGATCGAAGGAGACCACAACGCAACGAATCAAAGGAACACACCATAATCCCCATCGAGGATGACGCTGGCGAGGCGATCCCGAATCGAGCAAGAACAATGCGATTCTCGGAAATAGAAATCGAAAAGATGGTACAAGAACGACTCGAGCAACGCTTAGGATCCGTTCAAAACCCGTGGCCCAGAACCACATAACTCCAGGAGAGCTTAGCAGCATGCTCTCCCTTCTGCAGAGAAATAAAAGAGGCACAGTCAATCGGACAGGTTCCAGGTAGACTACCCAGATATGACGGAACCACTGATCCAGACGACTACATCTTTAGTTTCACAAACATAATGAACTTGTATTCTCACTCAGCGGAGTTCACCGCTAAGCTGATGGTGACCACGTTCGAAGGATTAGCTTTGGACTGGTTCGCCAAACAACCAGCCAACTCCATATTCAGTTTTCGAGAATTATGTAACAAACTGACACAGCAATTCGCCAGTCAAAAAAGACAAAAATTGCCAATGAGCTATTTAGGAACCATTTATCAACAAGAAGGTGAATCTTTAAGGAATTGGTTAGCAAGATTTAATGTCGAATTACTCAAGATCGATTCCCCCAATATCGATTACATAATCTCGATTCTCTTCGACCTCACAAAGAATAGGCAGTTTGGAAACGCCCTCAGCCGAAAGCAACCAAGAACGTTTACAGACATCATGAGCCTGGCATCTAAGTATATGACCCAGAAAGAGATGAACTCTTTTAAAGATAAAAACAAAAATAAAGTTACGACCTCGGGCTCCAAACGACAAGGTAGAATTCCTGCCCAAAGATCCATGGACTATGAACGATCTTTTAGAAAAGGCAACGTCTTCCAGCGATTAGAATATAATAAAAACGACCAGGATAGACGACCTAACATCTATCAAAGACCTAGAATCAGCGATCCAGAACAGGGTCAATCAAGTAGATCACCCAAGACTAACCGTTTCGATAGACGAAATCTTGGCTGCACTAGAAAGGAATAATTGGATCCCAGAAGCGAAGAAAATCGCTCAGCCCATACCAGGTGGACGAAACTATGACTTATACTGCAAGTATCACCAGGCACACGGGCACCGCACTGAAGATTGTTTTCACCTTAAAAGAGAAATCGAAAACCTGATCGAACAAGGAAAACTAAATGACTATTTGGAGCGGGATAACCGCAAGCGAGAAAGAAGCGGGAGTCCTCGGTATAACCACCCATGAAGAAATTCACGAAGAAAGTCCCCTAATGAAGGTCCCCCTCAACAACTAAATAATGATCAGATCAATGGAACCATACACACGATCTCAGGGGGACCCACAGGGGAAGATAGTCGTAATGCTCGTCGAAGAACCGCTAGATCCATAATCGGAAGCCTAAAATATCCGAAAGAAATATGGACCTTAGAAAACAAAGCAACGACGCACCAGCTAATTAGTTTCAATGAAGGCGAAGTACCCAAAAACCTTGTTTGGGACACGAAAGAGGATAGCCCCGATTTTCCGATGGTGGTATCCCTAGAGATAGCAAATTACAACGTCAAAAGAATCCTAATCGATAATGGAAGTTCTGCAAATATCATCTCTAAAGAGGTACTTGCCCAGAGGAACTTAGGGCAAATAACATTCCAAAAGGTAGCTACGCCGTTGGTGGGATTCGGAGGATCCGAAATTGTCCCCACTAGAACAATTAATTTGAGTGTTTCACTAGGAAAGAAACCATATCGAACAGTGAAGCTGGTAAAATTTTTAGTAGTAGAAACTCCGTTCGCCTACAATGCAATTTTAGGGCGACCTGCCCTCAACTTGTTCCGAGCTGTCGTCTCAACTTACCATCAAAAAATAAAATTTCCGACCAACATAGGTATCGGGGAAATAGTGAACGACCATTGTATGGCATGGGATTGTTACAGCACATCGTTAACTTTGAAAAGCCCCCCTAAAGCGATTACCCCGAGCAAAAGGAAGCTCGAAGACGACGTTGATAGAAACAAGGTTGAAATCCCTAGCACTGACCAAATAGATAAAAAGGGAAAAGAGCCGGTGGATTTAGCCTTAAAACCACCAGAACATAAGGATGTCATACTAGTACAGGGGGACTCATCGAAAACAACAAGAATAGGTACGGAGTTAAGCAAGGAAGGGGAAGTAATGTTGATCAACTTTCTCAGAAATTATGTAGATATCTTCGCCTGGAGCGCGAACGACATTGAAGGGATTGACCCCCAAGTAATCAGTCATTCCCTAAAAATCGACCCTCTGGCAAAACCTGCTTGGCAAAAGAAGAGGAATCATGGACCGATAAAGGACAAAATAATTAGAGCCGAAGTAGAAAGGCTACTCAAAGCAAAACAAATTCGAGAAATACACTTCTCGGAGTGGCTGTGCAATGTCGTGCTAGTAGCAAAGGGAGACAAAAAGGATAACAAATGGAGGATGTGTAACGATTTCACCGACCTTAACAAATTATGCCCGCGGGATCCATATCCTCTCCCAAGGATCGACCTATTAGTCGACTCCACCGCTGGTTTTGCAATTTTCAGTATGATGGATGCCTTCCAAGGTTTCTATCAAATATACATGGACGAACGGGACCAAGAGAAAACTACGTTCGTAACCGAGCAAGGAGTGTATTGCTTTATAGTGATGCCGTTTGGCTTGAGGAATGCCGGGGCCACCTACCAAAGGTAGTTAACTTGATGTTCAAAGAATTAATTGGAGAAATATTGGAAGTATACGTAGAAGATATGTTGGTCAAAAGCATGAATGAAGCTGATCACGTAAAGCACCTCGATCGATGCTTCCAAATATTGAGAAAGTATCGAATGAAACTAAACCCTGCCAAATGCACTTTCGGGGTTAAATCCGAAAAGTTTTTGGGATATCTGTTACATCAACGTGGAATTGAGGCCAACCCAGAAAAAATTCGAGCGATAACTGAAATGAAGCCTCCAAAAACGATCTCCCAAGTACACAGCTTGGTAGGCAAAATCGTGGCGTTAAACAAATTCATATCCAAGTCAGCTGACAAAAGCTTGCCATTTTTCCAAACGCTTCGGAAAGCAAAAAACTTTGCTTAGACCGAAGAATGCGACCAAGCCTTTGAACGATTAAAAGAATACCTAACGACGCCCTCACTTTTGGCCAAACCAACCGAAGGGGAACCATTATATTTATACATATCGATCTCAGAAGTGGCCATTAGTTCGGTACTAGTTAAAGTGGATGCTTAGAACATAGACCTGTTTATTACTTAAGCAAACTATTGCAAGGGGCCGAGAAAAACTACTTGGAAATAGAGAAATTCGCCTTGGCCTTGGTAGTGGCAGCAAGAAAACTCCGCCCCTATTTTCTGACCTATAAAGTTGTGGTATTAACCAATCAACCATTAAGACAGGTCTTAGCAAAGCCAGAAGCCTCTGGAAGATTGATCAAATGGGCGATCGAACTCGGTCAGTTCGACATCGAGTACAAACCAAGAATTGCAATTAAAGCACAAGTCCTAGCCGATTTTCTACTAGAGACTCTGAGTCAGGAAGTTGAAAATCCTGAATCGACCAGCCATACACATGATATCCTGATCGTAGAAAATCAAACCTGGTTAATGCACGTCGACGGCGCTTCGTGCCGAGAAGGAGGAGGTGCTGGAATCAACTTTACCGGGCCAAATAAGGAGGATATCAATTACGCGATAACATTAGACTTCATCGTGACAAACAACGAAGCAGAATATGAAGCATTGATCGCAGGAATGGAAATGGCAATCAAAGCAGACATAAAAAATCTTAAAGTATTAACCGATTCAGAGTTAGTACAAAGACAAATAGAGGGCCTATATGAGGCAAAGGAATTTAACATGATAAAATATCTGGCTAAAGTGAAACAACTGGCGGAAAAATTCGAAGAATTTGGGATACAAAACATTCCAAGATCGAAAAATAAATGGGCCGATCAACTCTCTAGATTTACAGCATCCAATGACGGAAAGACTGAAAGATTAATCACTTGGCTAATGTCTAATACACCAGCAATCGATATCGATGAAACACCGATCACTCAAATAATGGAAAGGTTGAAGCAAATTGGACGACTCCGATGATAGAGTACCTTCGAGAAGGAAAACTGCCGCTCGACCAAAACAAAGCTCGCAAAATAAAATATCGTGCTCCAAAATATACGTTGATAGAAGAAAAACTTTACCCAAGATCGGTATCAGGAATTCTTCTAAGATGTATCTCCGAATCTCAAACCGATGATATACTCCGAGAAATACACGAAGGAGAAGCGGGGAATCACAGCGGAGCGAGGGCGTTGGCTTTAAAATGCCTTCGAACAGGTTATTATTGGCCTACCCTCAACAACGATGCCATACAGTATGTCCAAAAATGTCATCATTGCCAAGTCCATGCTAATAAATGTCATCAACCAACCGAAAATATACACCCAATACCAGTATGTTGGCCCTTCGATCAATGGGGAATGGACATTGTAGGACCTTTTCCTGCAGCTAGATCCAAGAAAGCATACGTTCTGTTTGTTGTTGAATACTTCAGCAAATGGATAGAATGCATCGCCCTTGCACGGATAACTCAGTTCCAAGTGATCAACTTCCTCTGGAAATTCATAGTATGTCGATTTGGCATCCCGAGAATTTTAATCTCTGATAATGGAACCCAATTTGCGGGAAAACAGGTAATAGAATGGTGTTCAAAACTAGGAATTCAGCAAAATTTCACTTCGGTCGGGCATCCTAGAGCGAACGGACAGACTGAGGTAGCAAACCGAGAAATAATAAAATCCTTGGAAAAAAGATTAGGGGCAGCCAAAGGAAAATGGCTTGATGAACTCCCAGGAGTACTTTGGGCTAATCGAACCACTGTCAGGTCCTCAATCGAGGAAACCCCATTTAGCCTAGTATATGGCTCCGAAGCTGTTATTCCGATCGAAACTCTAATTCCAACACCAAGAATTGAAATGTATGACGATCAGGAAAATGAAAAGACAAGAGAAAATGATATCGATTTAACAGAAGCTTTAAGAGAAAGAGCCGCTGTACGTTTGCAAGTCACTAAAACAAATATGGAAAGGGCGTATAATCAAAAGGTACGCATCCGAACCTTCAAAGAAGGGGACCTGGTCTTGAAAAAGGTAGAAGTATCCAAGCATGTGGGAAAATTACAACAAAATTGGGATGGACCTTACGTTGTCTTTGGCGTAGGAAAGAAAAGGTTCATACAAAATTGCACACTTGGACGGAACAGCCTTACCAAGAACCTGGAATGTAGTCAACCTTAGAAAATACTATGGTAAATAAATTTTAGTAGATTATGCTGCTTTATTTTATTTTAGTAAGTTTTAATCTTTGTTATAAAGGCCTAAGCCTACAGTTCAATTATTAAATTTTTTTTAGCGATTTTAAATATTAAAGCAAGATTGAGTATAAATCGATTGATTCGGTGAACTCTCCTCGCAATCCTACGATAGTATCGATTTAGTTCAAGATACAACAAACGAGTCGAGTATACATTGATCCGCTCAATAAACACTCCTCGATTCAGCCATACAACGAGTCGAGTATACATTGATCCGCTCAATAAACACTCCTCGATCTGTTTTCAACGATTAATAGACTTTTGGTATAAAAAACTAAGTCTAAATAAAAAGAGTTGAGTATACATTGATCCGCTCAATAAACACTCCTCGATTATTTTTTAACGATTAATAGACTTTTGGTATAAAAACCTAAGTCTAAACAAAAAGAGTCGAGTATACATTGATCCGCTCAATAAACACTCCTCGATTATTTTTTAATGATTAATAGACTTTTGGTATAAAAACCTAAGTCTAAACAAAAAGAGTCGAGTATACATTGATCCGCTCAATAAACACTCCTCCATTATTTTTTAACGATTAATAAACTTTTGGTATAAAAATCTAAGTCTAAACAAAAAGAGTCGAGTATACATTGATCCGCTCAATAAACACTCCTCGATTATTTTTTAACGATTAATAGACTTTTGGTATAAAAACCTAAGTCTAAACAAAAAGAGTTGAGTATACATTGATCCGCTCAATAAACGCTCCTCGATCTATTTTTAACGATTATGAGGCTTTTGGTATAAAAACCTAAGTCTAAACAATAAAGAGTTGAGTATACATTGATCCGCTCAATAAACACTCCCCGATTATTTTTATCGATTATAAGGCTTTTGGTATAAAAACCTAAGTCTAAACAATAAAGAGTTGAGTATACATTGATCCGCTCAATAAACACTCCTCGATTATTTTTAACGATTATAAGGCTTTTGGTATAAAAACCTAAGTCTAAACAATAAAGAGTTGAGTATACATTGATCCGCTCAATAAACACTCCTCGATTATTCTTAACGATCATAAGGCTGTTGGTATAAAAACCTAAGTCTAAACAAAAAGAGTTGAGTATAAATTGATCCGCTCAATAAACACTCCTCGATCTGTCTTAACGATCAATAAGAATTGGTAAACACACCAAAATCTTGGAAATGAGTTGAGTACAAATGAATTTGCTCGATAAACGCTCCTCATAAACAAGATTAAAACGATATCAATGACAAGAAGAATGAAATGAATAATAGTAAAGTTTTATTCATCTATGTTCAAGGAACATGTGATAAATTACATACAAATAGCTCTGATTAGATTACAAAGGTCTATATACGATTTACACATCGTTACAACTATCAAACGATCCTATCCTATGGATCTGGGATCTTCACGACAATGTCCACGTAAACACCAATCTCCTCCCTAGTACCTCGACGATTATGATAGACCACCTAAGAAGCATGCTGCTCAGGATGATCGACTTCTTTAGTTCGATGGCCAGGAACGGAAGATCAAATGTTCCTCAAGACGAATTGGTCATTACCAGCCAGATAACTGGCAATACTCATTCACCCACAACAAGATATTGCTTCTACATTAGGAGTTGGCATTTTACTCTGAAGCAGCATCTCGCAAGGACTGTCGCGGTAAGCACATTAACCAGCACACCCCGACAGTCTATCACTCCGGAGGTAACATCGAAGAGCGGGGGTGACTGGCAAATATGAACCCTCCATGTGCAAACAGGAAACCACGGACGTCAAACCCGTGGATACAAAGTTCGAGGCCTCATGGCACCCGTTAGTACAAGGTAGGGCTTCCATGGGACCCGTCAGTACAAGGCAGAAGAAAATTAAGTTATTATGATACGAATCACGATAATGTGACTTTTTGAATATTATGGGATCAGAAGGTAAAATAAAATTTAAGGAAACTGAGATCTCCATTCTTTTTGAGAAATTGCAAATGAAGTATGCAAACCAACGCCCTATTTATAGGGATGGATCTAAGTAATCCAACGGCTGGATAAATATCTGATCAAGAGACGGAAATGCGACCGTTTGACTTCCCGTAATTAATGCAAGTAAGTTGGAACGACACCTCTCTGATCGACTCAACCAATCGATAACAAGAGAAACCTTAGATCGAAGCGATCAACGAATAATCCAAGCAGATCTAAAGGAGCTCCGGACCAGAAAGGTTTGCACGCTCACCTATGATAGTCGCTCGGCAGAAAACTTAAGATCCTCAACGAAGGCATGCAAGTTTAAACCGTTGTAAAAAGGCTATTGGCTCGCCTAGAGGTATAAGACCAAACCCTCCAACATACGAGGGTCGTCACTGCCTCATATATTATATGGAAAATTTTTAACTTAACTATACAAGAACTCCATTGGAGTCCAAGAAATCTGACGTCGATAATGGGACGGTAAATAAAACCAGGTCAGACTGAACTGTCGTCACTGCCTAATATTCCAAAGAATTGCTGAAGGAGGTCTGAACAGGCCAGATCTGGCTAATAATTCTACGTTTTCCAATTCCTCCCATATCAAAGAAATGACATAACGATACACTGGTTGTTCTGTTTTGAGGAACATGTAACTCACAACCAGTACAGAGAAACATTAATTTTAGGAGGATACTTAGAGGGATATCTCTCTTCAAACTTAGCCCTATGGAAAGAAAAGCAGAGTTCAACAGAAGGAATGATAGCCTCCTTATATAAGATAAACATGACAAAAAGACGAGTTTACAAGGCATGGGTTGAACATCGACCAAGATACTGAGCGTTCCTTAACAGCTATTCAATCGATTATCGATACGAGTGACCTACTATCTACATTTTGATGTATAACGTGACTTTGGATATAACCCAAGGAACTATACTGGGTTGATCATCAAAAAAGTTTGATTTGCAGAATAAACATTATATCATTCAGTTACTTAAACACTGACCGAGCAAGATTAGGCTACCTTTTCTCTATTCTGAATATTATCCGCGAAGATCAATATCAGACAAGTATGCTAATCTATACTGATTATTTCATGCAGTTATATTTATGCATAACAGCAAAATGTGCATAACAAAATATTTCTACGAAATGAAATTTATCAGGGCAGGGATCTACCTGTAAGAGATCATAGTTTTTAATTGAATCGTTCTCCCAATACAAAAACTTCAGCCCAAGCAGCTACACAAAAAAGTTGGGCACTAAAAAAAAAAAAAAAAAAAAGAGAGAGAGAGGAAGATAGTCCTAGGCCTGCCAGGTCGAACAGATCACCGAGAAGGGTTGTTATCAACAGGCCGACTAGCAGAAACAGTCCTCCGAGGAGTCAAGTTACCAGCAAATGCCATCAACTCCTCTTGACGCTTTAGATAACCGGCATCATAACCTTCCTCATAGGACCGCCGTCGAGACTCCTCTGCTAGGGCAGCAGCCTGAACCAAGTCACTTTTCTCTTTTTCCCAGACATACTTTTCTTCTTGCAATTTTTTCAGATCATCATTGGCAAGCTGCAGTTGGAGACTCTGCCCTCTGACCTTGGCCGACTCTGATTCCAAACGACGTTGATAAGCATCTCTGCTTATCCACAGATCGTCATTTTGCACACCCAGCTGGAGTGCAAAGTACTAAGCCTGGAAAAAGAAAACAGTCCTTACGTAACAAGGCAATCAAAATGAAAGCAGGAAAAATAATGAAAGAGAGGTCTACCAGCTCGCACAACTTCACTAGCGACTGAACAAGGCGTACATTGGAAGTACTCTCAAGCTTCCTCAACTCACCAGGCAAAATAGTGCTCAAGCCCAGATCACAGGACAAAGCGTCGGGCTCAACAGAGCCCGGCAGTTCACTAACAAGAGGGACATTGTCAGGGCGGGGAGTCTCTGACCGCAAGATATCCTTAACCTGCTCAAGGATACAACGATCATCTAACAGACGAGGGGATTCCCTCTCGTTGGGGCTAACCGAGGTTTCTTTACCCGAAGCAGATATAACGGTCCGACGACCAGGCCTTGACTCAGTTCGACCTCCAGAAGGCCCGCCAGATTCAAAGGAAGCATTAACAATAGTTGTATCATGGAATAAAAAATCAGAAAAATCTTGAGACACAGATTGTGTCATAGACGAATCCAAAAAAGAATCTCCACCAACTGCCCCCGCAGCATCTCCCCTTAGGGGTCCGCTGACAAGCTGGGCGGTAGAAAGAGAGGAAGAAACGGAGATGTTAGGAACCTCTCCGTGAAAAGCATGCTCAAAGGAAGAAACACCTGAAGTAACGGGTATATTATAAGTCTGCTCCTCATTGGACATATCGCCAAAAGCCACCCGACCAGGGGAAGGCATACTTCCAACTTCAGTGGAAGAAGGAAAGATTGGTTCTGCAAAGGATGAACTAACTACAGAAAAAGGTTCGGAGGGGACGACAAGGGTATCGGTCACCGACCTACTAACAGAAGATGAACAAGGAGGTTCCATCGAGGGTCCTTCTGTTTGAGACTTCTTCAATCTGGGATTTCTAGCGTTCTCACGGGAAGGACGCTTTGATGTATTACCGAAAAGATTAGTCATGATCGGAATTCAAGAAGTAAATTTAAAATATCGAGAAAGCTTATCGACCTAATAAAGAAGGAGTATTTACCTTTTATATTTATACTATACGAAAAGACGCGATAGACCCAAAGAAAAGGCGCGAAATAGAAAAACTGACCTTGGAGTAAACACTAGAATTTGAAAAGACACACGCATAATGATTACGGCGAAGTTAATGACTTGTCTGAATTATTACGGCAAAGATGAAAGAACGTGACTGTCAGAATATGAAACGTTTAACGTACAAAGAGGTGAAAGTGTAATATTACATTTAGACCTATAATAAATAGTTACAAAGATATTTTCATGGATCAATATATCAAGCAGCCTGATCGCCCTCCGGAATCTTCTATTCGCTAACGACGTCTCCTTCTTTTGCTGGCTCAATAACCTCTTCCTCTTCCTCTGGATCGATAAAATTGTCATCGACCTCTTCATTAATATCAGAAGGAGGAATCGGCAATGGATTTCCGAACTCTTTGACGAGGTGAGCCAAAGGAAAATTTTGATAAACGACGTCTGGAAGCTCGGAAGGAGAGTATACTTCGCCATAGCGGTTTAATCGAATATGTGCCGTTTTAAAATATTCCTTTCGATGATCTTCTATCATTTCAAAAGTGACCAACTGATGAACCGCCTTCTTGAAAGTACTTTCTAGGAGCGGACCGACCATTTGATATACCAACGCCGTATGGACAGGAGAGCTAAGGAATTCACGAATCACTTTTTCATCAGGATTCCTGCCATAACGATCCCTGAGTCCACTAAGAGGAATGTCCCACTCATACTCCTCTAAAGAAGCTTGAAGACTTGATACTTGTGATTCCAACTCGCTAATCCGAGCAGTACTCTGAAATTGGAACTCCTCTAACTTTTTAGCCAATTGATTGGCTTGTTCTTGAGCACGGGAAGTCTCCGGAACCCTGTCTATAATCTCCTAGTCTTCGGTCCCCGTAACCCGAGTCTCTACGACCGGGACGGAAGAAGTTGAGGGACCAACCTCTGAACCAGAAGACTTATGAAGTAAAGCTTTGTAGTTCTCATCCAGAAACTCACATTGTTGTTTCCAGATAGCAGTTTCATAAGCATATGACGCTAAACAAGTCTTAGTCTGAAAAAGTAAAGGGGTAAAACAAGAAATGAGTTAGAAAACTAAAAAGATCTTCGAAGGAAAATATCCTATAAAGCAAACTCAAAAAGATCACCTTTTCAGCATAAAGAGAAGCTCGCTGAAATTTCTCCAAAGGATCCTTCCGAAGAAGCTTATTCATGTCGCGAGTAAAAACGCTGGACAAAAGAACACGAGTTGCCTTATCAACCGCATTCTCGCTCTCATCGTGGACAAGTGAATCATTCTCAGAGTAGCCAGCGGCACTCTTTCCCTCTAAATGATCCTCAATCATTTCAACCAAAGTAGGTTTTGGATGATTGTCGCCAAGTAAAGAAAGATCGTTACCGGAACGACCATAGTAGCTCATCTTCCTCTCCACCGGATTATTATTAGGATGAGGCATCGACCAGCTGCGACATCCACGAATACCCAAGGATGTTCTAAGCTGAAGGGGGGAGGGGATAACCGGATCCTGTCCCCTGACGAATAGGGGACTCTCGAGAAGAATCTGGAGATTCCTCTCCATTCACCTCGGACTCATGACTCAACTCCAGTTTTCTCTTTTGAGACGCTCTCTGCTCGATAGGGACGTTCTCTAAGGTTTTGGAGGATTTGGACAACACCATTTTTCCCTTTGAAGAATGTCGGGAATTTTCTACCATATGAGCTGAAAAAGAAACAAGACAAAAGTTAGACTTTCTGAAGAAAAGGGATCATCACAACACTAAGCCGAAATAAAATGCTTACCAAGTGATTCAGATGATGAAGTGATTGGAAAATCATGAGCACTCAATCCCGCTTTACGAAGGAAAACTTCCCCAATCAGAAGAGCACTCTGATATTTGTTGGCACGCATAGCATGAATTTCACCAATGAACTGAGCATCATCAGGAATGAGTTCACCTGTCGGCAGGCGACCTCCGTGAACCCATTTGGAGCCATGATCCCACGAAAAGGGCATGATCGAACCATCCGCCAAACGAAGACGAGATGGGGGACGAACAAAGAAAAAATGAGATTTCCAAGAAGGGTTGCTAGAAACTGGGGAGTCGAAGATTGCTCGATTAAGCCTCTGACTAGCGAAGAAATATCCGCGATTGGAGGAACTGGAAATATTAAACCGAAAAAGTTGTGTAAAGTTACGAAAGGAAGGTTTGAACCCTTTCGCGATCATTAAGACAGAAAAACAAACCACGAAGGCCACGGAATTAGGGACTAATTGTGTCAAGGACACACTGAATATTTTTAGGATATCAAGAAAGAGGGGAGACAACGGAAGACGCAGACCACTATTAAAATGGGCCGTGTAAAAGGCTCGACATCCTTCAGGTGGTGATGTAACCCTATCAGAAGGAGAAGGGAGAACTATCTCAGAACCCTCCGGGAAATATTTGGCATAGTTGTTCACAACCTCAGGGAAAGTTTCCACCGTGTAAGCACAAGCTAGGTCCTCAATTGGTTCAGAAATTTGAGGAGCAGTACCTTTGCCTTTTTTGGCTCGGGCAGCAACATCTGTGTCAGAAATAATTTGTACCTTAAAGGTATCTTCAACAGGAACAACAAATTCAGAAACTCCAGTTTGCTCGCTCGAAGGATTAGAATGCAACTCTTCCTCGTTATTGGGAGCGACATTTTCCCTAGAGGAGGAGGAAGATTTTCTTAAAGAGGCCATATTTTTGGATTCTCGGAGGATATAAGTCGATAAAAGGAAAACTTTATTTGATGAACGACTAAGCAAGAGAATGACTGCAAAGTATAAGGAAGTATAAAGTAGAAATGACAAACTTAATAGTCACCTATTTATACTGAGAAGAGAAAAGACGCTTCGAACTCATCACGATTAATCACATTCCCGCCAAAAATGGAAGAAGATAAAAAGCCTCCCCGAAGGGACGCGTGGCGATTCATAATTGGAAAGAGAAAACGACTATTTATGATGCGTAGCACTCTTTTCCTTACTTAAGATTTTTTCCCACTGGGTTTTTTCTTAAGTAAGGTTTTTAACGAGGCACCATTCATAGAAGATAACAGCCGTAAGAAATCGTCTACTTCTACGAGCTTCTACTGCCTATACGCTCGAAGAAGTGAGGGAGTACTGATGGGGGCTATTTCACACCCCTTATAATGTGCGGATCGACTGAAGAATAAAAGATTGGTTCGACCAGAGAAGTCAGTTCGGGATCATCTTATCGACCCGGACGAATACAACTCTCTTCGACAAGAAGACTACACTCCGGACTCAAAAAGGATAATTGGGCCGAGTCCTATTAGGATTATGTTTCCTTGTAATGCTAGGTTTAGTATGATATAAATACCTAGTTAATCATTGTATTAGACACGTCGAATACACGGCAAATACGCCACTAAATCCTGCATAAACAGCAGAATCCAAGATTATTCAATAAGAAAAGAGGTTTCTCTTCATATTCATATTATTTTTACGTTGGTTATGATAATTGCTTGTTGTTCCTTCAAACTTGTTCTTCTTTGAGATTGATCCATCCTGAATAAAGTAACAGAGCCCTTTAAATTATATATTGAGAATCCCCAATATCCCATATTCACTGATACAATTAACCCGACGAAATCCGGTTAAATCAATAACAAATGTGGTTTGACATAAAATAATATATTACATTATTAATCTTCTTTTTGTAATCTCGAAAACAACATGCAGTTTTCTTTTTTGAAATTAGTTTCACAAAATCTAAACAAACAACATTACAAAAAGGGATTTTGACACTTTGCACCCCCAAAACAAGAGAAATAGACCCCCAAAATATAGATTAGCATTTTCCATCATCGAAACATAGTAGAAAAACCTAGGGCCAAATACTTATTCATTTTCAGGTTTTGGCACATTGCAATTTGCACCTCCAAAATATAAGAAATGGGCACTTCACACCCTGTAACACAAAATTAACACTTAGTACTCTCAAATTAATGAAAACTTGCAATTTGCACCTCTAAAACACGAGAAATGGGCACTTTGTACCACCAAAACACAACGTAAGCACTTAACACCCTCGAATAAATAAAAAATCTATAACTTGCACCCCATCATTTTCCCCTACAAAGTTGACCATCAGGATAAGAAAAACCCAGGGCTGAAATAGGTGATTAATTTTTTTTCTTCCTGAAAATTTGCAAAATATGAACATGAATACTATAATACTCATTTCATCTACATCATTTTTTTCATCTTGTAAACTTGGATTAAAGATTTATTTTTGTGTTACGGGGTGAAAAGATGGATTTGCAAATGAGTTTTCTGAAAATTTTAAGGTAGAGAGAAAATGAATTATTTTTTTTGACCCGGCGGTTAACTCTGCCCGGCAAAATGAGTGGTGCAAGTTGCTGAATTTTTCTTGATTTGTGGATGTTGAGTGCTTATTTTGTGTTTCGAAGTTGCAAAGTGCCCATTTGTCGTGTTTCAGGGTTGCAAATTGCTAAGTTTTTCTTAATTTGACATTGCTAAGAGCTAATTTTATTTTTCGGGGGTGCAAATGACCAAAACCTCAAAAATAAATTACCTATTTTGTCCCTATATTTTTTTTACTCCGATGGTCAACTTTGCTAGAAAATAGAAAAAGGTTTAAGTTGCCGAGTTTTTGTGATTCAAGGGTACAAAATGTTGGTTATGTGTTTCAACGGTTCAAAGTGTCTATTTCTCGTATTTTTTGGGGTGCAAAGTGAAAAACACGCTTACGAAAACTAAGATATTTTTAAAAATCTTAATTTATTTGTGAAACTACTCTAAAATAATACGAGACAAACATAATGTAACATTCTTATATGAAAGTAGCAATCATGACATAAGTCGAACTGTTAAACATAATAAATTAATATGATCAAAGATTTATGTGTTATATTTTTTATATTTATTTCAAATTCAACTTAAGTAAAAAAACAACAAATTATATATAAAAACTCAAATGACGTTTGAAGCAATTTTTACTTTTTCTGATTCAAGTCAAAATTCATTTTTGTTGTCTAATTACTACATTAAAGATTGAAGCAAAAGGGTGTTGTCATCACTTGAAGAAGGAAAAAAAATTTCCATTGTACAATATGATAAAATGCTAAAGACCATCTCTACAAATATCACACATTTTAAAAAGTATACTATTTTTACATTTTTCTTTCTCTCATCTGTTTATTAACTTGAGCATCAATAGTCGATGGTTTGAGTTGAAAAGAATTCCAACATGTGCAAACTTGGTTCAACAAAATTTATAAACTCTTAATCAAGCATCATATGGATTAGTGTTGGCGGTTTCACAAAACTTGACAACTCAATCCAAACACTATTTGTGTTTCGTTCTCTCATAAAACTCATGTTTAAACTCTTCTACTAAAACATAATCAACATCAAAGCTATAAAAGAATTCAACAACTTTTTCTCTATAATATCATTGATTTGAATATATATTCTTCCCTCAAACTTCAATATCTTAGGCCATCTCCAGCCGAAGCATGCAATAGCCCCTTCCTACCTGTTAGCCTGCCTGCCTTGCCTATTATGTCATCTCCAATCGAACCAATAATCCAAACATTTATTTCAATATCAAACTTTCCTCACTCTCACTTAACAATAACAATAAGAATAAGGATAACAACAACTTTTTAAAGAGTTTTTATCATTTTCTAGTGAGTGAAGGAGCAAGCATCACGAGTAACTGTGGATGAGAATTTAAAAGATCAAACCATCTTCTTTTAAAAAAAATAATATATATCAAATCTTCTAAATTAAATATAAAACACACTTAGGCAAAATAATAAATATATACTGTATTATTTCAGTATTATATAACTAACTAGTTAAGTATCATTTTTGGATTGCTTGTTTAGTGAAACTATTCTACATCATAATATCAATCTAACACCTAATTAATAATCAATAATTAATAAATACAAACTGCATAACTAATATTTTTAAATCACTACATATGCAGAACATATTACCAATTTAAGAAAATGATCTAATATTGCTGTCATTATAAATATAAAGATCTTAAGGCTCCCGGTTGAATTACTCATCACTAAACATAACACAACTTTTCAAAAATTTATTAGAATTCATCAATTTTAAAAGCATTGCACGTAAACTTTTCCAACATTTCAATGAAGGCTAAAAAATAAAGCGTTTAATCACTTAATGCTTAATCATGCATAAGAAAAACATGAGTTTAACATTTAAAGGATTCAATTAGCCAACGATCTTCTAGGAAAACTCAAAAGGACCTCTCTGAAGGAAATAATAACCATCTTCTGTGCAAGAGTCATCTTCACGAAACCTATATGTGGGATCAGTGATACATATAACAACTTTTGGAGGAGGCTCTAGGCAGTACTATAAACTTCTTGTGATTCTTCTTGTCCGAGTTACACGCATAATTTCCATACTCTCCAAGACCTTGCTGCTTCGAAGTAAAAATTTGACCAATTGAAATGCAATCTTTGAACTATCGTAGAGGCAAATTTGAGTTTTCTTGACTTGGTACGACAAGCAAGCTATATTCTCTACCCTTCTCCCGTTTCTGTTGCTATTAATGTATTCAAAAAGCAAGGTATGATATATATATGTATTCCTTAAAAAAGAAAAGATAATTACATTCGTAGAAAGAATTGTCTTGAGATTATAACATACGAAATAAGAGTATTTTTATGTTCTATTTTCATTTTTGGTAGATAACGAGAAAGTAACCAAGGCGTGTTTGAATCAAGTTATACTCCTTAAATATCAAAATGTTGAAAAATGACGAGACAATACAATACCTCTCTTTGTCTCCAGTTGTGACCCAAAAACTTGAAATAAAATACTCGTAATGGACAATGTGAATCAAAGAAAAGTTTCCATTTTTAACGATCAAGTGAAAAACACACATTTACCTGCGTAAATCTAATAGCTAGAGCTTCATGATTAGTCGAGAGCTTCAACAAGTTAATCAACCCTTCTATATAGTCCAAGTTGCGTCTTAACCCCAACTTTAAGTAATTCATGTTTTCCAGTATAAAGGTGATCCCCAGAGGATCAAAATATGTTGGAGCAAAGTACTAGGATTTGTACTAGCTTCTTCTTCAATTCACATTACTTTATCCGCACTCCAACTGTCCATGACAATTTCTTAATATAGAATTAATCTATTAAAATCGGAACATGCCAACAATGTCAAAAGATCATGTCTATGAAAGTTAATTAAATAGGTGGTTGAAAATGCAACTTCAATTTTGGGGACGGTTTAAATTTTCTTTTAAATTATAACCAGTTTTAGAAAAGATATGTGCTTTGTAGCCAAAAATCGGAAGTGTACACCCCTTCAACCAAGCAAACAAGGAACTAAATACCCACTATATTTAATATATTCTGACATATGGTTTTAACCATATACACATAAACATTATGGGTTCTACAATACATTTTCAATGTTTTATCCATGGTCTATAACTCACTACAAAAAATGTGGACAAAATGTACACATTGTGCAATAATCACGTTCAATTTGCTTAAATTAAATCATAACAATGCAGAAAAGTAGAATAATATCCCATTATGCACACAAGAAAATCATGCAAAACAATCATTAACTTGTGATGTAAGCTCACGGTCCAGGTCTTCAAATCAACGCCAGACAATAGTCATAATTGAAGTGTTATGACACTATTTATAGTTTAAAACTGCATATAAAAGACATACATAGAATGTTAGTGTCTTAAAGCTCAAGCACAAGGTGAAGCAAGACGTTGGCTTCATCAAATAAAAGACATACTTAAAAAAGTTTGTAGTACCATACCAAACATCCGTTAACTCCAAAAAATAATAAAACTTATCTAAGATATCATAACTAATCACTGAAATTCAAGTCTAAAAAAGTAATTTATGCACTAAAAGACTTTTATAAATACAACGTGATTAAATGTGCTACTAGTCTAGGCAAAAAGTGCATAATGCACAATAAAGAGAGGTAGGGCCTTTTTTTGGACACTTTAACTTGTTTTATGACTTAATACATCTTTCATGCCTAATTATATTTCTTGAGTTGTTTAAATACATCAAAATTCAGAAGTCGTAACACTTTTCAAGCAAAAGAAGTTTGTTTGCACGAGAAAAAAGAAGAAAAATATTTCACCTATTACTACTCAATACTCATACTTCATACGCGGTAAAAGGATTCACCAATATCGCATTTCCAAGCAATTATTTGCAGTCACTATTGCAGAATTTGTCCATCTCTAGTCCTGCAAATTCCAGTAAATTGAAAATCAAACGATCTTTCTAGAAGGGGAGGAGGGGGTGGGAACAACTGTTGATTAGCTAAATTAAATACCAAGAACATCAATATAAAAGATAAATTTGCAAGAACAAGCAAAGCTATAATTATGAACTCAAGATGAAACAACGAATAAAAAACTTACAAAAAACACCACTACCAAGATAATTTATGCTCCATGTCACTCTATGTTTCCAGGAAATTTCACTTGGAAAATTGAATTCATTCTATTATATATCTGATTATATGGACTCTCATGAGGCAGAGTGGCATTAAAGTCAGCCGATGGAGACAGCAAAATTAAAAGCATACAACTAACGGAGGCTAAAAATTGAATTGTTCAATGCTAGATCATGCAAAAGAAAAACATGAACTTAACAATGGAAAGAACTAAGTTTCCAAAAAAAAAAAAAAACTCAAAGCCCCCCTGTAAAAGCAATAATAATCATAACTCACCATTCAGGTTGTTTACAAACCTATTTGACCATTGTCTCGATTTTTTCCATTAAGAATCACAAAATAGATTCTTTAAATATATTATGAAGAAAGATTCAGGAAAACCACACTCAATAAGATGTCGTTGAGCCCTATGCTCAATGATGTACTGCACCATATTATGTCCTTTGTTGATTTATTGATGTTATGAGGATTTGTGTGCTACCAAAAAGATGAAGGAATGTTTGGACGTTTGTGCCGTGTTTGAACTTGGACATAAATTGGTTTGAACGCAGTCAATCGATTCCATCATGAGCCGGGAGAGGCCGAAGACATGCAACAGAGCATAATTGTTATTCCGAGTCCGAATAAGAATCTGAGCATGTGTCTGAGCCCGAGTCCGAAACATTGGAGCCTCGCTATAAGTTTTGGGACTTCATCAAGTGGGTTTTGCATATAAGAGATGAGTCTAGAATTAGAAGGATTACTCTCAGAATTGATGGAAACAATGATAGTAAAAATTAACACACTCCTTTGTTTTCCAGGTAGGAAAAAAGTTCATGAACTATGCTTTCGTGATGGTGATTATACTGATGAAGAGCTCAACTTCCCCGGTGAACTCTGTGAAACACTGGAATCACTGACCACAAACTTTCGCAAAAACATTTCTTTGTGAGTAGCAATAGGTTTTAGCAGCCTCAAACGTCTTTTCTTTGTCCGAGTTGTCATGTCGAGTGATGCTGCAAAGAAACTTTTCTCGGGTGATTGTGTTGAACTTGAGGATGTGCATTTGGAAGATATTCAAGTCAAGGATGTTGAAATCATTAATATTTCGGCCGATAAACTCTAGAGCTTGAAAATTGCAAATATATAGAGAAAGGAGCATTGTCTGGTTGTAAATTCATTCGATCCTAAGCTCAATATTTTTTCTCCGAACTTGGAGTCATTTTCATACTTAGAGCCAATGCTTCATGGGCTTTTTTTTTTGGATATTATATCTTTGCAACATGTCTCAATTGGCATTTCACATATACCTCAACCATGTCTGGCGGGAACCGAAAATCTCCCACCTTTTACAAAAAACTTCATTGGGCTAAATCATGCCAGGAGTTTTACCTTATCCTCTCATAGGTTTAAGTTTTGTGGACACTGATATTCTTTTGCATCTCTCCTTATATATTATTAAAAATGTATCCGCAAGGGCCACTGCGATGTTTACACAACCAACCTGATTCATATAACATCCTATAATGAGAAAGAGTACAAAAAAGTGGTTTATAAATCCTAACGTAATTGACGTTATAAATATATGCTAAAGAAAAATGACTAAATAATTAAATACCGAAATCAGAGGAATTTAAAAGAGAGAATTGCTAAAATAGGCATGCTATAATCATTATTTGTAGATGAAAGAATGAATAAAATCGTTACCGAGATTTGCCCCATGCCACTTTATGTTTTCAAGTCCTGTAGTAAAATTTAATCGAAAACTTCAATTCTTCTATAAGAAATCCGATAAAATTTCCTTCTCGGTAACATTTGAAGCAAGCAAAGCCCAACGTGGCATCAAAGTCAGCCTGCAGCCTGCTGGGACAAAGTAATTAAGAATTCATATCTAATTAAACAATAATTTAATAACATAGGTAAAATATTAAAACGGCATTTTTGTAACATTGGAAACTTTTATAAGATGGATTGAAATCTATTACAATATTTCAATGAGTTCATACATGATTCAGATTTGATCTTTAATCTGTCACAAAATTATAGTAATGGATACTGGAACAAATCAAATTAATATATAACAATCAAATTTACTATAGTCCTACCAAAGAATGTTTCCCTTGGCCATGCCATAGAAATTTGCTCAACTTTGATACTCAAAAATGAAATATTTATGAAATAAAAAAAGATATTTCTAGATTGCTACAACAGATTGATAATGAGAATAAGACAGTAAAATTCTTATAAGGGCTTTCACTTTGGATCATTCCCACAAAGCATGCAAGTCAATTTTTCATTAATGTATCGGTCAATTAGGAAAAGGTATAAATTTCCAAAAGATTCAATGGAGAGATTTTCCATAAGTTAGTTATATTATTATTGACCTTAAAAATAAATTTGAAGATAAAACAAACTTTCGGTATTACGACATATATTTTTTTTCATGGTTCCAGAAGTAATGTTAAAACATAAAGAAATACACATGAACTATCAACATGACTTTGTTAACACTCTTGAATTTCCAGAAAAAATTATGTCTATATGCAATTATTAAGGTTCAGAATATTAGGATCACATAAATCTGAAACATTGTTATCAATCATAACATAAATATTTATGAAACGTAAGTATTTTGAAATGAGAGGAAATTCATCTTATTGTAAGGCTATGTTTGATTCTTGGATTTTGGTGAAAAAATATTTTCTCTAAAGTTGAACTTTATTTCTTGTTCATTTGTATTTTACTTATCATTTTAGTTAGAAAATAAATGTTTACAAAACCTAATACGGAGTAATAGATAAAATTATTAATTTGGATAATCTAAATATTATTTATAAAAATACAAACAACATTACTAAAAATTGTATTATTTTGTGAAGACAAGATTCAAGAACAAGGTCTATATGTCGTTAAAAATATGTTCACCATAATACGAACCTTACACACATTTGTTAGAATGTTATTATAAGGATCAATATATGTGTTCAAATTGGGAAATATATATGATACGAAATTTTTTTTTTATTACTATTACCATTTTATGACTCATAATCTGCCAATTTATACTAAGATTAGCATGTGTTATCTAACTTATCAATGTTTCTTGCCACTTTCATGATAAACCCACATGAACCTAATATTAAAAGGAAATTTAGCTATTTTCCTAGAACTTATGATATATGCTGCAAGGGAATTTGATAGAAGATAATCTTAAACAAGAGATTCCAATTTTTAATTAATAGAATTTTGTGGTTAAAGAGCAATTTCATATTAATATTTAAACTGGTATTGAATTAATAGAATAATCATAAAGATGAAATGAGTAATCGCATTCTTCCGAAAGTATTGTTATACTCGTACACATTTTCAATTAAGTATTTCGGGTATTTCTCTGTATTATTTCTGACATTTTACATAACAAGAAAGACTCGTTAACTTTTTGACATCCTTCCTTCATAAACAAGAATAAGCTCAATATTTTACAATTTGGATTGGTTTTCTGGTGAAACATTATTACACTAAACTATAATATCAATCAATCAACTAATTAACAATCAAGAATCAACAAATCCAACTGCATAATTACTACTAAATCCTACATATGAAGATTATATCATCAACTCTAGAAAAATCATCCCAGATTGATGCAGTTATAAATAAAAAGATCTTAAGGTTCCCGATCGAATTATAACACATATGTTAATTTTTCAAAAACTTTATAGTCCTTTGTAGTTTATATAAACAAAATATCAAAATCAAACAAAGAAATGCACATAAATTTGTCAAGTTCTTCAATAAATAAATAAAATAAAGTGTTTAATGCTCAATCATGCAAATGGAAAACATTAATTTAAACATTCAAAGGACTTGAATTAGCCACGAGAAGTCTGGTTGAATTATCAGCATGGACACTGAAACATACAACAACTTCGGAGGAGGCCCTAGGTAGGGCTATTACCTTGGCAATATCATAGTGAATAAGCAGAATTGTTTTACAATTATGAAATTTAGTTAAATTAAACAAAAAATGTTTTAAGTGAATAACTTACACTCATGGTTGCAGTTGATGGTGGTGACCGTTGAATAAATCCTTTGTTTACTCGGAAAGATACCGACAAAGTACACAAGAATTTGGACTCTGATTTGAACTTAAATGCAACCAGATTTGATTCTCTACAATCCGAAAGAATGCTCTCACAGAAGGAAGAAAAGAAAATCTAGACCAATTAATTTTGCCCATAATATTTTGAAAGTGCAATACTGTAAATCAACATCCCTTGGTTGTTTTATTTTTTAACATAATTCTAATATAGTAGTATTTTCCAGCCCCACAATAGTTCATTTTACTTGAATTGCATACTGATTCATAAAATTTGGCTAAATTTTTTCTAAAGTAAAATCTTTGTCATGTTGGTCTCGCTTTTCATAGAACATTTATGTTTTCCTTGAAATGTCAAACAAACAACATTTTTCGCTTTTAAAAGTAAAATCTAAATGAACATAACAAATGTGGTTTGACATAAAATAACGTATTACATTATTAATCTTCTTTTCGTAATCTCGAAAAGAACATACAATTTTCTTTTTTGAAACTAGTTTCACAATATCTAAACAAACAATATTACAAAAAGGGATTTTGACACTTTGCACCCCCAAAACAAGAGAAATAGACCCCCAAAATATAGATTAGCATTTTGCATCCTCGAAACATAGTAGAAAAACCTAGGGCCAAATACAAATCATTTTCAGGTTTTGGCACTTTGCAATTTGCACCTCCAAAATATGAGAAATGGGCACTTCACACCCCGTAACACAAAATTAACACTTAGAACTCTCAAATTAATGAAAACTTGCAATTTGCACCTCTAAAACACGAGAAATGGGCACTTTGCACCACCAAAAAACAAAGTAAGCACTTAACACCCTCGAATAAGGAAAAACTCTATAACTTGCACCCCATCATTTTCCCCAACAAAGCTGACCATCAGGATAAGAAAAACCCAGGGCTGAAATAGGTGATTCATTTTTTTTTCTTCCTGAAAATTTGCAAAATACAAACATGAATACTATAATACTCATTTTCATCTACATCATTTTTGTCATCTTGTAAACTTGGATTAAAGATGGATTTGCAAATGAGTTTTCTGAAAATTTTAAGGTAGAAAGAAAATAAATTATCTATTTTGCCCCTAGATTTTTTTGAAACGAAATACTTGTTTATATCAATATAGATATAAATGGAGCGAGAATCGGGATAGGCATTTGAGAGAGAATAGGGCGTTAGCCCGACTTTGATTGAATATCCTTCCCGGTGGTTAACTCTGCAGGCAAATGAGGGGTGCAAGTGATAGGATAGTGCCCAACAAGCCAATGTTAGTTAGCTTTTAAAATGACTATCTTCTTATGGTTTAATAATTAATACGCCCATTTATTTATAGTACGTAAATTAAACAATGGCCAATTTCATCTCTCGCGAACGTATCTAAGCGATTGGATGAAATCCTAAGGTCACATTCGACTATGGGACGATTCACTTCGGTATTGAGTGCAATCGTGAAACAGTCTTTAAGGCCGTGATCTTAAAGCACATTTCATGTCATAGATTCCAAATGAGATGGGGTATCGAAGGAATCGCTAAGATTTTTATGATTATGCATGATTCACATGGAGTGAATTTGTAGAGTTTCATGAAAAAGGCATTTGATGCTAGTGCATATGACTAGGTGGTTCGATAGGGGATCGAACGCATCAAAATACCCAAATAGAGAAACCCATTGTGGAAGCGCGTGACGCATATCGGTGATGGGATGTTTCTGAAGATTTATAATAGTGTACGATTTAGTCCTTAGACTTGAGGTGCTAGGGCGAATTCAGTGCATGGGTGTATACTCGATTTAGGTACCGGTCACATAGCTTGACCATAGTGTGCCTAAGTTGGGTGAGTATAGTCGTGTACGCGAGTGATTGGTACTAGGAAAGAATCTATCGACTCATCCTGATAAGGTGGGAGAATTTCCTATACGTTCTTAGATAATATATTCTGAGGAACCTGTGGCCGCAGTAGGTGACGGATTTGGAAAGAGGTTTCCAAATTTAACAGTCACACTGGAATTATTATCCGGAATTAGAAAGTATAGTTATCGAGATAATTAGAGGTGCCGATCAATTCACACACCCTTGGTCTCGGTCGGGAAATTAGTCGTTGGAAGGACCGTATGTACATGACAATTATAAGAGGTGAGGTTCACAAGATCAATTCACTTGAAGTTGGGCTTCATGGGCTTGTGGCTAGACATCGACCATGGAGTGTGGGTACTCTTGAATTAATAAGGAGATTAATTCTGGAGTGGTCAATTAAAAGTGTTTAATTGATCGGAGCATTTAATTGCTCATTAATTAAATCAAGAAAGTCGTGGGTCTGCTGCCAATTGATGGTGAACCTAGAGGGTCACACGGAATACAGTTGGATAGTGAAAGTCATAAAAGGAACATGTTGATTTAAGGAAGTTAAATCAGAGTTCATGAACTACAGTGTTAATTCAAAGTGGAGAGTTATTAATTAGAATATCTAATTAAATTATTAGAGTGTCTAGTTAATTAATTGGATTGTCTAATTAATCATAATATTAATTAAAGTGATTAATTAATAAAGATGGAAGAATAAATAATTAGCCAATTTTTGAATTGGATAATTATGGCATGGGGGCGATTTTTGTGGCTAAAGGTAATTTGAAGAATTTAGTTTCTTGTGGGACAAGTAACAAGGAAGAGATTTGGTTAAATCATGTTTCCTATTGTGATAAGGAAAGGATTTACCAAATCTTAATGAGATATCTATTAATAGAAGGATTATTCTCTTATATAAATAACTCATCACATATCTTCCAAACTAATGAACACACAACAAGAAGAAAAAGAAGAGCTGAAAATTCGCCCAAACCTAGCCATCTCAACCCTGGCAGCATAAGTCCTGTGGCCGCACCCTTCTTCCTCATGTGCTCTCTCATTTGGATCTAGATCTAGATCTAGATCTTCCTCTTCCTTCACTGACAATCTCCAAGATCTAGTTCGTACCTTGTGACTTGGAGACGTTGCTACAATCCAACTGGTGTGGATACATTCTGGAGGTGAGACAATTGGATCACTAAATCATGAATCAGACAAGAAGACCGGAGGTTACCACCACCAAACTTGTGGTGAGGTAAATCGCATATTATCCCCTCTTTAAGTTTCTATTGTTGTTTGATTCAACCTTTTCGCATATGCAATGTGGAGATCAATTTCTTGGGACTGATGGGTGCCTCGAATTTTTTTTAAAATTCGCTCTTTAGTTGTTCTGACAACCGAGGTATCCCAACAGTGGTATCAGAGCCAACTCCATTATTCTTATGCGAAAAGGCCTGAACATAATTAAATATATGGATATTTGTGATTATTATGTTCTAAGTGATGATTCTTGCTTGTTATGATACGATGTATGATCGGATAAAATTGCATGAATTAGTTTGGGCCGATTTTGGAATTTCCGAAAATTAGTTGACTGTTTTGCAAATTTCAATTTTCGAAAACTGGACCAAAACTGAAATTTCATTTTCTACATGTTTCTGGACTGAAATTATAATTTTCTGGATTTTCTGAAAATTGGGTCGATTTGCAATTTCTGTAAGTTTGGGGCTATTTTTGTAATTTGCGTAAACTTCAGGGGCTGTTTGCAATTAACGAAAATTTCTGGGTGAAATTTTTTAAATTTCTGTTTTCTGGATTGATTTGAAGCTGTCAAATTTTTTGGGGTTAATTTGTTAATTTCCAAAACTCGAGGGGTTAAAATGTATTTTTCGAAAGTTGAGCGACCGAACTGCAAGTTTCCAAAGTTGAAAAACAGAATCTGATTTTATGCATTCAAGTGTTTTTGTTTATCCGAAATTAATTTTATCATAATTATTAGAGACTAAAGTAAGGATCATGGTTATTTTAAAAGGGGTTTTAAGATAAGGAAAACAAGAAATACGTAAAACTTGTTTGCTTGTTTCTTGCTCTACGTGAACTGTTTATGTGGTACCCGATTGCACCGAGATTTTATTGTGCTATTTTTATTGGGCCTGCGAGCCTTAAGTTTTCCACTTTGAGCCTTTGTAATAAAAATAGGGCTTTACTGTTTTAAATAGTTTATGATGGAGGCCCATTACAAGCAAGGTGGGAGCCCAAGAAAAGTTGAAGGCCATGTATGCATGGTTATTTATGTAATAGCCTAGGTCCATTAAGAACCCAATTAGATTGACCAGTTGGGCCAACATCATGGCTCGATGCTGGCTTGCATAGGAGGCTCCCGATCGAAACATAATGTGGTCACATACATGCTAGGTGTGAATGTTTTATTTTATTTGTCGGTTTATTTATGGCTTGTATGTAATGCGCTCTAGTAATTAGATCGTAAATAAAAGATAAATCATAATTAATGCGGTGAGATCTCGAGGAGAGTTTTTTCAAACTTTCAAAAACGAAAATCCCCTTTTGAATAAATATTAAGTCATATGGGGTTAACTATAAAATGAAGTTTTATAAATCCAAGCCTTCCACTAATAGGAACTAGCGTATGTTGTCTACTTTTCGATTAAGATGATCCAGAGCCTGGCACCCGAGGCGAAGAAAGGGACAATACGCGAAATTTCTTGATTCTTGTTTTCTTAAAATCATGACAAGGGTGAGGACTGGTCGGGATGTGAATATCGACCGATAACCAGTTACGGAGATTTCATGATCGGGCCCGTTGCTCATCAAGATTAATGGGTTAGATTTAACGAGTAGTAACATTTGTGAAGTAGCAGTGTAGATAATTACGAAAACCGAGGCAAAATAACTTGAAGGTTGTGTAGGGAAACAATTGGTGAAAATATACCTACCTGGATAATTAATTGTATGGCCACGAGGCGTGGATGCCATTAGTGTCTGCTGGGATGTCAAGACCTACTAGGAAATCAGATTTCCCGAAACTAGAAGGGGTTATTGTTTCGATAAAAAGTCCAATTTTCGTTAATTATAAGTATTTTATTAAACCTGTCTCCTTATGTTTGTCTTTTAAATTGTTTACTATAGCCATTAAAATTCACAATCATGTACGAACAAACTTTGGCACAAAGCATGAGTTATTCACTCTACGAGACAAGCATGGTTGGGTTTAACAAAGTTAAAGAGTAATGTTCTTACCTAATCAAGATGAATTGAATCAAAAAGCTAGGCGCTGATTTGAATCAAGATGATGAGATAGAAATTATTCTCAATGGCTTGTCTGACTCATTTTCTCATTTTGTGTATCATTGTGATATTATTTCGTGTGATGGGATAAAGACAAATGATTTACGCAAGTTGTTGGATAAATATGAGAAAGCCTATCTACAAGGATTGGGTCCGAGTGAAGGAAGGGATTGCCCCTTGTGTACGAAAGATAGAGAACTAAAGATCCTTGCTGGAATGAAATTCCTGAAGAGAATTAACAACTGCATGACCTAGTTATTTCTTTTGATGTATGACATCTCATAAACCCTCATATCTGTAAAGTGTTTGCAGGTGATCACGGTATTCCCTTGCCTTTGGGAAGGAGGGCATTTCTTGAAAGGAAAAAATGCTTCAGGAATTGGGTCAAGAAGAATCTAGACTTCACTTTTTAGCAAAGAGTTTTACTTAGTTTTTCGTCTTAGCATGAGTTTTAGTTTCATTTGTTTTTGAGTATTATTTCGAATTTTTTGTACAAGACAACATTGCTTTACCATTATGAATAAAATAATTTAAATTAAACCTTTATTTTGTACAAATATTGATGCTTTACCATTATGAATGGAATGTCTTTAAAGCATAGAAATAAATCGATGATAAACAATTAAAACTTTAAGTAAATTGTATGCTAAAATCGAGGAAAGTAAAACAACACGATAATCATCCACATTTTTGGAATGCTTAATTTGGACATACTTCTGAGGGAAGGATTTGAAATGATGATTTCATCTAAAGCTCTTGAAATATAGAACTTGGATGAACTCGTAACTTATGAATCTTGTCTCAAATGAATGATGACCGAAATAACGTTTGCTAGGCATCCCAATGATGGGATAGTGCCCATCAAGCCGATTCACTTTAGCTTGTAATAGGTCTATTCTGTAAATAAACAATCTCTAATTCAATAAATAATACGCGCTTTTCTTTATAACTGTATAGACTAAACAATGGCCAACTTCATCTCTCGCGAATACATTTAAGCGATTGGATAGCATCCTTAGATCATATTTAACTATGGGACGATTCACTTCGGTATTAAGTGCAATTATGAAACATTTTCTAAGGTCGGGGTCTTAAAACACATTCCAAGTCCTAGATTCCGAAATGAGACGGGGTATCGAAGGAATCTCCAAAACTTGTATGAATATGCATGATTCACATGGAGTGAATTTGATGAGTTTCATTTACAAGACATTTGATGTCTGTGGATATGAGTAGGTGGTCGAGAGGGGATCAAACGCATCGAATGACCCGAATAGAGAAACCCATTGTGGAAGCGCATGACGCATATCGGTGATGAGACATTTCTCAAGACTTATAATAGTGTACAATTTAGTCCATAGACTTGAGGTGCTAGGGCGAATTTGGTGCATGGGTGTACGTACTTAGATCTAGGTACATGTCACGTAGCCTGACCATAATGTGCCTAGGTTGGGTACGTATAGTTGTGTACACGAGTGGTTAGTACCAATATGGAATCTACCGACTCATCGTAATGGATGAGGGTATTTCCTATACAATTCTTAGATAATACATATGAGAAGCCCGTGACCACGATCGGTGAAGGATTTGGAAAAGGGGTTTCCAAATTTAGCAGTCACACTGGATTATTATCCCGAATTAGAAGGAAAGTTATCGAGATAATTAGAGGTGCCGATCAATTCACACACCCCAGGTCTCGATCGGGAAATTAAGTCGATAGAAAGACCGTATGTACATGGCAACTATAAGAGGTGAGGTTCACAAATATCAATTCACCTGAAGTTCGGCTTCATGGGCTAGTGGCTAGACATCGACCATGAAGTTTGGGAACTCTTGAATTAATAAGGGAGTTTAATTCTGGAGTGGTCAATTAAAGTGGTTTAGTTGATCGGAGCAATTAACTACTCGTAAATTAAATCACGAATGGTTCGTGGGCCTACTGCCAATTGATGGTGAACCTAGAGGGTCACACACAATACAGTTGGACAGTGACAGTCATAAAAGGTAATACTTGATTTAAGGGAGATAAATCAATAAATGAATAAAATTGTTAATTCAATTGGAAGGTTAATTAATTAGAAAGTCTAATTAATTAAAGTGTTAATTAATTGAGAGATGTTAATTAATTAGAGTAATTGGGCTAATATAATTAATGGGTTAATTAGATTAAGTTGCAAGACATGGGCCTTTAATTAATAACCCAGAAGAAGTCTTGCAATACTAGGTTTAGTTAGGGGACCTATATAAGGAGTTTAGGAGAGACTCAAAGACAACACTTAAAAAAAACTTACTCTTGCACACAAACCCTAGCCGCCCCCTAACCCTAGCCGCGCCCCTGCCCTGCGCCGCCCCCTCTCTCTCTGTTCTTCCATTGCTGGATCTAGATCTGCATCTAGATTTGCATCTTCCTCCATTGACAACCTTCAAGATCTAGTTCGTAGCCTGCAACTTGGAGGTGTCACTACTGTCCAGTTGGTGTGGTTACGCTCTAGAGGTGAGACAATTGGATCACTGCTTATGAAGAGAATAGCTGGAGGTTACGACCACATTGCCTGTGGTGAGGTAAAATAGCATATCACCCCTATTTATATATGTTTGTTGCTTGATTCAACCTTTTCGCATATATAAGCTGGAGTATGTATCTAGGGACTAATGGCTATCTCGGAGAAAATTTTAAATTCTACACTTTCGTTGTTTTCATAATTTGTAATGTGTATGGGACACCAATTTTGCGTTCGAAACGGACTCCTCCGGGGTAGTATTTTGCATCGTTGAGGACTTGGTTTTGGACGGCCGAGATGGATGGAGGATTTGTTAGGGTTTGAAGAAGCAAGAAAAATGCGAAAACTGAGGCAAGATAACTTGAAGGTTGTGTAGTGACACAATTGGTAAAAGTGTACCTACCCGGAGAATTAATTGTATGGCCACGAGTCGTGGGTGCAATTAATGTCTTCTGGGATGTCAAGACCTACTAGGAGATAAGATTTCCCGAGCAATCAAAGGGGTGGTTGTGTCGACAAAATAGTGGGAGAATGTTGGATAAAGATGATGATAGAGTGCAAGGAGTTAAGGGAGGTTTTGATGATTTCCAAACATCAGAATCAACTAAGTAAGGAAAGCTTAGTAAATCCCTTGGAAGAATTTTGACAAAGTAAGAAGACAAATCAGAAGGGTCAAAATCTCATGGTCCAAAAGACTACTGATCTACTGCTGAAGAAAGAAACCAGTTTGGTGAAAATCAGCCGACTCAAATCAGATGGGTTCAAATTGAGATCAGCTAAGTACCTCATCTGACGAGAAGATTCAATCAGCTGAGTGAAGATGATCAGGAAGTCTGCCCAACGGTAATAAATGCACTTGGGATAATAAATATTGAAGAATGAGGATATTTATGACAAATGATTGAAGAAATCCTCGTATCAGCTGGGTGCATTAAATGTGACTGACAAAAAGTATAGCAGACTGTACAACAACAGTTACAGAGAGCCGTTTCCAGGAAATGAGGACCAGTACTTGCGGATTTGAAGTTTATCTCTCTTCAACTGGCATATTTCAGACTGAGAGTATAAATAGTTCAAGAGTTAGAGAGAAGAAGATAGACAACAACATATTTTCTGAGAGAACTTTTCGAAGCAGAATTCTTCTAATTCTCAAGAACTCAAGAACAAGTCATTCATCAGCTTAGTCATTTGTTGACAAAAGCCGAAGTTGAAGATCAAAGAAATACTTATAAATCTGAGTGATTTTGTTAGAGAGTACTGTGAGGAGTTGTTATCCATCTTAGTGATGTGATAAAACTTTGTAGAATAGGTCTTCCTTGTGATTTCCTATAGTCACTTGTGGCCTTTTCATTTGTTGATTGGCGCAAGCATTGTATACTGTTAACTTTGTGTTTTCTAATATAACCCAAGATCTAAGTGACTTGGAAGAGTGGACTAAAAGATTTAAATTCATATAACCACTATAAAAATTCCTGTGTTTACTATTGCATTACTTTATTGCATATTTTCAAAGAGCATACTTAAACACTTGAGTTAACTGTTTAAAAGATTTTGAAAAGGAGTTTAAAAACTGGGGACAAATCTTTTAAGTTGAAAAGCTTACTTTGAAAAACACTTACAAAATCCGCTGCAAGTAATCTAATAAAAGTATGATTTTACTGAAATCAGCTCAGTCATAATTAGAAGAGTGGTCAACTCTATTGTTCAAAGCTTTGTCCGAGATCATCTTAGTATACTTACAATTCTTGATCAGCTTAGTCTGTTCGAAGAAAAGTTAGAAAAATTTTAAAGTCAAAATTTTCAGAGGTCTCTTCACCCCCCCTCCCCCCATCTAGACATTGCCCAAAGAGCACGTTTTTAAAAAATCAAAAATTTTTAAATGGATTGTATCAGCCATGCTCCCCACATTGGCGGTATGAGCTTTGAGGACTGGAAGATCAGTATGGAAATCTTCCTTGTTGCGTACAATGATAACATGTTTACATGTATCACGAAAGGTCCTTTCAAAATCACCAAGACCGTAAAAGTTGACAATGAAGATATGGTGGTGAATAAAGAACTTGAAGAGATGACAGCTGAGAAAGTCAAGCTATTCATCATGACCAGAGCCCTAGACAATGACCATTTTGATAAGGTCAAGCACTGCAAAACTGCTAAAAAGATGTGGGACAAGGTTTGTGAGATGAGCGAAGGAAACGATGCCATTAAGGAGCACCAGCTGAGTGTTGCTCTGGAAAAGTTGGATAACTTCAAGACGAAGTTTGGGGAGACCTTTGATCAGATTAATACAAGATTTACCAGAACGCTGAATGAAGTTCTACAGCTGGGAAAGACCTTCACTGATAAGGAGATCACTGTCAAAGTGTTGAAGGCGCTGCCTCCTAAATTCAACATGAAGATCACAGCCATGGAATAGTCAAGGGATCTAGGGAAGATCTCTCTTACCGAGCTGTTTTCTGTGTTCAAGGCATACGAGTATAAACTGCCAAGAATGGGTATTGCAGAAACCTCAACTTCAGGCCCCACAACTGCCCTGGTTGCTGCTGAAAATCCTAGAAGAAGAGCAAACAAAAGCAAAGAAGTGGACTCATCTGATGAATCCACACTGCTCAATAAAAAGGAGTACACTGCTGGTGACGTTGCACTGTTGATAAACAATTTCAAGAAGTACTACAAGAGAAAAATGAAGAACAAATACAACAATGCTTCCACTTCTAACCCTACCTTTACTTCACATGATAGTAAGGATTCTTATAAGTCCAAACTAATGTGCTATAATTGCAGGAAATTGGGACATTTCATCAGAGACTACCCATATTCAAAAGCTGAGAAATATACTGAGGAGGAAAAGAAACTGAGAAAGGAGAGAAAACATCAAAAAGGCAAAGTGTTGATGGCTGAGGCAGAAAAACTTGCTGCCATCTACTCGTCTGATTCAAATTCAGACACTCCAGAAGAAGAATCTTCTGAGGATGAGCACCCTGCACTTCTATGTCTGATGGCCAAAGAATCCGATGACTCTGAGGATGAGGTAACTAATATGATAGTGCCCAACAAGCCGATTCACTTTAGCTTGTAATAGGTCTATTCTGTAAAAACAATCTTTTGATTCTGTAAATAATACGCACGTTTATTTATATATATATATATATATATATATATATATATATATATATATATAGAATAAACAATGCTTGGGATATTTATAGTTGATGCGGTGAGCTAACTGAACCATCCACAAAGGAACATTCCTCCGCCCACAGGCTTGGGCCTGCAGTCGGCCCATCAGTGGTTTTCGACCAGGAGCTTTTACCTTAGTGATCGGACTGGGCTTGTCGTTCTTTGAGATTGACTTTATGCCTTTGAGGTTGGGATTAGTGATCTTCCATCTATTTTAACCCAGCATGAGTTCCAGTAAGTAGAGAATCCAAAGTACCCCTCATCAATACTCCCCCACTTCTCGAGCGTAAGAGAAGCAGAAGCTTGGAGAAGTAAATGTCACCGCCTGACAGGGACGAGTCATTATTTAGTGTTTCGGATGTGCCTCATTAAAAACCTAGCTCGAAAAAACCTATTGGGATAAAAACCGAACCAGGGAAAAAGAGTACACATCTTGGAAACACTAGAATGACAATCTGTCGCGAAGTAAACCATTTTGAAATTCCTGCTATGGGTCGTTCTTTGTATCAATGGTTGATGTTTGTTGAAAAACTCTGAGTTGAAATCTGCGATCGATCCAGTTTCTTTGAGCATAAGTGAAGCTGGGCTCGGAGAAGTAAATTTGTTTTAATAATGGCCCCACTTATCTTGTCAACCAGGCCGGCGGTAGTCTATATTCCTGAAGTATAGGGGCTGAGAGTGCAATTTTCCGAAAATCTTACTTTTGAAATTACCGCTTGAGGAGCTCAACCGTCGTAGTTACTCGGGGTCCAATTTGCAATTTTACTTTTTTAGCCCCGTATATATATTCGTTGACCGTAGAAGATTCATTTACAATAGATCCCTAAATTCTCAATCGGAGCATTGTTGTCGATAGTTTGTAGAATACTCCCAAAATACACATCGTCACAAAATACAAATAACGTTTCTTTTAAAAGTATGTTGGCTTTCGGATCTCGATAAGGGAAAACCAAGGTGGGAAAGGGATCAAACAAGGATCCCTTAGCGCTCGTGGATCAGTATAATGCCTCGGAGAATGAGAAGGTTGAAAACATTGGTGGTGTTACAAATTCCGAGATTGAAGAGGGAGAAGTTCGTCAGGTCTCTAGTGATGATGAAGTCGGCATCAGGGAAGAAATTTCTGAGGACGAGTCGGTTGGTGGTGAAGTTTTCCCCCTTCATGAGAATGAGATTGCAAAATACCAGGTTGGTGGCCGGCTGATTGTCACCATTAAGAAATGGGTGGAGACCACAAGTTGTTCTAATCAACTTCGGACGAAACGTAGGGCCGACCAGATTCGCACCATTTACAATGCAGCGGGCCGTCGTGCGAAATTAGAGCTCGAGATCGGAAAATACCTCCCTGAAGGTTATTCCATCGTTGTGCCTACTGCTGAGCAACGTGTTACTAAGCCGCCTGCAGGTTGCCAAGCTTTCTATAGCAGGCAATTTTTTTTTGGCCTGCATATTCCTTTTATTCCACTACTTAGAGATACTTTGGAAGTCTTTTCACTCGCGCCTGCCCAAATTCTTCCGAATTCGATTGCGTATATCATTGCGTTTAGTGTTTTGATGCAGGCTAGGGGGAAAGAAACGTCCTTCCAAAATTTCTGGCAAATTTTCCAAATGAGCCTATCTAGTTCTTCAAATGCTGGCTTTGTATACTTTTCCCATTGGCCGAATAGGTCAATTCTTTCGACCAATACCTCGAGCAATACTAAGGGTTGGAAAAGGGAGTTCTTCTTTGTTCGAGGTCCTGATATTCCGATTTCGGAGGGTTCGTCCGAGATGAAGCCGTTCGAGTGGGAAGGTGAAAAGACTTGGATATACGGTAAGCGGTCCCTTAAAGGAAAATTTCCTCCTGCGTTGCCCTCAAACTTTTTGAAGTATATGACTTCCGACCCATATCAGACGGTGCTACTGACACAAGAAGCAGTATTTCGGTTGGCCGGTCTTAGTAACCGTACATTTACAGCTCCTGCCCTTATATACGGATATACTCCCGAGGTCAAAAACCCATCGAAAGGTGGCCAAGCTATTGATATTGCTCCGACAGAGGTTCAAGCTATTGTCACTGCTCTTCCTCTTGGTAACCTTCTTAATTCACTTCGGTGTTCTTCGACTTGCCTCCTACTGCTCGTATAATTCTTTGAATACCTTTTTGTTCGTGCAGTTGAACTTGTAGAACAATTTTGAACTTCCGTAGCAGGCTCTACCGTTGCATCGTCCTCGAAAATGACCCAAGGCCAGCCACGAAAGCAGAAAAAATCAAAGACTACTAGGAAGATGGGAAAAGGAGATGCTATCACTTCTACCACCACGATTCCAACCTTGCTTTCTAACAGTGTCAGGGTCGGCGCTGAAGATGCGAATCCGACAGATGACGTTGGTCGTTTGCGGACGGTTTTTTCGATCGCTACAGACGATCCCCACGCGGCTGGATACCGCCATTATACTTTCTAGCATATTCAATCCCGACAACTGATTGAAGAGCGTTCAGCCCAAAAAAGACACCGGGATGCTCCTGAGCCTTCAAGGAGAACAAGGCCCTTTGGTCGAAATCCTGGCCCTATCGAATGTCGACCTGAAAGAATCGAGCCTAATTTGGCGGATTATACCGAAGATCATCTTCGTGGTTCGAGGGCTGCCGGCTATCCCGAGGACGGAAGCATCCATTCCGACCTTAATCCCAATGGAGAACAATCAGTAGACAAGGCGATCCGGGTACTATTAGCTGGCCGATTTAGGGATGACAATACTGAGTTGTTTTCCAAGGACGGTTTTCGAGCTATGGGGGACTTCGCCCAATTTCATCAAAAGGTACTCCTTCATATTTTCCTAATCTTGAAATATTGATACTTATGGAAGTTAACCTCTGTTTTGCAGATAGGAGATGAATTTGTCAATTAGGTTCATCGTCTTGCCCTTCTGGAAGAGGAATCTATTCAAAATCATCGGGCTTTGAAGCATACTTGAAGGAAAGAGGCGGAGAAGGCGACTCAACTGACCGAGGCCTTATCCAAAGTCTCTGAGTTGGAGAAACAACTTTCCTCTGCCAGGCAAGAGCTTGAAGAGGCCAGGAGCGGCCAATTCTCTATGTCAAGAAGATCTTTCCGGAGCGGTTGGTGTTGCAAAGAGCATTCCTGAGTCGGATGTCAAGAACCTGAGAGCTGAGTTAGTGCAGGCGAAGGCGGATTCCGAGCGTTCATACGCCCGGGGACGAAATGAAGCCAAACTTCCGGCGGTAAGGAAATTTCTGAGGTCCCCCTTTCTGGACGCCCTTGTTCGAGCGCGATCGGGTCCGATTAATCAATCGTTCTTCTTTAAAAGTGTGCACCAATTGATTTCCGCCGGGAGGATTCCGGGGCAATTCGCGGACTATATACCGCACATGGATCCTCACAAAAACATCTTTGGGAAGGATTATAAGCCTTCGTCTCTTCCCGCGGATCTCGGGGACTTACGGAATCACGAATTCACTGCACTTCTAGAGGAGTTCGGGTCCCCTATGCCCAATCCTGATATGCTCGAAGCTTCTACTTTTTCGGAATCGGAGGGCAAGGGCGAAGAGGAAACTGAAGTTGATATTGAGAATGATTCCGATGATTAAGAGGAACGTCTTCCATCTCCTACTGAAGTTGGTGACAACGCCCATGAAAGAAGTAGCGGAGATAGCGATAACTCGAGCAGCGACGAAGATGACTCTGATGATAGTGATTCCGATGACGAGGACGAAGTAGAAGTAGAATAACCCTTCAAATTTGCCAAGTCTTTGTAATTTAACTTTTCGACTCTTTTTTTTTTAATACTTATTCAATCATTTTGCCTGTATTGTAAGTACCGCACGGTTTTACTTGTTTCGAATGGAAATATTCATCAATCCCTTCTTCGTATATGCATGTTCGGGCTTTCTTGGGAGTTGTGACTATTCAATTCTAAATAAAACAACGCGTTACTTCCGCTATAAATATACAGGCCTTTTCAACTCATTCTTCAATCAAACTTAATTATCGCGATCGGAGCCTTTAAGTCGGCAAATAAAATTCGAAAAAGCTTATTTTGTAAAAACCAAAGCCATGGAGAAAATACTCGGTCTTTTAATTGACCCCTCCTTGCTTCTGGGAGGTGCCAAAGCTAAGGGTACCTCGTCCAAGGACTCCAAATTGAGCAAAGAGAAGAAAATTGTGAAGAACTTTTCCAAGTCCCCCAAAACCTCTAAGGGTGGAGACAACGTGAAAGAAAATCATACATTCTCCCAATCGAATCGAAATCTCTCCACCAAGTCTGTCTCGTCGAAGGAAGACTCCGAACCCGAGCCTGATAGTTCTCCCGTCAAACCATTGGATAACTCTAAGCGGGCCCAAATCAGGTCAAAATCATCTGAGTCTTCGGGCAAGAGGTCTTTGTCTGATACGATCATTCAGACCGAGACACTCACAAAAACTTTTGAATGAAAATAAGCCTCTTACTGATGCTACCGTGAATAATCCCGAAGGTGGGGGGCTGAGCAAGAAGGACAAAACTATTGCCAGCGAGAGAGATGCTTTTAAGGCAGATATCTTTTCAAGTCAGAATGCTACAGAGGTTCCTAAGGCTGAAATCCCCTCCGATCGACCATCCGTTTCGATGGATAAGCCTTCTTCTCCAGGAGGTTCTAAAGAAGAGCCTCGTTCCGAGGAAAAACTCGACAACATTATTCCGAGCCCTCTGCAGGCCCAAATTTTAATTTCCGATGTAGGTTCTTCTGGAGATAAAAACCCCTGCAATTGTTCCAGTCAGGGTCGAACTTTCTTGCCCAGGTTCGAAATATAGTCGTCATTTCCTACTTTTTTTTTTATTACAACAGACTTCGCCAAAATATCAATAGCCTTGTCTAAACAATTCTCTTGTGAATTGGCTGAAAAGGAGTTCCTCGAACTCAGGCAAATGGCCGAACGGGAGGCCGCTCAACGGGTTGCTTTGATGTTGGAGTTGGAGAAGAATCAAACCGAGCTGAAGCATGCTTTGGAGGCTGTTAAGTCACTCAAGGAGAAAATAGTTGTGGAGAAAGAAACTGCCGCCAAAGCCAAGGGCGAGGAAGTTCATCAACGGCTGGGGAAGGAGCTCGAGGACCTCAAACTCCATCTTGAGCAAGAGGAAAAGGACAGGGAGTGTCATGAGAAGGATGCTTATAAATAGGGTTACACTGCCCGTAGTGAAGAAGTTCGGAGGATAATCTCTGCCAATAAGCTTTTTTAGATTTTTAATCATCCTTATCCTGTCTTTCGTTCTTTTGGATTAATTGAACTTGTTGCCTGTAATAAATTTGAATAATTTTTCCGTTGAAAGTTCTTTTTTGTCGAGCATGTCTCCAAATAAGTATTAGTTTCTTTGATCGTTGGTAGTAAAATATCCTTATTTGATATATCGTGTGCCGTAAATATCGACGAAGGTCGAGATTTCTCGATTTAGGTGTTTATTGAACAAATACTTTGGTCGTAAATCTTGAACCCGTATAAGATCATACGTTGAATTAACAACCAATTTGTTGATAAATTGATAATTGTATAATTCCCTTTGCCAAACAAGGCCTAATCCATCGGGAAGCGAAACAGTCGTTGAATCTTGTCCATTTGTTATAACAAATTTTTGTCGTTGGATCCATTCCATCCGTACTATAAAAGGTGTTTTAGTGTCTCTGAGACTATCTATTTCTTCCAACTAATTCTTTGTTTATCTGATTATGATGATCAAAACCATCCCCCTATCAACTCAACTTTTTGAGTTTAGACTTGAAAGGATCTTCGTGGGAAATATGATTGCTTCAAATTCGCTTAGAATATCGTCAGGCAAATATACTCTCGATCTAGAAGGCCAATAAGCCAAATCTAGAGACTCTACGCACTTTTTCGAAGATGTCATACGGGCGGTGTCGGAGGACGAGGTCAGCAACGAAATATCCATGCTGCACCTTGAAAAAGACGTCTTAATCTGGAGAAAGACGCATTAGCCCCTTCATCTTTGGAACAGCTCTAAACAATAATAGAAGCCTTTGGCTCCCCCTTGTCAAGCCTAAAGAGGAGCCAATTTGATCGCTTGGCTTGGGATGGAGGATGGGGCCGAATGTCTCGCGCAGATAGCAATATGTGGTTGGAATATATTACGCTTAGCTTGTAGTAGGATCGAGATTTTTCTCCTGTATTTCTATACGTTGAGGTTTTGTATCTTTGTAACGAAATCGAGATTGTAAACAATTTCTTTGTTCGAAATAAGATTTGTAAGTATCATTGATTCTGAATAGTCGTGTTCGATCATAAACAGCTGACTGACCCCTTTAATTTGAACAATCCGATCTAATTTGAATAATTAATCGAATGATGATTCTTGAACTGTCTTTTCGAGCATTAATTTTGATGAACTAATTTTTTCTCATCAATCGCCCAAATTTTTCGTCTTTTAGTGCTTAGTTCGCCGTAAATGAAGGACTGACGTCGATAAAATTTCTTATAATTCGAGCATTAATAATCGGTTGTAAATTGATGATAAGCATACCGGCCTTTGAGTGCAAATTGTTGATCATAATACTTGCATTGAGTCTTCCGAATCTGCGCTTGTTTATCAAATACAACGGTCAAAAGATAGAATTTAGATGAACATCTTTATTCGAGCATTGCCCCTTTAGATCAATCAACAGATAAAAACTATCGAATCACTTTTATGCTTAACATTTCATAAATGCGTCCTTAGAGAAAAAAATTCAGTCGATGTAACTCAACGTCTATTGTCAACGTTATTCGATCGTGGTAGACATCTTTCTTGGCTTTAAACTGTTTGACCTGGGTCAACTAACAATCCGATTGTGTTTCGGAAATTTCGATCGTGTGTTTATAAGAATACTTCTTTTTCCAACCAAACAGGAGTCTATTTCTCGGGAAATGGAACCGTCAGTGCATTTATTGCTGTGATCATAGCCGTCCGTGATGTATCATCTGGTCCGTCGATCTTAACCCTTCACTATTATAAATAGTTCCAATTTTACCGTCACATTTTTCATTCATCGCAAATGCCTTGTCCGAACATTACCCCTCGAATTTTAAGTACTTTTAACAACATGTTCCATAATACTTCCAAAATAACAGAGTTTGAAATTAGGACTCGGACCCTGTTTTCTGATCATAGTCCCTTTGGTACAGCTTCACTCGCTTAGAATATCGACAGGCAAAAGAAATTGCTCTTAGAATACTGGTAGGCAACCTCCTTTCTTGGATATAATCCATCTGAGTCGGGTTAGAATTCCGGTCTTTTGGCGTTGCATCCGGTCGAACTGTGGGTCGACCTTGGTGGAGGTCCTTTCGATCTCGAACATCAGCTTCTTCAAGGAGTTTCTTGAAGTATAGTTCCTTCGAGATTGCTTGGAGTAATGGCGCTAGGTCGCTTCCCGCAGTCCTGGATCGGATTTGGATGTGAACAATGATTGCCGCAAAGATTGGGCATAGCAATCCTTGTTTAAGATGATGATCTTTGATCGGTTTAAAAGTCCTAGGAATGGACTCCGATCCAGTTTTACTCCGTTCCGCTGTACGTCCGTGGATGTGAGCCACGTGGCGAGTGATTGACACGAAGAACTTTTGTTCAGCTCTGCATCTTGTACCGACACTTATGGATCGAACATGCTTAATTTAGCTCGTAGGAATTGTAGTAGGGTAGGAGTGAATGCACTATTCTTTTTGAGCTCGAATTTCACCATTGTACTCGAGAATTCATTTGTAATTTGTTCGGAGAATGAATAAAGATTTTGTTTCCTGCTTATTTTCGTTGCATGTTTCCTTGGCTTTGTTGTATGTTTTCTTGGCTTCGTTGGTCGAATAATACATAAAACGAATTGTGTGATTGTAACTAACTTGTGTAATTAGCCTGAAGTTATTGAAAAATCGACGTTCGAAAATAAACTCCTTTGGCTATTGGATAACCTTCGAAATAGGTTGCAACTTTAAAGACTTGTATAATCCACTACCATCATACCGATCGACCGGCCAACATTCTGTCGATCATAGAATCGACTCCTTATGAAGTAGCTTGTCCATTTATAGCGGATGTTCCATAGCTCTAACGCCTTAATCGGATCAATATGGGAATCATTGATAATCAATGGATCGATAACTGGAAAATAAATCCGTGACAATTTAACCAATAATTTATTGATCGATGTGAGTATAGAGAAATGATCTTTCATCTTATCCTCGAGATTGTTTGATTTAATCTTTGATGTTCTTTTCTCAAATTCGATCTAAGGGGCATAGCAACGGCTTTCACCCTTAGTCGGTTTTAAATCGGTCATAGCAACAGCTTTCACCTGAGGGTCGTAGCAACAACTTTCACCCTTTTTGTTTTAATCGGTCATAGCAACAGCTTTCACTTGAGGGTCGTAGCAACAACTTTCAACCTTTTTGTTTTAATCGGTCATAGCAACAGCTTTCACCTGAGGGTCGTAGCAACAACTTTCACCCTTTCTGTTTTAATCGGTCATAGCAACAACTTTCACCTGAGGGTCGTAGCAACAGTTTTCACCCTTTTTGTTTTAATCAGTCATAGCAACAACTTTCACCCTTTTTGTTTTAATCGGTCATAGCAACAACTTTTACCTGAGGGTCGTAGCAACATCTTTCACCCTTTTTTCGTTATCTCGATCTAAAGGGGCATAGCAATGGCTTTCACCCTAGTCGATTTTTGAAGAGAGGTCGAGTGCCTATTCTGAAGATAATATATAGCTAATGGAGATACATAGAATAGATGAGAGAATTTTGACGATATAAATATTGATTCTTTCAATAATAGGAGACACAATAGATTCCCATAAAGAATAAAGATCGATAGATAATCCGAGAAATCGAATACATAATTTCCATTTCCCGCCATGCTTCCTAATATTGACTGCATTCCATCTTCGGGGATGAATTTCCCCATTTTTGTAAGTAACTTTATACGAGCCTTTCTTCTCAATTTCCATCACAACACAGGGACCAGCGAAATTGAGTTGCAATTTTCCTTCCATGTTTCGAAATTTGTATCTTACTTAAGACTAAGTTATCGACTCTGAAGGCTCGGATCCTGACCTGGTCGTATATTTTTCTTCGTACTAGTTCAGATTAGAATATCGTCCCTGGAACAGTTGGATGAGTTTCTGGCTATTGAGCCGTTCAAGATAGATTTATCGAGCTCATTGTAGACTAAATTCTGCACTCCAGCTATGTGAGAAGACTCTCCTCGAATGTATGTACTTCGCAGTAGGAATTTTTCGATCTAGCACCCGAATAAGGCCCCTCGGTGGGCGCCAATTGATCTTACGATATTTTGTAGGGGATCTTGATAGAAATAATAAAGAGCCAAAACAATATAATATGAAGGAGAAGATCAATAATATATATTCCGATTGTGAGTGTACATAATACAGAATACAAATAATATGGTTCCTATCCGAGCATTACAGGATGCCGCACGAGCTTAAGGCTAAATACATATAAGAGCGACCTCTAATTTCATCAGTGTTGTTGATCCGAGAGAGAGCTTCGAGCTGGGAGTGCATGGAAAGGCGTGTGTGTTGTCATAAATGCTTGGGATATTTATAGATGATGCGGTGAGCTAACTGAACCATCCACAGGGGAACATTCCTCGGCCCACAGGCTTGTGCCTGCGGTCGGCCCATCAGTGGTTTTCGACCAGAAGCTTTTACCTTAGTGATCGGACTGGGCTTGTCGTGCTTTGAGATCGACTTTATGCCTTTGAGGTCGGGATTAGTGATCTTCCGTCTATTTAACCCAGCATGAGTTCCGGTAAGTAATACCCCTCATCAGATAATAATTCATTAATTAATATGGGCTAGTTTAATTAATGTGTTTATTAAATGAACTTGCAAGACATGGGCCTTTAATTAAAAGCCCAGAAGAAGTCTTGCAAGACTAGGTTAAATGGGAGGCTTATAAAATGACTCTAAGTAAGACTCAAAGAAGTAGTTAGAAACCTAATCTCATTTTTGCACTCAAAATCCTGAGCCGCCGCCACGACCCTAGCCGCCCCCGGTCCTGCACAACCCCCTCTGTGCGTCGCCCCTCTCTGCCTGTTTTTCTATTGCTGGATCTTGCTCTGCAAGTAGATCTTGCCTTTCCTCCAGACAGCCTTCAAGATCTAGTTCGTAGCCAATAACTTGAAGGTGTCCTTACAATCCAGCTGGTGGGCATACTCTCTGGAGGTGAGACACTTGGATCACTACCTGTGAATCTAGAACAAAGCCAGAAGTTACCACCACCTTGCCTGTGGAGAGGTAAAATCGCATAACCCCCTTTATTTATGTTTTGTTGCTTGATTCAATCTTTTCGCATATATAAGATGGATTATTGTATCATGGGACTGATGGGTATCTCGAAAATTTTTTTTAATTCCGCACTTTCATTGTTTTGACAACCGAGATATCCCAACAGTAACTTCTGCTGAAAATGAACTGTTTAGTTCATTTGAGCAAATGATTGTGAATAATACTAGTATTGTTGATGCATTTGCTAAGCTTACGGAAGAGATTACATTGCTGAAAGAGCAAAACAGTTCTCTGAAACTTAAGGATGAAAGACCAAAAGAATCGGTTGACTATAAACTGCTTGAGCAAGAGAATGAATCTCTGAAAGCGGAATGTGAAGTCTATAAGGGTAAAATCATGGAACTTGAGAAAGTCATAGAGTCTCATGATAAATTTTCTACTGCATCAGATCACATGGTCTAGTAAACAGAAAATGCCTTTAGAACAGGATAAGATAGAACTGAACTATACTGAAAAATTCATATCTCCTGACAACAGTAAGGTCATTTTGTATGTTCAGATTACTAAAGCTGCTTCACCTGAGAAAAAACTAAAGAAGAAGAAAGCTCCTAAGGATAAAATGAACAAAGAGTCTAAGATAGAAAAACAGAGTGGTAAAGCTAAACAGAATAGTCCTAAGAAATTTGCTGATAAGAGTCCAATCAGACTAGTAACCAAACTAAGCCGTCTGTTAATGAACAAGCAAAGAGTAAACAAAAGAAGCATAAAAACAGGAAAAATCAAAATGCTTGGTATGGAAATGAGTCATCATATTATGTGCAACCTGCTGCATATCCACCATTTTATCATGCACCTCATTTTCCAACTTACTATGCACCTTACCCTAGTAATCCCATTCATGCATATTCTGCATATCATGCATCTTACCCTGCTTATGAACATTATCCACATCATACTGATTATCATCATAACACATCTGCTGATTATGATGAAAAGAAAACTATTCATGCTCTTGCTAAAACTCAAAAGCCTAAGAAGCCTAAGACTTCAACATCTTAGGTTGTCAAAGGTGAAACTAATCCTTCAGGATCCTCTCAATAAAGGGTACCTAAAACAATTTTCTTTTGTTTTGTAGATTAGGAGTAGGAGTAGGAGTAAAGTAGAGAAGATTTGGTATTTGGAGAGCGGATGTTCAAGACACATGTGTGGAGACATACGTGAGCTGACTGATGCCTCTGTTGTGGACGGTCCTAGTGTTACATTTGGAGACAGCAAATAAGGTAAGATTGTGTCATGTGGAAAGCCGATGAAAGGCAACATTGAGATATCTGACGTCCCTTATGTTAAAGGCCTCAAATACAATCTGCTGAGTATAAGTTAATTTTGTGACAAAGGTTTCTCAGTCATCTTTTCATCAGATAAGTGCTACGTTGAACAGATTGAAACAAAGAAGGTTATCTTATCTGGAAGAAGACAAGGGAACATTTATATAGTCGACTGGAATTCAAATATTTGTTTGGTGGCTTCTACACCAAGTGAAATTAGTTGGCTATGGCACAAAAGAATGAATTATGTGATTCTAGACCATCAACAGATTAATCAAGAATGATATGGTAGAAGGAATTCCTAAAACAGTCATGAGCAAAGACAAGCTTTGTGACGCCTGTCAGAAGGGTAGACAAGTCAAGTCATCTTTTAAAATAAAGAAGCACCGATTTTCAACCAGAATATTGGAGCTACTACATATGGAATTATTTGGACCCATTGATCCAATCAGCAACGGTGGAAAGAAATACTGCCTAGCTGTTGTGGATGATTTCTCAAGATACACCTGGGTTTCCTTCATGAATAAGAAAAGTGAAACCAAGGAGCATCTTACCAATCTGATGGAACTGATCCAGAATGAGAAGAGTATGAAAATATTGAAGATCAGTTCAGATAGAGGGACTGAGTTTACAAACTCTACTGTTGAAGATTATTGTAACATCAAAAGAATCAGTCATGAGTACTCTGCTGCCAGAACCCCTCAACAAAATGGAGTTGCTGAAAGGAGAAACAGAACTCTGAAGGAATCTACCAGAACCATGATAACTAAAGTAAAACTTCCCCAAAGATTCTGGGCAGAAGCCACAAATACAGCATGTTATACCCAGAACAGATGCATGATCAACAAGAGTCAAAACAAGACACCTTATTAAGTTTGGAACAACAAGAATCCTAATATTCATTATCTTAGGATTTTTGGTTGTAAATGTTATGTTTTGAATGCCTGATGAAGCTGTTTTTGTAGGATACTCTACTGTTAGTAAAGATTACAAAGTCTTTAACAAAATAAATTTACATGTAGAAGAATCTATTCATGTAGTGTTTGATGAACCAAACCAATCTTCTGAAAAGAATCAAAGTACTAATTCAAATATGTCTACTGATTTTCAGTAATTGAGTGTTGAAATAAAAGAAGAATATGTACCCATTATACTACATGACTGATGTACCAAGTTTTCGCCGATCACAAGTCCACGTCGACAATCGATTTACATGCCTTCGACGAAGATCAATTACTTATATTATGTATCAAAATACGTCGATCCAGTCGTATGAAGACATCGAGAGACGTCGATCTTCTCATATGAAGATACCTGTTCGTCTCCTTATCGATACCTCTTCTATCGACATGGATAATGTCGATATCTGCCATACTTTTTACCCAAAAGGGTCGAATCGAATACAGAAGATCCGATCCTGACCTAAAATGTCCTATCACAACCCATTCTCTATAACTGAAAATGTCTTGTCAGGATCCGATCCATTAACCCGTGCGAAAGGCTATAAATAACCCTCATTAATTACAGAAAATGGTATGCTCTCTTACCTGAGTCTTAACTACCCATTTCATCCATCTCTAACTCGACACTTACTTAAGCATCGGAGGGTTATCGCCGGGTAACCACCGGCATTAACCTGACGTGGTTGTCTTTGATTGCAGGTTTCGATCCCCGAGAACAAATAGAAGAAAGGTTTGATAGATCTACCAATCTTCATATTGAAGAGATGTGTTAAAACCTGATACCACATCACTCGATTATTCTAAATACTATTATCCAACCAAAACACACTCATCAATTGGCACCGTCTGTGGGAAACAATAACTCTGAATCGAATAAAGATGACTACGCGTTCAATGGCCGCTCTTGCTCGAGAACGGAATGGAAACCAAGACCAACTTAGGGAGGGTCAAGGAGATAGCATGCCTCCCAGGAATCAAGATCGTTTATCGGGGGAAGATGGAGAACCTTCCAGACCCCCTGCGCCCGAGATCGTCCAAATGACGAGGAAAGACGTGAGAGCCCTACTCGACGAAGCTATAAAAGAATGGTTAGCTCAAGCGGCTAAAGGGAATGTCGAGGTTCCTCAAGGACGACGAAAAGGAAGAAAGAACTAATCGCAGAAGCAAGGATTGACATGGACAAAGCCAGCAGCACTAATGATCAAGACGATGAACGGGGAGTATGTCAAACGAACATGGAATGGAAATCCTATGCATAAAGCAATTGCCCTATGTTTGTGTTTGGATAAGCTTTTACTTTATTTTTATCTAATCCGTGAATTCTGTTGGAGTTACATATATTGTAGCAAAATTGACAGATAGGACTGAACAGATCACCCCAAGCACTCCTCAAAAGTCGCGGGCATCAAGTCGACATATAATGAAAGCTATTAATAAGCTAACTCCAAGCACTACTTGAAAGCCGCGGGCATCGAGTCGACATATAATGAAAGCTATTAATAAGCTAACTCCAAGCACTCCTCGAAAGCCGCGGGCATCGAGTCGACATATAATGAAAGCTATTCAATAAGTTATTATTTCTCGACAACCACAGTGGCATCGAGCTGAAACCAACATTCGAGGAAGGTAAGCTGATTGTTCGAAAGATTGACAGTTGCGATAATATCGATAGAAAACTCGACAGAAACAATTGAAGTAAAAATAAAAAGTTTTATTCCATCTCAAAAATCGATACAGTTACAAGGGTCGAATATGTTACAATCGAGATAATAGCGGAAAACTCGAAAAACCTACTACAATCTATTACAAATTGCAAACCAAATAACCTTCTTCGTCGATTATCGGACTATAGAGGGGCACTCGGATGGATTCGTACATATTCTGCAACCAAACTCCTCTGATATAAAGCTCGATAACGACCTCGGATGACACCAGAGCACGTCTTCCTCAATGCACCGATCGATGAGAGATAAAGCTACAAATAGTTATCTCACTAACCGATGCATTGTGGAAACGGCTCCCGAGGTCGTCGATGGTCTTAGCGAAGGCCAGGGGAATCTCCTTCCTTTCATGGCAGCAGCTAGCTCGGGAAGACACACCATCTCAGTCAATGTTATGACCATGGGTGATGGTCTCTATGCATTGACCGAGAGATGGGAGAGGAAAGAAGCGTTTATGGATATTTTTGTGCTTTAGGTCCTCCACCATCTGATCGGCTGCCCTACCTTCTACCTCACCCCTGGCTCATCAAGTATGTCGATACCTCGAGACATCGACACTCAGATACAAGACGAAGAGTATCCAAGCATCGACATAATAAGGTACCGCCGACACCGGCCTCGTCATCCTTACCGATCCCACCCATTCAAACGACGAGGCCTACACATTGGGAAAACCCCTTTACCGATACCACCCAATCGAAGATAAACTTGATCCCTTCCTTGATCAGGACGTCGGGTGGAATGAAGAGGTGCAAAGATGAAGAGTGCACCCCTCGATAGTATAATAAAGGAGAGGTTATTGAAGGCAATTTTTGTCGGATTACATATTAAATAAAACATGTTAGATTGTTTGGTATGAATAATGGTGGGTACCCCCCCTACTTATTTATAGACCAGGGCCATCAGATCTGACGGCTCAGATTTGTTATGATCAACGGCCCAGAATTTAGGCATTAAATAGGACGACTCCCGCGCTGCCCAAAGAACCCCACGTGGAACGCGTCCAACGGTTCCAAAGGGCAGCACGATCAGTGGCTAAGATTGACCCTATTAAATGCGTCGACTACCTCTACAACTTCGCTGCTATGATCGACTGATCATTAGTCGGAATGTCGGCCCCCGGTACCAAAAGGCCTTCTCGTACATCGACCTGAAATGGCAATACTCGTCTAAATCGACACATTAAGGCTAGCTTTGTGCATATCGATTATCCGAGATCAATGAATCGGCGAAATGAATGATTTCAAAGGACCAATCAATAGCTCGAATATGTGACACTTTCCAATTACTCCCATTCCAAGCTTTGAAGAATCGATAGATAACGATAATTTAATGGAAAACGGAAATATAAGGGAAATCATTTCAAGAGGCTTATGCTCGCCTATGAAATTTTACCCCAAAGAAACGAGTATTTATAGACAAAAGTTTCCCATCCAAGGGTTCAAAATCAAACTTAACCCTAGGGATTGGTACCTGCTCAGCAGACAAGTACTGACAATCAGGACCACATGCCAAGATAAACTCGGTTCAAAAGTCAAGAATGACAAATAATCAACAGATAAATATTATTACAGAACCAGATAGGAATAATGTTCAAAATGCCACTCGAGCATGACTCGACGATGCATCGTCGATAATCGAAAGTACAAATAACAAATAGACAAATTTAAATGATCACATAGAGCCAGGGCCGTAGCGGGTCTCATAGTCGAGCTTGTCCAGATGGGTCGATTCCTTCGAAGCTTCAGGGACATCCTGTTGAATGGCCTCCTCAGGCTTCTCAGCCTTCTCGGCTTGAACAGCAAGGAGAAAACTGAACTTGTGAGCCTCGGGATCTTCTTTATCACTCTCTACTGAAGGGATCTCCACCTCTTTGCCATCCTCATCTAGAGTTTGGATCCATCTTCTTCTCGTCGAACTTATCATTGAGAAAACCCCAAGCTCGACATTGTTTCCACCCTCTGATGACCATTTGGATCAAACCATCACTGAACTGCCGATCCACAAGCTCTCGATAGATGATGCTGTTGTAAAACTCAAGCACGACTTACTTCCTTTCCTCGGACGTCAAACTCCGATGATGATCCAAGGCCTCCTGCTGACCCTTGGCAAAGCCATCAGCCTCCTTCTCTGTCAACTGTTTCTCAAAGTCAATCCTCAACGTCGATAATTCGACCTCCAATTCGGCAATCCGAGCATCCTTAGTCAAAACTTCCCCCTCAAGGCTTTTGACCTTCCCATTCAGAACGACTATCTGCTCCCTAGCCTCCTTATCATGACTTTTGAACCTCTCGGCGCATTTCCGTGCTGCATCTGCCTTACAGGCGTTATGGAAAATCAACTGGTTACTCTGCGAAGGTGCAATGTCGTGTTACAGAATCATGATGATATCAAACTAATAAGAAATCGACAAAGTTACGATTATAAGAGTAAGACAATACCGCCATTTGTAGAGCCACCTGTAAACGAAGGATGTCGACAGTATCGAAATTTAGCAACACCTGATGATCGACGAGAGGCAAAGTTGAGCAAAATTTGTCCCAAACTTCAGGACTAACGTCGGTACGAAGGAAAGCAGGATTAATCATCGAACTTTGAGCGACTTGGCACCCATCCTCCTCTTCTGATTCTCCACGATGGTTCTTATTGATTCACGGGGACCGACACTGACGGGACCTCCAGTCGATTGGCTATGGTTGACGCCGGACTTAGTCCTCTTGGGTGAAGGCATTTCTTTTGTCCCTTCCTCTGGAGGAACAGATCGTTTAATCTTGTCCGAAGAACTTTGCTTCTCGGGATAGGGGGTAGATGGAGGAGGGAGAGTACTCGACTGCATCGACGCCTTAGTCCTTGCCTCTTTTTCGCGAGTCGATGGAGAGGCTGAAGAAGCAGCTGCCAACTTTTGCTCGGCTTTCAACACAGAAAGAGCCACATATCGACTAGTCATAACTACGGATTCTGAGCAAAACAGGATAGTTAGTCAACAATCGAATAAAATAAAACAAAAAAGAAAGTATTATGACTACCTAAAGAAGGACTATTGATAGGTGGTGGTGAAATCGACATTCCCCCCAAACTCAATACCGGTTCCCGCAAGAGTTGATTGATATCATAACTCGACTTCGATAACTGCGAAAGAAAATCTGGCCCCCAAGAAGGTTCAGGGACGTTCTTCAAAAGAATGCCGCCCGATTTCCACTCTCGTTTGGTTCCCCAAATGAAGTTTTTAGGGGTGCGAACAAAGACGAATGTATGTTTCCAACCTTTTCCACGAGAAGACTTAAGGTCACTTAAGAACCTAACATTAGGTCTCGACTTAACAAAGTAAAAACCCTCATTCGACTTACGCGAGGGGCCTACAGTAAAAAGAGCACAAAAATTTGCGAAGGAAGCTTGCTGACCTAACGCTTTCATGACCAAACAAAAACGATGATATAACCTACCGCATTAGGAACTAGTTGGGTCGGACAAAGGCCGAGACCATTAACTATGTCGATAAATTCTTTGGCCAAGGGAAAACGAAGACCATTCTCGAAGGTATCAATATGAAAAGCACGACAATCCCTAGGGGGGTCATTCATTCTTTGATCGTGGTTGGGATGAAGAACGGTTCATCCCTTAGGGAATTGAAATTTCTCCAATATCGACTCAACTGATAAACGTAAACGACTTGCCGACATCATGTTGAAATACTCTATGGTCCGATAATGTTCCGAGGTCGAACTAGATGGGACGACCTCTTTGGGAACGGTTTCGACAATGCCCAAAAGATGGGCAGAAAGAGGACTATGAAGGGGTCCCTCGAAAGGAAGGTCGAAATGTGACATTATAGATTTGGGCGACATACCCTCACTCTCACCTACCGACTCATTACCTATCGACATAGAATGATTTGACATAAAGAGAATAGAAATAATACCTAAAATACGAACGACTTCGTCTTAACCGACTGGGAAACTCGACCGACAGTCGCTCCGACGACTTATCTCCGATATAAGCAAAAATTTTGAGAAATTATGAATAATTGGGCAAGGACGCAACCCTATTTATAGTAGCGAATGGTCAAAAGGCGCGCTCTTTCAGAAGTTATGACAAAAAGTCCAAAAGAAGCCCAAGGCCCAATAGACTCCCTCTCCATACTTAAAGAACTAGATAAGCGCGGACGCAACGACAAATTCCAAAATGAAGTAAAAAAGGAAGAAAAATCAGCAGTGAATTGTCGATTACATTTGATCGATTAACAAAAATAAATCGATGTACTCGAAAATTACATACGAAGAGTTCAAAAAACAAGTTCAAAACAAAAACCATATCAATATCATAATTACAGATAAATCTAAAAATCCTAGGAGTCACTTGTTGGGTATCAGTTTCCCAAATTCATGAGATCGAGCAAGCGCTTCCTGCACTTCCAAGTCTGCAAGATTAACTTCGAGCTCACACTTTTTGTTGAGCTCCGGTCCTATGAGATCATAGTCGAACTCCCTATTATTCAAGAATCCGCGATGCATCAATTGGGCCACGGTCTTCTCGTGCATTTGAATCAACTCCGGACCCATTCTAAGATCGGCAAGATAATTAAAAACAGGGGAATTAACAAATTCCCTCGCTATTTCAAGCCTCTGCTCAGACGACACGACCCTCACCGCCGGAGGATAACCCCTTCGGAGCTGATCATTCTCCCTCATCGCCGAACTCCACTGCCGAGTGGCATCCTCGAGCTGCTGATCCCTTTCTTTTAGCACCTGCGCATGTTTCGACTTCAGCCTTGCTATCTCGCTTTTACACTTGTCAAGCTCCTTATACGCATTCTCAGCCTCGAGATAACCTTGGAACATGTATTGCATCGCCTGTGAAGGTCGATGCTCATAGTGAATATCGACATATATAATGAATCACAATCAAATTTGTAAAAACTAAGAGCAAAACTTATGGCGGCCAATGTTCGACCCCCATGATGAACATTCTCTTGAATCGTGAACCGAGATAAACTCTCCTGATCTCGGGGATAGATGCTGTGAATGAAAGAAGCAAAAGCGGGAACCATTGAACCCTGGTCCAGAACACTTGTGCTATCATTCAATTGGGCGGGGTGTGACAACCGTGATTTGAGCCACTCCGATAAATCCCAATTAAGATCGACACCTTCAGATAAATGCAGAGAACTAATCCTTTTTCCATCCCTAAGAGGTCGCACGGGAATTCCAGGTTCATCGGCAACCGCCTCCTCGGCTATCGGTTCCTCAACGTCTTCGACCCTCTGTCTCTTTCCCCTTCTGATTTCTTCTCGACGAGCAGCAGAACCTTCCCCCATCGATATTTTCCAAAAATCGCCGACATATCGACCACGCGATACAGTCCCTCGACTCTGAACACCGTGACTGGACTGACCCGGGGTCACTGTAATATGCTTGGGTTCCTTCGGGGGTACTACAGCCTCAGTCAACACCTCATCTGCGATATAAAAACGAAGGAGAATAAATAAAGCATGGATAAAGGAAACCATGAATTATATGGATATTGGCTTACCCAAACTAGGATCGTTAGCTCCCCTGGTCGACCTCGAGAGCATACATGCCCGTAGTCCAGGTTCTTCTATCAATTTGTTGACGTCCAGGTTCCTCCTTGAGTGGGTGATTTTCGAGCCATCTGAGATCAGGTTGCAAATCTGGATGTTGTCCTCTTGCTTGATCTTGCAACACTACTGTTGGAGTTCCAGTAGTAGTCTGTTGAACAGTCTCCGGTCTGTCAGATGTTGGTAAATCGTCTATTAGACAATCAGTAGACTGATTTTGAACAGCACTTGAGCTAACAGCTAAGTAGAGGTCATTGATGAGTGTGTTTTGGTTGGATTATAGTATTTAGAATAATCGAGTGATGGGGTATCAGGTTTTAACACATCACTTCAATATAAAGATAGGTAGATCGATCAAACCTTTGTTCTATTTTTTGTCGGAGATCGAAACCTGCAATCAAAGACAACCACGTCAGGTTAATGCCGGTGGTTACCCGGCGATAACCCTTCGATGCTTAAGTAAGTGTCGAGTTCGATATGGATGAAATGGGTAGTTAAGACTCAGGTAAGAGAGCATACCAATTTCTATAATTAATGAGGGTTATTTATAGCCTTTCGCACGGGTTAATGGATCAGATCCTGACAAGACATTTTCGGTTATAGCGAATGGGTTGTGATAGGACAATTTAGGTCAGGATCGGACATTCTGTATTCGATTCGACCCTTTTGGGTAAAAAGTATGGCAGATTTCGACATTATCCATGTCGATAGAAGAGGTATCGATAAGGAGACAAACATGTATCTTCTTATGAGAAGATCGACGTCTCTCGATGTCTTCATATGACTGGATCGACGTATTTTGATACATAATATAAGTAATTGATCTTCGTCGAAGACATGTTAATCGATTGTCGACGTGGACTTGTGATCGGCGAAGACTCGGTACATCAAGAGTCCCCCAAGTTCTAGAGTTCGAGTGAAGGTCGAAGTCTGGAAGTTTTGATGCTTTTCGTTGGTTTTGAATTTTTTTTTTTTGAACATAGTATAGTGGTAGTCCCCCAAGTTCTAGAGTTCGAGTGAAGGTCGAAGTCTGGAAGTTTTTGATGTTTTTTATCCTGCTCTATGTTTGCCAAACAAGGCTTTTGTGTATTTCAAACAAACATTGGCGGTAAATTCAAAATTTTTTAATTTGGCGGCAATCCCTTATACAGGCGAGGAGATGAAACGTCGCGTCGTTATCGTGGAGGTATGCGAAAAGTCGTGTCCTTTGGAGGGTTAGTTTCGTAATTTAGTGAGGAGGTGTGAAGCGGTATTTACTTTTTCTATATATAGGTCTTTTTTACCGTAAACGATTTTATCTTAAGTGAATTTGTTACTCTCGGAGCAGTGTGTCGATTTCGAGAAAGTTAGTTGATTATATAAGTCGTATTTTTATATATTCAAAAAATCGAGAGCAAAAGATGTCGGAAGGGCCTTCTATTCCAGATAGTGGCTTTGTCGATGCCTTTGTTGATGAGGTTTTAAACGAACACGTCGATGCCAATGCGGGGAAGAGGGAAGAATCAGGCGACAACGAGAATACCCGACAATATCAGACCGAGGGGGCTTATTATGAGTTTCAGGCTGGTGGTCACAAGAGATCAGCTGCTGCCATGTTGTCTGCCTTCGCGATACCGCCGGGCTGGAGCTTAACGATTCCTTAAAAGGAAGACCGAATGCACGAGCCCCCGACTGGTAGCTTCGCGATTCATGAAACGTCGATGGAGCTAGGGTTTCGAGTACCAAAAAGGTGGAGGTATCTAAACATGTGGGCAAATTACAACAAAATTGGGATGGACCTTACATCGTCGTTGGCGTAGGAAAAAAGGGTTCATACAAAATTGCGCACATGGATGGAACACCCTTACCAAGAACTTGGGATGCTGTCAACCTAAGAAGATACTATGGACGTTGATGAAGCAGCCCCTAAATGTTATTTTTCATAATTTTAATTTCATCCTTGCGAAATAATTCTCCTAGTTAACCATTTGATTACAATTTACGATAATAAAAGCTTTTGCTTAAATCTTCTAAACTATTTTGATATTACGATTAAGTTTTATATATATATATATAAAAGAGCCATTTGCTTAACAATAAAGGGTTAAAACCAATAACTGGTAGAAAACCCAAAAGTTGATTGAGTAAAACCGATTGGTTTGGTAAAAACTCATCGATCTCCAATCTACGAGTAAGGGGTTAAAACCAAAAAATTGGTAAAACACCTAAGTATAAAATGAGTAAAACCGATTGGTTCGGTAAAAACTCATCGATCTCTAATCTATGAGTAGGGGGTTAAAACCAAAAAAAATGGGTAAAAAACCTAAGTATAAAATGAGTAAAACCGATTGGTTCGGTAAAAACTCATCGATCTCCAATCTACGAGTAAGGGGTTAAAACCAAAAAATTGGTAAAAAACATAAGTATAAATTGAGTAAAATCGATTGATTCGGTAAAAAACTCATCGATCTCCAATCCACGAGTAAGGGGTTAAAACCAAAAAATTGGTAAAAAAACCTAAGTATAAATTGAGTAAAACCGATTGGTTCGATAAAAACTCATTGATCTCCAATCTACGAGTAAGGGGTTAAAACCAAAAATTGGTAAAAAACCTAAGTATAAATTGAGTAAAACCGATTGGTTCGGTAAAAACTCATTGATCTCCAAATTACGTGTTAAAAGGTTAAAACCAATAATTGGTAAAAAAACCTAAGTATAAATTGAGTAAAATCGATTGGGTCGGTAAACATTCATCGATCTCCAAATTACAAACTAATGGGTTAAAACCAAAAAATTGGTAAAAAACCTATGTATTAACAGAGTAAAACCGATTGGGTCGGTAAACGCTCATAGACCTCGACTATATCAATTTATATAATGGTCGAATCACAATACTAAGTTACTCGCAAAAAACAGAAAAATATGCAAAGGATATGAAGAAAACCAAAGTTTTATTAGATTTATCGTACATAAATACATCTCTCGCTTTATAGATGGTTACAATACAATAAATGGAAAAAACCTATCCAATAGATGGAAGCTTTAATGACAATGTCCACGGAAACATCAATCTCCTCCCAAGTACCTCGACATTCTTCTTCAACCACCTAAGAAGCATGCTAGAGTTCTTTGTTTCGATGGCCAGGCTCGAAAGATCAATTCCCTTATTAATCGAAATAACCACTACAAGCCAGATATCTTGTACCAGTCATTCAACCAAAATGCAACTCCGCTTGACAGCTTGCTGCAGTTGTTCATCCGAAGCGAGATCCCACGCGGAATGTACTAAAAGTTAAAATCTACCAGCACACCCCGACATGGAGGCACTCCGAAAGTAACCTCCAAGAATGAGGATACTAGGTAGATATGAACCCTCCATGTGATAATCAAATACCACGGACCCTTACCCTTTGGAGATTAAGGTTAAGGCCGCATGGGACTTGTCAGTACTAGGTAGGGCGTTAATGGGACTCGTCAGCAACAGACATGATGGATGACAGACGATCACGACATGCTTGATCATAATAATGTTCTTTTATAAAGATTATGTGGACGCTTGGCAAAATAAAATTAGAAGAAACTGTATTTCCCATCTTCGTAATGTGGATAAAAATGGTAAATGAGGTGTTGCCTCTTATAGGGTAACCAAAGTTAATCCTACGGATAGAAAGTGATAACATCAACAGAGAAAAACCTGACATATCGACTTCCCGTATTTAATGCAAATAAGTTGGAACGGCCGCAGTTGAGGTCAATGACGCCCCTCTACAAAAGGGAACAAGCAAAATCGAAATGACTAATCGTGTCAAGATCGATTCTCGATGATCAAACTGGTCGATTGAAATATTTTATCAGTCTAAGGTGATATCTAAGTCACATTGATAAGAAACCCCTCAAGAAATAAAGTAAAGCAGTTTAACAAGCAGAGTGATACTACTCAAAATACGAGATCTGTTATTTTTACAGCATATCACAAGAAAAAGTGATGAAATTACAAAATAGTTGATCGTTTTGAGAGTCTATATAGAATGAATGAAGTAGAATCCAGCTTTCCTCTTAGAGTCCAAGAAATCTGCCAGAGTATAAGGAGCACCAGTTTTTCTCAATTAGACAGATGAGCTTGTCACTGCCTAATCTTCCAGAAGAACTGCTAAAAGAGGTCGTGGCACGCTAGATCTAAAGGACAGTTCTACATTTTCCAATTCCACCCATACCAACTAATTGGCGTAAAGACATGGTACATGAAATAGTTGTTTAATTTGGGGACTATGAAAATAACAATCTGTGTAGAGGTACATTCCTTATGGAGAGAATGAGGATTACTATATCAGAAGAATATATTCCGTACTTAGAATGTTTAAAAGAGGAAATGAAGCTCTTATATAGAATTTTGGAAAAGACGAAATCATGTCTAAGACCTGCGGGGCTCGAATGTCGACGAAGACGATGGGATTAATTCCCGACCAAGTTATGGTAGTACCTCGACGAACTATTTAAGCAAAAAATTGGGACTCAGTTCTCAACTTAAATATATTGACTTACGTATCTCGCCTACACGATGGACATAAAAATCAAGCTATGAATCTCAATGAGAGTCAAAATATTGGATATGAATTTCGATAACAGATATGGATTGACAATATCAACATGAAATATCGAATTCATTACAGCTAAAAAATGTTCATAAATATTTGGTACGAAATGGACGCAACAGATTAAGATCAAAATGGTTTTATTAAATAAGTAATTACATTCAACAATATTACAAGATCAGGAAAACTTTCCTACTACATTAGAATTTACAACTGTTACAGAAGACTAATGGTATTCTATCGACTACGTTGATTGATCTCCGAGTTGTTGCATGTACTTCTCGAGATAGGCTCCTTGATGATGAAGTATACTCCTTGATCAGAAAAGGACACTACTCCCTAGTAACACAGCCTCGACAAGGGAGGCCTACATATTCAACAATTGATTTTGCAAGGACGCCGGACGGAGAAAATTGTAACAACACTTCACCTATCCCTTACAAAGTAACCGCCATCATCGAACGGAATACCAAGGAACGGAAGTGTTGGCCCTTTTAATGAATTAACCAGCTTTCCGTTAAAACTGGCTTAGATATAAAGGATCCTCCGGAAAAAGATGAATCCTCCAGTTTTCCAATTCCACCTAAACCAAAATAGAGAGGAGATGTGTGAAAGTTAACACGCCATTTGGTTTGACAAAAAACCTCATGAGTTAATTCTTCTGGAGCAAAAGTAAAAATTGAGGTTAACATAATTGAATCCATCTGAGATAATTCGGGAAGCCTCCCTTACGTATTTATAAGTCTGGAAAACTTTAATATCAAGAGAAAGAAGAAGAAACGTCGTATTTCTTGAAACAAGGAGGCATTATTAAAAGTGACCTTTGGAATTCCAAATTAGACTTATGTCTAGTCAACAAAGGTATCGTACCTATTCCGACCTTGAAAGAAAGTCAACAAATATCTCATTCCTAAATAAGACGACCTACTTGCTCGGAGAATTTCACATTAAGCCCAGCAAAATCCTTTTCATCGTAGAAGCTACTCAAATCGAGGACTACTGACCCCTTAAATAAATTAACAAGTTCTACGATGAAGCAAAGAATTATGTACGACTTAATATAAAGATGTATGTCTAGTCGACAAAGGTATCATACATATCCCGACAACTAATTAACCGATTTATATCTAATCATTCCTAAACAAGAAGAACCCGCATATTCCGCAAAGGATTTCACATAAAGAACTTTTGCAAGACTTAATATAAAGAAAATTTGTCATATCTAAATATTTGACATATGGTCAAAGAAGCCATGATCAAGCTATGGGTTTGTTATATGAACTTCCTATCAGTTTTATAGTTACAAAATCATAATGACGGGGAGATGAAACGTTGTTGAATTCCCACTTGAATAATGACCTTTCAGATTCTCAAAGACTAATGTCTACTCGAGAAGTGATTCATACCACACTCCGACAAAGATAAGGGTCAGCAAAAATATATATCCAATACGACATCATTCACACAAAAATTGGTGAAATAACATTTCTAACAACGGAAACAAGTTTCTCTTACTTGTCTGTCCATAAAAAAAATTAAAAAAAAAAAGAAGAAGGGAAGCCAGCTAAGTTAATGCGGCTGATCGGAACTGGAAGGCCTGATCGAAGAGGTGTTCCTCGGAGTCGGAGTGCCCAAAAACGTCATCAGCTTGTCATGGCGCTTCTGATAACCTTGCTAATAACCTTCATCGAAGGCACCACGTCAAGTCTCCTGTTGAATCCGAGACTCTACTACTCCCTCTAGATTTGTATTCAGTTGAGCAAGATCATGTCTCTCACTCCGAGGAGCCAGATTATCCTCATGCAATTGATTGATTTCATCAATAAGAAGCTCATTCTGAAGTGAGAGTCTCTCACGAGAACTGATCTCGACCTACATCTGATTTCTCATGCCCTCTGCTAAACCAAGTATCATCGTTTTGAATGCCTAGCTGGAAGGCAATGTACTTCCCCTGAAGAAATAAAAGGCGTAATTAGTAAGCAGCCCGAACAGTAAAGAAAAATTATGGAGAATAAACTAAAATGTACCTGCTCAAAAAGTTTGAAAAGAGATTGAACAAGGCGAATGTTGGAAACATCCTCGTATCTCTTTAATTCGCCAGGTACTAAGTCCAAAGTTCTAGGACAACGCGTTGGGCTCACAAGGACCAGGCAGAACGGAATCAAGTAGGACCCCATCATCGCGAGGAGTTTGAGACCCCATGATATCATAAACCTGCTCTTTGACACAACAATCATCCTGCTGGGGCAGAGAATCTCTCGCATTAGGACTCACAAGAATTTCTTTCCCCGAGGTAGAAAAACGAACTTGCCGATCAGACCCTTGATCAATCCGACCTTCTGAAGAAGTCCCGACCTCAGCCGAAGAAACCATCGCGTTAGTATCAGTAAACAGGGAAACTCTGAGTAACAGACCGCGCATGAGAACTATACAAAAGCGAATCTAAAGATGGACCACCACTAGCCAGCCCATCAATTTTCTCTGCTTGACTTTGACCGATGGCTAAATCAGTAGTAGGGTTAGCAACAGTAGGGTTAGTTTGAACACGACCTTAGAATCATGCTCGAAAGAAGGGATGGAGGTTGGGATAACTATCCCCAAAGCTCGTTCATTGGAGGACATATCTCCCAAAGCAACACGCCCAGGAGAATCTCTTCTCTGAACGTCCGCTGTAGAAGAAGGGTTCGATTGAATATCATGTTGGGTAGAAGATTGGTGTAGGGTTGCGTCACCCACTCCGCTCGGAGTAAGAATAGACGCATGCACCCCCGAGTTGGCAGATGCTCGGGGTTTAGGAGGGTCAGAAGAAGGTCCCCTAGTTCGAGATCTCTTAGATCTAACGTTCCTGGAGGGGTCACGCGAAGGGCGCCTGGAAGTATTGGAGAAAAGAGAACTTATTCTCGAGGAATGCAAGAAATGTTTGAAAAATCGAGGAGAACGCTCGAACTACTTGAGACAATATTTTATCTAAGTGGGGACACGCGGTAAAATAGCGAAGAAGTTTTTACCTTAGTATTTATACTAAAGGAAAAGACGCGACGGACCCTGAAAGAAGCGCGAAATGGTTTATTCTAAATTCTATGGAGTTATGCTCATTTGAATACGCTAAATAAAATAAATTATTCAAATAAAGACTTATGTCTAAATGTTTTGAATAGATGATAAAATAAAGTCATGGGGATAAAATACAAACTATCTTCATACAAAGGAGAATATTGTAAATTTACAAAATTATCTCATGACGATTAGTTTTCCTGAGTCTTCTCGTTGGCACCCTCTGGAATCTGCTGGTCGGTTACACCATGAATCTCCTGGTTGGCATTATCTTGATGCTCTGGTTCAGCATCCTCCTCTTCCTGGTCGCTCAAACTACCGGCCCTCGGAGGATCAGCGTCGGGAAGAGGCACGGGCAAATCAGCTCCAAGCTCCTTTACCAAATGTGGGAGATGCTTGTAATCCACTGTTAGAACATCAGCAGAAGAATACTTCCGACCATTCCGATCTAGGTTGACATGGATGGTTTTAAAATACTCTTCTCTACGATCCTCGATCAAGTCAAAAGCCACCATTTGGTGAACTGCCTTCTTGAAAGTATTCTCCAAAAGTGGACCCACCATTTGATAGACCAGAGCAGTATGAACCGGAGAACCAAGGAATTCTCGAATAACTCTTTCCTTGGGGCTCATGCCAGAACGGTCGATCAGACTATCGAGATTGTCATCTTCTCCCTACTCGTCGAGAGAAGCTTGAAGACGAGTGACCCGGGACTCGAGCTCGCTAATACGAGTAGCGTGCTGGACTTGTTGGTCGTCTAGCTCCCTAGCCAACTGATCTGCCCGCTACTGAGCACGAGTAGCATCCAGAATACTATTGATTATATGAGGATCGTTTGTCCCCAAATCCGGATCGCCATCGACTCGTGGCGGTTGTAGAGGACGTGGAAGGCCCTGCCCCACTCAATCCTTGCTCTAGATCAGCCACCTTATGAAGGAGAACTTTGTTCCTCTCTTCCAGAAATTGACATTGATGCCTCAGTAGAGCTGACTCGTACATGGAGGACACCATACAACCACCAGTCTGGAAGCTCAAATAATCAGTAAAACAGAAAAGGCCCTGCTAAATGAGATGAGAAAGAAAATTTAGAAAGTATGGTAAATCTCATCTTACTCTGACATGAGATTGGGCGGCCTTTGCCAGTTTCCCCAGTGGATCCTTCTTCAGCAGCCGCTGCATATCCCTCGTAAAGATAGAAGAAAGGAGAATCCGTGTGGCTTTATCTGCAGCACTTTCCCTTTAATCGTTAACCAGTGTGTCACGGTCGGAATAACCTACCGCTCTATTTCCTACAAGATGATCCTCTATCATCTCGACCACCGTAGCTTTTGGGTTCGGCTCACCCAGCAATGCAAGGTTCTGACCTGAACGATCATAAACCTGCTTCCTTCTCTTCGCTACAGCACCAGAAGAATTAGGTATCGACCATGACCGGTAGCTGCGAATACCAAGTGAGGATCTAAGAGAAAGGGGATGATATCCCTGTCCTGTCCTAATGGCGGATGAGGAAGCCGAAGTTTGAGAAGAGGAAGGCCTGTGAGGGACGTCTTCAGAGACTTCTAGGGTCCCTTCTCCGTTGTCATCAGAATCAGGATCTTGGTCTATTTTTCTCTTTCGAGAAAATCTTTGCTCTATAGGCTGGTTTTAGCTGTTTTGGTGGATTTAGATAGGACCATTTTTCCCCATCTTTGAACGCCTGGAATTTTCGACCATAGAAGCTACAGAGAAACAAAAAGAGAGTTACGAATGATAGTAAATATAAGAGCAATCAAAATATACTGGCGGAAAGAGGAAGGCTTACCAAGTGAGCGAGCAGGAATTTGAACAGGATAATTATGAGGACTTAGGCTGGCTTTCCTAAGAAAAGCCTCTCCTATAAGAACGGCGCATTGATATTTATCCGACCGCATGTCCTTTATCATGTCCAACAAGGATGGGTCATCAGGAATCATTTTTCCTTCGACTGTGCGGCCACCAAATGTCCATTTGGATTCATGGTCCCAAGTAAAAGGCACTCTCGACCCATCAACCAAAGTTTTATGAGTTGGAGGCCGAACGAAGAGAAAATGAAGTTTCCATTCAGAATTACTGAAAACAGGTGAATCAAAAATAGAACGGCTAGACCTTTGGCTCGCAAAAAAGTAGCCATGGTTCAAAGAGCTGGAAAGGTTAAAACGAAATAATTGGTAAAAGTTGCGAAAGGAGGGCTGAAGACCTTTAGCAACCATTAAAACAGAGATAGAAACAACGGAAGCTACAAAGTTAGGAACCAACTTAGTTAAAGAAACAGTAAAGATATTTAGTATCTCCAAGAAAAGAGGAGCAGGGGAAGTCTAAGGACATGTTGGAAATGAGCAGTATAGAAGGCATGACAACCCTTCGGAGGAGAAGTAACCCTATCCGTAGAGGATGGAAGAAGAATTTGGGAGCCTTCAGGAAAGTACTTGCTGTAATTATTCCACAGATCACTCAGATGATCCTCGTTGAATGCGCAAACAAGATGTTCGAGCGGATCAAAAACTTGAGGATTGGCACCCTTGATTTTATTAGAAGCCTTAGCAGCTACTTCAGCATCGGTAAGGATGCTCACTTTGAATGTATCCTTCTCCGGAACATATATGTCTAAAGCCTCCGTTTGGTCGGGGGGAGTACTTTGAGAACCTTCAAGGTCAACGATGGCGTTTATGTCATCGGTGGTTGAGGAATTAGGATTTCTGAAACTGGAAGCCATTATAAGGGGTTGTCCGGATATATTGTCGAAAAGTATGATGCTTGAGAGAATTATCAACTTGAGAATTTACTGCTAAAAGACAGAAGGCGGAAAGTAAAAAGTAAAGGTGAAACCTGAATCACGTATATATATATATATGAAGTTGAAAAGACGCTTTAGTCCCTTCGCAATTATTCACTTTCCCGCCATCGAACGAAGAAAGGTGACTCCTCATATCGAAATGATACACTACGCGGAAACGACAATACGACTATTTACGGAACGTTGCACCCTTTTCCTTGTTTGGATTTTTTCCCATAGGGTTTGATCTTGCACGGTTTCGTGGTATGATCGATATTAAAATATGAACGATGCAAACATAAACAGAACTAAATGAAGAGTAGACCAATAGAGTATATTGCAATCAAAGGTGTATAGATTACAAGTATCGGGGGTCCTATTCGAGCATTATAGGATGCCGTACAAGCTAGAGTGCGAAATACATATAAACTGGCCTAAACTATCTTTCCGAGCAGCAGCTTCGAATGGAGTGCACCTGGGAAAGTGTGTGTCCTTCATTAAAGTCTGCATTATTTATATTTCCTGGACTGTCCGTACACATATATTATAGGGTCCCTAGGCCTGGGCCTATGGTCGGCCCAACAGTAATCATAGGTCATAAACTCTATTTATAAAAGATTGGATCGGAATATCAGTGACCCGAGCCCGATTTCACTTCTGAATGATCGGAGATTGACGACACTCGACCTTACTTGGGTACCCAAAGGTAGACTCCCGAAATACCCTTCATCAATTCTCCCCCACTTCTCGAGCGCAAAGTGAAGCTTCAGCTCAGAGAAGTTTGTGTAACGTCGGGTTGGGCGAGTTTTATCATGATGTCTCGGATAAACCTTGTTAAAAACCTAATTCGAAAAAACCTATTGGGATAAAAACCGAATCAGGGAAAAAGAGTGTATATCGAGTAAACACCATAATGACTGTTGTGATATATAAATTTTCTCGTCGATAATGATTGTCAGGATTTTCAAAAGCATCTCATCACTTCATAATTCGTGGTGCGGTGATCGATTCCTTGTTAATACTGCCTTATTTTTTCCGATCAAGCCTCTCCAATCGTATAGTAGTAAGCGATAATTGAAGTCAAAACATTGTTTTCCTTCGTGTGTTGGAATGCGGCCCATAAATCCATAGAGTATAGGGGTCTAATGCGCAATTAAAGGGAAAGTAGGTTTGAAATTACTCTGAGGGAGTTCAATCGTCGCGACTATTCGAGGTCCGGTTTGCAATTTACCATTTTGACCTTATATATATAAGCTGATCGTCGATGATTCATTTGCACAAGATTCTCAAAGAACCCTAGATCGGAGCGTATAGATCGATAAGAAAACCCCAATACTTGTTCGATCGTCCTGATCATACAATGTCTAGTTCAACAGATCCCAAAGGTAAAACCAAGGTAGTGGAAGAGCAAGACGGTGGTTCCGATGAGATACGTGTTGTGGATACTCGATCCTCCGAAGCTGAGATTCTAAGGGCCCCGAGCCCTAGTTCTAGTTCTAATAAGGCGGGAGAGGAGTCGAATTCGGGTTTGGAGAACGGCGAAAGTGATACCTCGAACGAGGCCACCGACGAAGAGGCTACAGAGGACGATGATCTTCCCTTAGGAAAGAACGAGCAGGCCAAATACAGAATAGGTAGAAATGTTGTCGTTACAATTTTCGAGTGGACAGAACCTTCAACCAGTGTATGGCTTAACAAAACTGAGGAGAAGGCCGATCAAATCGTTTGCCGGTATACTGAAGAGCATCGAGAATACTTGGAAACCAATTTTGGTAAGTACTTAGGTGACGGATTTTCGATCGTCGTTTCGACTCCTGAGCAGCGTGTCACCGATCCTCCTACGGGATGCCAACGTTTTTACACCAGGCAATTCTTTTATGGTCTACACATCCCCTTTATTCCTTTAATTTGTAGTGTTTTAGAGGCTTTTCATCTCACTCCATCCCAAATTCTTCCGAATTCGATCGGGTATATCGTCGCCTTCAGCACGCTGATGAAGGCCAAAGGGAAGAAAGCAACTTTTCAAAATTTCTGGCGGGTTTTCCAAGTGAGTTCCTCAACATCTTCGAACGCTGGGTACGTATATTTCTCGTAGAGGTCGAATCGGTCCATACTGTCTAGCAATGTCTCGAGCAACCTAAAAGGTTGGAAAAAAGAGTTAATTTTTGTCCGAGGCCCCGATACTCCACCTTCTGCAGAGACTCTAGAACCGACCCCTTATGAATGGCCCGGAGAGAGGTCTTGGATTTACGGTAGGCGGAAACTCACCGGACGAATGAATCACGAGCTCCCGGATGAATTTTTGCAGACCCTCCATCCTGATCTTTATCAAACTGCTTTATTGACCCAAGAGAGGGTCTTGAGAATGGCAGGACTCAGCGGATGTTCTTACCCTGCCCCCGCTATCGATTTTGGCGAATCTTCGATCGTGCCGTCGGATGACCCAACTAACCAAGTTGCTAGAACTGATGAGGAGGATGCTGCCGTAATTGTTCCTCCCACCTTAGGTATACTATTTCTTTTCCTATAATTCAATTGATTTTTCCTGGCTCGAAATTAAATCTATTCTCGATTTTACAGCTGAGATTGTTGAGAAGTTTCGAACCTCCGTAGCCGGTTCGATCGTTGCTTCATTTTCTACAGAGTCCCAAGGTCTACCTCGCAAGTAGAAGAAATCAAGGGCTACTTTGATGATTGGAGGAACCATTCCCAGAACGAACACTTCTGCAGTTCCGAACATAGCTACAGGTTTTCCTCAAATTGCTGCCGAGGGAACTTCACAATCTCGAGCTTCTGGCCATATGCAATCGGTATTCTCGATTGGTACGTCTGATCCGAACGCGGCGGGCTACAGCTATTATACGTTAAAGGGGATTCAATCCCAAGAGATAATTGAAGCTCGAATGGCCCGGAAAAGGAATAGCAAATATCCCGAGCCCTCAAGAAGAGTAAGGCCGTTTGGTCGGAGTCCAGGCCTGATTCAATGTTGACCAGGTCGTACAGAACCAGACTTAGTAGATTTTATAGAAGATCACCTTCGCGGACCGAGGGCCGCTGGGTTTCCAGAGGACGGGACCATCGATTCTGACCTTGGCCCTAATGGTGAACATACAGTGGATAAATCCTTCCGAATTCTGATGGCCGGAAGGTTTAAGGATGATAATACCGAGCTTTTTCAGAAAGACGGTTTTCAGATCATGGGCGATTACGCTTATGCACATCAGAGGGTACATTTTTTCTTCGAACGTATCGACTTTTTTCGAAATTTCGCCTTATTACTGATGTCCTTTTGTAGGCTGGAGATTTATTTACTCATCAATCTCATCGATTAGCCATTTTAGAAGAAGAGTCTCGACAAACTCATAACGCTCTTCACAACATTCTAAAAGAGGAAGCCGTTACGGCCGGTCGATTGAGGGAGACTAGTGCCAAGCTTTCTGAGGTTGAGAGGGAGCTCGTGGAGGCTAGGAAAGAGCTCGAAGGAAAGAGGGCCCTCGAGGAAGAGGTAGCAAAATTAAAGTCAGATCTTGAGCAGGCTAAGGCATCGTCCGATCAGGCATATGCTCGAGGTCGAGAAGAAGGCAAGCTTCCAGCTATAAGGGAGTTTTTAGAGTCCCCTTTTCTTGATGCTTTGGTTAGGTCGGGATCGGGCCCCATTAATCAAGCCTTCTTTTATAAAGGAGTTCAACAGCTCATCGTGGCCGGAAGGGTTCAAGGCGCACTCGATGAATATCTTCCTTATATGGAACCTTACAAAAATATTCTTGGGGAAGATTATAGGGCTTCCTCCCTTCCTCCCAAAATTGAGGGTCTAGAAGGTCATGAGTATGCTCCACTCCTTGCTGAATTTGGGGTTCGTATGCCTAATCCTGATATGCTCGAAGCCGAGAGTTCTGATGATGATGTGGATATCGAAGGTGAGTCCGATGATCGGGGAGGAGAAAATATCAATTCCCCTAGGACAAATAACTCCAGTTCTGATGATCAAAGTAGCAGCGATGGGGACGATAGCTCGAGTAGCACTGCTGATGACAGTACGGACGGTGATTTCGAGGAAGAGCGCGAAAAAGCGGAGGAGGGTCGCAATTCTAGTGCTGAAGAATCCGATCACTGATGAATATTATGTAATAGGACTTTATTGACTCTTATTTTGTAGTTTATAGATCCATGTACTTCTTGCTTTCTCAATTGTACGTACATTTTTATCCTTGCATTCCTTAAATCAAATTAACTTATATCGAATCTTTCCTGCGGGCGACGACCATTTTATTATTGTGCTAACAGGATGCCTTCTTTGCTATAAATACTATGGCCGTCCTACTTCATTTCATCACACTAACGAATACTGGGATCGGAGCTCCCTCAATTATATAAAATTCGAACTTCTGACTTTTTCTTTTGAATTTTCATGGATCAAATCTTGGGTAACCCCCTTGACCCCATATTGCTATTAGATGGTGCTACAAATAATACTCGAGCAAAAGGTCAAGGAACGAACAAAGGGAATAGAAACTCCAAGTCTTTGAAAAAGGCAATATGTGCGGAAAAATAAGCTCTGGTTAAATCCGCTACCTCTGGCAAGTTGAACTCTTCCGGTTGGGGTCCTAGCAAAAAGGCTAAATTGACCTCTTCAGGTGAAGATATCGTTAAGCGTGAAGAATCTCTCATATCGCTAGAACTATCTGAGGTCAAAAAACCTTTTTTTCCAACCTCCGCCTCTTCATCTGAGGCCCTTTCTGTTGAGATCGGGAAACCTGCTCCGAATCTTCTACGTGCTGGTATCTCTATTTTTGAGACTGTCATATTGAAAAGGAAAAGTCCTTTACACATGTTTCAGTCGGGGTCGAATTTTCTTGCTCAGGTTATTTTCTTAAACCTTTTTTTTCTTTCTCTCTCCAACATTTCTTTTCTCTCTCTCTCTCCCTCCTCTCTCTCTCTTTTTTTTTTTTTTAATCTATTACATCTTAGGCCAGTCAGGACTTTCTTGAGCTCAAGATGCTTGCAGAGCGTGGGATCGAACACCAAGCTGCTATATCCCTCGAGTTGGCAAAGAATAAGATCGAGCTTTGTCGCCTGCTTGAAGCCAATAGATCCCTTGAGGATAGGCTGGTTCAGGAGAAAGATAAGGCTGCCCGTAATCGAGGAGAGGAGATCTCGGAGAAGCTTAGCGAAGAGCTAAAGGGACTCAGGGGTATTTACGAACGGGAAAGAAAGGATTCCAAGCTTCGTGAGCAAAAAGCCTACGTTCGTGGGTATCATGATCGTAGCATTGAGCTTCGGAAGATTTTCTCCGAGCATAAACTTCTGTAGGTGTAATTTGATTTATTCTGTTGTAATGTAATCCTGACCGATAGTCTTTTTACTTTTCTGTCCTATGCCTTGCGATATACCTTGATTAATAAGTTGCTCTCAATATGCAACCAAATCTCTATTGGTATTGCTATGTGTTTTGATGTCCGAATACTTTTGTTGATCGAAATGATTTCCGAATTTTCGAGCATATAAAGGGCTGATTTAGCAATTTCCTTTTCTTCATGATGGTTTTCATGATTTTTTCACCAAATACTACCTTATTACTCGGGAAATTGATCGGTCATTAAATCCAGACCGCATAATTCATTACATCTCCTCCGTTGGATCACATTAAACTGCTTCTATAAATGGGCCTTCTCCTATTTCTTAAATGGATATTCTTCCTTTTAGTAGAGTTTTCTTCGACCATGTTGATCAAGGAATACCCTTTTGCATTTCAATACTTCGAGATTCGAGCTAGAACGTATTTCGCAAGTCATAAAGTATTGAATATTTTAATATCGATTAGGATATCTGTAGACGAAGAAATATTCGCCCTTGAAGGCCAACACGGTGCATTGCTGACCATCCACGACCCTAATAACCCCGTCGGCCCTGTGAATAGTTGGAGGGGTCCGAGCGTGAAGTCTTCAAGGGTGTTAAGGGATAGGTCATTATCCCTCTGGCACGGTTCTCATAATGAGGGACCTATTGCCACAATGCCCATCAAGGGTGTAGTAGGGTGCGGACTTAACGAATGGAGTGGCGTTCGAATTGAGTTATTCGATCATAGGCATCGAATCAGCTCTTCAATTTTCCCTTCCTATTATCAACCAACACCCAATATTCACTATCCTTGTAAATCTTTTGAGTAAGGACATTATCGTCCGTTTGTGCTTGTAATCGAAATGAGATAGGATCAAGTAGGCCAGTAGCTCCCACTAGTCAAGCCTAAAGAAGAGCCTATTCGATCTCTTGGCCCGGGAGGTAGGACCAGCTGGATATCTTACTGGAATCTCGAGATGTAATTGAGATGGATTGTGCCTGGTTTGTAATAGGATCCGCATTTTCTTCTTGTAGCTTGTAATAGGATCGAAACTCTTTCCTTGTGGCTTGTAATAGGATCGAAAAGTAGTTCTGTATTATTTTACTTATTCAGAAATTTCTGTAAATAATACTTCATGATATCCTTGCTTTGTTTGATCTAATGTTCTCTGTTTAATGGTTGCGTATGTGTTCCGGACGTTGGTAAGTTTGAATGAACTCCCTGCCGTAGCCAAACAGTTCCTTATTCATCGGGAATCCCAACGGTTGTTAAATCTTGTCCGTTCATCTAACAAATTATTCGCCGTCGGATCCATCTCAACCCTTACTATAAAAGACAGTGTCATATCTTCGAGACAATCTCTCTCATCCTACCGGCTCTTTTATTTGTCCGATCATGATGATCAGGATCACTATTCAATTAACTCGACTTTTTGAGTTCAGACTTCGACCAATCTTTGAGAGGAACAAAACTGCTTTGAGCTCGCTTAGAATATCGTCAGGCAAATATATTCTCCATCTGGAAAGCCAATAAGCCAAATCCAGGAAATCCGTAAGTTACCGATCATCGCCCGGGGTCAGTTAATTAAGGAATGTATTTTGTTACAGCTGACTACCCCGGGGTCCGGAAGACCGCTTGATCCAAAAAGTGTTGGTGGAATACGAGCATCAACTTCTTCAAGGATGATCAGTAGCTTCATCATTTCCTTGGCATGGGTCTCCGCTAGGGGGCCTGTTGCCACAATGCATTTAGGAAGACGTACTGGGGGGGATGCGCCGGAAGATAAAGCTATCCGATAAACTGTGTGTTTGCCCCTACGTCTTCGAAGGACCGCAAATAAAGTTAAAAGCCTACAGGTCCAAAGGAGATTCCATGCTCGGAGTTGAATTAGCTCGGTCGATTGATAGGAGATGAAATCGAAAATTTCATAGGATTGTAGAATGCAAAAGGACCGGAATGTAAGATATTGGCTTGTATCGTACATGAAATGTAATCTTCTTGCTCTTTCGAATTTTCAGATCTTTGTAATAGGATCACCATTGTACATACTCTCTTTCTTGAAATGATTTATAAAGTTTTTTTTTTTTTTTGTCTTCTTCTTTGTCGGTCGATCGAATAACAGTTAGATGTACTCTTATCTATGATAGCCAGATCGAACTCGGATAATGTTAATTGATACTCGGAATCATCAAACATCCCTTTTTGGGTGAGTAAATAGCGAGTAATCCAATAAGTAATCAAATAATCTTCCTTTGGAGAATTTTTAAATACGAGGTTTTAACCGATCCTCATCATAATCTAAATTTCTGAAGTTTGACCGAATTCTTTAATTCGAAAAGCTTATCGAAGATATATCGTCGATAATAATACTTGTATTAACCATTCGGGTTTTTATCGTGGATCGAATATGACGATTCGAGGGCGGATATTTTGATCCGATAACCGGTGTTCAAACAAATATATACTTTTGAAATGTTTATAATGCCCATCTCTCTGTAAGTGATGGACTGGTGCCCAATAGGCCGACCTTAATTTGGACAACCTGGTGTTCGAACGCGGCTTCTCGATCATAGTAATGCATTGAGTTTTCCAACCCGGTTTTGTATTTTGAATAGCATGTGCAAAAGATCGGATTTTTAGACAATCATCCTTGATTTCGGTGTTGCTCTTTAAATTGGTTAACAGATAAGGACTTTTTGAACGATTCTTTTGGACAAGCCCCCATTTATGTGTCCATTAGATTATTTCTCCTCCCAACCAAACAGGATCCTATTTCTCGGGAAATGTAACAGTCAGTACATTTATTGTTTAGATCATAACCGTCCGTGATTTGTTATCTGGACCGTTGGTTCTAACCCTTCGCTGTTATAAATAGTTCCGATTTTTTCCGTCACATTCTTCACTCATCACTTAATGCCTCGTCCGATCCTCACAGCTAGAGTTTTCAATTTTTACAAAATGATCCGTAACCCTTCTGAAATAAAAGAGTTTGAAATTAGGACTAGGACCCTGTTTTTCGATCCCAATTCCTTTAGTGTAGCCTCTTTCGCTTAGAATATCGACAGGCAAAAGAAATTGCGCCTAGAATACCGGCAGGCAACCTACTCTCTTGGATTTAATTCATCTTAGACGGGTTAGAATTCCGGTCTTCTGGCGCTACCTCCGGTCGAGCAGTGGGTTAACCTCGGAGGAGTTCCTTAAATCTCGAGCATAAGCTTCTTCAAGGATTTTCTTGAAGTATAGTTCCTTCGAGATTGCTTGGAGTAATTCCGTCGGGGTAACTTCCCGCTGTTCTGGATCGGATCAGGGTGTGAATAATGATTGTGCATAACAATCATTATTTACAGATGAAGATCTAAGATTGGTTAAAAGCCCTGGAGGTGGACTTCGGCCCAGCTTTATCCCGATCTGCAGAACGCTCGAAGATGTGCGACACATGGCGAGTGATTGTCATGAAGAATCTTTGCTGAGTTCTGCATCTGGAGCCAACGCTTGTTGATCGAGCATGCTTCATCTAGTTGGTAGGATTTGTAGTAGGGTAAGAGCGATTATACTATTCTCTTTGAGCTCGAATTTCACTATTGTACTCGAGACCTCATTTGTATTATGCTCGAAGAATTGGAATAAAACTTTGTTTCCTTGTTACTTTTACTGCGTATCTTTTTTGAACTTTGTTGAATGCTTTCTTGCTCTCCTTGGTCGAATAGTACATAAACTATGTGATCGAACAAAAAATGAACTGAGATGATTGTAAATGACCTATATAACCATTTTGAAGTTTCTGAACCCGACCCTCGGAAAAATAAATTTCGATTGTGAGTGATTCGTGTAATTATTCCGAAATTATTAAACCTGATATTCGGAAGAAGAAATTCTGATCATGAATAGGCTGCAACCTTAAAGATTTGCATAATCTATTGTCATTACTCCATAGATCGACCAATATTTTCCTTTAGAAATAGCTAATGATTAAGTTGATTGGATTAACTCTGTATCGGTTGATCGAGAAAAATATCTGAGAAACTTTTTCTGTTGATATCTATATATTGATCGCTCCTCGGCTTGAAATGCCTCAATTAGATAAATAATGGGAACCTTCGACGAATAACGAGTCAACTAATTGGAAAATAAATCCAATAATTTTCCGATCGATAAAATACAGAAGGATGATCTTTCTGAGACCCTTCTATTCAACTGCTGATATTCTTTCCTCGAAAGTTCACTCTACGGGTCTTAGCAATAGCTTTCACCCTTTTCATTTTATTCCGATCTAAGAGGCATAGCAACGGCTTTCACCCTTAGTTGTTTTGATCGGTCATAGCAACAGCTTTCACCTGAGGGTCTTAGCAACAGCTTTCACCCTTTTCATTTATTTCGATCTAAGGGGCATAGTAACGGCTTTCACCCTTAGTCGTGTTGCTTTCACCCTTTTCATTTATTTCGATCTAAGGGGCATAGTAACGGCTTTCACCCTTAGTCGTTTTGATCGGTCATAGCAACAGCTTTCACCTGAGGGTCTTAGTAACAGCTTTAACCCTTTTCATTTATTTCGATCTAAGGGGCATAGCAACGACTTTCACCCTTAGTCGTTTTGATCGGTCATAGCAACAGCTTTCACCTGAGGGTCTTAGCAACAACTTTCACCCTTTTCATTTATTTCGATCTAAGGGGCATAGCAACGGCTTTCACCCTTAGTCGTTTTGATCGGTCATAGCAACAGCTTTCACCTGAGGGTCTTAGCAACAGCTTTCACCCTTGTTATTTATCTCGATCTAAGGGGCATAGCAACGGCTTTCACCCTTAGTCGTTTTCGAGGGTCGTCACCCATTTTGCTGATCCAAGGGGCATAGCAACAGCTTTCACCCTTGTTCGATATTTGATTAATAGACATCAAGATTGGCCATAATAACTTCTCGAATACAACGAATTGATAATATCTCTGGCGAATAAGACTTTCATTGGATAGATAATCCTTTACAACATGAGATAAACGAGGACAGGACGAGATAATAAGATAGTAGATAAGCTATAAATTGGTGAATAATCTTCGTTGTCCATAATAATGCGTTTCCAAACCATGCTCCTTATTAATTTGAATCTTATAGAAGATAAAATAGAGTTCGGCGGTGATCATACTTTTTCAGTAGGAATCCCTTGGAATGATCACATAAATTCATTATAATGATAAGCTGGAGCATCATACGATGCCATTTTCGACCTCAGATCGGCAAGGGCCGTGTGGGTCAGAGCATTGTCCTGGGGAAGGATCGGCAGAACTTCTGTTCGTTGAGCCGCTCTGGATAGATTATCGGGCTCATTGTTAACTGAATTCTGAATCCCCGCCGCATGGGAAGGTTCTGCTCGAATATATGTATTCCTTCTCGTAGTAGGCATTTTTCGATCTAACACCCAAATAAGGCCCCTCGGTGGGCGCCAATTAATCTTGCACGGTTTCATGGTATGATCGATATTAAAGTATGAACGATGCAAACATAAACAGAACTAAATGAAGAGTAGACCAATAGAGTATATTGCAATCAAAGGTGTATAGATTACAAGTATCGGGGGTCCTATTCGAGCATTATAGGATGCCGTACAAGCTAGAGTGCGAAATACATATAAAATGGCCTAAACTATCTTTCCGAGCAGCAGCTTCGAATGGAGTGCACCTGGGAAAGCGTGTGTCCTTCATTAATGTCTGCAATATTTATAGCTAAGGAAAATGAGTTTCCTGGACTGTCCGTACACATATATTACAGGGTTCCTAAGCCTGGGCCTATGGTTGGCCCAACAGTAATCATAGGTCATAAACTCTATTTATAAAAGAGTGGATTGGAATATCAGTGACCCGAGCCCGATTTCGCTTCTGAATGATCGGAGATCGACGACACTCGACCTTACTTGGGTACCCAAAGGTAGACTCCCAAAATACCCTTCATCAGGGTTTTTTCCGAATAAGGATTTTAATGAGGCAAGTTTCATAAAACAACAGTCGAAAAGGTCAAATACTTCTACAAGCTTCGACTACTTCTCCGCTCGAAGAAGTGAGAGAGTACTGATGGGGGCTATTTTATACCCCATAAGCTATTCGGAGTACTCGAGAACAATAGATCAGCCCGACCAAACGCCCTGATCGTAAGTACTGGTTTACCCGATCTAACAATGTGCATCACGGCGACCAAGCTTCAATCCGAGTACAAGAAGGACTTTAATCAGAGTCCTATTATGGTTATGTTTCCTTGTATAGCTAGGGAATAACATATATAAATACCATGAAATGGTATTATATTAGGGCACAACTCTAACATTATACGCCTACATACTTTGTAATCTAAGATTAATCAAATACAAGAGTTTTTGCTATACTTATTCATATTTCGAGTTACAGTCTTTACTTTCGACCTTCGTTACGTATTGTTCATCTTTGGGTTGATCCATCTAGAATAAAGTAACTAAGCCCTCTAATCCGTATATAATCTAAACCCAATATAATTATCATTGATTTAATTGAACCACACGAAAATTGTTAAATCATAATAATAGTAATCCTTTTGTTTTAAGGTGTGAAGAGAAGAAAATTGACTAGTACATGTGACGATGGTGTTAGTTAATTACATTTATTATAATTAGCATAGATTAATTAATATAGATTTAAAAGTACTTATTTAATAATAGTAAGCCCACTTGACAGCAACTGAGCAATATGAATGATACTTTTCACCCAATTCAATATCTTTTCCAAACCTCATCTCCATTAGCTCATTTCCCACTTCAGTTCTTTAACATTTTTAGCATCCATTTCATAGTAAAGGTCTCATCTTTTTTTTCATGTCTGTGTGAGAAGACCAATGGCATATGCTGGTGTGGTTTGTCATCATCAGCTAATTCTTGATCATCTTGCGATCTGATAATTTTACAGCCACATCTTCTTACTATATTCTTTTTCTTCATTTCATTTGATAGAGGAAGGGGAATCAACTAGAACAGAACCAGATCTGGAAAGATGGCTCACGAAGCTCTAGTTTCTCCAAATAATTGACAGTTTTCCCCACCTATACACATCATATTTAGTCCGCCGAGAAGTATGGTCCTTAAAATCCATTCTGGAATTGCATCATTTTGAAGAGAGCGAGATATTAAATGCTTTGAAAGGAGAGATCCAGGAGACAATACCCAAACTCATAGACCTACTCGAATACCATATAAACGAATTTCGACTACTTTTTCCAGGATTTCAAACCTTCCATGAAGCTTTAGAGAAATGTCCTGCACTATATTTTTCAGATTCGGCATACGACACAGAAGTCGTAGAAGAAATTATGTCCTTTGTGGAAACAATGGAGAAAATCAACAAGGACTTAAACGCAAAATTAGATCTGGAAACAAGGAGACACTGCTTGCTGATAAAGATTTTGATGGAAACGTCAAAGATATGGTGGGAGTATATGATGAAGAACTACAACAATTAATTCATGAACTACTTAGAGGAAAACCTTCCTGGACCAAGGTTATTTCATTAGTGGGTATGGCGGGTGTTGGTAAAACTACTATTGTCAAAGTACTTTATAATGATCCAGTTATTTCAGATCATTTTGACTGTCGTGCATTTCTCAGGGTAGGACCTGATTATCATGTAAAAGATATATTGCTAAATCTTCTGGTTTGCTTGTTCCCTAATTATAATAAAATTTTAGGAATAAAAAAGAGTGAGTATGAATTGAAAGAGCAGATACACAAATTTTTGAAGCCTAGAAGGTCTTTGATTGTGTTAGATGATGTATGGAATATTAAATTTAGGAATGAAATTGTGATTTTCTTGGGTCACATTCGAGATGATGACAACGGAAGCAGAATAATCATTACAACTAGGTTGTCAACTCTGGCTAATGGTTGTCAACTCTAGCTAATGGTTGTAACTACACAAATATTCACAACATTCGCTTCCGGAATGAAGAAGAAAGTTGGAATATTTTCTGCATAAAGGTATTTGTTGAAGACTCGTGCCCTCCCGTACTCGAGAAAGTTGGAAAGAAGATTGTCAAAAAATATTAAGGACTTCCTCTTTGAATAATCTCGATTGCCAACATCCTATCCAAAGCCGAGAAGTCACTTGATTACTGGGAAAAGGTAGCCAAGAATGAGAATTTACTAGCCTTAGCTACGGAGAAAGGGTCATCCATGTCAAAGACACTATTTTTGAGTTACAAGCATTTACCTCCACATTTAAAAGAGTGTTGTCTCTATTTTGGAGTTTTCCCTCTAAATCATGAGATCTCCGTCTCCAAGCTTGTAAAATTGTGGGTTGGCGATGAATTAGTTGAACCAAAGCACTTCGAAACTTTTGAAGATACATCGTGAGATTATTTAGAGGATCTCGTTTCCCATAATATTGTTTTAGTCCACCAACTGAGCTCCAGTGGCAGAACGAAAACCTGCAGCACCCATTATTTCTTTTGGCATCTCTTGGTTAGCGAAGCTGCAAACAAGAAGATTTTTCATCTCATAAATAGTTATCCCAATGCTTTTTCAGAAGGTATACACTATCAGCGCAGGTTGTGCATCCACAGGAATGCTCTTCTTGGCTTCAAAAGTGTTTCTGAATCAATAGAATCAATTTCAAATGTGCGTTTTTTTCTTTGTACTGGTCCAGAACATCAATATTCGGTATCAATATGTTCAGGTTCGACGGCTCTCAAGGTGTTGGATGCTCTTACAATCCGTTTATACAAGTTCCCAATTGGAATACTGGAGCTAGTTGAGTTAAAGTACCTTGACTTCACATATGATGGAAAGCTCCCTTCTTCAATATCAAGACTCAAAAATCTTCTATATTTGATTGTCCATCAATACCACCTGACAATCATTAATTCCTTTCCATCTTATATGCCGATAGAGATATGGAATATGCAAGAACTGAGGCATCTTCAAGTCATGGGAAGCGACTTGCCACATCTTGTTGATGGTTCTCAGTTAACCAACCTCTTGACGCTGCTAGGTGTGAGTGATCACAGTTGTACAAAAGAGGTTCTTCAAAATATTCCAAATCTAGAAAAATTAGGCGTTCGGATTCTTTTACCACCGGGTGTTTCTGAAACCTTGCATATCTTTGATCATCTTGCCTTGCTCTCTAGACTCAAATCATTCAAATGCATCGTGTCGAATCCCAGTCCTAGGTCTCAGCATATTCTTCTCTTTCCACAGTCAGCTTTTCCATCTAGTCTTACAAAGTTAACTTTGAGTGGGTGTGAATTTGCATGGAAACACATGTCAATAATAGGTGCATTAAAAAATCTTCTAGTGTTGAAATTGTGATGCTATGCCTTTCAAGGCCCGGAGTGGGTGCTAGATAAAGACGAGTTCCCGAAACTTAAGTATCTGCTACTTGAAGACACCAACCTGGTGCACTGGAGAGTTGGCTATGATTGCTTCCCACTGCTTAAGCGCCTAATCATTAGACATTGCTACGAACTGAAAGAGATACCTTTTGGGATTGGAAAATTGAAATTGAAAGTGATTGAGCTAGTTGACTGCAACCCTTCAGTTATGGCTTCTGCCGAGCACATACAAAGGAAATGTGTTAGTGATGAGTTCCAAATTCAAATTCAGGTCTATTCTTCATTAGATGATGAGAAGCATCACTAGCCACCACTGACACCTAAGTTAAAAAAGACAGACACTATTAAATTGAGTATTACAACAACTCTATATGTGCACGATGTGTATTTGTCTATGTAATACCAAATGTGTCGAGGACAGTTAACATGTAATACAAAATGTATATGATTTTAAAGTTATGATACAGTAACCTTAAGGTATGGTTACTTGTGGTACTAAAAATAAAATTCTCTCGACAAAAATCATATAACCCCTAGATTCCCGTGAGATACAAAGACATTCTATTAGCTAATAACTCCAACTCCTCCAAGAAAATACTTTCGAAAGAAAAGTTTCAACTTATCGCCGACCTAAAAACATTCTTGATAATGATTATTTTGATGAAATTTGAGATGCCTATCAAAGACATTAGTCTTGACAAGAGTAGATATGAATAGTAAAATATTTCTACCAATATTCTGAAAAAAATTATATGTTGGTAATGAAAAGATTAACAAAATTATTTATGAACAACATTTACGAATCATGAACCGATCAGAGCAAACAAGAGTTAATGGAAATTTAGCCCGTGTGAGATTTATAATATTCAATTTATCTCTCCGTGATTTGAAAATTAGCAATTTACCCCTTATGATTTTATAAAAGTTTTGCATTGTCTCCCTAACATTTTTTATGTGGCAATTTACCCCCTGTGATATAATATATGTGGCAATTTACCCCCCTTATGTTACGAAATATTATTTGTGCCCATCAATTTCAGCAAGTGGGTTACGCTCTCCGGCTAAAGGGATAAACTACTTCTTTAAAATTTTCACAGGATATAAATTGCTCTTTTTCAAATCACAATGGGATAAATTGAACATTTTGAATATTTAGGGGGAGGGGAAATTGCCATTACCACGAGCAAACAATCAGTAAATGAAAATTTCTTCACCTAGTAATATCTTCATTAAAAACTTGATAATATACTATAAACAAAAATTTGCAGCAACATTATACTAATCTAAACTCGAACTACAACGACATGACATTAAGAATGACATTGTTAATTTCCTAAACTCCCCTTTCCCAATACCAAAAACCACAGGATATTTTCCATAGCAATTATTGTTTGTAACAGTTGGTGTCTAACAATCTGTGTACTTAAATATTTCGATCTAACACAAAAAATAGTGAGAAATACTTACTTGTATCGAAACCAAAGATCATTTCAATCTTTACGTAAAAAAACAAGGAAATTAGACTGAGGCTTGCCGAAACAAATTTCCTTAAGACAATATTTCTGGGGCTGCCACGGTGCATACAGTTTGATTTCCGGTAGTCTCCCAAGATACAACAGTCTGTTGTTCATTATTTGCACAAATAATTAACCCACGGCGAACCAAAGCAAATAGAAGATTCGACATGAATTTAAAGTAGAGAAGAGGGTAATTTTTTATTATTGTCTGAAAATGATGCTTAATTGGCCAGATAAAGTCTCCTATTTATAGGCACATAAATGTCTATTCGCAAGAGACACATTATTTGGATTGCACTGTTTCGGTCCAAAGGATACACTTCAGATCGAACAGACGCAATCCCTTAATTACTCTCAACTAATTTTATTCACATATAAATTGTAAAATCCTACAATCCCCCACATGAATAAAATAGTTCTTCATGTCCAGTATCACAGGACATTTTATGTCGAAGTATTCTTTAGGTATAATACCGCATCGGGATAGGTGAAATATTTCATCTTGAACAGTCGGCTATTGGTGTAAACCAAGACATAAACTTAGCACAGTTCGTTTTGGCCCTGAACATTCTTGATTGTGCGAGTGCTTTAGAGAATTCCAGCCGATAAAGAAAATCTCAACGAGCCGACCCAGCTCACACTAACATAGGTGACCGCATCTATCAAGAGTATCCTACCATACTGCACTTGTTCTTGACAAGGTATAGACGTCATTAAAAGCGTTTGCTTAACCTTATAAACGCGGTAGGCTTGCACTTATTGCATCATAAGAATGGGATATAGTTATACTCATAAGTGCTTTCTTTTAAGTTAGCCAAGACTGGTTGTCCTATTGACCCTGGTCCGTGGGATCTCCAGTTGTCAGGTTAGGTTTTCGTACGAGGTAACTCAGTCTAATTTAGGCTTTAAGCCCATTCCCCTCGATGCACATACTACTCTCTAGATAAACCTTTAATATCCGGAATCAGGATTATCTCTTGACTTCATAAAGTCCATTCTATTTGAAAGTAGATTTCTCTCGGTATTGTATCAACGACAACGAACATGTCATGTCGTGACTTTACCATTATACATAGAGCTCGTGAGCTCTGTGTATCACCGTTTGATTATCGCATTTTATGTATGACTAACACAATTTTCAGTCATATTAAATATCTTCTAAGAATTTTGTGAATCCACTCAAATTCTTCACTAGCTTTTTCCAATGCTATGCACTCTTATCTCATAGCGGATTGAGTTATATGCGTATGTTTGGAAGATTCTCAGGAATTAGCGATGCCTCCAGAATTGAATACATATCCGCTTATAAACTTTGATTCCTCTAAATCAGAAGTTTCATTTGCATATGTATTCTTTCAAGATTCAAGCATTCTCATTAATGCATCCTTATGAATCTTGCTAAGATTGCTCATATATCTCCTTAGTTTATTAACCAAAGAGACGATGTCTAGCCACTTGCATTTTATGATATATGCATGACATCTAATTTTATGAGCATACTCAAATTGTGATATTCTATCACATTTGTTCTCATGAAGCATACAAGATATGAATTAAATAAAGTTATGAAATCCCCTAATTTCATAAATGTTTAACTTAGACATCATTCATCCACGTAATGTGCTTGAGATATTAATGTCATCACATGACCTCAAAATCATAATTGATTAAATTGATGTTTTTCATATCATAAGTTACTATTTCTCAATGGATTTAATATTCACAATATTAGTCTCAAATATTAGCATATCATTTGCGCATAAACAAACTCTAATACTCAATTATCCAGTTAGTTTATATAGATACACTTGTCATATTTATTAATATGACAATCAAAATTTGTTAGTGACACTATCACATTTTTTGAGTCATTATTTAGGAGTTTGTTAAGGGTCAACAAGAAAATACATAAGTTTCGCAAACTATGTTTTCTTTAATTTTCATTTAACAACGAAACTCTCTGGTTACACCTTATAAATTTTTTCGTTTAATTCACCAATAAGAATGATAATTTTAACGTCCATTGTATATAACTAATAGAGCTATTAACATTCAAATGGATGTTATTCTAATCACTAGTGAATATGAGTCAAAGAAGTAAAATTATTTCTTTTATAAAGCAACTTGTCTACTCTTCTAGCCTAGTTTTTATCGATTAACTTATCAAAGTTTTTAAACTCTTGAACTTAAAAATCCATCTACATCTAATTGGTTCACTCCTCGAGGTCTACCAATTTTATGAATGTAACTCACTGTCAATCGCCTCTTTCCAATCCACGATATTGGAACGTGACATAATCTATTTATATGTTAGAGGTTAATTCCTTAACATATAAGTTAGAATATGTGGATCAAATAACTTCGAGCTTTTAGCTCATATGTCTCTTCGACTCATCAACAAACTCATGTTCAAGTTAGAGATTGACCTCTTTAGAGTTCAATTCATGTGTATATTCTCCCAAAATAAAGTAGTTTATAATTAAAAATAATTATAAGCTTCACAAGGTAAACCCTCTAGATCAAAGTCAATTAAATATTTTCGCAAAATATTTTATGATTTTTAAATAAATATTCTAATCTAAAATGATTAGACCATACTTTTTATTCTCGCATAACAAATAATTTATAATTAACACTAATTATAAATTTTAGAAAGGTTTATGAAAGTAATAAATAATATTACTTTATCAGATTTTAATATCAGTAAACCACACTTACTGAAAATAAATCTGAACCGAAAGAAAGATCAATTTATAAGAAATGATTCTCAAATCCTTCTTACATTCTCAATTATTGTTACATCACGTGACTCGGTTCACATGATTACAATTATGTCAGATTTAAATACCAAAAATATGAGCTACTACTATTTATCGGATATACTAGTAATAATAATATTTTTAAGTTATTTTCTTTTTCGGTGGTGAAACCGAAATCTGACCTTAATAACCCCCACATTTTAAGGTATTTCTATAGTTTCATAAAAATGAATGAGTCCGTCCAATTTGAATTGATCTCAATTGATTCCTCGTTACTGCTCAAAGCAGCAGTAATAGGTAGGGATGACAGGTATTTTTCTTCCCTTTCCATAACTCATATGGAATGATAATTGAATTTCTTGTATGAAACTCGACTTAGAATGTGTGTAGATATCTAGTGAGCTTTCCCCGACAAGTTGTCAAGTAAACCTGAATTTAAAAATTGACGCTTAAGCACATCTTAAAATTATGTAATTTTAGCAACCAAATTGAACTGATTTGAGCTAGGTAAATTATTTGACGAATTATTCCTAATTTAACACACTTTTGTGTAAATTAATATATTCATATTTACCCAAACAATTTGGATATAAGAATTTAAAATTTTCTTATTCCATTTTCTAGATTTGCAGTTCACAAATGCATCTCTTTGTATTTCACAAATACTTTTATTGCGTCTTATTTATTACTCAGTAAAAAGAGCAATATAACTGTGTGATTAAATACATTCTCAAACTCCACGAGTAAGTAATGATTTCAAAATCACACATTTATTTTAATTAGTTCAAAAGTTTTGAACTCTTTACAAATTTGTTCACAAACAAATATATTATAATTTATTTCATCAATAATTTATAATTATTTTTCAAAAATAAATTATAATTATTTTGCGAATAAATTATGAATATTATCAATATTTCCTCAATAAAATATTGACATTTATTTCACAAATAAATTATAAAATATTTTAACAAATAATTTATAGTTATCAATATATTCTCAAATAACATATTGAAATGAAAATAATTTATAATTATTTCACAAATAAATTATAATTATTTTTCACAATTACTATCAATATTTTCTAAAATAAAATATTGATTTGAAAATAAATCATATTTATTTTGCAAATAAATTATGACCATTTTCAAACTTAAATAATCAATCTCAATTAAAACATTGATTAATACTAATTGATCCCTTATCTCCACATTAAGGATATTAGTAAATTTATATGTTTTTAATATGCCTCGCACATATATAAGTCGCACTGATTAAATAATATACACGAGTTATGAATCACATAGTCATATATGATGTTCATACTTCAGTGCTCTTGTCATTAAAACTTTATTAAATTATTACTTACATATAATGATCCAATAATACAAGTATAATTTACTTCAATCAATAAAATAAATTAGTGCACCACTAGAATATTTATATAAGAAGTAATTTATTTGAACTTGTATAATATGAAAACGCGATATTTAGATTTCAGAATTGAAATTACTTTTATAATAAATTTCTTGTGTATAGAATTCACAATTAAAAATAGAAATAGCCCTCATTTCGAATTGAATACACGCAATAATTTTCAATCATATAATAATAGTTTTAACTAATAACAGCCAACAATTGAAATATAAATGGCCTTGATTCACAAAGATGCTGTGAACTCATCGGTTCAAATGCAATATAATGAAATTGCATTAATTTTGTAAAACTAAAATTTGAAAATTAACACACTTATTCATTTGCTGAAAACTGAACACACCCGTTCATCATCAGTATTTGTCTCAAACAAATACATCTTTTCATCTAGCCTAAATATAATCCTTTCAAGGACGGCAAATTTAGTTATATACTTAATTTCAAATACTATTTTTAGCAATGTCAAATGGTCATTCGCTAGTTGCTAAAGAATACACAAAGTGATGCACGACGCTTCGAACAAAGCAAAGAATTCTCAATTCTGTCAGATTGTGTTCTTTATATGTTTTATGTGCAGTAATCATTAGCCCAAGGCATAATTCTTCAAAATTTATTTTTGGCTTCAAAGATGAAGATGCTTTATTTATTAACAATCATTTACACCTTCAAAATTTCATACTCGCTTATAATACCAAAAAATGAAGTAATCTATGATATTCATCCTTCATTTCCTTTTAACGAGAATATACTCATTCTCATTATTATTCAAAGTAGTTAAATTGATTCTCCATTTTTGGAAATTAACAACTTCTCAGAAGTTGATTATTATTCCTCTCGCAAACTAAATGTTTTTGAAAATATCAAATTCAACTCTTTCCTCGTAGAAAGGAATTGTCGGATGTTAAATTATTTCTCCTTTTCTTTTTCTTTTACAAAGTTTTAAAGGAAAGAATCTCAAACAACCATTGCATGTCTAGAATTCTAAAATTTTGACTGATAGTGCTTCATATTTATCTCCTTTGAGATCATAACATTATTTATACATTATTCAATAAAATACCAAATAATATAGGTCATTGATTTTGTCTTTTCTTATCAACTTAATCAAGTATTCCATGTTTCCTTTTCCAGTTCACATTAATTAATATGGTGAAGCCTCTTTATAAAATTTTCAGAATAAGATTAAGCCAAAAGTCATAGAAACTAAAGCAGAGTTTGCTTGTTTGACCATTTTAAAATCAAACGTTGCAATTTTTCACATAGACGAGAAATTTTCAGTTTAGCACACTTTCAAATTCACTGTGTGATCTAGATTAGTACAAATATTGTACCGAACACAGATAAGTTAAACAAAGATAGATATTGTCTTAAAGATTGTTGGTGTCTAACAATCGGTGTACTTAAATATTTCGATCTAACACAAAAAATAGTGAGAAATACTTACTTGAATCGAAACCAAAGATCACTTCAGGCTTTACGTAAAAAAAAAAACAAGGAAATTAGACTGAGGCTTGTCGAAACAAATTTCCTTAAGACAATATTTCCGGGGTTGCCATGGTGCATACAGTTTGATTCCCGATAGTCTCCCAAGATACAACAGTCTGTTGTTCATTATTTGCACAAATAATGAACCCACGGCGAACCAAAGCAAATAGAAGATTTGACATGAATTTAAAGTAGAGAAGAGAGTAATTTTTTATTATTGTCTGAAAATGATGCTTAATTGACCAGATTAAGTCTCCTATTTATAGGCACGAAAATGTCTATTCGCAAGAGACACATCGTTTGGATTGCACTGTTTCAGTCCAAAGGATACCTCTTCAGATCGAATAGACGCAACCCCTTAATTACTCTCAACTGATTTTATTCACATATAAATTGTAATATCCAACAGTACCTTTGTGTTGTGGCCCATCATTCATCATATTCCACAGTCAATTTCAATACAAAAGCAGTGAGCCACTAGACAGCAACTGAGCAATATGAATGATAATTTTCACCCAATTCAATATCTTCGCAAAAAGACACAGTAAATACTGTTCTTAGAATAACTGAGAGCTTTCGTAATAATCCATTCCTAAATCTATTTCCCCTTCAATACACAACAGAGTTAGTCCACAAAGAAATATGGTCCTTAAAATCAATTCTGGAATTGCATCATTTTAAAAAGAACAAGATATTAATTGCATTCAAAAGAGAGATCATGGAGGCAATACCTAAATTCAGAGACTTACTCAAAGACTGTTTAAAAAATGTCAAAGCCCCAAAAATAGTGCCCTGCAAGCAAACACAATAGCATGTAATAGGACAGTTTTATCTTGAACGAATCTTTGATGTATCAATTAATATGCATAGTTTATTATTTCGTGTATAAGATAAACTAATGGCCAACTTCATCTTTCGCGAACACATTTAAGCGATTGGTTGAAACATGAGATCACTCATGACTAAGGGACGATTCACTTCAGTATTGAGTGCAATCATGAAACAGTATCTAAGGTCGTGATCTCGAAAATGTTCCAAGTCATAGATTCCTGTCGAGACTGGGTATCGAAGGAATCGTCAAGACTTGTAGGATTATACATGTTTCAAATGGAGTGAATTTGTAGAGTTTCATGAACAAGACATTTTATGTCAGTGCATATGACTAGATAGTTCGATAGGGGATCGAACGCATCGAACGACCCGAACAGAGAAACCCATTGTGGAAGTGCGTAAAGCATACCGGTGATTGGATGTTTCTCAAGGACTTATAACGGTGTACGATTTAGTCCTTAGACTTGAGGTGCTAGGGCAAATTCGGAATACGGGTGTACGTGCTTTGATTTAGGAGCCGGTCACGTAGCCTGACCATTGTGCGCCTACGTTGGGTACGTATAGTCGTATGCGCGGATGATTATCATCAATATAGGATCTACCGACTCATCATAATGGATGAGAGAATTTCCTATACATTCTTAGATAATACATTCCGAGAAACCCATGGCCATGGTCAGTGATGGATTTGGAAAGGGGTTTTCAAATTTAGCAGTTACACTGAAAGTATTATCCAGAATTACAGAATCGAGATGATTAGAGGTGCCGACCAATTCACACACCCTAGGTCTCGATCGGAAAATTAGTCGTTAGAGGGACCTTATGTACATGGTACTTATAAGAGGTGAGGTTCACTAATGTCAATTCACCTGAAGTTGGGCCTCTTGGGCTTGTGGCTAGACATTTACCATGAGGTGTGGGTACTCTTAAATTAATGGGAGATTAATTCTGGAGTGGTCAATTAAAGGAAGTTTATTGATCGGAGTAATTAATTAAAAATTAATTGCTCATTAATTAAATCACGAAAAACGTGAGCCTGCGTCCAATTGATGGTGAACCTAGAGGGTCACACACAATACAGTTAGACTGTGACAGTCAATTGAAGAAAGAATTGATTTAAAGAGTTAAATCAAAATAAAAGAATTAAAGGATTAATTCTAAGAGAGAGAAAATTAATTAGATAATCTAATTAATTAAATTGTTAATTAAAATGTTAAATTAAATGGGCTATTTAATTAAAGTATTAATTAAATGAACGGGCCATTTATTTAAAGTGTTAATTAAATGAGTGGGCTATTTAATTAAAGTATTAATTAAATAGATGCAAGACATGGGCCAATTTAATTAATGGCTCATTAGTTGAAGTCTTGCACAAGAACTAGGGTTTTTTGGTGTTCTCTATAAATAGAGAGTCTTAATTAAATAGATGGCCCATTTATTTAAAGTGTTAATTAAATGAGTGGGCTATTTAATTAAAGTATTAATTAAATAGATGCAAGACATGGGCCAATTTAATTAATGGCTCATTAGTTGAAGTCTTGCACAAGAACTAGGGTTTTTTGGTGTTCTCTATAAATAGAGAGTCTTGGAGACTCAGAAGAATAAGTAACTAAGAGGGCAACTAAGCAAAAGAGAAACACAAAACCCCTAGCCTAAAAACCGCCGCCCCCCACCCTAGCCCTAGCTTTGCGCCGCCTCAACCTAGCCGCCGCCGTGTGCTAGTGGATCGGCCGAGCCACCTCTCTCTCTTCCTTCTTCTTCTACATCTAGAGACTCTTGATTTTGATGTGTTTCCATCCTAGTTATAAGCCTGAGGACCGAAGCAGTCACAGATATAGCTGGTGTGGACTACTCTCTAGAGGCACAACATTTGGGATGCTCTAGTGATCCGAAAGAAGACCGGAGAAATCACCACCTTACCTGTGGTGAGGTAAATTGCTATTTACCACCTTCTTTAATTTAGTAAATTGCTGCTAAATTGTATTCAACCTATTCATATGTGGTAGTAAGTAAATCCTAGGATTTGGTGTATGAAAAATTTTAAAATTCCGCAACGTTGTTTTGACAATCATACCCATAAAATCCCAACAGTGTTATCAGAGCCAAACTTATTATGCACATATGAAAAAGGCCTGAACGCATCAAAATATATGGATATAGGTGTTTGTTGTGTTCTGATTTTTTATTCTTGCTTGTTATGATAAATTAAATGTTCGGATCTATGCACTTTTCGATTTTGGACCAAAAATGTAATTTCCAAAAATTTGAGGGCTTATTTTCAAATTGCGATTTTTATAAAATCTGGACAGGAAGTAAAATTTTGTTTTCTGCAATTCTGGACCAAATTGTAATTTTTGGAATTTTTTAAAATCTGGACCATTTTGCAATTTACGAAAGGTTAGGGGGTGTTTTTGCTATTTGCGTAAGTCTGGGGTCTATTTTGCAATAAACAAAAGTTTCGGGAAATTTTGTTAATGTTCTGCTTTCAGGTCCAATTTGCATGTTCTGGAAATTTTAGTGCTAATTTATAATTTCTGAAAGTTGAGGGGTCAAAATGTAATTTTCAAAATTTCAAGGGCCGAACTGCAATTTTTCAAAGTTGATAAAACAGAAACTGTTTTTTGCACTAAAAGAGTTTAGTAAATCCAGAAAGTTAATTTTATCATAATTAGTAGGGACTAGAAAGTGAGAATCAAAGGGTTGTTTTAAAAGGGGTTTTAAAATGATGTTTGGAGATTGTTTTAAAAGGGGTTTTGAAACTAGAATCTTTAGGTATTTTAAAGGGTTGTTTTAAAATAGGATAAGAAATAAGAAAATGGATTTTGCTTGTTTCTTGCTCTACGTGAACTATTTACGTGGTTTTCGATCGCGCAGAGCCTTGACCCTTAGAGTAGATGTGATTGGTTAATTTTAATTTGTTGGTTTCATTCATCCTGGGAGCCTTAAGTTTTTGGGCCACTTTGAACCTTTGTAATAGATAGAGTTTTATTGTTTTATTAGTTTAGGATGGAGGCCCGTTACAAGCAAGGTGGGAGCCCAAGAAGACTAAAGGCCATGTATGCATGGTAATATGTGTAATAGACTAGGTCTCCTTGAAACCCAATTAGATTGACCAATAGGACCATCGTCTTTGGCTCGATGATGGTCCGCATAGGAGGCTCCCGATCGAAAACATATTGTGGTAGCATGCATGCTAGGTGTGTTTGTTTCTATTTACGTATTTATATTTTAGCTTGTATGGTGATGCGCGCTAGTAATTTAGATCGTAAATAAAAGATACTGCATAACTGAGACGGTGAGATCTTGAGGAGAGTTACCTCAAACTCTTAAACCCGAAAAACCCCCTCTTGAAAATAATATTAAGTCATATTGGGTACATTGAAATGATGTTTTAAGATCCAAGCCTTCCATGAATAAGGACTAGTGTAGGTTGTCTACTTATCGTTGAAGGTGATCCAGAGTCTGGCACCCAAGGCGAAGAAAGGGACAATACACGAAATTCCTTGATTCTTGTTTTTAACTAAACTTGACAAGGGTGAGGATAGGTCGGGACGTGAATATCGATCATAACCAAGTTATGGGGATTTCATGACCGGGCTCGTTGCTCATCAAGATTGATGGGTTAGACTTAACGACTAGTACCACTCATGATGTAGTAGTGCTAGATGGGTGCAAAAATCGAGGCAAAATTATACCTACCTGGGGAATTAATTGTATAGCCACGAGTCGTGGGTGCAATTAATGTCTGCTGGCACCTCAAGACCTAAGAGGAGATTAGATTTCCCGAACAATTGAAGGGGTAATTGTTTCGAAAAAATAGTGGGAGAACTTTTTCGATAACAAGTCCAATAGTAGTTAATTATAAGTATTAATATAGATCAGTCAACTAAAACGTTATCATTTATTTTTGTAGATTTATTCTGCAAATGTCTAAGAATCCATTAGCTATCATCCTTGACACTAACAAACTGAACGGATCAAATTTCATTGACAAGCTTAGAAATCTGAGGATAGTCCTCGACTCCGAACAACGGAGCTACATTCCCGATGCACCCATGCCTGGTGCACTTCCGGAAGGGGTTTCGGAATAGGAACGAGCCACCCATCAGAAATGGGTTGATGATGATATTCAGGTTCGTTGCTCATGCTGGCATATATGACCAATCCGGAAGGGGTTTCGGAATAGGAACGAGCCACCCATCAGAAATGGGTTGATGATGATATTCAGGTTCGTTGCTCATGCTGGCATATATGACCAATGAGCTACAGAAACAGCATGCAAGGATCTTGCATACTGCTGACATAATTCTTCATCTCCGAGAGCTGTTTGGAGAAAAGTCTAGAACCGAAAAGTTCAAGACAACGAAAGAATTGTTCTATCTGAGAATGGCTGAGGGTTCAAGTGTGAAGGATCACTGTTTACGTTTCATCAATCTGGTTGAAAAACTGGAGAACTTGGACGCAGATTTGCACGCTGACCTTCGCAATGACCTCCTCCTCCATACTCTGCCACACTCATTTGATCAGTTCGTGTTGAATTTCAACATGGAGCATAGAGAACTTGCTCTACACGAACTGACCAATTTATTGGTCACGGTAGAAGCTACCCTGAAAAGGGAAAAGTCTATCATGATTGTTGAGCAACCCAAGGCTGCAAAGCCCAAGAGGGCAAGAAAAAGAAGAAGAAAATGTTCTCATCCAAAACATCCAAGAAGGTTGTCGAGAAAAAGAGAAAGAGCCCAGAAGACGAATGTTTTCACTGCAAGAAAGCAGGGCACTGGAAAAGGAACTGTCCCGACTACCTGAAAACGTTAGCCAAAGGTATTTTCTTTATTGAAGTTAATATTTCAATTAATTGTACATCGTGGGTGTTAGACACCGCAGCTGGTTCTCATATCTGCAATGATTTGCAGGTGATGGGAGCAGTATGGCCTCTTAAACTTGGGGATAGAATCCTGCGCTTTGGAAACGGAGCTAGGGTTGCAGCAGAGGCCATAGGAGACGTTGAATTAGTTCTAGGAAATTTTTCTTTGGTTTTGAAAGACTGTTTGTACGTACCGACAATTATCAAAAATATTAATTCTATTCCTTTGCTGGATAATGATGGTTTTTGTTTTTCCATTTCAAATGGAAATTTTAGCTTAATAAAAGGTGGTTTTACTTATTCTTGTGGTACTATGATAGATGGTATTTATTCCTTAGAACCTGCTAATTCTAACGTTATGCACATTCAATCAAAGAAAAGAAAACAAGATGATAATAGTCCACAACTATGGCACGCTAGGCTTGGACATATCTCCAAGAGTAGAATTCAAAAGTTGGTCTCCTCTAGGGCTCTTGAAATACAGAACCTAGATGATCTCCCAACTTGCGAATCCTATCTCAAGGGAAAGATGACCAAAACGCCTTTCACTGGGAAACTAGAGTTAACCAAACAAACCTTGGATTTAATCCATACTGATGTTTGTTGGCCACTGAGTGTCATTGCAAGAGGAGGATTCTCAAACTTCATAACCTTCATAGACGATTACAGTCGTTTTGGGTATGTATACCTAATGAAGTATAAGTTCGAAGCTTTTGATAAATTTAAAGAGTTTCGAATGGAAGTTGAGAATCAACTTGGACATAGTATCAAGGCACTTCGGTCGGATCGAAGTGGTGAATACTTAGTCAAGAATTCCTCGATTATCTTGCAGAGAATGGAATTCTCTCGCAGATAACTCCTCCTAGAACACCGCAAATTAATGGTGTGTCTGAGAGAAGGAACAAAACTTTGTTAGACATGGTTCGTTCCATGATGAGTTTCGCTGACCATCCTTTTCGTTTTGGTGTCTAGCCCTTTTAACGGCTTCGAAGATACTTAATATAGTATCGTCAAAGTCGGTGCCGACGACGCCATACCAAGAGTGGTTTGGTAAAGCACCCGTATACTCATATTTAAGAGTATGGTGATCTCCTGCTTATGTTAGAAAGAAGAAAGGAGATAAACTAGATAGTAGATCTAGTTTGTGCAAATTTGTGGGGTATCCAAAGGAATCCATTGGATACCTGCTCTACGACCCTACAGAACGAAATACGTTCGTATCTAGGAATGCCCACTTCTTAGAGGATGACTTCCTCACTAAAAGAAGCGGGATATCCGTAAAACTTGATGAAATCCAGGAAGTGGACCCATCCCCACAAACAGTGGGAGTTGATCCTGAACCCGTTGAACCATCTAGTACACCAGTACTTTGAAGGTCCGATCGAGTTCATAGAGAGCCTGAAAGGTAAGGCTTTATCCACGAGAACGATTAATTGGGCAGTGATCCAAGGACATACGAAGAAGCTATGTCAGACATAGACTCGGGTGCGTGGCAGGAAGCCATGCAATCCGAAATGGATTCCATGCATTCCAACAAGGTATGGACCTTGGTTGATCCACCAGAGGGAACTATCCCTGTAGGCTGTAAGTGGATCTTCAAGCGTAAGATTGGAATGAATGGAGAGATTTTGACTCATAAGGCTCACCTTGTGGCATAAGATTATTCTCAAAGGCCTGGTATAGACTATGTGGAAACCTTCTCCACGGTGGCGATGTCAAAATCCATTCGGATACTATTAGCCATAGCCGCGTGGTATGACTACGAGATATGGCAAATGGATGTAAAGACCGCCTTTCTTGATGGAGACATTGATAAGGAAATCTTTATGCGACAGCCAAAAGGCTTTACATCTAAAGGAAGTGAGCATAAAGTTTGCAAACTTCAAAGGTCAATCTATGGCCTAAAACAGGCGTCCCGAACCTGGAACAAAGGTTTTGATGAGACAGTCAAGGGGTTTAGCTTCATCAAGAACGTATATGAGTCATGTGTACAAGAAGTTCGATGGGAGTTCGGTACAATTTATTGTGTTGTATGTCGATGATATTCTGTTGATCGGAAACGATATCAGAACATTGACGCAGACAAAAGCATGGTTATCCACGCAATTCTCCATGAAAGATATGGGAGACGCATCTTACGTACTGGGGATACGTATCTATAGAGATAGATCGAAGAAGATGTTGGGACTCTCCCAATCTCAGTACATTAACATTATACTGAAGAGATTCAATATAGAAGAATCCAAGAAAGGATTGCTTCCAATGAGACATTGAATCTATCTTTCTAAATCAATGTGCCCTACGACTGATGAAGAAAGAAAAAGAATCTCTCATACCTTATGCCTCCGCCATTGGCAGCATAATGTATGCAATGTTATGTACTAGACCTGACGTAGCACACGCTCTGAGTGTGACGAGCCGCTTCCAGACAAATCCAGGGGAGGAACACTGGACCGCCGTAAAGGCTATTCTCAAGTACCTGAGAAGGACTAAGGATATGTTCTTGGTCTACGGCGGTAGTGAAGAATTGAAGCTCGAAGGACTCACTGATTCGAGTTTCCAGTCTGACGTGGATGATTATAAGTCCAATTCTGGATATATACTTTGCCTCAATGGCGCAGCGGTGAGTCGAAATAGCTCCAAACAGTCGACCACTGCAGACTCAACCACTGAAGCAGAATATATCGCCGCATCAGATGCAGCAAAGAAAAGTGTTTGGATGAGAAACTTCATCCAAGAATTGGATGTAGTACCTAGCATTGCCGAACCCATAGTAGTCTTCTGTGACAACAATTTGGCAATCGCTCAAGCAAAGGAACCGAGATCACACCACCAGTCCAAACACGTGATGAGGAAATACCATGTGATCATGGAGATCATTGGTAGAGGAGACATTCAAATGGAGTGTGTCGACTCAAAGGATAATGTAGTTGATCCACTGACGAAGCCATTATCGCAAAAGGTGTTCGAAGAGAATCTTGGAAAGATGGGTCTTAGAAACGTTTGTGATTGGGTTTAGGGAAAGTAAGAGATTGATAGGATAGTGCCCTGCAAGCCAACACAATAGCTTGTAATAGGACTGCTTTATCTTGAAGGAATCCTTGATTTATCAATTAATACGCATAGTTTATTTATTTCGTGTATAAGATAAACTAATGGCCAACTTCATCTTTCGCGAACACATTTAAGCAATCGGTTGAAACCCCGAGATCATTCATGATTATGGGACGATTCACTTCAGTATTGAGTGCAATCATGAAACAGTCTCTAAGGTCGTGATCTCGAAAATGTTCCAAGACATAGATTCCTGTCGAGACGGGGTATCGAAGGAATCGTCAAGACTTGTAGGATTATGCATGTTTCACATGGAGTGAATTTGTAGAGTTTCATGAACAAGACATTTAATGTCAGTGCATATGACTAGATGGTTTGATAGGGGATCGAACGACCCGAACAGAGAAACCCATTGTGGAAGTGCGTAAAGCATATCGGTGATGGGATGTTTCTCAAGGACTTATAACAGTGTACGATTTAGTCCTTAGACTTGAGGTGTTAGGGAAAATTTGGTATACGGGTGTACGTGCTTTGATTTAGGAGCCGATCACGTAGCCTGACCATTGTGCGCCTACGTTGGGTACGTATAGTCGTATGCGCGGATGGTTAGCATCAATATAGGATCTACCGACTCATCATAATGGATGAGAGAATTTCTTGTACATTCTTAGATAATACATTCCGAGAAATCCATGGCCATGGTCAGTGACGGATTTGGAAAGGGGTTCCAAAGTTAGCAGTCACACTGGAAGTATTATCCAGAATTAGAAAGTACATAATCGAGATGATTAGAGGTGCCGACCAATTCACACACTCTTGGTCTTGATCGGGAAATTAGTCGTTAGAAGGACCTTATGTTCATGGTATTTATAAGAGGTGAGGTTCACTAATGTCAATTCACCTGAAATTGGGCCTCATGGGCTTGTGGCTAGACATCGACCATGAGGTGTGGGTACTCCTGAATTAATGGGAGATTAATTCTGGAGTGGTCAATTAAAGGAATTTTATTGATCGGAGCAATTAATTACTCATTAATTAAATCACGAAAAATGTGAGCCTACGGCCAATTGATGGTGAACCTAGAGGGTCACACACAATACAGTTGGACTGTGACAGTCAATTGAAGAAATAATTGATTTAAAGAGTTAAATCAAAATAAAAGAATTAAAGGGTTAATTCTAAGAGGGAGAAAATTAAATAGATAATCTAATTAATTAAATTGTTAATTAAATAGTTAATTAAAGTGTTAAATTAAATGGGCTATTTAATTAAAGTATTAATTAAATGAATGAGCCATATAATTAAAGTGTTAATTAAATGAGTGGGCTATTTAATTAAAGTATTAATTAAATAGATGCAAGACATGGGCCAATTTAATTAATGGCCCATTGGTTGAAGTCTTGCACAAGAACTAGGGTTTTTTTGGTGTTCTCTATAAATAGGGAGTCTTGGAGACTCAAAACAATAAGTAACTAAGAGAGCAACTAAGAAAAAGAGAAACACAAAAACCCTAGCCTAAAAACCGCCGCCCCCAACCCTAGCCCTAGCCGTGCGTAGCCTCACCCTAGCCGCCGTCGCTGCCGCCGTCGTGTGCTAGTGGATCGGCCGAGCCACCTCTCTCTTTTCCTTCTTCTTCTACATCTAGAGTTGGATCTTGATCCAACTATTGATTTTGACGTGTTTCCATCCTAGTTCTAAGCCTAAGGATCGAAGCAGTCACAGATCTAGCTGGTGTGGACTATTCTCTAGAGGCACAACATTTGGGGTGCTCTAGTGATCCGAAAGAAGACCGGAGAAACCACCACCTTGCCTATGGTGAGGTAAATTGCTATTTACCACCTTCTTTATTTTAGTAAATTGCTGCTAAATTGTATTCAACCTATTCATATGTGCTAATAAGTAAATCCTAGGATTTGGTGTATGAAAATTTTTAAAATTCCGCAACGTTGTTTTGACAATCATACCCATAAAATCCCAACATAATGAATGGATCTTCTCCCAATATTTGAAGAAAGTCAATGAAGAAATGACTTCCTTTTTGGAAACGATGGTGAAAATCAACAAGGAGTACAACGCAAAATTAGATATGGAAACAAGCAACATGAAGTCACCACTTGCTGATGAAGATTTTGATGGAAACGGAAAAGATATGGTGGGAGTATATGATGAAGAAAAACAACTAATGTATAAACTACTTATGTCACTACCTTCCAATCCCACTATTATTTCAATAGTGGGTATGACGGGTATAGGTAGGACTACTATTGTCAAAGTCTTTTATATGATTATTCTTTTGGCAGTCGTACGTTTCTTAGAGTATGAACTAATTATCGTCAAAAAGATATCTTGCTAGATTTTCTGGTTTCTTTGTCCCCTAAATATGATAAATTTTTAGGAATACGAAAGTGTGAGAATCAATTGAAATGGCAGATATAAAATTTTTTGAACAGTAGAAGGTATTTGATTGTATTTTGATGAGGGATACTTTGGATCCTCTATCTCAGAAGACAAAATCTGGTCAGGAGAACGGAAAATCCGACCTCGAGCACCCTATTCCGATCTCAAAGACTGGAAAGTCCGACCTTTAAGGCATAATTTCGATCCCGAATTATAAGTCATGTCTGATCAAAGACTGGAAAATCCAACTTCGAAGGCATAATTCTGATCCCGAATTATAAGTCATGTCTGATCAAAGACTGGAAAAGACCTCCAACGCATAATTCCGATCCCGAAGCTTTGAACTCCAATTAGCCCACTCTGATCGCCAGCAGAGGGGCTCATGGTCGAGTTTACTGTTGGGCCGACCCCAGGCCCAGGCCCTTGGGCCAAGAAATATACCCCTGTGGATGGTTCACCTAGCACACCGCCTCAACTATAAATACCACTCACATTTATGACGCCGGGATGGGTTTTTTTAGGTGCTCCTTGATCGAAGCTACTACTCAGGTTTCCTCTCGAGTTAGATTAGATCACTTTAATTGTACTGTATTTAGCCTCTAGTTTGTATGACATCCAGTAATGCTTAGATAGACCCCATCCCATTTGTAAACCTTACTTTTGAGATCGGAATATACATACATATTTGAGATCAATTCGCTTATACATTGGCATAATTTACTATGGTTTACATCTATTGATCACGCATGAAACCACGTTAGATCAATTGGCGCCCACCGTGGGGCACTTATTTGGGTGTTAGATCGAAAAATGCCTACTACAAGGCGACATACGTATAATCGAGGTTTCTCACGTGGCTGGAGCACAAAACTGCGCTCGATAATTTATCTCGAGCCGCTCGTCAACAAGAGGCTTCACCATCTGCTCTTCAAGAGGATGCACCAATATTTAAGGTCAATTATTGGAACAATGTGTAGCCAATTTTTGAACACTGAGAGAGCTAATCCATCTCCAGTTGATCAGCCTGCTGCCCAATCTAATTGATCAGGTCAGAGACCTAGTGCTCAAGAAAATGGAAGTTTCAAATCATGTTGGAAAACTCCAACCTAATTGGAATGGCCCTTATGTTGTTGTTGAGGTCGGAAAGAAAGGTTCATGCAAGACAGCTTATCCTAACAGAGAAGACTTGCCTCAAGCATGGAATGCGGTTAATCTGAGAAAATATTATGGAAAATAAAGGCTTTGTGACAGGGTTTATCTTCTGTTTCTACTGTTATCATTATCGTTCTCTCATTTCTTGTAATCGGCTCTATTCCTATTATTATCGAAGAATTACCAATTCAACGAAGGTTTTCTATTCTCAAGAGATCTTATCAATTCATTACAAGCTCGTGCAAATATTATCTGCTTATGATCAACTTCTGATCTATATATCTAAAATCGACTAAGGGTGAAAGCCATTGCTATGCCCCTTAGCTCGAAATTTATTATGGGTGACCCTCGAAGATTAAATCGACCAAGGGTGAAAGCAGTTGCTATGATCCTCAAATCAAATTCTCCAATCGAAAATGACTAAGGGTGAAAGTTGTTGCTAAGACCCTCAAAGATCAAATTGACTAAGGGTGAAAGCCATCATGCCCCTTGGATCAGCAAAAGGGGTGAAATATGACCTTCAAATCAAATTCTCCTATCGAAAATTACTAAGGGTGAAAGTTGTTGCTAAGACCCTCGAAGATCAAATTGACCAAGGTTGAAAGCCATTGCTATGCCCCTTGGATCAGCAAAATGGGTGAAAGCTATTGCTATGACCCTCAAATCAAATTCTCCGATCGAAAATAACTAAGGGTGAAAGTTGTTGCTAAGACCCTCGAAGATCAAATTGACCAAGGATGAAAGACGTTGCTATGCCCCTTGGATCAGCAAAATGGGTGAAAGTTGTTGCTATGACCCTCAAATCAAATTCTCCGATCGAAAATGAAACGGGTGAAAAATGTTGCTATGACCCTTAAATAAAATTCTTCGATCATCCGATTATGAAGTATCACCGTTGAGTATATGATTTGATCCCGGAGAGTACAGGTTATTCCTATGAATCATTAATCTGTTCAAAGATTCTTAGAACATAAATCAAAGTTCTAGTTCAATTATAAAATTTGCGAATACTTATCCATTTCGGATAAGATTATCGGTGGATTGAAATTCAAGTTCAAATACAAGTTAATACTTATCTATTTCGGGTAAGGCTATTTGATGATTGAGTTTAACAACAATTTGAGTTCTATTATAATTGGATCGAATTATTCGAGATCAAGCTACTTGATATTTATGTTCGATATTCATCTGGTTGATTAAAACGAACTTGGCTTTTATTTGATATACGAAAAAAGCAAGGTAAAAGTGCAAGGACATGCATATTGAAAATAGTCTTTCATTCATAAATCCTTTCCGAACAATTACAAATGATTCATTGATTACAATAAGAAAATTCGAGCTCAAATGGAAAAGTTACATTATTTGATTATCCTACTACAAGTTCTACGACCTATGCTACGGATCTCAGAGCGACCAGCAGAGTTGCGAAGATTAAATTTCGAACCCGAGAGCATCGGACAACTTATTTTTCGGAGCTTGTTGCATTATCTTCTCGGGTGGGATCATCTCGATCGAATGAGACCTCTTGCTCGAAGCAGAATCAGACACCTTCTGTTTGATCGAGCCTGTTTTACAGTATCAGAACTCTTGGACGGATCCTCGACCTTATCTGCGGATCTCTCATTAGACAAAATGGACTTTGTTCGAAGTGGTCATCGTAATATTCTCCTTCTTACTTACTGCAGCCTTGTCAATTTTGGGGGATGATACGGAAGCTTTTGGAGAGGACTTGGATGTTTTCCGATCCTCGAATAATTTTTGGTCTTTTGGTGGGACTTTATCTTGGGCAGCCGCGAATAGCTTTTGGGGGTCAATTCAGTCTCCCAAAACCTTTTCCATAACGATCAAAATAACAGAAATATGAATAGTTGCGACTCCCTAGAAGATCCGAAGAAAAATACTAAAATACGATCGCGTTCAATAATAGTTTCCGATCGTTGGGATAAAGTCATAATATTATAACCCTAAAGAGAGAGGAGATTACCTAATTTGAGACAAAACTACAAGGAAAGGGTTCTGTTACAAGAGTATCCTAAACTATTAGACTTTCCTTGTTCGCCTTCATTCTCGGCCCCGGATTCGCCGTCTTCTTCTTCATCTCCTTCCCTGTCCTCACCGTCCGAACTATTTATCACTGTCCGAATTGCCTACTTCATCTGCGGAGGAAGCTTTTGGTTCCTCAAACTCACCCTCCATGTCTACATCCTCATCTGGCTCGGGTTCTTTCTCTTCTGATTCAGGGTCGGAATTGGCGATCAGATCAGGGGCCTTGGTGGATTTTCGGTTGGGTTCACGATCAGATTGTCTGCTTCAGCGCCCCTACTGGATTTGTTTTTCTTCTGCTTTCGAAGCTGACCCTGGGATTTCTTGGAAGAAGAGGCAACATTCGAACCAGCTGCGGAAGCTCGGAACTTCTCAACAATCTCACCTGTTAAGAAAATATATATGAGCAAAAGTTATCTAAAGACAAACTAAGAACAAGATATTACATAAATACGAATGCATACCTAAGGTAAAGGTGCTTTAACAATGTTGGCCTCCTCCGATGCACCCTCAGTTGACTGATCAGTCTTTTTCCTTATTTTGATCCTCGAAAGATTGACAATACTCGATCTATGGAGCAAGGAAGCTAAGTTGGCTAAGGTCGGCCATCCTCAAAACCCTTTCCTTCAGTACAAGCACAGTTTGGTAGAGATCGGACCGAAGTGGTTCAAAAAATGCCTCCTTGAGGTGACGCTTGAGTTTCTCCTTTATTAGTCGCCTACCATATATCCAGGGCCCTGCTCCGTCACATGAGTATGGCTTTGTCTCTGAACTCCCCTCAGAAATAGGTATCTGGACATTGGACGAAGAACTCACTTTTCCAACCCATGGTGTTGCTTGTCACCATGTTCGAAAGAATGGACTGGTTCGATCTCTGAGAGAAATATATGAACCCTGCGTTGTAAGCTGTGGAAGTAATGATCTGAAAATTTTGCCAAAAATTGCGGAAGGAAGCTTCTTCCCCCCTTGGCCTCCATAACTGCACTAAAAGCAACTATGTACCCGATGGAGTTTGGAAGAATTTGAGCAGGAAAAAGCGCAAAAACCTCCAACTGATCCTTAATGAAAGGGATCCGCAACCCGTAGGTGAATTATTTGCCATAAAAGCTTGACACCCTTTAGGAGGATCCGTAACTCGTTGATCGGATGTAGGAATAACGATCGAAAAGCTATCTAGAAGATATTTTCCGCACTCTCCCTCCAGACATTCATGACTCTCGGGTCCTGGCAGTCTGATCAGCCCTAAGCTCGGTATGATGATTGGCGCTGGTCGAGTTTTTTTTCGACTGGTATATTCTGACAAAAATATTACCGACATACTATATTTATGGGTTTAGTTCTCCGCCAACTCTACTTGTTCAGCTTGATCTTCATCTTCATTCTCGGGCTGAGCCTCCTGCTCATCTGTAGACTCTTGACGAAATTCTCCTTCCTCGGTATCATAATCGGAAGTGTTGTTCGAGCTACTGGAATTTTCTTCGCCAGAGCCTTTGTAAGCATCGATGATCTGCACGATAGGATCAAATTCCAATCCTTCTACTACCTTGGCCTTGCCTTTGGGATCTTTTGAACTAGACAGTATGGATGAATATGCTATTGGTGATCATCTTTCATGGTTTTTGATAAATTCAACCGATAAGCTCCGATCTAGGGTTTGGATTCTTTCGTGAATGAATTTTCAACGGTCAATGTATATATATAGGGTTAAAAAGGTAAATCGAACCCTGAGTATCCGCGACGGTTGATCTCTCTCACACAGTAAATTCAAATGTATTTTTAGAAAATTGTACTACTGGCCCCTATACTCTGCGAAACAGCTCCTAGCCGGGTCAACAAAGGGTATGTGATCAACTAATTCTAAAACCATTTCTATTGTGGGGGAGTATTGATGGGAGGCTCTACATTACTATCGAAAACGGAAGTTATAATCAAAGTTCAAGCAAGGACGATTATTATCAAAGATTATGCGTCACAATTATCAATCATTTTGGAGTTTCCAAATATGCACTCTTTTTCCCTGGTTCGGTTTTTATTCCACTGAGTTTTTCCGAATTAGGTTTTTAACGAGGCATATCCGAAACAAAAAATAGCGATCCTCAAGCATTTTCTACTTCTTCGAGCTTCAGCTTCACTTACGCTCGAGAAGTGGGGGAGTATTGATGAGAGGTACCTTAGATCCTCGATCTCAGAAGACAAATCTGGTCAGGAGAACAGAAAATCCGACCTCGAGCACCCTATTCCGATCTCAAAGACTAGAAAATCCCACCTCGAAGGCATAATTCCGATCCCGAATTATAAGTCAGGTCTGATCAAAGACTGCAAAATTCGACCTCGAATGCATAATTCCAATCCCGAATTAGAAGTCATGTTTGATCAAAGACTGGAAAATCCAACCTCGAAGGCATAATTCCGATCCCGAAGCTTTGAACTCCAATTAGCCCACTCCGATCGCTAGTAGAGGGGCCCATGTTCGAGTTTACTATTGGGCCGACCCCAGGCCCAGGCCCTTGGGCCAAGAAATATACCCCTGTGGATGGTTCACCTAGCACACCGCCTCAACTATAAATACCACTCGCATTTATGATGCCGGGAGGGGTTTTTTCAGGTGCTCCTTGATCGAAGCTACTGCTCGAATTTTCTCTCGAGTTAGATTAGATCACTTTATTTGTACTGTATTTAGCCTCTAGCTTGTACGGCATCCAATAATGCTCAGATAGACCCCATCCCCTTTGTAAACCTTACTTTTGAGATTTGAATATACATACATATTTGAGATCAATTCGCTTATACATTGGCATAATTTACTATGGTTTACATTTATTGATCACGCACGAAACCACGTTAGATCATATTTGATGATGTATGGGGTAGTAACGTTTGGAGCGATATTATAACGAAACTTCCAAATAACGACAATTGAAGCAAAAGGTCTACATTTCAAATAGTAACGACAACTTCATCAATAAACACTCAACAGCTAAAAGGTCTACATTTCAAATAGTAATACAATGTACACAATCGTAAAAGCTGATTTTGTAGTTTCAATTGATTACACAGTTTCAAGCATATATTTCAAAGATCTAGAAAACAAATTAAATGTAATTAACATTTAGACATAAATAATGATATGTCACATTATCTACGCTGTGCCAGAGAAGGCTAAATTGTGCTAAAATGATAAAGACTATTGAGATGGAACATCTACCTGTTCTTTAGAAGTTGGAGAAAGTCCTCCAATATAGACACGGCGAGCATGTCTTGTAGCCTGACAAAACAACATTGAAGAAATATTTTTAATGACCATAAAATTCTAAAACAGAAACAAATGAGCACACAAAATCAATCTGCTGAGTCATTGCCTGAACAGGCATTACTGGAAGTGCTCCAAACTGACACAAGTCAAAATTAATCTTTAGTTTAGATGTTGAACAACAAGGATAAAGTAAATTATGATATGAAAGAGTGAGAAAACCTGTCCAGATGCCAAAGGTAACATATTAGGGAACATCCCAGGAAGGGCAGCAGTTGTTCCAACAGCTGACCTGCGAAGGCTACACCAACTTATGTCACAAATTAATTTTGGTAACCTATTCTTAGTATAAAATTCAAGGATTTAGATTTAAAAATCTTGCAGTATTCTTTTCTCCAATGATTATTCATATTTTAGGCGCTTTATAATCCTACAATTAAATTAAATACTAATAAAAGCAACGGTGAATTCTATTAAAATTTTAGTAAAAACTACCAAACATGCAAATCCTGGTTGAAGATAAACAAGACCTATATTGGTTCTTTGTTGTACATATAAGCTACAGAAGTCGGTCTACTCTATGTTCTTTCAATTTTTCAGATTATTCATCATGGGCTCAAAAGAATCAAACGCTGAAGGTAGATATCTTGTCTACTCCACTTTCCATACAACTGGAACTCCTCTGATGAAGGAGATTCTTGAGAAGTTCAAGGCTGTAACACTGGTTGATTATATGTAAGCACATCAAGAAATGGTGTTCAAGGACTAGATAATGGAGTATTATGGGTCCTCAATCAAGGCTGTAACACTAGCTGAACCTCATGAACAGGATTTCTGGAAACTAATAGCAAAGAATGACGAAATCCTTGCTGGGAACACAAAAAAGAACCAGCTGAAGGACGAATAGTAGAGGATGGTTGATATCTTTGCTAAGGTGATTGAAAACTGCACCTTCTCTTTGGACAACATACCTATGAAGAGGTATCACGCAATGATCGTTGTTCACTGTGGATTGAAGGTAAACTGGGCTACCTTTGTGTGGTATATTCTGGCTGACCACAAAACCAAAGGAAACACTCATCACATAATATTCTTAAGCCATCTGTATTCAAGTTTGGGCTGCTTAATGACCCATGGAAAGGTCATTCACAGTGCGAAGGCTATGAACATCAATCAGACTGTGAAGGAGCAACCAAAAAGGAAAGTTGTTGCTGAACCTAACCAGACAGTTGCTGCTAAGAAGAAGAGGAGCAATGTGACTGCTCCTAAGGTATCTGTTCAAACGGCCGAGCCAGCTGTTAAAGCCAGAATAGAGGAGCCTACTGGAAAAGTTGTTGTTGATGCTATCATAGATCAGACAGCAAATGAGATAGAGGATATGGCTTATGGTTCTCCTTCAAGAACCATTTCTGCTGAAAAGCCATTGGAGACTGTTGTTGCATGAACAAGAAGTCTGCTGAGAGATATAACAACCTCCAAACTAGAACAAGCCAAAGTGGTTCACACTAAGGCTACTGTTAGAAAGAGGATGACTTTCATCTCATCCCCCACTAAATTATCAGAATTAGTGAGGAAAAGTCCTCCATCAGCAGAGAGGCCTGTTGGAGCTGAAGTAGAGTCTGCTGCCAAAGAGTCGGCTGCTGATCAAGCTACTCATCAGACTACTTCAATTGTTCCATCAGATGAGGTTGACCAACCTCAAGAGGATCAAGAAGTGATTATTCTCGAACCTATTGTGGTTGCACCCATTGCAACTGCTGCCCCAGAACCTGCTGCTGCTGCACAAGCTAAGACAACCAGGACTCAAAAGAGGAAAAGACTTGTGAAGAAAAGGGTGTCTGCTGCTGATAAGAAACTGCGTGCAGAAGTAAAGCAGAGAAAAAGGGGTGAAGAGGAGTTTTGAAAAGTTGTTGAACTGAGCAAGGCGGAAGCTTAGAAGAAGCTAATGACCGAAGCTGAACTCAGAGCAAAAAAGGAAGAAGAGCTGGCCAAGGCATTGGAAATCAGCAAAAAAGATGCTCATGGTCCTAGTAAGGCTGGAGGCATCAGAATTGGAGGATCCATGAATGCCAGGCAGATTCTACCTCCTGGACAAAGGCCAAAGAAAAAGAAGTATGAAGTCAGGAAAGCTTTTGACATTGTTCGGAATGACTTACTTGCGTTTGACATGTTTGAAGCAGCTTTAGAAGAGTTTGACAAAAAGCTGCAGACAAGAACCTCATTTCTCCCTGAAAAGATCAGATACACGAGAGATAACATGACTAGCAAGTCTGTTGAAGAAGTCCAAGCATGGAAAAAGTTTGCTGATGAGGAGAAGTGGGTCATGAGCTGGCTGCACACTTCATCAATTACTCAAAGCTTTGGACACAAACTATGTGCATGATGTCTTCCTTGGTTATGCAAGAGGCATTGTGGCACAAGAAACTGAGTCCATAAAAAATGCACTGCCAGGCAAGTGAAGCAGTAGAGATGATCCTATTCAGAGGGCTGTGCAAATTGCTATCTACACTGCTTTGGAAAAGTGGGCAGAGAAGGCAAGATATGGTCAGGGTTCATCCAGTGACTTTCGCAGCTTACCAAGCGTGAAACAGATAGCTTTCGGTTCTGAAGTAACACTACAAAAATAAAAGGATTTTCTGACGGAAAATTTCTGTCGGAATTTTCGACAGACTAATATCCATCGGAAATTCCCTGTAGACTTTCCGACGAGGTATAAATTCCACCGAAAAAGTCAATAAAAATAAATTAAAAAAAAGGTTTCCGACAGAAATATTTCGTCGGAAATTAATAAAAAAATAAAAACTTAATTATTTTCCGACGGAAATATATATCCGTCGGAAAATATTTATAAAAAACAAAATGAAAAATAATTTAATTATTTCCGACGGATTTTATCTGTCGGAAAATAATTAGAAAAAATAAAAAATAATAAAATTATATTCCAGCGGATTTAAATTCGTCGGAAAATTTCTATAAAAAATAATAATTTAATTTTTTCATAAATTTTTATCGATTTGAACCACTTTTTGCAATAATTTAAATTTTCGAGCCAAGTTAGTTTCCCGTTTGGATCCTCGATTGATGAAATTCGAAATAATTTCCCCTAAATTTTGATTTACGGAGGGGTTAGTGGTCTTATACTAGTCTCCCGTTTTGATCTTTGATTGACGAAATTTTGAAATAATTTCCCCTAATATTTGATTTATATATGGAGGGGTTAGTGGTTATGTACAAGTTAGTCTCCCATTTAGATCTTCGATTGATTTTGAATAACCTTAATTTACGTGTATTCAACAATTGGTCATTAATGTTACAAATCAATAATCATATAATTCTTATTAGGTTATGTGAGTTCAACTCTAAAATTTACACGAGCTTGTTTATGTGATTCTAAATTTTCTTATTAAATAATTCAATCTTTAATTTTTATTTCGCATTTGGTTCTAAAAAGAAATTTCTTTAACTATAAATTCAATATGGACTGAATTTTGATCAATTGATATGATGCGGGTAACCTAGCTCAAGGTACATATATATAACCAGAGCCAAGTATGAATTTGATTTTGAATAACCTCAATGTACATATACACCTCTAAGGTCAACAATTGGTCATTAATGTTACAAATCGATAATCAATCCATCTGATTGCGAATAATCTCATGAATGTACGTATATAACCATATATAGTAGTTAATAATTTTTAATTACATACTAATTAACTAATTAATCAGTTTCGAGCAACTAACCATTTGATTTCAAACAACCTCAATGTGCATATAATATAATATTAATAAGCATAACAAGTTGAAACAATTAATTTCGAGTTGAAATTAATATTATAATAGTATTGAGTAATTAGCTGAGTTTGAGAAGTGTGTTACTATATATATATATATATATATGAAAGAATTAGAATAATACTATTGGGAATCAGATTGATTTGATTGAGAAATATCGTAGTTTTTTTAGAGCAAAAGACAAAAACACCCTCTATGCTTTGTCTAACTTCCCAAAACCTCCCTGTGTTATTTTAACTCCCGAAAAACCCCATATGATTTCAAAATAAGTGTCAAATACACCTCTTAAAAAGAGAGTGTGTTTCAAACGCCAAAATTACAAGTATTTGTCATATTTTGCTTTTGATACCCGTGACATCGAAAGACAAAAACACCCCTATGCTTTGTTTAACTCCCGAAAAATCCCCTATGTGTCATTTTAAATCCCTAAAATCTCCCTGTATTTGATTTTATATACCAAACTCGATCCAAGTAGTATATACTTATTTTTCAAAAAGAATAAATAAATTTAAAAAAAAAAACAAACACATAGGGATAATTTTGTCATTCCACTAAAAGTCAAAAATAAAATTATAAGTATATACTACTTTTTTTTATATTACAAAATCCACAAATACAATAAATATAACACAAAATAAGAATAATAAAATAATTATTTCATTTTTTCCTACTTGATTTATGTATTTTCAAATGTTTCCGGCCTCAATTTACAAAATTGATAATTAATTGAAAGCCCTAATTTCTCCCACCCCTCCTCAAACTCCCTCTCTTTCTCCCTAATTCCTTTCCCGCCACACCCTTCTTTCACTCTCCCTTTTCTCCATAGCACAACCCTAGCCTCTTTCCCGCAGCCGCGCAACAGCAGCCGCCTCCCTAGTCCTTCCCGCAGCCGCGCGACTCCGCCACGGCAGAGCCACTCCGCCACCCCTGCCGCAAGCCCAAACCCGCGTGACTCCACCACGGCCAGCCCGACCCGTCAGCTTGTTCCTTCAAGTAAGTTCTTCAATTTTTTGAAAAAATGGTTGTTGTTGTTTACTTTTTTTTTCTATAAAAATTAAATTGAATTAAATTGTTTTATAGATTATTTGTGTGTGAAGGATGTTCTTGGATTTTAGTGAATAGAACACAAATAAAAATGGTTTTTTGAATCAATTGATGAGACGTTAGGCTTTATTTTTTGTTCATTTTCATATACCTTATCATTTCACTTAGTAAAGTTTAAGTTTCAAAGTTATATAGCCTAAAAGATTTGTTTCCAAATATTGGCTGCAAAGAACTCTAATCTGCCAGTGATTTACAGTACCTAATTTTCAGAGGTATACCAACTAAGATACATATAACATAAGTAAGGATGAAACGAGGTTACTTAGCATACTGAAAAACAAACAGCCTATGATCTTACTTGTTTTACTAATTTTTTTATTTAATTATTAAGCTAATATTCTTGTGGCCTGGTGTGTGAGCTGTTTCTTTGTACTGGATCATGCTATTGACCTCGGCTTGCCTATGCATTGTTGCGGTTTTTACACACGCAAATAAACGCAAGTGCACGTATCGAACAAGTAATAAAGAGTAAGTATAAGAGTATCGTCTCAACAGGGACTTGACTAATATCTACCAATTCCAATTACTAATTTACTTTTAGTTAATTCCAAATTCATAAGTGTTTTCAGGTTTAAATTAACAAGATTAACTAATTGATTTAACTAATCTAAGTACTTGGATTGAGTTCGAATAATGAGAAGAGAAACCTAGGGTTATAATTCACTATGTTATCTATCGATTGCTCAATTGAGATTTTCGTAGTTATTGTGGTGACAAGAGTGCTACCCGAGGATTCAAGTATATTCCTATGTATCTTCCGAATTACGTAAGAACCTAATGTATTATACAAATCGATCCTATTCCTAGGTGATTCATAAATAATACAAAGCTTTAAACACGAACCTCATGTAACGGGTATAAACGCCTTAAGTATATTCCTATCCTAAGAGTCGTTTACTATTCAATTTCCTATCTAATCCTAATCTCACTTTTCCAAGTTCAAAAAGAATATTAAATCTAACAACTCGGTGATCAGTCAAGTTTTAAGCATAGAGAACGAAATTAAATCAAACACAAGAATTGCCCCTAACTGAATAATCCAATAAAACAAATCAAAGTAACATAGTTTCATAAAAACCCTAGATCCTAAAGAATTAGTTCATGATAAATATATGAAGAAAATAATAAAGAAAAACAAATCTGAGTTCATGTGGTTTTTATAGACAAAACGATGAATCTGAGATAAAGATCTTCAATATTGAGTTCTTCTTGATATGGTGATCTTCAGGACTTCTCTTTTTTGTTGGATAAAGATGAAGATGGAATGCACTGAAGTGTATTTAGTTAAGGGAGGTTTTGATGATTTCCAAAACTTCAAATCAGCTAAGTAAAGACAACTTAGTTGAAATCCCTTAGAAGAATTTTTGACCAAGTAAGAAGACATATCAGAAGGGTCAAATATTCAAGGTCCAGAAGACTACTGATCTGCTGAAGAGAAGAAATCAGGTTGGTGTAAAGCAGCCGACTCAAATCAGATTTCTTCAAGTTTGAGATCAGCTCTGTTCATCATCAGAAGTGTTCTCTCATCAGCCGAGTGGAAAGATCAAGAAGTCGTCCCAACGGTAATAAATGCCACTGGAGTAATAAATGCTGAAGTCTAAGGTTATTAATGACAAATTATTGAAGAAAAGACTCGTATCAGCTCGGTGCATTTAATGCTGCCTCACAGAAAGTACAGTCTGCAGTACTGTCACTGTGCAGAGAGCCGTTCGCGGATTTTAAGGACCAGAAATCAAGAGATTTGAATTGTGTCTCTCTTCAACGGACATAATTCAAAGAGTGACTATAAATAGCTGAAGAGACGAAGAGAAAATAGGCTACAACACAACAATTCAGAGATTAATTTCGAAGCAAAATATTTTTTAAGTCTCAAAGCTCAAGAACAGCTCACTCATCAGCCCTGTCATTTGTTGACTCAATCTGAAGCTGAAGATCAAAGTTAAACACATTTTTCTGAGTGAAATCTGTTAGTGTGTTGTGAGGAGTGTTTATCCATCTGTGTGAAGTGATAAAACTCTGTAGAATAGGATTTCTTTGTGATTTCTTATTGCGAGCTTACGGCCAGATTCATTTGTTGTTTTGGCGTAAGTGGAGTATACTGTAAACTTTGTGATTATAGTATAACCCAAGATCTGTGTGACTTGGAAGAGTGGACTAAAGGATTTAAATCCATATAACCACTATAAAAATTCTGGTGTTTGGTTTTTGCATAAGTTTTCTTGCGTATCTCTAAAATTGCATAAAACACTTGATTAACTGTTTGAAAAAGGGTTAAAGGAGTTTTTATAAAACTGGGGATTAAGTTTTCAAACTACTAAGTTTACTTGTGAAAAACACTTCAAAAATCCGATGCAAGTATTCTAGTATTAAAACTGATATTCACCAAAATCAGCTAAGTAACTATCAGATTAGTGGTCAGCAAAGCTGTTCAAAGTTTTGTTCGCGATCAACCTTGTAAACATACTGTTCTGTAACAGCTTAGTCTGTTTAAGTTTGAGCAACAGTTTTAAAGTTAAAATTTGATTAAAAATTTTCAGAGGTCTAATCACCCCCCTCCCCCCCTCTAGACCTCATCTGACCACTTGGGACCAACAAGTGGTATCATAGCAGGTGGTTCATTAGAATCAGATGCCTGATCAACGAGCTTGATCCTAGTGTTTTTCAAAGGTTTTCAAACTTTTCAAAAGAGCATCTTTTTGAAAAATTAAAATTTTTGAAAAATGGATTGTATCAGTCATGTTCCCCACATAGCTGGTATGAGCTTCGAAGACTGGAATATCAGATTGGAGATCTTCTTAGCTGCCTACAATGATAACATGTACACATGTATCATCAAAGGTCCATTCAAATTCACCAAGACCATCAAAGTTGATGAAGTCGATATAACGGTGGAAAAAGATTTACACGAGATGACAGCCGAAAAAATAAAGCTATTCAACCTGGACAAAGTTGGGCGATTCATCATGACCAAGGCCCTTGACAACGACAGATTTGACAAAGTCAAGCACTGCAAGACTGCCAAAGAAATGTGGGATAAGGTCCGTGATATGAGCGAAGGAAACGACGCCATTAAAGAGCATCAGCTGAGTGTTGCTCTGAAAAAGCTGGACAACTTCAAGATGAAGTCTGCAGAAACCATTGATCAGATGGATACAAGGTTTACAAGGACGCTGAATGAAGTTCTGAAGCTTGGAAAAACCTTCACTGATAAGGAGATAACCGTCAGAGTGCTGAAGGCTCTACCTCCAAAGTTCAACATGAAGGTGACAGCTATGGAAGAGTCAAGAGATTTAGGAAAAATCTCCCTCACCGAGCTGTTCTCAGTACTCAAGGCATACGAGTATAAATTGCCAAGAATGGGTGTTGAAGAAACCTCTACTTCAAGTCCCACAGCTGCCCTGGTTGCTGCTGAAAATCCTAGAAGGCCAGCCTATAAAAGCAAAGACGTGGACTCATCTGATGAAGCCACAATACTCAACAAAAAGGAGTACACTGCTGGAGACGTTGCATTGCTGATGAATAATTTCAAGAAGTTCTACAAACGAAAAATGAAGAACAAATACAACAATACTTCTACTTCTAACCCTACTTCTTCTTCTCAAGATAAAGATTCTTATAAATCTAAAATGATGTGCTATAACTGCTGGAAATTGGGTCATTTCATCAGAGACTGCCCATATCCCAAAGCTGAAAAGTACACTGAAGAAGAAAAGAGAATCAGAAAGGAAAGAAAGCATCAGAAAGGCAAGGTGCTGGTGGCAGAAGCGGAAAAGCTAGCTGCTATCTACTCATCAGATTCGAATTCAGACACTTCCGATGAAGAGTCTTCTGATGAAGAGAGACCTGCTCTTCTCTGCCTGATGGCTAAGGAATCTGATGGCTCTGAGGATGATGAGGTAACTCCTCTAGATAATGAATTATTCAACTCATTTGAACAAATGATGCTTAACAATACCTGTATTGCTGAAGCATTTACAAAGCTTAAGGAAGAGATGATATTGCTAAGAGAGCAAAATAGTTCACTGAAACTTAAGGTTGAAAAGCCAAAAGAATCAGATGAATATGAACAGCTTGAGCAAGAAAATGAATCTCTGAAAGCTGAATGTGAAGTTCTTAAAGGAAAAATCATGGAACTTGAGAAAACAATTGAGTCTCATGAAAAGTCATCTGTTGCATCCACTCATATGTCTAGTAAACAGAAGACACCTTTAGATCAGGATAAGTTAGAACTGAACCATACTGAAAAATTTATATCAGCTGACAACAGTAAGGTCATCTTGTGTGTTTAGACTAATAAACCTGCTTCACCTGAGAAAGTGTTAAAGGAAACGAAAACTCCTAAGTCTAAAAATAGCAAAGAGCCTAGTGTAGGAAAACAGACTGGTAACAGAAGAGTCCTAGAAAGTCTTCTGATAAGGCTAAGTCGTCTGTTAATGAGCAAGCATCTAGTAAACCAAAGAAGCATAAAAATAAGAAAAATCAAAATGCTTGGTATGGAAATGAGTCTTATTATATGCAACCTGCTGCATATCCTCCTATGTATCATGCACTTCAATTTCCAACTTACTATGCACCATATCCTGCTCATCCAGTGCATGCATATCCTGCTTATCATGCATCCTATTCTGCTTATGAACATTATCCTTATCATGCTGATTATCAACAACATGACATATTAGACAAACGTGATAAAGGCAAATCTGTTCATACTCCTGTTGAAACTCAGAAACCTAAGAAGCCTAAGACTTCAACATCTTGGGTTGTCAAAGGTGGAACTAATCCTTCAGGACCCTCTCAATAAGGGTACCTAAAAAAATTTTATTTTGTTTTGTAGGTTAGGATTAGGAGTAGGAGTAAAGTAGAGAAGACCTGGTACTTGGACAGTGGCTGTTCAAGACACATGTGTGGAAACATACATGAGCTGACTGATGTTGTTGCTGTGGATGGTCCAAATGTGACGTTTGGAGACAGCAAGAAAGGCAAGATTGTAGCAAGTGGAAAGCTGATCAAAGGCAACATTGAGATATCTGACGTCTCTTATGTTAAAGGCCTCAAATACAATTTGCTGAGCATAAGTCAATTTTTGACAAAGGATATTCAGTCATCTTCTCAATAGATAAGTGCTACGTTAAACAGATTGGAACAAAGAAGGTCATTTTATCTGGAAGACGACAAGGGAATGTCTACACAGTGGACTGGAATTCTATTGACAAGAATTCAAGTGTTTGTTTGGTGACATCAACACCAAGTGAAATCAGTTGGCTGTGGCACAAAAGAATGAATCATGTGAATTTCAAGACCATCAACAGACTTATCAAGAATGATCTGGTGGAGGGAATTCCAAAAATAGTCATGAGCAAAGATAAGCTTTGTCACGCATGTCAGAAGGGTAAACAAATTAAGTCATCATTCAAAAGCAAGAAGAACCAATCATCTGGAAGGATCTTGGAGCTGCTACATATGGACTTATTTGGACCCATTGATCCAATCAGCAATGGTGGAAATAAATACTGTCTAGCTGTTGTAGATGATTATTCAAGATACACTTGGGTGATTTTCATGAAGAAGAAAAGTGAGACCAAGGAGCATCTTACAAATCTGATGAGCAAATTCAGAACAAAAAGAGTATGAAAATACTGAAGATCAAATCAGACAGAGGGACTGAATTTACAAACTCTACTGTTGAAGAGTATTGTAATACCAGAGAAATCAGCCATGAATACTCTGCTGCCAGAACCCCTCAACAGAACGGAGTTGCTGAAAGGAGAAACAGAACTCTGAAAGAAGCTACCAGAACCATGATAACTGAAGCTAAGCTGCCTCAAAGATTTTGGGCAGAAGCAATAAATACATCATGCTTTACCCAAAACATATGCATGATCAACAAGCACCAAAACAAGACTTCATATGAAGTTTGGAACAACAAAAATCTAAACATTTATTTCTTTAGAATTTTTTGTTGTAAATGCTTTGTTCTAAATAATGGGAAAAATCACCTTACTGCTTTTGCAAAGAAGGCTGATGAAGCAGTATTTGTAGGATATTCTACTATTAGTAAAGCTTATAGAGTCTTTAACAAAAGAACTTTGCTTGTAGAAGAATCCATTCATGTAGTATTTGATGAACCTAGTCAATCTTCTGAAAAGAATCAAAATACTGATCAGAATTTGTCTACTGATTTTCAGAAATTAAGTGTTGAAAAGAATGAGGAATACATTCCCATCATACTACCTGATCTCAACTCAGCTGCTAACTCAAGTGCTGTTCAAAATCACAATGCTGATTGTCTAACAGAAGAGTTGCAAATAGCTGACAGACCAGAGACTGTTCAACAGGCAACTGCTGTTCAACAGACTACTATTGGAACTCCAACAGTAGTGTTGCAAGATCAAAACAAAGGACAACATTATGATTTGCAACCTGATCTTAGATGGCTCAAGAATCACCCACCAGAGCTGGTGATTGGTGATCCTTTGGATAGAGTAAAGACAAGGAGAGCTGCTGCAAGTGAAGCAATGTTTGTCAGCTTCTTATCTCAAATTGAGCCCAAACAGATTGAAGAATCTCTTAGTGATTCAAACTGGATTGAAGCTATGCAAGAAGAGCTAAATCAATTTGAAAGGAATGAAGTCTGGTACTTAGTTCCTAGACCAAGTCATCAAAGAGTAATTGGCACTAAATGGGTATTCAGGAACAAAATGAATGAAGTTGGTGGGGTCACCAGAAATAAAGCAAGATTAGTTGCCAAAGGCTATTGTCAAGAAGAAGGTATTGACTTTGATGAAACTTTTGCACCAGTAGCAAGACTAGAGGCAATCAGACTCTTTCTTGCCTATGCTTCTCATAAGAATTTCACAGTCTATCAAATGGATGTGAAATCAGCTTTTCTCAATGGAGAATTGCAAGAAGAAGTTTATGTTGAACAACCACCTGGATTTGAAGCTTATCAAGAAGAAGACAAGGTGTATCGTCTGAAGAAAGCCCTCTGTGGACTGAAACATGCTCCAAGAGCATGGTATGATACCCTATCTGATTTTCTTTTAATTAAAGGATTTCGCAAAGGTAAGGTAGACAAGACCTTGTTCACTATTAAATGGGAAAATCATATATTGCTCGTGCAAATATATGTGGACGATATCATTTTCGGTTCAACAAATCAACAGATGTGTGACAAGTTCTCAAAGCTGATGCAGAACAAGTTTGAAATGAGCATGATGGGAGAACTTAACTATTTTCTTGGCTTGCAAGTAAGACAGTTGCCTGGTGGAATATTCATCAGCCAAGCAAAATACACAAAGGATCTGTTTCAAGAAATTTGGTATGGAAACTAGCTCTACTGCTAATATTCCAATGTCTACTAGTCTTCGTTTGGATAAAGATGAGGATGGTAAACCAGTAGACATAACCAAGTACAGAGGAATTATTGGGTCACTGTTATACTTAACAGCTAGCAGACCCGATATCATGTACTCTGTTGGGGTTTGTGCGAGATATCAATCAAATCCTAAGGAATCTCATCTCTTAGCTGCCAAAAGGATTCTCAAATATCTTAAAGGCACTGAAGAATTGGGATTGTGGTATCCTAGGGAATCTGGATTTGAACTGATTGTATATTCAGATTCTGACCTTGCTGGCTGTAAGATTGACAGAAAAAGCACCACAGGTGTCTGTCAGTTCTTAGGTAGTCGTCTGATCTCTTGGATGAGCAAGAAACAGACTTTAGTATACATATCTACTACTGAAGCTGAATACATAGCTGCTGGAGCTTGCTGTGCACAAATATTATGGTTGAAGCATCAATTAGAAGATTACAACATCAAAATCAGTGGAATACCTATCTACTGTGACAATACAAGTGCAATCAGTCTTACTCAAAACACTACAAGTCATTCAAGGACTAAACATATTGAGATCAAGCATCACTTCATCAGATATCATGTGGAGAAAGGAAATGTCATGATAGAATATGTGTTTACTGAAAATCAAATTGCTGACATCTTCACAAAACCTCTAAGTGAGACAAGGTTTTTAACTCTACGAGCTGAACTAGGACTTCTAAAATTGGATGAATAAGCTGAGGGGGAACTCATCAAAAGTCTAAAGTTCATCAGCTTACACATCGTATTATCTTCAAGGATTAACTCTCAACAGACTAGTTAACTTATAGATTCTTAAAGTCAGGGGGAACGTGTAAGACTAGCGGTACTTCTGATTAAAAGATGAAATTTGTTGATGAAAGTTAGTTGAAGTTATGTCTTCTTCAGAAGATTAAAGTCTTGAAGATTGAAGATTAATTATCTAGCTGGATTGACAAACAGCTGAGGAAGGTTATCAGTTATTGGCTTTCACTGATAGCAATCTGTCATCAGGACGTTAGTCTCATCAGATAAGTACTTTAATTACTCGTCTGATCAACTGTATAAAAGCTTACTGTTTAAAAACGTTTTCATTTAAAATACGCTTTTACAAGTTAAACTAAGGCGGTTCAAATTCCTGCCTCTCATTTAATGCGCTTTGGATTTGAAAAGGCGTAACTGTCGCCGCACGATCAGAACTGTCAAGAAACGGATCTAACGGTAGGTGGGTATCACGGAAACCGAAATACCCTAACTCTATAAATCCAGATCTGATCAGACTTGTCATTCTTTACGCACCCAAATATACTTAGAGCATTTGTGAGAAAATTTCTTTGCACTCTATCTTCTGCAAACTTCTGTTTTTCACTAACTCCCCACAGATTCAACATGAGTTCTAGTCAAGAAGCTAAGGCGGAGGGTATGTATCTGGTTTATGATGCGTACTATCAGTCTAGTACCGATTTGATGAAGCAATTGTTGGAGAAGTTCAAGGCTGCTTCCCTGGTGAACTTCATGGAACTACACGAAGGACTGGTCTGGAAGGACCAAGTGTTGGAATACTACAGGACGGCTGATTACGCCCAAACTTGTCGAAACAAAGCGATCGATGTAGAATAGATTGGGCGGTCGTATCCACGAGGAGATGACTAAACTAAGAAAAAATCGTTAGTAGACAAAGTAGCTTTAAAGATAAATAAACAAACTAAATTAACGAAGCGATTTGATTTTAAGAAAACTTAAAGAAAAGTGAATTTTTTGTTGTTGGAAAATACGATAATTAAAACGGTAAGATATCAAGAATCCCTTATATGCTTCGTTCACTTATTTGGATTGATTCATAAAATTACTCAATTGAAAGTTTCACATCCCAAACAATCAATCGGAAGATAAAGAATTGAAAAACACATAATTTCTAATGTATTTGAGTAAATAATTTTCTTGCTTTTAGAGTTGGCACAAAATATCATCTTATGAGAAATCAAAAACATACTATATACCAAGGCAGGCATTAAAAGACTACCCATAAAACGAAAGACTTATATCAATATAATTATATCATAAAGATTTTCACATAAAAAGAGCTTGACTAGATTTATATGAAAACTAATGAAACAATTGTATTAACATAAAAGTTGATGAAAATAGATGAAGAAGAATGAATTACTCAAAATTATTAAACTTACAAAACCTTGAAGAATCGAATCCATATAAGATCACTACGCATATAAGTTCATCTATAACCTCACCAAAGAACTCTTAGCCTAATTTGCTAATCATTATCACAAGTTCTAGAGAGAAAATATGATAATGATTTGAGAGAGAATTGTAACTAAGACTAAGAATTGTGTGTTTTAAGATGTGTGATTCGAGGACTATATATAGGTGCTAAATAGCCCTAATCCAAGTAGGAGAATGCTTAGGAGGTAGAAATTGAGTAGGAAGATGTTTAGGAGGCTTAATCCCGTATGGAAAGGATTTATGCAAGTTTCCTTATCACTTTAGGACAAAAATCGCGATTCCCGCGTAGAAGATTCTGCTCTGCGCGACATATTTGAAAAATACATATCATTGTGCTCCGAACTCCAAATCCAGATCCGTAAAGTTCATAATGTAGCTAACTCCTTCCTCTACAACATATCCGAAATTCAGCTTAATAGGAGTTTCCTTGCGAGATTTATCGTCCTTGGAAGTAGCAGCAATATTTCTGGCAGATTCCTTATTTGTTGTTCTTGCACTAATTGACTTCCTTGAATCTTTCCTTGCTTCAAATTATGCCTTTGATACTTGTACAATTTGGGAAAGCTAAATATTCCGGGGTCCATATTTTATATTCCTACAAAAACATATCAAAACTCAATATTTTCTAATTACAATAATTTCTATTAATTTCATGAAAATATCAAATTAACACTTGATTTATTTAGAAAATAAGAACAACTTAAGTGCATTTTCAAGCACTAATCACAACCCCCAACCAGCTTATTGCTAGTCTCTTAGCAATTCAAGCGCAAATAAGATATAAGCATGATGAACAAAACTGAGAAGAAATGAGATAAACTATCCAAGTACTTCAATCAAAGAGCTAGTCAAAGATCACAATCGCTATCAAGATTACTTCGATCATAACCCCCAAAATGTGTGTGTGTGAATACAAAGCCAAAACCATCATACCCCAAACCACAATACACATAGCTTTCGAAAATTTACCAAGAAAAGTATCAACTCCATTTCCTCACGGGTAAAGTGTTTAAGTTTTTAGGACAAGGATTTCACTCCATGGAGTTGGAAAACAGATTGTCACTCAAAGAAATAGGCCATATTTTTGCGGACAAGCATACAAACAAACATTGGTCCAAAGATAGGAAACATAACTATCTAGAGGTCACATTCTTTCACAATTTAGCTTCAGGATTTCAATTGGTCAATACATAATATAGAGCCATATAAAGATTCGTCTTCTCAAATGACGAAAACTAAGAACTTTTCTCTTTATTTTTTTTTTTTGCATTATTTTTTTTTTCAATTTTTTTTTCTCTCTTTTTTTTTTTTTTTTCATGTTTCATGGCTCATGAAGACATTTTACTCTTGACCAATATCATCCATCTCTTTGACTTTTCTGTAAGAATGTTACTCTAAATAGCAATTAACCAATTCAAAAGAGCAATATAAGTTCATAAGTTGTTTTCTCAACCTCTCCACTCACTCACAAAAGATGTGTGAGTAAAAAAAAATTAACATGGAAAATTTCTAGGCTACATGCATCGAACATCCATCTTACCACAAGCTTAGTAATGTGCTCTTGAGATTATTTCGGAAGCTACTTTCTAATAATAAAGATAGAAAAAATGACTAAGACTTTACACGATGAAATCATACCTAAAAAGCAAATCTAGCATCTCAAATCAATCCATTCATACATACCTTATAGCCCATTTTCAAGAGAATCGCTAATATAAAAGCAATAAACTAATTTTTCTTTAAAATGCATTTTATTTTCTCTCAAAAGGCTACCACCCCCAACCTAAATATGACAGTGTCCTCATTGTCACTATAATATGAATGCAGAAAATACAAGAGACAAAGGACTACTACTTGAATGATGTAAGTCTAGAGATGATCTTAAACACACAAACAAAAAAAAAACAAAACACACAAAAGAAAGAAAAAGAAAAAAATAAAACTATAGTACATGATGGAAAAATAGAACCTGATTAATGGTAGATAGGAGCCACAAGTGCAATCTCCTCAGGTTCATCCACCCTCTCCACAATTTGCTTTAATCTTTGGCCATTCACATGAAAAAGTCTCCCATCTTTAGGATTTTCTACTTCTACGGAACCATTGGGAAAGACTTGTTTTACCACAAAAGGACCAGTCCATCTTGATTTCAACTTTCCAGGGTGGAGATGTAAACGAGAATCGTAGAGAAATACTCGTTGGTTTAGCTCAAAGTTCTTTCTGAGGATTTGCTTGTCATGAGCGACTTTCAGTTTAGCTTTGTAGATCCTTGAGTTGTCGTAAGCATCATTCCTTAATTCTTCTATTTCTGACAATTGTAAGTTCCTTTGAAGACCTGCAGAATTCAAATCAAAATTAAGCGATTTAACTGCCCAATAAGCTTTATGTTCTAACTCTACGGGTAAATGACAAGCTTTCCCATAAACAATCCGATATGGGGACATCCCTATAATAGTCTTGTAAGCAGTACGGTATGCCCAAAGTGCATCAGAAAGTCGTAAAGACCAATCCTTGCGGTTTTGGTTAACCGTTTTCTCCAGAATTTGCTTAACTTCCCTATTTGCTAACTCAGCTTGCCCATTGGTTTGCGGATGATATGCATTGGAAACCTTGTGAATAACACCATACCTGCGCATCAAAGCTTCAAAAGAACGGTTACAAAAATGTGTCCCTTTATCACTAATAATAACTCGTGGTGTACCATACCTAGCTAACACATTTTCCTTTAAGAATTTTACTACTGTAGTGTTATCATTCTTACGACATGGTACAGCTTCTACCCATTTGGATACATAATCAACAGCAAGAAGAATATATAGATAACCATAAGAAGAAGGAAATGGACCCATAAAATCAATACCCCAACAATCAAAAATTTCAATAACAAGAATTGGGTTAAGGGGCATCATGTGGCGTCGAGTCAAAGCTCCCAACTTTTGGCATCTATCACAAGAACGACAAAAATGATTAGTATCTTTGAACAAACTTGGCCAATAAAGACCACATTGTAAAATTTTAGCAACTGTCTTTTTCATAGAAAAATGACCACCACAAGCCTCAGAATGACAAAAATTCAAGACACTATTTACCTCAGTCTCGGGAATGCACCTTCTCATGATTTGGTCGGGGCAATATTTATATAAATAAGGATCATCCCAATAAAAATTTCTTACCTCGATCAAGAACTTACGCTTATCTTGTGCAGTCCAGCTTGACGAAAGTTCACCAGCAACCAAGTAGTTAACAATATTAGCATACCATGGCAATTGATCCACATTGAACAGTTGTTCATCGGGAAAGTCATCTCGAATTGGGGGATCTTTTGTAGAATCAATGAACTCCAAACGAGATAGATGATCCGCCACAACATTCTCGACACCCTTCTTATCTTTAATTGTTAGATCAAATTCCTGCAACAAAAGAATCCACCTAATTAAACGAGCTTTAGCATCCTTTTTGGAAAGAAGATACTTAAGAGCTGCATGGTCAGTATAAACAATAATAGGCGAACCAATAAGATAAGGTCGAAATTTTTCCATAGCAAAGACGACTGCTAGCAGTTCCTTTTCAGTAGTAGAATAGTTCTGTTGAGCACTATTTAGGGTCCTACTAGCATAATAGATAACAAATGGTTTTCCTTCCCTACGTTGTCCTAAAACAGCACCAAGAGAATAGTCACTAGCGTCACACATGATTTCGAAAGGTAAGCTCCAATCTGGTGATTGTATGATGGGTGCGGTAGTGAGTTTTTGGACAAGTATTTTGAATGCTTTTTCACACTCAGGAGTCCAGTCGAACCTAGCATCTTTGACTAAGAGGTTACACAGGGGACGAGATATAGAAGAGAAATTTTGTATGAACCTCCGATAAAAACCAGCATGTCCAAGAAATGACCTAACATCTTTCACAGTTTTGGGTATATGTAGGTTAGAAATCAACTCAATTTTGGCTTTGTCAACCTCTATTCCTTTTTCAGACACTATATGACCTAAAACAATCCCAGATGAAACCATGAAATGACATTTCTCCCAGTTCAGAACAAGACCTTTTTCCTCACACCTGCTCAAAACAGCTTTTAAGTTAAGTAAACAAGAATCAAAAGAGTCTCCAAAAACAGTTATATCATCCATAAAAACTTCCATGAATTTTTCAACCATATCAGAAAATATGCTCATCATACAACGTTGGAAAGTAGCAGGTGCATTACATAAACCAAATGGCATTCTACGAAATGCAAAAGTACCAAAAGGGCATGTAAATGTTGTCTTTTCTTGATCCTCCAAAGCTATTTCGATTTGATAATATCCAGAATATCCATCAAGAAAGCAATAAAACAAATGACCAGCTATACGTTCCAATATTTGGTCGATAAAAGGAAGTGGAAAGTGATCTTTTCGTGTGGCAGAGTTTAATTTCCTATAGTCAATGCACATGCGCCACCCAGTTACTACTCTAGTGGGAATAGGATGCCCTTCTTCATTTTCTACAACTGTAACTCCAGATTTCTTTGGTACCACTTGTGTAGGACTAACCCATTGACTATCAGATATAGGAAAGATGATGTCTACATCTAATAATTTCAAGACTTCTTTTTTCACTACTTCTTTCATGGTGGGGTTTAATCTTCTTTGAGGATCTCTACGCGGGTTAGCACCTTCTTCTAAATGAATCTTATGTGAACAAATTAAGGGACTAATACCTTTAATATCAGCTATCGACCAACCTAGTGCAGACTTATGTTCTTTCAACAAATTTATGAGTTTCTCATCTTGCTCGACACTAAGTTTAGACGAAATTATAACAGGAAAGGTATCACCTGGTCCCAAGAATGCATATTTCAATCCTTCTGGTAGTTGAGATAATTCGACTTTTGGTGCCTCAATGGAAGATGCCTTTGGTTGTGTTCTTTCTTTTGGTAGCTCCTCAAAGCGTGGCTGCCAAACATTCCTTTCATTTAACCCTGTTTCATTAACAAAATTAGATGAATTAATATTATTAACAGAGTTAGGCGAATCATCAAAATCAGAATTACAAAGGAGATAGTGTAAGGATTCAGAATTTTCCCTTTCGAATGTTTCAGACACCAATGAATCTATCATATAAGTATGGTGACACTCATCTTCATCTTGTAGTTGCTTCCCAACATGGAATACATTGACTTCCAGTGTCATATTACCAAATGTAAGCTTCATGAGACCATTCCTACAATTGATGAGAGCATTTGCTGTAGCAAGGAAAGGTCTACCTAGGATCAATGGTATCTTAGACTCCATATTAACCACAGATTGAGTATCTAAAACCAAAAAATCAACAGGATAATAGAATTTGTCAATTTGAAGCAAAACATCCTCTACTATTCCTTTGGGTCTACGAATGGTTCGGTCGGCTAGTTGCAAAACAACAGATGTAGGCTTGATCTCTCCAAGGCCAAGTTGCAAGTAAACTGAGTATGGCATAAGGTTTACACTTGCTCCAAGGTCTAATAAAGCTTGACTAAACTCATGTGGACCAATCTGACAGGTTATTGTGGGACACCCAGGATCTTTATATTTAGGTGGTACCTTTTGCTCAATCACTGCACTTACTTGCTCAGTTAAAAATGCAGTTTTCTTGACATTGTGTTTTCTTTTCACAGTGCACAAATCCTTAATCACCTTTGCATAAGAAGGTACCTGCCTGATAACATGTAACAAAGGCAGATTAATTTTGACTTGTTTCAAATGTTCAAGAATTTCACCATGATTTTCTGGTATTTTTCCCAGTTTCAGTGCTTGAGGGAAAGAAACATGGACCAAAGCTTTCTGCTCTACTTCCTTAGGGGGGTCGTTTGGCGGACTAGGTAAAGTTGGTCCCTCTATGACCTTACCGCTACGAGTGGTGATGGCATTGATATCTTTGATGTTATGTGATTCGGAAGATTCTACCTTATGTTGCCCCTTAGGATTGGACTGTGGTTGGGAAGGGAACTTGCCTCGTTCTTGTATAGTAAGCGCACTAGTTAGCTTACCAATTTAATTTTTTATCTCTTTGTTCTCTTCCACAATCTGAGTTATTACAGCTTCTACCTTTTGATTAGTCTTACTTTGTGCCTCAATAAATGCTTGAAGTGTGTCCTCTAAAGGATTCCTATTTGGTGAGCATTATTTTGAGGTGCAGGGTAAGTTCTAGGTGCTTGTCCCTCGGATTTCCAACTAAAGTTAGGGTGATTTCTCCAACCAGGATTGTACGTCTCAGAATAAGGTGAAAAAGGTTTCCTATATGTTCCTAAGGCATTACATTGTTCTTCGTAAATCTCTCTCATCTCACCAAGTGTAGGACATACTTGAGCTAAATGATCTACCCCACCACAAATGAAACAACTATCTCGTGACTCTACCCTTGCAACTGGTTGATGTTTTTGACTATCTTTTGTTTCTAAAGCTTTTAATTTGTTAGTCAATGCTTCAACTTGTGCTTTAAGGTTGTCTTCTTCCTTAAGATAGTAAATCCCACTAGTTTTTGTTCTACTAGTACTATCGGTAGTACTAGGTCCAGTCCAGGTGTGAGCTTTTTCGGCTATGTCATTTAGGTAATCTATGGCCTCATCAGGATCCTTTTCAAGAAACTCCCCGTTACACATCATTTCAATAAATTGACGCTCCCTAGATGTAAGTCCCTCATAGAAATAACTAACTAGACGCCAATTTTCATACCCATGGTGCGGACACATATTCAACAATTCTTTGAACCTTTCCCAGGCTTGGTATAAAGTCTCATTATCTTTTTGGGAAAAGGTAGAGATTTGTCTCTTAAGGTTGTTGGTCTTATGTTGGGGAAAGTATTTGTTGAAAAAGGCTTCGGTCATTTCTGCCCATGTACCTATAGATCTAGGTCTCAAAGAGTACAACCAACTTTTTGCTTTGTCTTTTAGGGAGAAAGGGAAGAATTTCAACCTAATTGACTCTACGACATTGGGTTGACTATTAAAAGTGACGATGACCTCCTCGAATTCCCTAATGTGTAAGTAAGGATTCTCACTATCCATGCCATGAAAGGTTGGTAAGAGTTGGATCATTCCAGGTTTGAAATCTATTTGCTGGGTATTTGCGGGAAACATGATGCATGAGGGAGTGGATGTGCGGTTTGGGTGTAGGTATTCCCTTAGGGAACGTACATGGTTGTTTTCAATTTGGTCCATGGTGGTAGGTGTATCGGTTAATGCAATACTTGACCAAGATTCGCTTAAATCTTGAGAAGTGGTATTGATTCCCTCAGTGGTTTCCTTATGTTCTTTCCTTAATCTACACAAAGTTTTCTCAATTTCTGGATCGTACTGCAATTCACCTTGATTAGAAGATCGAGTTACAAACATAAAAAATAGAACACTTTTTTTTGTTTAATTTTTGTTTTTTTTGTTTTAATAATACTAATCAATTAACTAATAAATAGAAATAGTACGAAACTTCCTACAATTACCTAAGAGAACAAAATTTGAATAAAATAAAGTTTACTTACCTCGTTAGCTAAATAACTACTTATGATGCTTACTTGTTGCACCTCCCCGGCAACGGCGCCAAAATTTGATTACGCCCAAACTTGTCGAAACAAAGCGATCGATGTAGAATAGATTGGGCGGTCGTATCCACGAGGAGATGACTAAACTAAGCAAAAATCGTTAGTAGACAAAGTAGCTTTAAGGATAAATAAACAAACTAAATTAACGAAGCGATTTGATTTTAAGAAAACTTAAAGAAAAGTGAATTTTTGGTTGTTGGAAAATATGATAATTAAAACGGTAAGATATCAAGAATCCCTTATATGCTTCGTTCACTTATTTGGATTGATTCATAAAATTACTCAATTGAAAGTTTCACATCCCAAACAATCAATCGGAAGATAAAGAATTGAAAAACACATAATTTCTAATGTATTTGAGTAAATAATTTTCTTGCTTTTAGAGTTGGCACAAAATATCATCTTATGAGAAATCAAAAACATACTATATACCAAGGCATATTGCATTAAAAGACTACCCATAAAACGAAAGACTTATATCAATATAATTATATCATAAAGATTTTCACATAAAAAGAGCTTAACTAGATTTATATGAAAACTAATGAAACAATTGTATTAACATAAAAGTTGATGAAAATAGATGAAGAAGAATGAATTACTCAAAATTATTAAACTTACAAAACCTTGAAGAATCGAATCCATATAAGATCACCACGCATATAAGTTCATCTCTAACCTCACCAAAGAACTCTTAGCCTAATTTGCTAATCATTATCACAAGTTCTAGAGAGAAAATATGATAATGATTTGAGAGAGAATTGTAACTAAGACTAAGAATTGTGTGTTTTAAGATGTGTGATTCTAGGACTATATATAGATGCTAAATAGCCCTAATCCAAGTAGGAGAATGCTTAGGAGGTAGAAATTGAGTAGGAAGATGTTTAGGAGGCTTAATCCCGTATGGAAAGGATTTATGCAAGTTTCCTTATCACTTTAGGACAAAAATCGCGATTCCCGCGTAGAAGATTCTGCTCTGCGCGACATATTTGAAAAATACATATCTTTGTGCTCCGAACTCCAAATCCAGATCCGTAAAGTCCATAATGTAGCTAACTCCTTCCTCTACAACATATCCGAAATTCAGCTTAATAGGAGTTTCCTTGCGAGAGTTATCGTCCTTGGAAGTAGCAGCAATATTTCTGGCAGATTCCTTATTTGTTGTTCTTGCACTAATTGACTTCCTTGAATCTTTCCTTGCTTTAAATTATGCCTTTGATACTTGTACAATTTGGGAAAGCTAAATATTCCGGGGTCCATATTTTATATTCCTACAAAAACAAATCAAAACTCAATATTTTCTAATTACAATAATTTCTATTTATTTCATGAAAATATCAAATTAACACTTATTTATTTAGAAAATAAGAACAACTTAAGTGCATTTTCAAGCACTAATTAACGGCCGAAGTGGATTTCGACAAAAGGGAGATTAAAGCTACAGTTGGAGGCAAATCTGTAGTCATCACCCCTGTTCTGCTTCACGAAATGTTTGGTCTGCCAAACGGAGGACGACATGCTGTAACTACCCTTGCTGAGGATAAACTTCAAGATTTCTGGGCAATTTGTGCCAAGGAGGGTGAGATGTTGACTGGCAAAATCAAGAAGAAGCAACTGAAGGACGCGTATCAGCGCATGGCTGATATGGTTGCTAAGCTGATAGAGAACTGCACTTTTTCTCTTGATGCAGTGACCATGAAGAGATACATCATTATGCTGGCTATCTTCTATGCCTTGGAAGTTAATTGGTCAGTGGTTGTCTGGTACATTCTGGCTAGTTTTCATGAGAAGAAAGGCAAAAAGTCTACTCAACAGACTAATCACAGAATCACTCTGAGCTATCTGCTCCACCACATGGGATGTGAGATGACGAATGGGAAGGAGATTCATAATGCTAAGGCAATGGCCAAGTACTTGCCTGTTATGAAGAGGAAAGCTGATGAAGTTGAAGCTGAAGAAGATATGGAGGAGCCCAAGGAAGAGGTTTCTGCCAAGAAGCAAAAGAAAGTAGTACAGCCTGCTGTTCAGGCTAAGAAGAAGAAGGCTGATGAGCCAAAGGAAGTGGCTCAAGAGAAGAAACCCAAGACTTCTGTTCAAACAGCCCAACCGGCTGTTGAAGCCAGAACAGAAGAGTCTGGTGCGAAGGAGGTTGCTAATGCAATCATCAATCAGACTACTGCGGAGATCAGGAATATGTCTCCTGCCTCATCTTCAAGAACACCATCTGTTGAACATCCTGATGAGACTGTTGCTCACAGGACCAGAAGTCAACTCAGAGATACAGGTGCTTCCAATCCTGTTCAAGGAGGAAGGGCAAAGAGAACAATAAGGAAGAGAATGACTTTTGTTGATTCACCCACTGAGTTATCAGACTTAGTGAGACAAAGCCCTCAATCAGCAGAGAGGCCTGCTGGTGCTGAGGAAACGTCTGCTGCTGAAAAGATTGATGCTCAACAGACTGCTCTAAAAGAACCAACAGCTGAGGTTGCTCAACCTCAAGATGATCCAGATGTGCAGATCATCAACCCCATAGCAGCTGCACCCATTGCTTCTGCTGGTCCTGCTCCTTAACCTGCCCAAGCTGACAAAGGGAAAAGAAAAATCCTTATTAAAAAGAAGAAAATTTCTGCTGCTGATAAGAAGAAGAGAGAGGAAGCTGAGCAGAGAAAGAGAGACGAACAGGAGGAGAAAAGGGTCCTTGAACTCAGTAAGATTTAGGCCGAAAAGGATGAACAGAGAAGGAAAATGTCTGAAGCAGAAAGTAAGGCTGCTAAAGATGTTGAACTTGCTGTGGTCATTGAGCTGAGCAAGAAGGATGCTCATGGCCCTGAACATGCTGGAGGAGTAAAGATTGGTGAATCTTTACAAGCCAAGCCAAAGATGTCTGCTGGCATGGTCAAGCCTAGGCCAAGTTTGAAGTCAGAAAATCTTTTGATATTATCAATGCTGACAACTCTGTTTTCAACAGGTTTGAGAAGGCTGTGGCCTACTTTGATCAAAAACTAATGCTCAAGACTTTATTCACCCATGAAAAACAAAGATATATGAAGTGGAGAGACTACAAAGTGAATAAATCTGTTGAAGAGCTTCAGAACTGGAAGGAGTTTGCTGATGAAGAAAAGTGGGTTCTTCAATGGTTGAAAACTGACTCCATCACAAGAGCCTTGGATCCTGATTTTGTCAGAGACGCTATGCATCAGTATGCCAAGGACTTTTCTACAGAAGAAGCAAAGATTATTGCTAGAGAAGGAAATCTGATGATCCTATTGAAAGGGCTATTCAAATTGCTGTGATGACTGCCCTGAAGACCTGGGCTGCTAAGTCAAGATATCAGAAAGGTTCTTCAAGTGATCTACCCTCGTTGCCAAGCGTTCAACAGATTACTTTCGGCAAAGAATTGAAGGATTATCATGAAGCGCCTAAAGTAAAGAATCCTGCCCCAAATATGTGGCTTGTTGTAAGACAGATTCGTCAAACAACAGTCTTTACTGATGATGGCAAAATCATTGATAAGATCTTTGAGGACGTCACTGATCAGCCCCGCGATGATAAAGAACCCTTAGCAATTGAGTGGAAAGCTAAGGAGTCAAATGCTGATCAAGAGACTGAGTTACAAGATGCACCTGTCCACCAGGAAACTGAAGATGACCGAACTGCTGATCCTTCTGCTTCATCAGCTGATACGCACTCATCACTGATGGAAGCCTTCCAAATGTTCCTGGAGAATAACTTGAAGGAAATGGAAGAAAGGAACATAGTACAGCTGGAAAAGATGCAGCAAGCCTTGGAAGAATCCAACAGGCTGCGCTTTGAGCAAATGCAGAAAGCAACTGCAAGCATAGTTCAAGATGATGTTGATAACTTCCCACTGCCAGATGACAGTGCACTGAAGAGAAGTGTGCTGGACATGAATAGAAATGTTGAAGACATTAAGGCAGATGTAGATCATCTTCATACTGCTCTGAAAAGAGCTAAAAACAACATTGCTGACCTCACTAAATCCTTCATCAATGTCAGTGAACAAGAGAAGGCAGTAAATGTAGCACTGTTGCAAGAAGTCAGTAAAGCTGGAGATGTTATTCATGAAGAACTTGCCACAATACAACTCAACGTTGACTGCTTCAATGATCAGAATGACATCATCACCACTTCTCTCAATCATCTAACTGCAGTCATGATGTAGCAAATCAGAACATCAAGGCTTTATGTGCAGCAATGAAGATTCAGTCTGTTCCACTCAACCCTCCTACCAAACCTGCTAATGTCACCAGTTCTGATGATGACAAAAAGGGGGAAGAGAAAAGGGAAGAGGAGCCAACTCTTCAGGCTGCTGATGAAAGTCAGAAACTTGAAGAAAAAGCTGAGGAAGCTGCTGCTATTGAAACCAAGAAGACTGATGCTGCTGAAGAAACTGGAAAGGTTGAAGGCAAAGAAGAAGATGCTGAAGAACCCAAGGAAAAAGCCAAGACTGACGAGGAAAAGGCTACATCCAAGATTCTGATGGAGAAGAATCAAAGCCCTATACCAAGTACAAAGATGAGGAAAGAATCAAGAGAAAGATGGACGAGATAGCCAAAGAGCAAGAAATCAAAGAGAAGATGGAAGCTGCTAAGTCTAATCTACTCTTGGATGATGATGCTGATGAAGCTGAAGAAGAAGATGATGAAGAGTCTTCATATGAATATTATGAAGAAGTTGAAGGAAGTGAAGAAGTTGATGACTAAAATTAGATAAATCCTTGTAATCAGTTTTTCTTTACTCTCTTTCAGACATCTTATCTGAACAGAATTGTACTTGTAATAAATTTCATATTATCAATAAAAAGTTCAGTTCTGTTTCCAACACTTTTTCTATCTCAGAAAATTTTGAGGATCAAAACTTTAGTATAGGTTAACAGGTACCAAGCTGAAGTTTTGTCATCATCAAAAAGAGGGAAATTGTTGGATAAAGATGAAGATGGAATGCACTAAAGTGTATTTAGTTAAGAGAGGTTTTGATGATTTCCAAAACTTCAAATAAGCTAAGGAAAGACAACTTAGTTGAAATCCCTTAGAAGAATTTTTGACCAAGTAAGAAGACATATCAGAAGGGTCAAATATTCAAGGTCCAGAAGACTACTGATCTGCTGAAGAGAAGAAATCAGGATGGTATAAATCAGCCGACTCAAATCAGATTTGTTCAAGTTTGAGATCAGCTTTGTTCATCATCAGAAGTGTTCTCTCATCAGCCGAGTGGAAAGATCAAGAAGTCGTCCCAACAATAATAAATGCCACTGGAGTAATAAATGCTGAAGTCTAAGGTTATTAATGACAAATGATTGAAGAAAAGACTCGTATCAGCTCGGTGCATTAAATGCTGCCTGACAGAAAGTAGAGTCTGCAGTATTGCCACTGTGCAGAGAGCCGTTCGTGGATTTTAAGAACCAGAAATCAAGAGATTTGAATTGTGTCTCTCTTCAACGGACATAATTCAAAGAGTGACTATAAATAGCTGAAGAGACGAAGAGAAAAGAGGCTACAATACAACAATTGAGAGATTAATTTCGAAGCAAAATATTTTCTAAGTCTCAAAGCTCAAGAACAGCTCACTCATCAGCCCTGTCATTTGTTGACTCAAGCTGAAGCTGAAGATCAAAGTTAAACACATTTTTCTGAGTGAAATCTGTTAGAGTGTTGTGAGGAGTGTTTATCCATCTGTGTGAAGTGATAAAACTCTGTAGAATAGGATTTCTTTGTGATTTCTTATTGCGAGCTTACGACCAGATTCATTTGTTGTTTTGGCGTAAGTGGAGTATACTGTAAACTTTGTGATTATAGTATAACCCAAGATCTGTGTGACTTGGAAGAGTGGACTTAAGGATTTAAATCCATATAACCACTATAAAAATTATGGTGTTTGATTTTTGCATAAGTTTTTTTGCATATCTCTAAAATTGCATAAAACACTTGATTAACTGTTTGAAAAAGGGTTAAAGGAGTTTTTATAAAACTGGGGATTAAGTTTTCAAACTACTAAGTTTACTTGTGAAAAACATTTCAAAAATCCGCTGCAAGTATTCTAGTATTAAAACTGATTTTCACCAAAATCATCTAAGTAACTATCAGATTAGTGGTCAGCAAAGCTGTTCAAAGATTTGTTCGCGATCAGCCTTGTAAACATACTGTTCTGTAACAGCTTAGTCTGTTTAAGTTTGAGCAACAGTTTTAAAGTTAAAATTTGATTAAAAATTTTCAGAGGTCTATTCACCCCCCCCCCCCTCTAGACCTTATCTGACCACTTGGGACCAACACTTTTCTTCTTCAATCTTTCTCCAAATAGATCTTTGATGTTGTATGTTTATTCTATGAGAAAAGTATGTTTAGATCTGATCAAAGATGTGTAATTTCGTGACCTAGAAGTCCTTAAATAGATCTACGAAGTTGAGTCCAAGTAGGAGACTTTGGGCCCAAGAATTCCCTTAAAAGCCCGCTAAAAATCGCGTCAGCTTTCCGCGACAGTTTTGCAAGTGTCATAACTTTCCGCTCCGAACTCCAAATCAAGATACGTAAAATCTGTGGTGTATCTAACTCATTCCTCTACATCATAGTCGAAATTCAACTTCATTGGAGCTTCCTTGAAAGGGTTATGGTCCTCGGAGTGCATAATAACATTTCTGATAGCTTTTTCCTTCTTCGTTCTTGCACTTCTTTACTTCCTTTGATCTTTAATTTGTTGTTCTTCACTTCCAATCATGTCTTTGGATCCAAAATAGCTTAGGCCTACAAATATGAACACAATCTATAAGAAAATACCTTAATTCATGCACAAAATAATCAAACCAATGACTCGAGCGACAAAACACAAAACTAACTAAGTTTGCCTAAGATTCTACCAACACTCTAATAAAAGTAATCGAATGAGTTAAGGAAATAGACTTGATAACACTGTTTTCACAGAGTTATCAGGCATCTTGACATAGTGGCTTCTGAAGTTGTAACATTTAGCATCATTATCGGTGCGCTTTGTCAAGCAGGGATAACGAAGGATGCTAAGAACCTGCTTTTGGAAATGGAACAAGGTGGTTGCTTGCCTAATAGTTTCTCTTACTAAAAAAATTGTCTTTGATTGTATGGTTTTGAGTACTAACACTTTGAGTTTTATCTAATTCCTTGTTCGTGTTCATTTTTATGTTTGCTAAGGTATCTATCAAATTCTGATTGATCATTCGTAAACACATCACATTGGGCAACTTTGAATTATTATTTGTTAACAATGCAGGATGAATAAAGTAAAGCTAAAAGAAAGGCCTTAATGCAGTGAAGGCAGTGCCAAAATACATTCATATATAGCATGATATTCTAGACAATAATACAATCACTTTGAATTTCTATTCTTTTGCATATTGTAATATCTGCCTAATTCCAATATTCCAATATTATGTAGGTTAATTCGGAGTTGATATTGCAGTAAGAAACGTATTGCGCAACTTTCAATTGACCAAGAGTACGTATTTTCTTTTGGTATTTATGTCAGAGCTAATGATTTTTGTTTTCTCCCTTAAACCGAATGCTTTCTTTGGAGAGCTGGAGTTTTCTAGTTGAAATGTTGAATCAATTATTAGGCTTATAGATATATATTATGAGTTGATGGTGCATTTATATAATATTGTATGAAGAGCTGTTTTCTGCCATTATATTTGGTATATACTAATTTAAGAACTTCATCTGCATAATAAAGAAAATTCGATACCCTAAATTCATTTCTTCCTATTGTTAAATATAATGGAGGGCTTATCATTTATCACACACCTTTGAATACAAAGCATATGCTTGTGTTTCTTGCAAAATTAATAGGTTCTGCTTTGATGGTATAAGGGGATCATTTCCTCATTGTAAGATCTTATTGCTAGGGCTATTGCATATTTAGTATTGCCGTAAATGGTATTGCAATGATAAAAGTAAAACAATAATAGTCCCCAGAGAATTTTTGGTGTCCCAATCCAAATTCTTCAGTATTACCATATATGACAAGTGTCCTTGTTTAATGCGATTATTAGTTTTGCTGTTTGAGTATAGATTATCATTTTTTAAAGAACTTTTTGTTAAGTTTTTGCCACAAATTGCTTCTTATGCTATTTCTTTGATTGGGGAACTAAATAAATTTTGGTGGTTTTCCCCTCGGGGATTCACTTGTATTGCAGGTCGAGAAGTATGGATAATTATTAATTTACTGATTCTAAATGCAATACAAGGAAAAGTGTCACATTCTTGCCCTAGGTCGCTGCAACAAAAGGTGTAAGTTTTGTTGCTTTTGATTTCTCTCTTCCCGTTATAGAAACAAGTTACAACACCATTAGTCAAAATGAAAATAATACTCCTACTTGAAACCATATGACTCTATATATATACATATACTCTTATGATATTAACAAATTACATGTTTTATTTTATCAAAAAAATACTCCTATAATATTAGTTTAAGTATCTTACAATTTGTTTTGTTTTCTTTAAAGGTTGGACAACTACTGAAGCAACAATGGACTCATTGGTGAGAAAGTTAGGTTACAATGGCACCATATATAATCGAACAATTGTGAAAGAGTATTCAACTTACTCATGCCAAAGCCCACTGTTTTATTATAATTAGTTTTTGTTGTATCTACGATGTCAATTGCAATAAGTACATTTTAAATTATTATTGTGAAATATTTTATGATTATGAATTTTTTAATGTGTTTTGATTATGTAAACAATATATATGTTTTTATTGGGTGAAAATAAGAAAAAATAAAAAAGTTTTTTTAATTTTGTTTCCATTTTCCAGCGGAATTAAATCCGTCCGAAAAATAAAAATAAAAATTAATTTTTTTAAAATAATTTCCGATGGATAAAATCCATTGGAAAAAGTAAAACAAAATGAAATTTCCGACATATTAGTTTTTCGTCGGAAATATTCCAACGGATTTTCGACCGTTTTGTTCGTCGGAAATTTTTCTTTTTCTGATGGATATGGCCGTCAAAAAATATCCGTCGAAAAATTCGGCGGAAATTTTCCCACGCCACTTTTTTCGACGGATTTTCCGACAGTCGAAATCCGTCGGAAAATTGATTTTTCTGATATCTGATAGATTTTTGCTAAAATCCATCGGAAAATCCTGTTTTTCTTGTAGTGTAAGTCAATTCCAGGAGCAGCCAAAAGCAAAGAAATCTGTCAAGGAATGGATGCCAGCCCTCCTAATAAATCAGACGACTGTTGCGTCTGAAGATGGAACTGCTGAAACATTCAGATGTAAGAACAGACTACTACCAAGACACCTTCGGCTCTTGAGTGGAAAAAGTTGAAGATAAAGCTGTTCTGCAAGATACCCCTGTCCACCAGGAAGATCAAACTGCTTCAACCTCAATTCCAACTACTGATATCCATTCTTCACTGATGGAATCAATGCAGATGTTGATAGAGAATACCTTCAAGGAAATGGAAGAGAGGAACATGTTGCTGATGAAGCAAATGCAAGAAGAGAATGCTAAGATGGTGAAAGATGCCACTGAAAACTTTCCTCCGCCACAAGACAATTCTATGATGGTGAAAGATGCTGAGCTTTACTTTTCAGACATCTCAACAAGACTGCTTGCATCTAAGGCTAGCAAACGGGTGGGTCGGGTCTAGTTTGGGTCCGATTAAAATGGGTCGGGTCGGACTCGGATCTGTCTTGGTGGGTTCAAAATGGGTCGAGTTGGGTCTGGCCGACTCTTTCATTTATTTCTTTTGCAAAAAAAATTAGATGATCGAAACAAAGGCCTACATTCTAGTATTATATTTGTTTTTCAAAATTCTATCAACATTAACATTTAATTTAGTTTTTTTTTATAATTCCTTATATTTCAATGTTGCAGTTTTAGTTTTACACAAGAAAAAGTACTAAAAACATACTTTATTGATATTCAAATTAAAGATATAACTTAATAAGATATTTTTTACAAGTTAATATAGTTATTTGGGTTTTGTTTCAAAATTTTATGACACTATATTGTCAAAAAAATAGGATACTTTCTAATAAATTGTTATCATTAAAATATATTTATTTGCAGTTTTTATTTAACATATGCAACATAATGAAATACTAATATAACCTATGAAGCACGGACTCGGCAGAGAATATGAAGAATGCCGAGTCGACTCGTGAAGGACTCGGACTCGCCTTCGACTCGGCTGGGACTCGCTCGGACTCGCCATGTGGCGAGTCCAAGAAAAAAAAAATAAAAAAAATTCGGATACGCGAGTCGACTCGGTCAAGCTGAAGAGTCGACTCGGTCAAGACTCGGCCATCTCTCACGGCCCAGATCCAGTTGCTTTTCCTTACTTCCTTGTTCCTATTTCTTCCCGTTTCTTCCAAAAACCAAAATCAATCCCTAAGGCCATCTCCAGCCGTGGGCTGGGGTGCGCGTGAGGGCCGAGTCGGGGCGGGGAAACCATCTCCAGCGGAGGGGCGGGGCAGCTCGCGGGCTGGGCTGCGGGGCGGGGCGGGAATGGAGACTGGAATGGGTGCCGCCTGAAGGAGAAGGAAGAAAAGGGTCGAGTGATATGCACTCTCTCCAACTGCTGTGCAATTAATATACATACATATATTTATATATGAGATGATAAGAGAAAAAAATGGTCCCACATAATTTCCTTCTTTTATTTAGAAGTGATGGCATTGCCAGCTGTTTGTCACGTTTTGAAGTTTTATGGATATCAAGAAAAAAAGAAATATTAGTGAAAATTATATGTAATAGAGGAAATTAATTAATTATAATTTATATTTATATTTTTAATGTTTAAATTTATAATTATAATATTTTAAATTAATTATATTATTAAAAAAAATTATGATTATTCTATTATTATTATTATTATTATTATGCTAAATCTGCAAGAAACTATATAAATTTATTTTATTAAAATATACGTATCCATGCCGAGTCGTATCTTAATTTTTTTCCGAAAACGAATCGCCGAATCCGAATCGTGTCGAGTCCGAGTCGCCGAGTCCGTATCCGTGCAACGTAGAATATAACCAATATGTATAATATAATAATTATGTAAAAGTTAGATAATATAACTAAGGTATTGTAGCAAAAAGTGGGCTAGCAGTCAAAACATTCTTGTGTCTCTTCAATTAGCCACATTTGCAAAGCTCAGTAAGTCAGTACCATTTTTATTTTTTTCAGATCCACTAAGGAACCGTTTAAGACCCATTAAAAATCTCATAAGCTTAATATTTGTCCAGACTCAACCCAACTCATTAAATTCTATGCACTAATGGGTTAAATCTTAACGGACCTAGATGGGTCATTGCTGGCCCATTGGGTCCAAATTTATTTTGTCAACCCTAGTTGCACCATTCTTTCAAACCCAACTTATGACTTATGAGAAAACTAATAACAATCAATTATATTTTCTCATGTTCATGCTGGGATGCACATACATACAGATCTGACACAATATCTACACCACAACACGAACTTTCAAGTACAATCAAACAAACTTTGAAATTATAAACTATACCTCAACTTTGCAATATTACAAAACTATGCAGTGTTCAAGGATAATTCTTGCCCAAACCGGTCTGACCAAACTCAACAAATTTACATAAGTATGATACACATGCTTGGTTTTAAAAACACTCAATAAATCAAAAACAAGTGTGTTTCACTTGTTCTATGATTGGATGTGTCCGGCAAATTTTCCAATGTCCAAAAACATGTGGGGTATAATAGCAGTCGTGTGTTTGAGGTGTGCCTATTTCTGTGTCCGGAGCATGTCCCTTGCTATATTCTTTTCTTTTATGTTTTTCAAGGAGAATTGGTACATGAATTGAGTAACTTGACAAAAGAAAAAAAGTAAAGAATTTAATAAATAAATCTTTTTCCATCAAGAGTACATAACTGAAATGCTGCTCAGAAAATCATCCTCAAGCTTCTTATTAAACTTCAACTGCTAGAAGTACGCGATCATGAAACACTGGAAGAAGAAGAAGAAGAAGAAGAAGAAGAAGAAGAAGAAGAAGAAGAAGAAGAAGAAGAAGAAGAAGAAGAAGAACCCCTAACTGGTATGAGATTTCTAACGCTCGGACTCTGGTCATGCTGCGAACGCTTATATTTTGAGAACATATAAAGAATAGATACATCCCTACCCTCGTACTGTCTAGGTTGGAAATTACTACTAGAACTTGTTAAAGAATCAGCACTATTAATAATTGTTTCCACCTCCAGTGAATCTGTTTCCATGGCACACTGTGCAGAGTCCCCTATGGTTTGGGTTGGATTGCACTGAGAACCTTGTTTAAGCTTCAAAAGTGTGGCTTCTACATCAATCAAAATGCGATTTAGAAAGACCACAAAATGGAGTCTTATCTAACATGTAAAGTACAGAAATTGTATGATTCCACCAATATGCCAACCTCAAACAACAATATACAAAGTAATCTAAGAAAAATATTCAGGAACATAGTCGTAAATTGTGTTCTCAGGTGTGCCCAAACAAAGTAATCTAAGAAGAAAGCTTTTTGTAACCAAACCATATGTGGAAAAATACTTACACTCAAACAATCCTTAACATAATATTTATCAATTTATGAACTACATTCTCCAACGGAAGAACCGCGTTAATTAGATCAGCTCATACTTGTTCTAAGTAACAAGTTATTCAAGAGTTGAACCGAAAAACCAAAAACACTCAACCTTGTTCAAAATATCAAGCGACAAATCCCCAAATATATATATTTCTGTAATTTGACAAGCTAATAATAAAAAGATACTACTATCATTATCTTTTAAATTATTTAAACAGCAGAACAAGTTGGAACCAAGTTAATTCTCAATTAATTCCTCAATTATATCACAATAGCCAAAAACCCTACCTAATCAATTCAACAAATATTTCAGCAATCTTCAATTTCACATCCAAAATTCAACTATCAACAGCAATCCAAAGTCCAAATTAGTGAAAATTTTAACAACAGAATCAAGGCATGAAATGAAATCACAGATCGTAAATTACGAACAAAAAAAATTATTAAAGGTTACCAATTTACCGTAGATGGAGAGAGAGTCGTGCTTGATAATCTTGGGCGGAGGTCTTTGCATCTCCAATATTTCCAGTGATTCCATCGGCGATGCTCTCACTCTACCTAACATACTGTTTCTTCTCGTGTCGCCTTTTTTTTCTTTTTTTAATTTTTTTTTTTATTAAAATAACTTCTCTGTAATGGTGCGTTGTGGAAGGGAAAAGTCCGAGACTAAATTGACTTTTGAATATTTTGTTGGGTTATAGAAGCGGCAAATGTGCGCGGGAACCATAAAATTAAGTAATTCATTCATGGGTTTAGGTACGACTCATACTTGATTCAAATTAAATGAAAAGTTGAATTTAAAATAAGTGTAACTAGGGGTGCACCGTACCGTATCATATCACATCGTACTGAATTTTTTAGTATAGTACAAGTTTTGGAAATTTGTTATTTTGTTTCTCAATAATTTAATCATTTTCGAGGCGCGTCGGACACATAAAGTGGGAACCTCTTTCAACAAGGATTCAAACCTGAGTCTGCTATTTTGTAGTGATTAATCCCTTCCACTAGACCAATCACCTTTTGGTACAAGTTTTGAAAATTTGATGTTGTAAAAAATCGTATTATACCGTAAATAGGAATAAACTATTTATTTACTAGTTTAAGCAATCAAATTTAATATTTATTATCTTTCAACATATAATTCTGACATATAATCTAATATTAGTAATTATAACTCAAAAATATATACCTAGGTACTCAAGTAAAACGTGTAATTAATAATTGTGTTCGAATTAAATTGTTTATTTACAAAACGTCCAAAAAATAAAATTTTGAAGTATAAAAAACTGGAAAATTCTAAGGTGCCGCTAATACCACATTAGGTGGTATTACCACACAATGTGTATCACATTGTATGGTACATGATCACATTACAGGGCCATCTTACTTCATTTCATCGTAATATCCAACACTGGGATCGGAGCTCCCTTAATTATATATAAATTCGAACTTCAGACTTTTTCTTTGAATCTTTCATGGATCCAATCTTGGGTAACCCCCTCCACCCCGAATTGCTATTAGATGGTGCCGCATATAAGACTCGAGCAAAAGGCCAAAAAATGAATAAAGGGAATAGAAACTCCAAGTCTTTGAAAAAGGAAAAATGGGCGGAAAAACAAGCTCTGGTTAAATCCGCTACCTCTGGCAAGTTGAACTCTTCCGGTGGGGGTCCCAGCAAAAAGGCTAAATTGATCTCTTCAGGAGAAGATATCGTTAGGCGCGAAGCATCTCTCATGCTATTAGAAACATCTAAGGTCGAAAAACCTTTTGATCCAACTTCTGCCTCTTCACCTGAGGCTCTTTCTCTTGACATCGGGAAATCTGTTCCGAACCTTCTGCGTGCTGATATCTCTACGTTTGAGACTGTCATGTTGAAAGGGAAAAGTCCTTTGTACCTGTTTCAGTCGGGGTCGAATTTTCTTGCTCATGTTATTTTCTTAAATCTCTCTTTTCTCTCTCTCTCTCCCCCTCTCTCTTTCCCTTTTTTTTTTTTTTTTAATTTTTAATCTCTCACATCTCAGGCCAGTCAGGACTTTCTTGAGCTCAAGATGCTTGCAGAGCGCGGGATCGAACACCAAGCTGCTGTATCCGTTGAGTTGGCAAAGAATAAAATCGAGCTTGGTCGCCTGCTTGAAGCCAATAGATCCCTTGAGGATAGGCTGGTTCTGGAGAAAGAAAAGGCTGCCCGTAATCGAGGAGAGGAGATCTTGGAGAAGCTGAGCAAAGAGCTAGAGGGGCTCAGGGGTATCTACGAACGGGAAAAGAAGGAGTCCGGGCTTCGTGAGCAAAAAGCCTATGTTCGTGGGTACAAAGACCGTAGCATTGAGCTTCGGAAGATTTTCTCCGAACATAAACTTCTGTAGGTGTAATTTGATTTATTCTGTTGTAATGTAACTTTGACCGATAGTGGTTTTACTCTCTTGCTCTATGCCTTGCGTTGTACCCTGATTAATAAATTGTTATCAATATGCAACCAGATTCTACTGGTATAGTTATGTGCTTTGATGTTCGAATATTTTATTGACCGAAGCGATTTCCGAATTTTCGAGCGTATAATAGGCTGATTTAGCAATTTCCTTTCCTTTATAGTAGTTTTCATGATTTTTTTACCAAACACCTCCTTACTCCTCGGGAAGCTGAACGGTTATTAAATCCTGACCGCATAAATCGTTATATCTCATCCGTTGGATCACATTTAAGCTGCTTCTATAAATTGGCCTTTTCCTAACCTCTTAAACGGATATTCTTCCCTTTAGTAGAGTTTTCTCCGACCATGTTGAGCAAGGAATACCCTTTTGTATCCCAATAATATCGATTAGGATATCTGCAGACGAAGAAATATTCACCCTTGAAGGCCAACACGGTGCATTGCTGACCACCCACGGCCCTAATAACCCTGTCGGCCCTGCGAAGAGTTGGAGGGGTCCCAGCGTGAAGTCTTCAAGGGTGTTAAGGGATAGGTCATTATCCCTCTGGCACAGTTCTCATAATGAGGGACCTATTGCCACAATGCCCATCGAGGGTGTGGAAGGGTGCGGACCTAATGAATGGAGTGGCGTTCGAATTTAGTTACTCGATCACAGGCATCGGACTAGCTCTTCAATTTCCCCTTCCTATTATCAACTAACATCCAATATTCACTATCTTTGTAAATCTTTCGAGTAGGGGCATTATCGTTCATTTAGACTTATACCGCGAATTTCGTCTTTTTTCTTTAGAATGATTAATCGATCAAAGAGGCCAGTAGCTCCCACTAGTCAAGCCTAAAGAAGAGCCTATTCGATCTCTTGGCCTGGAAGGTAGGACCAGCTGGATATCTTACTGGAATCGCGAGATATAATTGAGATGGATCGTGCTTGGTTTGTAATAGGATCCGCATTTTCTTCTTGTAGCTTGTAATAGGATCGAAACTTTCTTCTTGTCGAAGTTTTGTGCCCTTGTAAAGAAATCGAGACTGTAATCAATTTCTTTATTTTAAACAAGATCCGTGAGTATTCCCCATTTGTATGGTTATTTTCGACCTGGAACGACTGACTAACCGTCCTTTAAATTGACCAATTCTTATCTAAATTGAACGATAATTTCGTACTTGTGTCTTGAGCATGAATTGCTTCTTTCTCACTGCCCACCCAAATTTTTCGAATCCGAGTTTTAATAAATGTTTTCATACTGCCGATAACCAAGTTAGTATCTGAGTGCGCTTTGTTGCTCACAATACTTGGATTGAGTCTTCCGAACCCATATCTTACATGTTCAAAAGATCGAATATAGGTAGATATCTTGGATTCGGGCGTTGTTCTTTAGATCAGTCCGCAGATAAGAGATACTAGATTATCTTCGTGCTTTTCTCAACCGCTTCTTTAGAAAATATTGATCGTGGCAAGTAGATCCCTTTGCGCAATTAATAATTTTACCGTGTTCTAGAAGTTCCTGACTTGTGTTTATAAGACTTATTTCCTTTTTCTACCAACAGGAGCTTCTTCCTTGGGAATCACAACGGTCAGTACATTTATTGTTGTAATCATAACCGTTCATGTGCTGTTATCTCATCCGTCGGTCTTGACCCTTTGCTGTTATAAATAGTTCCAACTTACTTTCACATTTTTCACTTTTCACCAATGCCTCGTCCGATCACTACAGCTCGAGTTTTGAACTCTCGTAGCAAAATATTCCTCATTATTTCTGAAATAGAAAAGTTTGAAATTAGAACTCGGATCCTGTTTTTTCGATCGCAGTCCCTTTGGTAAAGCTTTCCTCGCTTAGAATATCGACAGGCAAAAGAAATTGCGCCTAGAATACCGGCAGGCAACCTGCTTTCTTAGATATAATCCCTCTGAGACGGGTTATAATTTCGGTTTTCTGGCACTGTGTTCGGTCAGACAACGGGTCAACCTCAGAGGAGTTCTTTAAATCTCGAGCACCAGCTTCTTCGAGGACTTTCTTGAAGTATAGTTCCTTCGAGGTTGCTCGGAATAACACCGCTGGGGTTGTTTCTGATAGAATAGTGTCCTGCAAGCCAACTGTTTTGGCTGCATTTAATTAAAAGGACCATTCGATTGGATTAATAAATGCATTTATATATATGGTCAACTTTATCTTATGTAATAATTATCTACGCATAAGGATAGAAGTCCTTAGATCACAGGGCTATGGGACAACCCGTGGACTGATCTCCAAGGCCGTGATCTAGAATATATTCAAGAGTCGTAGAATCCAATAGAGATAGGACATCATTGGATTCGGTTAGACTCTCACTATTGTGTATACTTCGATGAACTGGAGAACGCTGGGGTCCACGAGCGTGACTGGGATAGTCGATACACATTAGTGGGTGGCTTGCTGGGATGACAAGCGCACTGAATACCCCAATTAGGAAATAACTCACCATGGAAGCGGTAGTCGCATATCGGGGTTGAAGTTATTCCAATTTACAATAGTATACGAGGAACGATCCCTAAATACTTGAGGTGATAGGGTGTATCTGGTGCGAGAACGTCTATACTTTGATGTGAGTTTCCGACTGACTGGAGATTACCAGAAGGTCTCTGTGGACTCATGTTGGGTATAGAGGAACTCGTATGCATGTTCATATCATCAACAAAGGATCCATTGACCCGACTTGATAGGTTGGGAAATTCTCCTATGGATTTCTGTGAGAAATTAATTCTGGTAAAATCCTCGGCCGAGGTATCCGACGACTTTATGTAAGTAGCTCATAAAGATTAAGTCAAAGAGAATTATTTCGAGACCAGAATGCATAAGGTCAAGACAAAAAGAAAAAGGGGAACCGATGAAAGACCATACCCTTAAGTCTCGACTGGGAGATTGATCGATGGAGAGATTATGTCGTATATGGAAATTGTAAATGAGTTAAAAGGTTCACTGAATTAATTCACCAGTGATTGGGCTCCATGGGCTTGTGGCTGGACATCGACCGTGGAGTGTGGGAGAATTCCCAAATTGGCAGGGGTGCTAATTTTGGAATGATCAATCGACAGAGTGTTCGATTGATTTAGAGTAAATCTTACTCGAATAATTAAATAATATTTAATTATAACCCACGGCCAATTATGTGGTGAACCTACGGGGGCATACACAATACACATGAAGCGAAAGCGAGGAAGTAAGAACGACAGAGTCGACAGGGTCGACTGGGTGAATAATCGACTGGGTCGATTATTATGGGTGGGTCGACTGGGTCGACCCAATTGAAACAAAATGGGATCCAATTGGAATTGGATCAGGATCATAAATTAAATTGGAATTTAATTTGTGGATTAATTAATTAAGTTGGATTTAATTAATTAAAAGGGATTTTAATTAAATGGACTTAGAGTCTGATTTAATTAAATGGGAGATTAAGTTAATTAATTGGGCTATTTAATTGGGAGATTAAATAAAGCCTGGTCAAATTAATTAACTGGGCCATGAATTAATTAGAAGACTTGGTCTTCTAAATTAAAGAGGGCCATGGCCCATGTAGGAGAGAAGAGCCCTAGTCCTAATAACTTGGTTAGGGAGATAACTATAAGTAGCATTCTTGTAGTTATTTTTCATAGAACTCCATAAGCAAAAATTAAGCAAGAGCAAAATTTTCTCTCCCTCTCCTAAGCATATAGTCGACCGAACCCTGTTCTTCTTTTGGAAGAATTTTCGTTTTCGATTCTTGTTCCAAAATCGTTCCTATATCCTAGATCATAATATATCTTGTGTTCTAGCTGATCAAGATTTATTATTTTCGTGTAATTATGGTGTATCAACCCGTAGAGGCGCAACACGTGGGGCGCTCCTGAAAAGGCCTGGGTCGATTTTGCTGGTGCAGAGATCAGAGTTCGTTTTTGCTAGCCCAGGATTTGCAAGGAGATAGGTATAACGTGTAAACTTATACTATCGTTTTAATTTATATTCATATATATACAACTAGAGAATATCCTGGCAAGATTCCGTAAGAGGTCCTAAAAATTTTTATATTCCGCTGTGCTTAGGGCTGTTTATCTTACCGAATCCCAACAGTGGTATCAGAGCCAACTCTAGGCTTTGTATATATATGAATTTGCAAATTCTGTGTTTTTATAAATCATATGTTTGATTTTTGTGTGGCTAGTTCTTTAAATGTATATGTTTTAGAACGTAGACCTGTTAACTTAGAGTTAATGTAAAATTTTGATTCGAAAATTTTATCGTGTTAATTTTTATTTTGGATTGAATTAATTAAAATTGTTGATTTTAATTAATTAAGGAATCAAATACAAATTAAAGCAAAACAAAAGGAAAACAAAGTAATTAGATCGACAATTTGTTCTCTTGGTGAGAATTATTGTCGACATTAGTGCTCGGCACAACTTTTGATTTTCTTTTGTAAACATAATTCACATGACCATATGTGTAATTGCATGAATGTTGTTTTAATTTGACATATGCTACGTAAATTTTGAAACAATATCATGTATTGCAATTTGATTTTGTAAATTGCAAAATGTTGGATTTTAGACAACATGAAGCCGAACATAATACGGCCATGATATGGTGGTTCAAAATTTTTCGTGGCAGAATTTTGGATAATCTTGAACAAAATCTTGGAGATTTGGTTGTTATGGAATCTTGGTGAATCTTGGATAGATCTTAGAGATCTAATTAACAAGGAAACTTAGAGTTTCATTTGAGATAAGACATTTAATTATAATTAATGTCTTCTAGTAAGTTACCAAGATTAAAGATCTTAGAGATCTTATTAAACAAGGAAACTTAGAGTTTCAATTGTAAGAAGAGATTTAATTAAAATTAATCTCTTCTAGTAAGTTACCAAGATTAAAGATCTTAGAGATCTTATTAAATTAGGAAACTTGGAGTTTTGGATAAGGTAGAAATCTTGGTGGATTTGGACACTACCTTAGTTAACTAATCTATTCAAAATAGGATTATCTTGAGAATCTTGGAGATTTGTAAAATTGGGAAACTTAGAGTTTTGGATAAGATAGTAATCTTGGAAGATTTGTAACTATCTTAATTAACCAACTTTATCAAGATAAGAGTTGTAGATTTCTTAGAACTCAAGTAAGAGTTAATTAATCTTAGAGGTTAATTGTTAATTCAAAATTAAATTAACATGGATAATTTTTGTGAATTAAAATTAAAAGGAGCCGGTAAATTTACATTTATGCCCTTATGTGAATTTATGCATGTTCTTGAGTGAATATGTGGATTGGTCGATTTTGCCCTTAAGCCCTGTGTAGTTTTGGTTTATTTATTTTATGGGTTGTAATTAAATGGGCCTGATTGGTGCCCTTGCTTGCGCAAACAAATGTAATAGAATAGGGCCTTTATTTTTATAAGCTAGGCTTAGATTAGGCTTGGAGCCGAGAAGACCTCATGAAGACTTGGAGATCCACATGGAGGCCTATTACCTTGGAGGACATGGAGGCCCAATTCATTACATGGAGGCCCAATCAAGGTGGATATTACAAGATGGCCCATGATGTATGGGTTTGAAAATTGTAATAGTTAGGACATTTAATTTCCACCCTAGACTGACCAATTGGTCCATCATGTGGCTCGTGATGGATCGCATAGGATGGGCAATCGATCAATCGTATGTGCAATGCTAGGTGATGAATGTTTACTTTTTCGTAATTATTCTTTGATGTATGAGATGCATGCTTAGGATAAAAAAACGTGAACAAGATAATTGATAATCTGATGAGACCTCGCACTTGAACATTTTATAAAACCTCCAATTGAACCTAAAATTCAATTATAATATTAAATCGTAAAACGGGCGCATAGAATGGTGTTTATGGTCCGAGCCTATCCAATTACTAGGTCTTAGGCATATCGTACGAATATATCTCGATGTCTCACGAGTCGTGGGTCGAGTTATAGGAAGATGGTATGTCTATTGCCTCGATGCACAGTTTAGTGCCAAGGGAGGGGATAGCAAGGTTCTAGGCGCTGTCTCACGAGTCGTGGGGTGTCCAGGATTGAACTATTTCTCTTCACGAGTATTGGACATGATTTAACGCTAGTAAGTATGGATGTCTCACGAGTCGTGGGTCCATAACGAAAAACGAGGCTAAATGAACTCAAGGGTTAGCTGGGATGGTTAACCGGCGACGTGATCGCCCACCAAGTGGATCAATTGGTATGGCCAACGAGTCGTGGGTACTGAGCGATTGCATTTGGGCCTTGAGCCCATTAGGAAATTTTTATTTCCCGAACCTTATGTAGGGGCATAAGTATTCGACAAAAATAGTTGGAGTAATTTACAAACGAAAACCATGTTTGTAAATTATGCGTTGATATTAATCTGCCGCGTATTTATCGTCATGTTTATGATAGTTTTTCATAAGTTATGTATCCATGAATATTTACCATCATACTTGAATCAAATAAATTGACTGAACCCAAATGAATTTTTGAATGACTTCGAAACTTGAGAAATTATTCTCGAGTCCAAGCAAGGACTGATCTCCTTACAAAGATTTCATTGTTTTTCCTTTCGAAGTTACACTTCGACTGGAATGGTGATAGGTTTCACCAAGCTGCCTTTTTGAAGTTACTCTTCAATTAAGAAAGGTGATAAGTTTCACCAGAGGGTTGAGGATGGTTCTCAAGCCCAAATTTTCTTGAAGGCAAACATGAAGTCTCCCATAAATGGGAAGTAACATCTTGTTGAAAAGCTCAAAAGACTTAAGAGATGAAAGAAGAGGAATGAATCCTCTCTGAAGGGAAATAACCTTGGAGGTTTTTCTATAAGGATGATAAGTTGTAAAGTCAATCAAAATTGTTCTTCCATGGATTAAGATCAAGGGAAAGAAGGAATTGAACCTAGTCTTTCCGTAAGGGATGATCAAATTTTATTGAACTTAACCTTATGGTTAAAGTAATGCATAAGGGTGTTGGATGCCCGATGAAGTACTCATTGATGCATTCAATGCATCTAAAGCAATGAATTATTTAGATCATTAGAATTTGCTTATACCATCCCTTGTCTTAAGGGATGTGATAGTTCCATAATGGTTGGAACTGATTGCGCTATAAGATTTATACGCAAAAGGTGTACATAAGCAAATGAGTATGAATACTCATACAACGACTAAATAAAATATGCATAGTCAATAAAATATAAATAATCAAGATTTCACACACTTGAATCGTTGTAAAAACCGAAAGGCGATACACGAATACTAAAACATATTTCCAAGTTAAAAGATTCAAAGACTGAGCTCGACTGGGTCGAGCTTGACTGGAATGCTATACATAGTAACCGACTTTCGAATCTTGCTTAATGGAAATTAGATTTAGTAGTTGGTTGCTAGGAAACCAAGAGGCATAAACAATTGCAATGGATTTAATCCATTTATAAGTGTGTAGAAACACTAAAGCATTAGTGGGAGATAAGGCGCCTCTAGTACCCTCATGGGTAAAAGTACGTTGTGATGTACAAATCCTAATTACTTTTGGAATAAAAGAAGAGAGCCTAATCAATGAAAGCATGTAAGAGATTTGGATCGATTCAAAATCGAACATGCATTGCCAGTACGCCATTGATTATTTAATAGAGAATTAGATTCTCGAAATGTAAGACCCGCTCGAAACGTTGTCTGTTGTCAAGCATTCTGGACATGTAAATGTCCATTAAGAAATCTTACATGAAATTTCTTATTCAAACAAATGAAACTTGATCGAGAAAATCGAAGATACTGAGCTAAGTATCTCTGAAGCCAGATCCAAAACATATCACGTGATATGAGTTTTGGTATTGTACCTTCATATGCATTCATGCGCATATGGGGTCTCCCGCTTATGTGAATAAGCTGGTGGGAGATAAGTTGGATGTAAAGTTCATCTTATGCAATTCGTGGGGTATCCAGAAAACTCTATAGGATACAAGTTCTACGATCCTACAAGATAAACTACGTTTGTCTCAAGGAACGCACACTTCTTGGAGAAGGATTTCTTGCTAGGCAAGAAGGAACACAACGTAGAACTGATGAGGTCACTAAAGCTGAAAAGGCCGAAGAGGTCAATCAAGCCGACCCATCACCACAGGCAGTGGGAGAACATGAGCATGAAAGTGCACTAGAAAGTACACCGGTACTTCGTAAGTCAGAAAGACAACGTAGAAAACCCGAGAGGTACTACGGTCTGCTGCATGAGACTGGACAGTCTCTAACCGACCCAAGGACTTACGAAGAGGCTATGCTAGGCATAGACTCGGGAAAGTGGCGTGAAGCCATGGAATTCGAATTGGACTCCATGCACTCGAACAAGGTCTGGGCCTTGGTAGATCCACCAGTGGGAGTGACTCCCGTGGGTTGCAAGTGGATCTATAAGCGAAAGCTTGGAGTGAACGGAGAGGTAAATAACCACAAGGCGCGGCTAGTGGCCAAAGGATACACTCAAAGGCCAAGCATCGACTTTGAGGAGACCTTCTCGCCTATCGCAATGCCTAAATCCATTCGAATCTTGCTGGCCATAACTGCGTGGTATAACTACGAGATATGGCAAATGGATGTGAGGACTGCCTTTCTCAATGGGGACATTGATAAGGAGATCTACATGGAGCAACCAAAAGGATATGCATCCAAAGGAGATGAACACAAGGTGTGCAAACTCCAGAGGTCCATTTATGGACTGAAGCAAGCTTCCCGAAGTTGGAACATTAACAATCCTAACTTTTGGATTCATCAAAAACATGTTCGAACCTTGCGTGTACAAGAAGATCAGTGGGAGTACATTTGGATTTTTGGTGCTTTACGTTGGCGACATTCTTCTCATTGGAAACAATGTGAAAGCGTTGTCCGAAACTAACGCATGGTTATCTACACAATTCTCAATGAAGGATATGGGAGAAACATCCTTTGTACTAGGTATAAGGATCTACCGAGATAGATCAAAAGGACTGCTGGGCCTCTCCCATTCCCAGTACATAGATAAAATCTTGAAGAGATTTAATATGGAAGAATCCAAGAGAGGATTGCTTCCAATGAGACATGGGATTGCACTCTCTAAGTTTATGGCCCCAAAGACGCCAGAAGAGACAAGCAATATGTCTCGAGTACCATATGCATCCGCAATAGGAAGCATGATGTATGGTATGTTATGTACGAGACCAGACGTAGCATATGCTTTAAGCGTTACAAGTCGCTACCAGTCTGATCCAGGTGAGCAGCACTGGATAGCCATTAAGGCAATTCTGAAGTACCTGAGAAGGACTAAGGAATTGTTCTTGGTATACGGTGGAGGAGAATTGAAATTGGAAGGCTATACTGATTCTAGCTTCCAATGTAATGTAGACGACTTCAAGTCGACATCTGGATACATGTTCTGCCTCAATAGTGGTGCGGTAAGATGGAAGAGCTCCAAGCAAAACACTACCGCAGATTCAACCACCGAGACAGAATACTTTGCCGCGAGTAAAGCAGCAAAGGAAGGTGTTTGGATGAAAAAAACTTCATCCAGGAATTGGATGTGATACCTAGCATTGTCGAGCCATTACTATCTTTTGTGATAATAATGGAGCTATCTCGCAAGCGAAGGAGTCGAGATCTCATCAGAATCCAAGCACGAACTAAGACGATACCATTTGATATGTTATATCATTGATAGAGGAGACATAAAGATGGAACGTGACACCTCAAGGGATAATACGACGGACCCGCTATATAAGCCATTGCCTCAAAGGCATCCGAAAACATCTGCCTAAGATGGGAATCAGAAGTATGAAAAGTTGGCTTTAGTACAAGTGGGAGATTGATAGAATAGTGTCCTGCAAGCCAACTGTTTTGGCTGCATTTAATTGAAAGGACCATTCGATTGGATTAATAAAGGCATTTATATATATGGTCAACTTTATCTTATGTAATAATTATCTACGCATAAGGATAAAAGTCCTTAGATCACAGGGCTATGGGACAACCCGTGGACTGATCTCCAAGGCCGTGATCTAGAATATATTCAAGAGTCGTAGAATCCAATAGAGATAGGACATCATTGGATTCGGTTAGACTCTCACTATTGTATATACTTCGATGAACTGGAGAATGCTGGGGTCCACGAGCGTGACTGGGATAGTCGATACACATTAGTGGGTGGCTTGCTGGAATGACAAGCGCACTGAATACCCCAATTAGGAAATAACTCACCATGGAAGCGGTAGTCGCATATCGGGGTTGAAGTTATTCCAATTTACAATAGTATACGAGGAACGATCCCTAAATACTTGAGGTGATAGGGTTTATCTGGTGCGAGAACGTCTATACTTTGATGTGAGTTTCCGACTGACTGGAGATTACCAGAAGGTCTCTGTGGACTCATGTTGGGTATAGAGGAACTCGTATGCAGGTTCATATCATCAACAAAGGATCCATTGACCCGACTTGATAGGTTGGGAAATTCTCCTATGGATTTCTGTGAGAAATTAATTCTGGTAAAATCCTCGGCCGAGGTATCTGACGACTTTATGTAAGTAGCTCATAAAGATTAAGTCAAAGAGAATTATTTCGAGACCAGAATGCATAAGGTCGAGACAAAAAGAAAAAGGGGAACCGATGAAAGACCATACCCTTAAGTCTCGACTGGGAGATTGATCGATGGAGAGATTATGTCGTATATGGAAATTGTAAATGAGTTAAAAGGTTCACTGAATTAATTCACCAGTGATTGGGCTCCATGGGCTTGTGGCTGGACATCGACCGTGGAGTGTGGGAGAATTCCCAAATTGGCAGGGGTGCTAATTTTGGAATGATCAATCGACAGAGTGTTCGATTGATTTAGAGTAAATCTTACTCGAATAATTAAATAATATTTAATTATAACCCACGGCCAATTATGTGGTGAACCTACGGGGGCATACACAATACACATGAAGCGAAAGCGAGGAAGTAAGAACGACCGAGTCGACAGGGTCGACTGGGTGAATAATCGACTGGGTCGATTATTATGGGTGGGTCGACTGGGTCGACCCAATTGGAACAAAATGGGATCCAATTGGAATTGGATCAGGATCATAAATTAAATTGGAATTTAATTTGTGGATTAATTAATTAAGTTGGATTTAATTAATTAAAAGGGATTTTAATTAAATGGACTTAGAGTCTGATTTAATTAAATGGGAGATTAAGTTAATTAATTGGGCTATTTAATTGGGAGATTAAATAAAGCCTGGTCAAATTAATTAACTGGGCCATGAATTAATTAGAAGACTTGGTCTTCTAAATTAAAGAGGGCCATGGCCCATGTAGGAGAGAAGAGCCCTAGTCCTAATAACTTGGTTAGGGAGATAACTATAAGTAGCCTTCTTGTAGTTATTTTTCATAGAACTCCATAAGCAAAAATTAAGCAAGAGCAAAATTTTCTCTCCCTCTCCCAAGCATATAGTCGACCGAACCCTGTTCTTCTTTTGGAAGAATTTTCGTTCTCGATTCTTGTTCCAAAATCGTTCCTATATCCTAGATCATAATATATCTTATGTTCTAGCTGATCAAGATTTATTATTTTCGTGTAATTGTGGTGTATCAACCCGTAGAGGCGCAACACGTGGGGCGCTCCTGAAAAGGCCTGGGTCGATTTTGCTGGTGCAGAGATCATAGTTCGTTTTTGCTAGCCGAGGATTTGCAAGGAGATAGGTATAACGTGTAAACTTATACTATCGTTTTAATTTATATTCATATATATACAACTAGAGAATATCCTGGCAAGATTCCGTAAGAGGTCCTAAAAATTTTTATATTCCGCTGTGCTTAGGGCTGTTTATCTTACCGAATCCCAACAGTTTCCCGCTGTCCTGGATCTGATTCGGATGTGAACAACGATTGCCACAACGTTTGGGCATAGCAGTCGTTGTTTTACGGACGAAGATCTCAGATCGGTTTAAAAGTCCAAGAAATGGACTCCGATCCGGCTCCTGTTCCTTTCTGCAGCACGCCCGTGGATGTGCGACACGTGGCGAGTGATTTACACTAAGAACCTTTGCTGAGTTCTGTAACTGGTGCCGACGCTTGTGGATCGAGCATGCTTAGTCTAGCTCGTAGGATTTGTAGTAGGGTAGGAACGAATGTACTATTCTTTTTGAGCTCGCATTTCACCATTGTATTCGAGACTTCATTTGTTTTATGTTCGAAGAATTGAAATAAAACTTTGTTTCCTGGTTATTTTACTGCATATCTTCTTTGAATTTGTCTGATGCTTTCTTGATCTCGTTGGTCGAAGAATATATGATACCATGCGATCGAACAAAAATGAACTGGGATGATTGTAAATAACTTGTATAATCATTTCGAAGTTGTCGAACCTGACCCTCGGAAAAATAAATTTCGATCGTGAGTGATTCGTGTAATTATTCTGAAATTTTTAAACCCGATACTCGGAAAAATAAATTCCGATCATGAATAGGTGCAATTTTAAAGATTTGCATAATCTATTGTCATTACTCCAATAGATCGACCAATATTTTCCTTTAGAATAGCTATTGATTAAGTTGATTGGATTAACTTTTTATTGGTTGATCGAGAAAAATATCTGAGAAACTTTTTCTTGTCCATTTAGATATTGATCGTTCCTCGGCTGGAAATGCCTCAATCGGATAAATAATGGGAATCTTCGATGATAAACGAATCAATTAAATGGAAAATAAATCCAACAATTTTCAGATCGATAAGGTATAGAAAAATGATCTTTTTGAGATCCTTTGATTCAATTGCTGATATTCTCTTCTCGAAAGTTCACTCTACGGGTCTTAGCAACAGCTTTCACCCTTTTTTATTTTTATCGGTCATAGCAACAGCTTTCACCTGAGGGTCTTAGCAACAGCTTTCACCCTTTTCAATTATTCCGATCAAAGGGGCATAGCAACGGCTTTCACCCTTAGTCGTTTTGATCGGTCATAGCAACAACTTTCACCTGAGGGTCTTAGCAACGGCTTTCACCCTTTTCATTTATTTCGATCTAAGGGGCATAGCAACGGCTTTCACCCTTAGTCGTTTTGATCGGTCATAGCAACAGCTTTCACCTGAGGGTCTTAACAACAGCTTTCACCCTTTTCATTTATTTCGATCTAAGGGGCATAGCAATGGCTTTCACCCTTAGTCGTTTTGATCGGTCATAGTAATAGCTTTCACCTGAGGGTCGTAGCAAGAGCTTTCACCTTTTCATATATTTCGATTTAAGGGGCATAGCAACGGCTTTCACCCTTAGTCGTTTTCGAGGGTCGTCACCCATTTTGCTGATCCAAGGGGTATAGCAACAGCTTTCACCCTTGTTCGATATTTGATTAATAGACATCAAGATTGGCCGTAATAACTTCTCGAATATGACGAATTGATAATATCTCTGGCGAATAAGACTTTCATTGGATAGATAATCTTTTACAACATGAGATAAACGAGGACAAGACGAGATAATAAGATAGTAGATAAGCTAGAAATCGGTGAACAATCTTCGTTGTCCTTAATAATGCATTTCCGAACCATGCTCCTTATTAATTTGAATCTTATAGAAGATAAAATAGAGTTCGACGGTGATCATACTTTTTCGGTAGGAATCCCTTGGAATGATCACATAAATTCATTATAATGATAAGACTGTCGATATCTTTCCCGAGGTCGGCAGTCCCGTTATACGGCGGTAACTTAGCTGGAGCATCGTACGATGCTATTTTCGACTCAGATCGGCAAGGGCCGTGTGGGTCGGAGCATTGTCCTGGGGAAGGATCGGCGGAACTTCTGGTTGTTGTGCCGCTCTGGATAGATTATCGGGCTCATTGTTAACTAAATTTTGAACCCCCGCCGCATGGGAAGGTTCTTCTCGAATATATGTACTCCTCCTCGTAGTAGGCATTTTTCGATCTAACACCCAAATAAGGCCCCTCGGTGGGCGTCAATTGATCTAACACAATTTCGTGGTATGATCGAGATTAAAATATAAACGATGTAAACACAAACAGAACTAAAAGGAGAATAGATCAATAACGTATATTGCGATCGTAGGTGTATAGATTACAAGTATTAGGGGGTCTTATTCGAGCATTATAGGATGCCGTACAAGCTAGAGTGTGAAATACATATAAGCGGCCTAAACTATCTTTTCGAGCAGCAGCTTCGAATGGAGAGCACCTGGGAAAGCGTGTACTTCTTCATTAATGCTTGCAGTATTTATAGCTGAGGAGATGAGCTTCCTGGACCGTCCGTACGCATATATTACACGGCTCATAGGCCTGGGCCTGCGATAGGCCCAACAGTAATCATAGATTATAAACTTTTTCTATGAAAGGTTGGATCGGAATATCTGTGACCCGAGCTTGATTTTACTTCTGAATGGTCGGGGATCGATGACGCTCGACCCCACTTGGGCTCCTAAAGATAGACTCCCAAAATACCCTTCGTCATAATACTATTATTTTGTTTTAGACTACACATATAACATGATATGAATTAAATATTTTCAACTTTACAAGTCATACCAAATATGCAATATGAAAAGTTAATTCGGGGAATGTGTTTCCTTGAAAGAATAACTTTAAGCACAATGAACTATAAAGCAACATATAAATGCTAAATTAAAAAAAGTTCACTTTTTTATTAGTGTACAATTGCCGATCAAATTAAATATAATTATTCATATAGCTAAGATATCAAGCACACAAATCTGAGAAAAGTCACAACAAAAAATTAATAATACAGAGAAAAAAATACAACTATAATTTGAGCAATCACAATTTTTCGACAAACTAATCATTTTCACCGAGAAAAAATAAATAGTATATGATATTTAGTTAGGATTTATTATTGATAAAAATGTTATCTATTACTTTTTAGTTTATTGAAAATTAAACCTGATTATATTAATATAAAAAAGAGGCTAAATAAAATTAAAAAAATAGCATGGGTCCAAATCCAAATTCGTCTCGTAAAGCTACCCCAGAAATGGAAAGATATGGGGACACGAGAGGCGATCCCTCGACACCTTCACTCCGAGCGAGGCCCAATTAATACCAAGGTAACCAAGTGACCATGGATGAATCCGTTGGATGACTTCCACGCAACCTAAAACAGAAGGATCCTTATGAAATCTTCCTCAATACCCAGTTTAAGGAATAAGGACTCAATCCAAGGAAAGTTACCATGCATGCAAACTGAATCCCCATAATCAAGGAATATCTCAACCTACCTAGATCTCCATAATTGGTATAAGTACACCTTTGGTATGGTCATTCGAACTTTAATACATAATTTTGCTGCCTCCTTATTATTCTTTAAATTTCAAGCACTTGCTGACTTAAGCATTAGAGGAAGTTCCACTTGTAACCCCCCATTCCGGTGTGTAATCTTTGTTTTGTAGGTACTTGGAAGCAAATAATTTACTGGACGTTGAAGCAAGGAGTATCGGAGTAAAAAATCAGGTATTTACCCGACATCAATTGGCGTTGTCTGTGTGAAACACATCAAATAACAACCCAATCTACCAAAAGTCAGAAGAGTCATCAGATAGCTAGGCCTCGGGAAGCAAACCCCAGGAACGTGGATCCGGCAAATGCCTCTCCACTGAGAGACCAATCCTCGAACATGGGCAGTGAGGACTTCAAAATCAACCCGCACCCCCGAACTTAATCCTACAAAAATTCCTAGAATTAAAGGCCTAATCTAAGGTTGTGAATTACAAAAATCTCTGAAAATAAAGGCCTAGTTTAAGGTTGTGACGGGGAGATTAATCAGAGGGCAAGGCGTGTTTGACTTCCTGTTTTTTCGTTCCTTCACTTGATTCCTAGATTTCTTGGAAAAAATAACACGCTCGTATTTCTTGGCATTTTCAACCGAGTCCAGAAAAATAGGGACCGCCTGATAGGATAGTGCCCAGCAAGCCAACCAAAACTAGCTTGTAAGAGGACTATCTTTTGTTACATTCTTATGGTTTAAACAGATAATACGCCCATTTATTTATAGTACGTAAATTAAACAATGACCAACGTCATCTCTCGCGAATGTATCTAAGCGATTGGATGAAATCCTAAGATCACATTCGATTATGGGACGATTCACTTCAGTATGAGTGCAATCATGAAATAGTATCTAAGGTCGTGATCTTGAAATACGTTCCAAGTCATAGATTCCGATCGAGATCGGGTATTAAAGGAATCGTTATGACTTGTACAATTATGCATGATTCTCATGAAGTGAATTTATAGCGTTTCATGAACAAGACATTTGATGCTAGTGCATATGACTAGGTGGTTCGATAGGGGATTGAACACATCGAACGACCCGAACAGAGAAACCCATCGTGTAAGGGCATAATGCATATCGGTAATGGGATGTATCTCAAGACGTATAATGTACGATTTAGTCCTAAGACTTGAGGTATTAGAGTGAATTCGGTATACGAGAATACGTACTTTGATTTATGAGCCAATCACACAGCCTGATCGTTGTGCCACTACTTTGGGTACGTATGATAGTGTACACGAATGGCTAGTATTAAGATAGGATCTATCTATTGATAAGATGAGAGAATTTCTTGTACGTTCTTAGATAAAAGATTCCGAGAAACCCACGACCGTGGTCGATGACTAATTTGAAAAGGGGTTTCCAAACTTAGCAGTCACATTGAATTATTATCCAGAATTAGAAAGTACAGAATTGAGATAATTAGAGGTGCCGATCAATTCACACACCCTAGGTCTTAGTCGGGAAATTAGTCACTAGATGGACCGTATGTACATGGCAAATTATTAGAGATGAGGTTCACAAGATCAATTCACCTGAAATTGGGCCTTATGGCTTGTGGCTAGACACTGATCATGAGGTATGGGTACTCCTGAATTAATGGGAGATTAATTCTGGACTGATCAATTAAAATTGTTTAATTGATCGGAGCAATTAATTGCTCATTAATTAAGTCACGAAAGTGGTGGGCCGACTACATTTTGATGGTGAGCCTAGAGGGTCACACACAATACAGATGGACAGTGACAGTAAAAAAGAAAATAGTTGATTTAAAGAAGTTAAGTCAAAGTTAATAAATTAAAGTGTTAATTCAAAGTGGAGAGTAATTGATTAGAATGTCTAATTAACTAAATTATCAGTAAGTCTAATTAATTATAATATTAATTAAAGTGTTAATTATAAGATGGAAGAATTATTTAAGTCAATTTTCGAATTGGTTAATTATAAGGTAATGGGGGATTTCTAGTAATTAAAGGAGTTTAATTATCGGAAGAAATTAGTTTCTTGTGGGACAAGAAAGAGGAAGAGATTTATGCAAATTTCTTTCTTTATATGATAAGGAAAGAAATGAAAGATATGCTAGATATGATATATCTATTAGAAGAAGAAGTCTTATAATATAAATCTATCATCATATATCTCTACTTAAAGAGAGAGATAATTACTAAGGGTGAACGCGGTCGGGTTTGGGCGGGTGTATAAGAAAAAAATCAATTCGACCCAATATATGCGGGTTGCCAAAATTTTAAACCGCACCCTCATTTTTATGTTCATAAACCTCTCGGTTCGGGCGGGTTAGCGGGTTGGTCAGGTGGATTTGCGGGTTGATAAAGTTTATAAGTAATTATATCAAACACATATTGTTGATATAATTAAATCGATTAAAAGAAACATACACATTTTCAATATCACCCTTAAAAATTTAGTTATCAACTATTTATCTTTGCAATAAATTTATTCTCACCAACTTATATGTCGATGATTATAATTTAAATATAAATTATAGTAAAAAAATGATTATCAAATTATGTACAATTTTATGTATACCATGAACATTAATAATAAGAAACTTGACGAAAATTTTCTTTTGTTCTTAGTCATTTGTTAGTAAATGTGATTTCTTTAACATTATTATTAAACACATGAATAAGAAGTACACTAAAGATGATTGCGGGTTGGTCGGTGTTTTTACTGTCAAATCCATCACCCGACCCATACTATGCGGGTTTAAAAGTTACCAACCCGCAATTGATTATTTTAAAATTAAACCGGTGGGTTGGATCGGATCGGGCGGGTGGGTCGGGTGTAGCGGGTTTATGAACACCCCAAATAATTACACATCAAGAGAACATTGAGGTTTGGAGAAACCTTAGCTGTCCCCTAGCTTCTTCATCTCTCCCATCTGGATCTAGATCTGGATTTGTATTCCTCCATTGACAAACCTTCAAGCTTTAGTTCTTAGGTTGTGACTTGAAGGTGTTGCTCAATCTTTCAGGTGTGTATACGACGTTTGGAGTGCTCTAGTGAACAAAGAGAAGATCGGAGAAAACCACCACCGTTCCTATGTCGAGGTAATTTTTTATTACCACCCTCTTTTAATACAATAGTTGTATTTCCGTTTCAACCTTTCCGTATGAGTTATATGAATTATTCCTGGCCTTGGGATTTGTTTGATAAAAAGAACTATCAGCACTTTGTTTTATGACAATCAAGCAATATCTAACATTGGTATCAGAGCCAAATTCATTAATCTCATAAGAAAAAGGCCCGAACACCTCAAAATATATGTGTATATTTGTTTCTCGTGTTCTGAGTATGGATTCTTGCTTGTTATGACATGTTATATGTTAATGTAAATTAGCATAATTCATTTTGGACCAAAATTGCAATTTTTGAAACTTACTGGACTAAAGTCTAAATTATGACTTTCTGAAATCTGGACAAAAACTAAATTTTTTGTTTTCTTGCTATTTCTGGACTGAAATTGTAAATTCTGAGTTTTTCTAAAAACTGGGGTCAATTTGCAATTACCAAATGTTTTGGGATGTTTTGTAATAATTCTGTAACTTTAGGGGTCTGTTTGCAGTTAACGAAACTTTCTGTGATTAAATTGTTAATTTTTGTTTTCTGGGCCGGTTTGCATTTCCTCGAATTTTTTGTGGTTAATTTGTAACTTCTAAAAGTTGAGGGGTCAAATTGTAATTTTTTTAAAATTGAGGAACCAAACAGTAGATTTCAAAAGCTGAAATCCATAATCTGTTTTATGCTTAAAAGGTTTTTGTTTATCCAAAAAATTAATTTTATCATGATTAATAGAGACTAGACTAAGAATTATGAATTATTTTAAAAGGGGTCTTAAAATAAGAATCATAGACTATTTTAAAAAGGGTATTAAATTAGAATCACGTGTTATTTATAAAGGGAGTTTTAAAATAAAGATAAGAAATAAGAAAATGTGTTTTGCTTGTTTCTTGCTCAACGTGAACTGTTTACATGGTTTCGATCATGCCGAGACTTGACCTTGGGTAGATGTGATTGGTTTAAATTTAATTTTGTTGTTTTTATTGGGCCTGCGTGCCTTAAGTTTTTGGGTCACTTGAGTCTTTGTAGGCCATGCATGCATGGTTGTTAATGTAACATCTTAGATCCATTAAGAACCCAATTAAATTGACCAGTTGGGCTAACATCATAGCTCGATGATGGCCCACACAGGAGGCTCTCCATAAAAAACATATTGTGGTAGTATGCAGGCTAGGTGTGAATGTTTTATTTTATTTATTGATTTTTTTTTGGCTTGTTTGTTATGCCAGCTAGAAATTAGATCACTAAATAAAATATAAAACATAATTAATGCAATGAGATTTCGAGGAGAGTTACTTCAAACTTTCAAACCCGAAAATCCCTCTTGAATAAATATTAAGCAATATTTGGTGAAGTATAAAATGAAGTTTTATAAATCAAGGTCTTCCGTCAGTAGGGACTAGCATAAGTTGTCTATTTATCGATTAAGGTTATACAAAGTCTGGTTGTCTCTCGATTTTTTTTTAAATAAACCTAACAAGGATGGGGACTGGTCGGGGCATGCGATCGACTGGGAGTCCTAGGGGTTGACATGTTTGGGCCCGTTGCTTATCACGATTGATGGGTTAGACTTAACGAGTAGTACCATTTATGATGTAGCAGTGCTAGATAAATGCGAAAATCGAAGCAAAATAGCTCGAAGGATGTGTAGGGACATAATTGGTAAAAATATACCTACCTAGGGAATTAATTGTATGGCCGTGAGTCGTGGGTGCAATTAACGTCTGCTGGGATGTCAAAACCTACTAGGAAATAAGAATTCCCGAACAATTAAAGGGGTTATTATTTCGATAAAATAGTGGGAGAACTTTTTTGATAAAAAGACCATGTTTCGTTAATTATAATTATTGTTTTTAAACCTGTCAACTAATTGTTGTCATTAAATTTATTTTATTTAGCCATTCAAAATTTCACAATCATGTACAAACAAACCTTAGCACAAAGCATAAGATATTCACTCTACGAGACAAGCATGCTAGGGTTTGACAATGTTAGTGAATATTCTTCCTACCTAATAAAGATGATGAAATAAATCAAAAAGCTCGGCGTTGATTTGGATAAAGATGATGAGATAGAAATTATCCTCAATGGCTTGTCATACTCATTTTCTCATTTTGTGTATCATTGTGATATTCCGTTTGATGGAATTAAGACAAATGATTTACGCAAGTTGTTGGACAAATATGAGAAAGCCTTTGAGAAAGGACTGGGTTTGAGTGTAGGAAAGGATTGCTCCTTATGTAGGAAAGACAATGAATTAAGGATGCTTTTGATTTTACCGAATTTAGTGTGGTTCGATAATACCAATAAAATAAATAAACTATGTGAATTATGATCCAATTTTAATATAAGGGTCTGGCTAATTTACTCAGGAAGGCACAAGAAGAATCACATAACAATGATAGAATAATCGAAGATATATTAATCAAAAGAACAATGGAATTACGAGCCAAAGCTATACTATTGATGTTGAAAGAGTATAAATAATAAAGTAGGCTTGAGAGTATAAGCGTGTGTTGCGTAAACCTATTACAATATTAGAGCTATCTTATAAAGTGCTAACAATCCTAGGCCCATAAGGTAACCTATTCAAACTAGGGCCCATGCGATCTCTTAAAGATACTAGGGTTCCTGTGCTAGATCGATAAGATATGTTTTTTTAGGTCGGATCGACCAGTGCTCTTCTATCTCTTTTATGACCATGATTTTATCAAAGTTAGAGACCATTGTTTATTATGCGAAATAGCCCCCATCAGTACTCCCCCACTTCTCAAGCGAAATCGTAGTTGTAGCTCGTAGAAGTAGTTGGATATTCAGTTTAGCTTCATGAATTATGCCTCGTTAAAAACCTTATTCGGAAAAATCCTATTTTGGGATAAAAACCGAACAAGAAAAAGAGTACACTTTTCACGAATAGTTATGAGTAAGTCGCATATCCAGGAAGCCAGCTTCTGATGCAGCGGGACCCTTTCCTTTTCTCCGTATGGCGGGAATATGAAACATCGCGAAGGGCTAAAAAACGTTATTTCCTTCCCCTATATATATAATCGATTTACAAGTTCATTTTTAATTTTACCCTCCGCGTCCAGTTTTCTTAGCAGTAAAAGTCAACTCGATAATTTCTTTAAGTGAATAGTTTATCGAACTTCATCCTTTTGTTCAAATAGCATTTTCTTCCAGAAATCTCGATTCTCCGCCCTTCCCCCTGATGGGGAAAACATGGTTCCCACTACTGTTCTTGAAGGTTCCCAGAGCCCCTCCTCTGAGTAAAATGATGCTCCAGATGATGTTCTAGTGGAAGAAGTAGGTGGTGATGCCGAGGTTAAGAAAGAAACTTTCTTAGTGAAAATAGTCTCTGATGGGAAACATCAACCAATGCTTCTACAAAAACCAAAAACACTCAACCACAAGTTTCCGCCCGCATTGAATTCCTTGCTTCTCGATACACTGCTGATGATTTACCCGGCCTTCAGAGGGATTTTGGTCAGTTCTTCCCTTCGGATTTTCAAATATTCCTCCCTTCCCCCGGGGAGAGGGTAAACACTCCACCAGACAATTGTCGCGCCTTCTACGTTTCTCACTTTCAACACCGACTTAGATATCCTTTACATCCCCTTTTCCTTGAAATCCTTGCAACCTTTTTTGTTTCCCTGACCCAATTGGTTCCTAATGCCATAGCCTTCATTGCTGCGTTCGCTGTTTTAATGATTGCAAAAGGTCTCAAACCTTCTTTTCGTAACTTTTTCCAATTCTTCCGTTTTAATATCTCGACCTCCTCCAATAAGGGGTATTTTTACATTAGTCAAAAGTCTGGTCGTGCTTTCATGAAAAGTGCTATTTCGAGCAATAGTACTGATTGGAAGTCCAATTACTTTTTTGTTCGTCCTCCCACTCATCGAACGCTGGCATGATAAATCTGTCATGATCGCTCACACTTCAAGGACTGCAAAGTTAAAGAAGAGTAAAATGACGAAGAAGTTGCTCTCTTTTAAAATCGATCATAAAGGTAGTCGAAAGAACACAAGTAGCCTAAAAGTCGAATTTTCCCACTGCACTTAAAAAAGGCACTGATTAGTTTAATTGATTAGATGGTCTAATTAATTAAGCAATGTTATGATTAAAGGGTTAATTGAAAAGGAAATGAATCAATTTAAGAGTTAATTGAAAGGAAGCAAAGTAATTGAATTAAACTATTAACTCAATTCTATTGAATTAATGTGTTAAGTTCAATTAATCCCAAGATAATAATCCACAACTTTGGCACGCTAAATTGGACATGCCTGCAAGAGTAGGATTCAAAAGTTGGCTTCTTCTAAGGCTTTTAATATAGAACTTAGATGAACTTCCAACCTGCGAATCATGTCTCGAAGGAAAGATGATCAGATTTCCCTTCACAGGGAATCCAGAGCGAACCAAAATAACTTTGAATTTAATCCATACGAATGAATGTGTACCACTAAACGTTAATGTGAGAGGAGATCACTCAAACCTCGTAACTTTTACTGACGACTTTAGTCGTCAGTAATATCGAAACGAAGTAGACAATCAACAAATTATCAAGCCCAAGATATAATTTCCACCTTATATACGCGGGGTAATATGCAATTTTACTTTAGCACATGCAAGGTGGTGGTAACCTCCGGCTTTGTTGTTGATTCACGAGCAGTTATCCAATTGTCTCACCTCCAGAGTGTATCCACACCAGCTGGATTATAGTAACACCTCCAAGTCACATACTACGAACTAGATCTTCAAGGTTGTCAGTGGAGGAAGAAGCAGATCTAAATTCATATCTAGATCAGGATATGGAAGACCAGAGAGAGAGAGGGCGGCTAGGGTTATGGGGTGGCTAGGGTTACTTGTGCAAAGTGTAAGTCTTGTCTTTGAGTCTCTCATAGACTCCTTCTATAAGCCCCCTTAGTAAACCTAGTGATGAGGGGTATTTTGGATTCTCTATTTTGGGAAGACTGGCCTGGTCAAAAAGCATGAAATCCGACCTCGAAGACATAATATCGATCCCAGCCCAGTCCGATCTCCAGCGATGAGGCTCAGGGTCGAATTTACTGTAGGGCTGACCTCAGGCCCAGGCCCTTGGGCCGAGAAGTATACCCCTACGGATGGTTCATCTAGAACACGACCTCAAGTATAAATACCACTAGCATTCATGAAGCCAGACACGCTTCCCCAGGTGCTCCCTACTCGAGCATACTGCTCGAAGACTCCTCGGGAAGTTAGATTAGATCACTTTGTTTTGTACTTAGTCTCTAGCTTGTACGGCATCCTATAATGCTCAAGTAAGACCCCCGATTTATATACTTTGTAATATAAATATTGAACCCCGCATTATAACTCATGTTTGTCTGTGCTTTCTATTATTGATCTTATGAACCACGACAAGATCAATTGGCGCCCACCGAGGGGTCTTATTTGGGTGTTAGATCTTAATATGCCTACTACGAGACGATATACGTACAATCGAGGAGAACCATCTCACGCAGCTGGAGCACAAAATTCTGTTAACAATTAGCCCGACGATCTTTCTCGAGCGGCTCGACAGCAAGAAGCCCCGCCAGTTGTTCCGCAGGAGGATATGCCCATCAGAACAACAGTGGGAGATTCGAGATCAATCATCGGTACCATATGTAGGGAATATTTGAACCCCGAAAGAGCTGACCCATCCCCTGTCGACTAGCCTGCAGGTTAAGCTCGACCGAAAATTCCAAGTTCCAACCTCCAGAAGGAAAAGAGTATTCTAAGATCGGTAGATGGGGCCCCCACGGCTAATCCTTCTCGAGCTCAGACTAAGTCCAACATCCGATCTGAGCAACCACCCAGAGTAGTGCATGATTTAGAGGATTCCGTGGTCAGAGAAAGCCAACCTAAATGAGCAGGCAAGATAAAGAAACCCGGTTACCGTAGGGTTACGGGGGCAGAATTGGAGAAAATTGTACAAGAAAGAGTGGCTAAAAAAACTGGACAGAGAGGAGACAGTAATAGACGTTCGGCATGCAGCCACTACGGCTTGACGTACGAAAATGATGCCAAATAGGGACACTATTCGGGAAAATATCCGTGATCGAGAGGTCGGATATAGCATCATGCGATGCTCGCCATTCTGTCGAGAGATTCGCGAGGCTAGGAGTACTGAAATTGTACCTACAAGGCTGCCTCGATATAATGGAACAACTGATCCCGGAGAGCATATCAAAAGTTTTATTAATGTAATCAACCTATATGGACACTCGGAAGACTTCTGTTACAAAATCATGGTCACCACGTTCGAAGGAATTGCCCTCGATTGGTTTGGCAAGTTGCCGCCGAACTCCATTTTCTCTTTTGATGAGTTCTGTGATAAGTTGAAGCACCAATTCGCTAGCCAAAGGAAGCCCAGATTGCCGGCGAACCATCTAGGTACTGTAAAACAGATGGAGGGTGAAACTTTGAGGCAATGGTTAGCAAGGTTCAGTATTGAACTTCTTAAGGTCGATACCCCGCAGATTGAATATTTGTCCTATTTGATGTTCGAAATAACAAAGAATACGCAGTTTGGAAAAGCATTATGCAGGAAGCAGCCTAAATCTTTTGAGCGGATCATAGCTGAGAAATATAAGATCCAAGAGGAGATGAACAAGCTAAAAAATGCTCAAAACTCGAAGCTTCCTCTTGGAAAGAAACAGGATAGAGCTCCTATCCCAAAACCTGGCGATTACGGAGGGTCAAATAGGGGGTCAATATGGCAAAGACTCGATGCCTACAAACCCCAGATGCCGACCCATAGATCTAATGTCTACGGTCCACTTTTCGACCCCAATCAACCTCCACGTCTAGGACAAATGCAGTTCATAGAATTAAATACTTCTAAAGAAGAAATTCTAACGGTATTAGAAGAAGGGAATTTGATCCCCGAGGCTCAAAAGATTACTCAGGCAAGACCAGGAGCGTTAAATTATGACAAATACTGCCGATACCATAGAGCTCGTGGACACAGTACCAAAAATTGTTATCAATTGAAGGTGGAGATCGAGAAATTGATTGTGCAAGGAAAACTCAGGGAGTTTGTCAATAAAGGGAAGAGAGAATTGCATTTTTGGTACACAGCTATAGGCCAATTCCCACTTTTGGTACACAATTTTATGTGTCCAACACATTTGGTACACCTCTTTAACAAAGTTCGACACATTTGGTACAACCGTTAAATAAATTGCAAAATCAACGTTAATTCCGTTAGTTCGACACATTTGGTACACCTCTTTTACAAAATTGACATGTGCGCGGCACATGGCTGCCCAAAAAAAAAAATAAACTTGATAAACTTTTATAAAAATTATCATATGTATTTATTATATTTATCATATCATATTTATATAATGATAAAAAAATATGTATTTATTATTTATATGACATGTAAAATATAATAAACTATATAATGTCATTTATAGTTTAATACTGGAAGAAGAATAAAATATAATAAACAAGTTTATCAAGTTTCAATTTTTAAAAATTATTTATAAAAATAGTTTATTATTTTTATAGTTTATTATTTATAAAAATTATTAAAAAATATGTCTTTATTATTTATATGACATGTAAAATATAATAAACTATATAATGTCATTTATAGTTTAATATTGGAAGAAGAATAAAATATAATAAAAAAGTTTATCAAGTTTCAATTTTTAAAAATTATTTATAAAAATAGTTTATTATATATAAAAATTATTAAAAAATATGTATTTATTATTTATATGACATGTAAAATATAATAAACTATATAATGTCATTTATAGTTTAATATTACAAGAAGAATAAAATATAATAAACAAGTTACTTTAATTTATCATATTTATAAAAATTATTAAAAAATATGTATTTATTAATATGACATGTAAAATATAATAAACTATAATGTCATTTATAGTTTAATATTGGAAGAAGAATAAAAAATATAATAATTTTTTTTATCAAGTTTCAATTTTTTTTTCTGGGCAGCCATGTGCCGCGCGCATGTCAATTTTGTAAAAGAGGTGTACCAAATGTGTCGAACTAACGGAATTAACGGTGATTTTGCAATTTATTTAACGGTTGTACCAAATGTGTCGAACTTTGTTAAAGAGGTGTACCAAATGTGTTGGACACATAAAGTTGTGTACTAAAAGTGGGAATTGACCTATAACTGTGTACTAAAAATGCAATTCTCTCATAAAGGGAACTACGACAACCGATATAGAACCAGGAGTCCATGAAAATTACTCACATAACACCGTGAAGCCCGAAATCAGGCAGATGAGCAAGTAAATGGTGTGATCAACATGATTGCTGGTGGACCAGCTGGTGGAGATAGCAGAAATGCTAGGAAACGAACTATGAGGTCGATAAAGTCAATTGTCTCGACCAAGAGGGAGATTTTCTCATCGGAACCTCCTTCCATGGAAAATCAAGTCATAAGCTTCAGTGATGCAGATAGACCTGCAGATGTCACCTGGGATGTGAATGTTGATGATCCAGATTTTTCTATGGTCCTAACTCTGAAGATCGTGAATTATGAGGTAAAGAAGGTCTTAATCAATAACGGTAGCTCCGCAAATATCATCTCTACCGAAGCTCTTGCTCGAATGAACCTACAACATACACGTCTTGATTGGGTATCAACTCCACTTATTGGATTTGGTGGTTATGAGATTGTTCCGCTCAGGACCCTCCTGCTAAGCACAACCCTTGGGAAGAAACTAAAGAGCATAACCCGGATGGTGAAATTTTTGGTAGTGGATACGCCCTTCGCTTATAATGCCATATTGGGGAGACCTGCTTTAAATGCGTTCAAGGCGGTTGTATCGACTTATCATCTAAAAGTGAAGTTCCCAACCGTAGGTGGGGTTGGCGAAATGAGAAATGATCAATATATGGCATGAGAATGTTACAATTCGTCATTAGCTATCAAGCAGAAGGTTGAGCCCAAAATTACCTATGAAAAGAAAGATTATCGAATCGGAATCAGAATCGCTCTCAGATTTGCCGATCCCCGACTGTGACAAGTTGCAAGGAAAGAAGGGTAAAAATGTGGACATGAGTGTACATGCCACCGATCACTAAAAGGTCATTCTAGTACCCGGATCACCAGAGAAGGTTACCATGATTGGTACTGAGCTAAGCGAAGGGATGGAAACTATGCTCATTGACTTTTTACGTAGACGTCTTCGCTTGGAGCTCAGATGATATCGTGGGAATCGACCCACGCGTGATTACGCACTCACTGAACATAGACACATAGGCAAAACCAGTAAGGCAAAAGAAACAAAATCATGGCCGCGGAAAAGACAAGATCATTAATGCTGAGGTTGATCGATTGCTGGCAGCCGGTCAGATAAAGGAAATTAAATTTACCGAGTGGTTGTGCAACGTAGTCTTGGTTTCCAAATGGGAGAAGGTCGAAAATAAGTGGAGAATGTGTAACGACTTCACTGATTTGAACAAGTTGTGCCCGAGAGACCCTTACCCATTGCCTCGGATTGATATGTTAGTGGATTCCACTGCTGGATTCATCTTTTTCGGCATGATGGATGCTTTCCAAGGATTCTATCAAATTTTTATGAATGAAAGGGATCAAGACAAGACTGCATTCATTACCGAGCATGGGGTTTATTGCTTCATCGTCATGCCGTTTGGGTTAAGAAATGCTGGGGCAACCTATCAGAGATTAGTGAACATGATGTTCAAGGAATTAATAGGAGAGATCATGGAAGTGTATGTGGATGACATGCTCGTAAAAAGCATGACGAAAGAAGACCACATCAAGCACCTCGACAGATGCTTTGGAATTTTGAGGAAATATGGGATGAAGTTGAACCCGGTGAAGTGTACCTTTGGAGTCAGATCAGGAAAATTCCTAGGGTATCTTGTTCATGAACGAGGAATAGAAGCTAATCCGGAGAAAATCCGAGCTATCACCGAGCTTAAACCACCAAGAAAGCTTTCGGATGTCCAAAGCTTGGTAGGAGAAATCATCTCCTTGAACAGGTTCATCTCTCGATCAGCGGATAAAAGTTTGCCTTTCTTTAAGCTGTTACGAAAGTCAAAGGATTTCAAATGGAACACTGAATGCGACAAAGCCTTTGAAGACTTCAAGGCATATTTAACTTCACCACCGATGTTGGCCAAACCCTCCGATGGCGAACCTTTATATCTTTATATAGCAGTTTCAGAAGAGGCTATTAGTTCGGTTCTGGTGAAAGTGGAGAAATTCGAGCATAAACTAGTATACTATTTAAGCAAATTATTAAAAGGCGCGGAAAAGAATTACATGGAGATTGAAAAGTTCGCACTTGCTTTAGTAGTGGTTGCTCGAAGATTGAGACCCTATTTTCAAACTCACAAAATTATTGTTTTGACTAACCAACCCTTGAGGCAGGTCTTATCTAAACCCGAAGCTTCAGGAAGATTAATAAAGTGGGCGGTGGAGCTCGGGCAGCTTGAAATTGAATACCTACCAAGAACGGCAGTCAAGGCTCAAGTCTTAGCGGATTTTATCGTTGAATCTACATGGATGGAAATTTCGAACGAAACGAGCTCCTCGAAGATGAATTCGATCCAAGAAATCAAGGAACCAGTATGGTTAATGCATGTGGATGGATCCTCAACCAAAGAAGGAGATGGAGCAGGAATTCATTTCCAGGGTCCTAATAGAGAAGACTTGAGCTATGCCATCACCTTGGACTTCTTTATCACAAAAAATGAAGCAGAATACGAAGCTCTAATTGCGGGGCTGGAGATGGCCTTGAAAGCGAAGGTAAAATCACTTACTGTACTTACAGATTCTGAACTGGTGCATAGGCAGGTGAAAGGTATTTATGAGGCAAAGGAGTTCAATATGATAAAATACTTGAGTAAAGTGAAAGATCTGATCTCCAGATTTGAAAAATTCGAGATCCAACCAATCCCAAGGGAAGAAACTCTATGAGCTGATCTGTTATCGAAATTTACGAGAACTGTTGATGGGAAGAAGGAAAGAGTCATCACATGGCTACTTTCTAACACACCAGCCATTGAACTAGACGATACCCCTAACGTCGACATTATGGAAATCGATGAACATAAACCCTCTTGGGTTGATCCCTTTCTCAAATATCTGAAAGAAGGAAAGCTTCCTGAAGACGTGAATGAGGCCCGGAGGCTTAAATATCAAGCTACATTATTCGCCCTAGTGGACGATCAACTCTACAGGAGATCCTCCTTAGGAATTCTATTGAAATGTATTTCGAAGGATCAATATAATATTATTCTGAAGGAGGTCCACGAAGGAGAAGCTGGGAATCATTGTGGAGCTCGAGCGTTAGCTCTTAAATGTTCGAGGGCCGGGTATTATTGGCCTACTCTTATTTCAGATTTGGTCGATTATGTGAAGAGATGTCACCATTGTCAAATTCACTCGAATTTGATCCATCAACCAGCCGAATAGATGCATTCTATTCCTATTTGGTGGCCCTTCGATAAATGGGCCATTGATATCGTCGATCCTTTTCCGACTGCCAGGGCAAGAAAGAATTATGTATTCGTCGCCGTAGAATATTTCAGCAAATGGGTCGAATGTGTTGCGCTAACAAAGATTACCCAGTTTCAAGTTATAAATTTCCTATGGAAAATATTATCTGCAGGTTCGGAATTCCTAGAGTTTTGATCTCCGACAACGGAACTCAGTATGCGGGAAAGAGAGTCCTAGAATGGTGTGAGAAATTAGGAATACAGCAGAACTTTACCTCCGTTGGACACCCACAAGCAAATGGACAAACAGAGGTCGTAACAGAGAAATCGTCAGATCTCTAGAGAAGCGCTTAGTGGATGCCAAGGGAAAATGGCTCGATGAACTTCCAGGAGTCGTTTGGGCAAATAGAATGACCGTGAAAGCTGCAACAGGAGAAACCCCATTTAGGTTGGAGGCTGTTATTCCGGTTGAAACTCTTATACCGTCTCCAAGGGTTAGTTCTATAATCCCGAAGACAATCAATCATTGAGGGAAATGGAGGTTGATCACGCAGATAGTAAAAGGGATCAGGCAAAATTGAAAATTTAGGCTGCCAAGTCCAACATGGAGAAGGCATATAATCAGAAAGTCCGAGCCCAAACCTTCAAAGATGGTGATCTGGTGCTCAAGAAAGTTGAAGTCTCAAAACATGTTGGAAAACTTCAACCTAATTGGGACGGCCCATATGTTGTTGTGGAGGTCGGAAAAAAGGGTTCTTATAAAATTTCTCACCCTAATGGTGAAGCTTTGCCACGATCTTGGAATGCTGTGGAATGCTGTGAATCTCAAGAAATATTATGGAAAATGAAGTCTCGCCGGAAGAGTCTAATGTCGTTATTACTGTTTTTTTCTTTTAATCCGTTTGTCCTCCTATGATCGAAGAATTTTCAGTTCAATTCAATGAAAATTTGCTATTTTGGAAGATATCTATTCAACTCATTTGCAGTCTTATGCTATTATTATCAGCTCGTGATCGACTCCATAAAAAAAATAGGTGAAAGTTGTTGCTATGACCTCGAAACGAAAAAATTGACTAAGGGTGAAAGCCATTGCTATGCCCCTTAGATCAAAAAATGGGTAAAAGTTGTTGCTATGACCCTCGAAATGAAAAAATTGACTAAGGGTGAAAGTCGTTGCTATGTCCCTTAGATCAAAAAATGGGTGAAAGTTGTTGCTATGACCCTCGAAACGAAAAAATTGACTAAGGGTGAAAGTCGTTGCTATGTCCCTTAGATCAAAAAATGGGTGAAAGTTGCTGCTATAACCCTTGAAATGAAAAATGACTAAGGGTGAAAGCCATTGCTATGCCCCTTAGATCAAAAAATTGGTGAAAGCTATTGCTATGACCCTCGAAACGAAAAAATTGACTAAGGGTGAAAGCCGTTGCTATGCCCCTTAGATAAAAAAATTGGTGAAAGCTGTTGCTATGACCCTCGAAACGAAAAAATTAACTTAGGGTGAAAGCCGTTGCTATGCCCCTTAGATCAAAAAATGGGTGAAAGTTGTTGCTATGACCCTTGAAATGAAAAATTGACTAAGGGTGAAAGCCGTTGCTATGCCCCTTAGATAAAAAAAAATGGGTGAAAGTTGTTGCTATGACCCTTGAAATGAAAAATTGACTAAGGGTGAAAGTCGTTGCTATGATCTTTGAAATGAAAATTTGACTAAGGGTGAAAGCCGTTGCTATGCCCCTTAGATAAAAAAATGAGTGAAAGTTGTTGCTATGACCCTTGAAATAAAAAATTGCCTAAGGGTAAAAGTTGTTGCTGTGCCCCTTAGATCAAAAAATTGGTGAAAGCTGCTGCTATGACCCTCGAAACGAAAAAATTGACTAAGGGTGAAAGCCGTTGCTATGCCCCTTAGATAAAAAAAGGGGTGAAAGTTGTTGCTATGACCCTTGAAATGAAAAATTGTCTAAGGGTGAAATTCGTTGTTATGCCCCTTAGATAAAAAAATGGGTGAAAGATGTTGCTATGACCCTTGAAATGAAAAATTGACTAAGGGTGGAAGCCGTTGCTATGCCCCTTAGATCAAAAAAATGGGTGAAAGTTGTTGCTATGACCCTCGAAACGAAAAAATTGACTAAGGGTGAAAGTCGCTGCTATGCCTCTTTGATCAAAAAATTGGTGAAAGCTATTGTTATGACCATTGAAATAAAAAATTGACTAAGGGTGAAAGTCGTTGCTATGTCCCCTAGATCAAAAAATGGGTGAAAGTTGTTGCTATGACCCTCGAAACGAAAAAATTGACTAAGGGTGAAAGACGTTGCTATGCCCCTTAGATAAAAAAATGGGTGAAAAATGTTGCTATGACCCTTGAAAAAAAAATTGACTAAGGGTGAAAGCCGTTGCTATGCCCCTTAGATCGAAATTTCACAGAGCCCTTAAAGGATCAGTCACAAAATTTTGATCTACAATATGGAGCAAAAATTTATGAACACGAGCTCATAAGAAGACTTAATGAGAGTATGAGCTATTCTACCAATAAAGATCGGTATTCATGTTCGAATTATTACAGGAATATAATGATCTTTTAGTTTGATTTCTTATCTGATCAATTATTTTAGTCGGAATCGGTTGGGAACATTTCTCTAAACAAAGGTCAATGTTCGAGATCAAATTATCAAAGTTATATGATGATTGAATTCACTCTCGATTTTTAGTCCAATTCTTATCCAATCAAATAGTTCGAGCTCCAATTTGATTAATACGTAATCAAAGACAAGGAAAGTAAACTGCAAAGCTATGTAAGGTCGAACAAGGAAATTTTATTAGTAAACTTTTACAAGCAATTACAAGTGATTTGTACAACTGTGAGTTCGAACTCAAAAGGAAAGTTACATTTTGAGGATCAACCTACTACAAGTTCTAGGACCTATGCTAAGGATCTCTGAGCGACCAGCAGAAGCTGAGGAGAGCAAGTTCGAGGTCTATCTCCAGGTCTTTTAATAGATCTTAGGTCTTCATCTGTGAGACGCAAGCTCGGACTATTCCTTGGTCGAACAGGAGTCCAGTTTTGAACTAAGGCAGTATGAGCCACCACTTTAGCACATGGACACCTTGCTGGTTCATTCACACCCTTTCTCCGATAACGCCAGGGATCAACTCCCGCTCAATTACTCCTAGTAGTCTCGGAGGCACCATTCTTCAAGAAGGACCTTGAAGAAGTTGATGCTCGTGAGCGGAGCTACTGTCGGAGTAGTTGACCCACTATCCGACTGGGTGGAGGTCAGAATACAAGAATTCGAACCCGTCTCAGATACGGGGTATCCAAGAAAACAGGTCGTCTGCCGATATTCTAAGCGCAGGATTTTTCGTCTGTCGATATTCTAGGCGAATAAAGTATTTTTCGGAGAAAATGAAGGATCAGAAAAGAGAGTGCGAGCTCTAATCTCGAACATTTTTATTTGGGATATGAAATTAATCATTTTGATCGGAGGAAGTAAAAATTCAATCATAAAGATCAGACGAAGCATTTACATAGATGTAAAAAATGTAATGGTAATTCAGGAACTATTTATAGGCGAATGAAATTGGTTTCAATGGTCCAGATCACACGGCTTGAACGGTCAAGATATGAGAGGTAAATGCGCCGATCGTTCCGCTTCCCAAAAAATAGGGGACCGTTTGGATAAGCGGTAAAAAATCTTATTGTCTCCAGATCGGAAATCTTCGAAAGGCGATCGAATTCTATGTCGATCGAACATGCATACCAGCAGATGACCCGTTGCTTATGAACAATATGAAACGCACAGTCAAAGGGTTCGAGGTCAAAAATCATTTAGAGAAAAATCATTACGAGTCATTGTTTTAAATAGCGATCGGACTCTATGATCGAACTAAAGAACAGTGCATTCTTAAGATTCTTTAAAATTATACAAGGACATGGAATACTGGGTCTTAAGTCACAGGATCGAACAACTCGTTCACATGTCGTTATGCAATTAACCATTTATGTTTGATCATACAAGTTCAGAAGTATTTAGTTAAGTCAATTGAAGTTGGTTATTATCGGTTTCCTTGATTAAGTTCGATCTTCCATGATCAGGATCAAATAAAAATATTTTTTTTGAATGATGAGGAGCAGAAGCAAAGAAATCAAATAAGTTTGTTTTTCTTGATCAAATATCAATATTTCGAACAGAGGAAAGATACAACACAATGTAAAGAAAGTACATTACGAAGTTTTATTCCGAACGAGGTAAAATTTACAAGCTTCTCAATGATAAAGCTGATACAGGGTTACATTTTGATCCTATTACAATTTAATCTGTTACACTTCGATCCTATTACATTCTACAATCCTATGAAATTTTTAGTCTAATCTTCTTCTCCCGCCAACCGCCCGATGTGGCTCTTCCTCGAACTTAGATGAATGGAGCCCCAGACTTTTGACTTTATTTAGCCTTATTCCGAAGACGGAGGAGTTAATGCATCTTTTTCTATGTGTACTGTGAATACTTTGTTGCAGACCTAGACTTTCGACGCTTCCCGTATCACATCTTTGAAAATAATTGTGGCAATAGGTCCCCCACTAGGAGGACCATGCCAATGGAATGACAAAAAGCCACCGACCATCCTAGAAGAACTAATACTCGTACTCCACCAACACTTTCGCGGGTCGAGCAGTTCTCAGGATCCTGGGTAGTCAACAATACCGAGGTCTTACCCTCGATTGGTCGACCCCATGCAAGGATCGGTAGCTTATTGTCTTCCCAGAAAGAGCCTATTGGCCTTCTGGGTCGGAAAGCCATTCGTTTGCAGATATTCTAAACGAAATAGAAGTATTCAAAGATCTGTCTTCTCCAAAGAAAGTTCGGAGTCGAAATTCAAATTTTTGGGTCGAAAGCAGGAATTTTCCGATCATCGTCATCTGAGCGAAAAATCTCTCGGAAATGTAAATTCAACAAAATTATGAAAGTTAAGGGAAGCCCCCTTTTATAGTAACTACTCGGCCTGATCTAACGGCTGTCATGAAACGAAGACGAACGCCCGAGATTGATCGACTTTTCTGTTTCCTGAGGAGTAGGGGTTGTTTGGCGGAGGAATTCTCGGAGATATTAGTCTCTTTCAATGGAACAAATAGTGATTCCACAGAATATAAATGGAGTTCAAAATATACAGTTTCGATCCCGAAACTTCAAAAGACCAAAAAGCAACATTCACCAAAGATATTATTGAAGGCAAAGCATAAAACATTCAAAGTAGCTAAGGAAGAAAAAATTAAACATTACGTCCGGGAATAGGTCCAAGAACCAGGTTATTCGAGATCAAAAACAAATCATTAAAAGTCCTAAATTACAACAAGTCGAATAAATAAATTACAACGTTTAGACAAGTTTATTATCGGAGAATATCTTCCAAAGCTCAGCAATGCGATCGTTGTAACCACGGGTATAAGATTCACTCTCGCGGAGCTCGGAATTTTTCTTCTCCTGCTCGTACGCCTCTTTCAGATTTTCGAGCTCCTTATTTAGCTTCTCGTGAATCTCCTCTCCTTTGTCCTTCGCAGCTCTCTCTTTCTCCAAAGCCAGCTTCTCCTCGAATGATTTATTAATCTAGACGGCGCGTTCCAGTTTGGCTTTCATCTTCTCTCGCTCAAGGGTAAGAGCAGCTTCTCGTTCGACCTCTCGCTCAGCAGACAATTTGAGCTCAAGGAACTCTTTCCCAGCCTGTTTGCAAGGAACAAAAGTTGTAATATTTGTAAAAGAAAAAGAAAGAGGGGAAGAGAACTAGCAAGAGAAACAAATTTTTAAAGCAAAGTTATCACCTGAACAAGAAAGTTCGACCCTGAGTGAAACAACTGTAAGGGACTTTTCCCTTTAGACGTGCCTAGTTCAGAATCAGAGGTAGGAGGCTGCAGGAGACTCAGAACCAAATCCTCGAGAGTCCCTCAGGATGGGGCTTTTTTTTCAACTCTCCAAGCATGGAGAAAAGGTTGGGTGGAGCCTCAGAAGTAGGCAGCGAACCAGAATGATCTGTGACCTTCAAAGACTGCTAATTTTTCAGTTTTGGGAGGCGCCCGCACAATGGCCTCTTCCCCAGCAGCAGTCACCTTGGCCTTCTTACTCGGCACTTCATCCTCGGAGGCAGTTACAAAATCACTGGCCAAAGGCTTATTCTCCGTTACAAGCTTCTGCAGGGTCTCGGTCGGAATGATCTCATCGGAATGAGGCCTTTTATTCGAGGCAAGCTCGGATGCCTTTTGCCTAATCAAGCCTCGTTTGGAGGTGTCGAGAGGCTTGGGGGGAGAGCCCTCATGTTCGACCTCGGAGCCCTCATTAGAGAGGATGGACTTATTGGGGATGACCCTAGCAGGTTATGTTGAGGTATGCTTCTCTTTCTTACTATCTCCACCCTTAAAAACTTTGGGTGAGGATGCTGAAGGTTTGGGAGAAGTTCTGAGGACTTCTTTTCTTTGGATGATTTAGGTTCCTTGGACGGACCCTTACTCTTAGCACCGCCTAGGAGCGATGCGGGATTGACCGGATTGCCCAACACATTGTCCATGATGATTGAGGAAAGAAAGGGTCTGGTTCGAATTTATTTGTTAATCTACGGGCTCCGATCTCAATACTATGATATTATAGCGGAATGATTGGAAATGAGCCTTGTATTTATAGCGTGAGCAGATTATTATTTTACAACAGTTGAAATTCGATGAGGAATAACAAGATACGATCGTAAACAATGATATTTCCGAACAGTCAACAGCAAAATATTACTATAACTTTAGTGTTACAAAATATCCGGAATACAAACATGAAGAAAAAAAATACTAAGGATAGCCCTACTACATAAATACTATCGACTGTCACTTCCAGTCTTGGAATTCCGGTCCTCTTCCTCGTCTCCTTCTTCATCCTCGACATCGGAGTCACTCTCATCTGAGCTATCATCTTCGCTATCAGAACTATCATCTCCTTCGTCACCACTTCGATCATTGTTACCAGAGTTATTTGCCTTGACCGCAGTAGGAGAATTTTGTCCTTCTTGATCATCGGAGTCGTCTTCGATGTTTACCTTTTCCTCCCCTTCGACCTCATTTTCAGCTGAAGGACGGCTAGAAACTTCGAGAACATCAGGGTTCGGCATAGGAACCCCGAACTCAACAAGGAGGGGAGCGAACTCATGATCTTGAGGATTCCCAATATCTGGAGGTAAGGAAGAAGCCTTGTAATCTTCTCCAAAGACGTTCTTGTAAGGATTCATATGGGGGAGATAATCACCAAGCTTGCCTGGGACCTTTCCAACCACTATCAATTGTTGAACTCCTATGTAGAAGAAAGACTGATTTATGGGGCCTGATCTTTGCCGAACCAGTGAGTCGAGGAAGGGAGACTCTAAAAACTCCCTTATAGCTGGAAGTCTGGCTTCTTCTCGACCTTGAGCATACGCTCGTTTGGAGATCATTTTGGCCTGATCGAGCTCCGCTTTTAACTTCTTAACCTCCAGCTCGAGAGCACTTTTATCTCCTATGGCCACAACAAAATTCTCCTCAGCTGTGGGCGTATACCTGCCACTCATCGCCTCTTCGAGCTCCTTTCTAGTATCCGCGAGTTCTTTTTCGACCTCAGATAATTTTACGGTAGCATCCATTTACTGAGCCGCCATAACTGCATCTTCTTTCAAAATGCGTCTAAGGGCACTATGGGCTTGTTGGGATTCTTCCTCTAGAATAGCAAGCCGGTGAGCTTGATGAACAAACAGGTCCCTAGCCTGAAAGGGAATGAAACATTCACAATAGGCTACGATTAATAAGCTTAGAAAAAGAGATTCAAGGACTAAATCTACTCACCTCCTGATACACCCGAGAAAAGTCGCCCATTATCTGAAAACCATCCATACTGAAACGCTGGGTATTATCATCCTTGAATCTTCCAGCCATAAGGATTCTGAAAGATTTATCAACCGAATGCTCCCCTTTGGGGCCAAAATCCGAATTTATACTCCCATCTTCAGCATACCCAGTTGCGCTCGGACCTCGGATGTGATTCTCAATATAGTCCGCCAAATCAGGTTCTGACCTTCCAGGACTGCAAAGAATCAGACCCGGATTCCGACCAAAGGGCCTTACCCTTCTAGAGGACTCAAGAGCCTCACTGTTTCTTTTCTGAGCCAGTCGTTCATCAATTAATTGCCGAGCCTGAATATGCTTGAACGTGTAATAGCTATACCCAGCCGCATTAGGGTCGACAATGTTGATCAAAAATTCAGTTTGCAAGGGGCTAGCGCCTTCTGCTTGTGATGTTCCCCCGACTTCGATCCTCGGAATGGACACGATCGGGGTCGGAATTACAGTAGTACTCGCGCTGGGACCAGCAGCCACAATATTACAACCCGGTTTGGATTTCTTCTGCTTGCGCGGCTGGCCCTGAGTTTTCTTTGAGGAAGAAGCAATGTTCGAACCGCCTACAGACGTCCGAAACCTCTCAACGATTTCAGCTGCAAGTATAAAGTAAGTCAAAACAGTGACAAGGCAAAATAAGGTGTGATCGTAAGAATATCCAAATATACCTAAGGTAAGAGGAACATCGGCGGCCTCGGCCACTGCAGATGCATCCATGGCCTGCTGGTCTTTCGGATCATTGTTCTCGTCTAAGGAGGCGTGTCCAAATTTGATTGCCGGAGTAGGATGAGATCCTCGGCAAAGTCCAGCTAATCTCGAGACCCCTTCTTGAGTCAGTAGGGAGGTTTGATAGAGATCGGATTGAAGGGACTCTAGGAACCTTTCTGAGAGGCGCTGCTTGATTTTTCCTTTTAGTTGCCGCTTGCCATATATCCAAGACCCGGCTCCTTCCCAAAGATATGGTGTTGGTTCCGTACTCTCCTTCGATGCTGGGGTATCGGGCCCACGAACAAAGAAGAACTCTCCTTTCCAGCCTTTGGTATTGCTGGATACCATGGACTAAAGAATAGATCGATTCGACCACTGAGAAAAATACACAAATCCAGCGTTCGATGCTGTAGATGTGCTAATTTGAAAAACTTGCCAGAAGTTCTGAAAATAAGCCTTCTTCCCTATTGCTTGCATAAGCACGGAAAACGCGACTATATAGGCGATCGAATTGGGCAGGATTTGAGTACGGGCAAACGAGAAAGCCTCCAACAGGTCACTGATTAATGGGATAAAAGGAATCCACAGCCCGTAAGAAAACTGCCTACTGTAGAAGGCTTGGCACCCTATTGGAGGATCGTTAACACGTTCCTCAGGGGTAGGGATGACGATCGAGAATCCTTCAGGAATGAATTTTCCGAAGTCAAGCTCCAATTTACTATGATCTTGTTCAGTGTAAGAGCTAGGTGTTTCATCAGCTCGAATCTCGGTTCTATGGTGGTTAGCGCTGGTTGAAGTTTCCACCCACTTGAATATCGTGACGATAACGTTATCTCCTATAGTATACTTGTGGGACTCATTTTCTCTCAACTTTAAGATCTCGGCCTCAGTAGCGTCGACCTCTGTCACCTCCGCCTCAACTTCGTCTCCTTCGTTCTCGGAGTCCTGACGGAGTTCTCCTTCTTCCGCTTCAGAAGCAGCGCTGGAGCTCGAGTCGGCAGAATCCTCCTTCTCCGACAGTAAAAAATTATCAATAAGTGACATGTCAAGATCGGATTCCGACCCTTCGACAACTTTCGCTTTACCTTTCAAGTCTCTAGAGCTGGACTTTTCAACAAAGCAAATATGCGAGGCTAGCTTTCAAAGGATAATTTGTTCGATCACAAGGCTCCGATCTAGGGTTTTGGAATCGTTCGTAAATGAATCTTCAACGGTCAACGTATACGTAGAGTTAAAAAGGTCAATTGCAAATCGGTCCCCGAGTAACCGCGACGGTTGAGCTCTCTCACAGTAAATTCAAATATGTTTTCCCAATATTTTCATTTTTGGCCCCTATACTCTACGAATTTAGACCTCAGCCTGGCAGTTGGAAAAGACATGCCTTTTCGGCCTCGATATATGTCTACTTCTCCGAGCATCAGCTTCACTTTCGCTCGAAGAAGTGAGGGAGTACAAATAAGGGCTCAATTAATGCAAACAGATTCAATCAACCCAACTGCTATAAACTGCATTCTAAGGGTGAAAGTACAATGCCATTTACATCACAGCATATAATCATTTTAAGGTTTCCAAGATATTCACTCTTATTCCCTAGTTCGGTTTTTATCCCACTGAGTTTTTCCGAATTAGGTTTTTAATGAGGTATATTCGAAACACGATATTATGATTCATCTCTATATTGAGGCAACTTTTACTTCTCCAAGCTTCAGCTTCACTTATGCTCGAGAAGTGGGGGAGTATTGATGATGAGGGGTAACTTGGATTCAGCATTACTGCGGTCTGGCAAGGTCGAAATTCACCAATCTCGATCTCATGAGCATAAATTCGAGCCCAAAGCTCAAGAATCCTACGCTGATTATACAAAGGAAGCTTAGGGTCCAAAATCACTGTTGGGCCGAGCTCAGGCCCAGGCCCATGGGCTGAGAATAGCACTTATGTGGGTGGTTCATCTGATTCCATATCTCAGCTATAAATACCCCAAGCATTTATGACGACGACACAACTTCCTAGGTGCTCTTCCTCCGAGGCTGCTGCTCGGAACTACTTAGGAAGAATAGTATAGGCTGTTTATTGCGTATTTCGCCCTCTAGCTTGTACGGCATCCTATAATGCTCGGATAGGACTCTTGATATTTGTAATTTGTACTCAGTTATTCCGAATACAAATACTATTGATCTCTTTCTTCTATTTACAAACATTAGCACGGCATTTTACAACACTTAGGTCGAACAAACCAAAACGCGTAAGATCAATTGGCGCCCACCGTGGGGCCTTATTCGAGTATTAGATCGAAATATGCCTACTACAAGGAGAAATACATATATCAGAGGAGAGCCTTCCCATGCAGCAGGAGCACAGAATTCGGTCAATAATGAGCCCGACAATCTGTCACGTGCGGCTCAACAACCAGAGGCTCCACCGGTTGTTCCGCAGGATAATGTCCCAATTCACACGACCGTTGGAGATCTAAGGTCCATCATAGGCACGATGTGTAGGGAATTTCTGAACGGAGAAAGGGCTGATCAATCGCCTGTAGATCAACCAGCAGTTCATGGGAGACCTGAAATACCATCTTCGAACATCCAGAGGGAGAACAGTGTACTACGATCTATATCGCATGCGCCAGCAACAAACCCTCCTCGGGGCGTGCCATCGAAAATAAACGCTCGATCGGAAATTCCGCCAAAATCAGTACATGATGTAGAAGATTCAGTAGTAGGGGAGAGCCACCCTGCTGGTGCAGTCAGAGGCAAAAGATCGCCTTACAAAAGAATTACCGAATCTGAACTGGAAAAGATAGTGCAAGAAAGAGTAGCTAAGAAGTTGGAGAACGAAGGTACGCTGATAGAGATTCCTCGCAGCAATCATGCAGCCAGGAGAGCGGAAAACATTCCGAGTAGAGAGAATCTACGAGATAGGGAGGTTTCGAACAGTATCATGCGTTGTTCGCCGTTTTGTCAAGAAATACGCGAAGCTCGAAATGCGGAAACAGTACCGACCAGGCTACCATGGTATAACGGGACTACCGACCCCGGGGAACACATCAACAACTTTATTAATGTGATGAACCTATACGGACATTCTGAGGATTTTTGTTGCAAGATCATGGTTACTACCTTCGAGGGAATTGCCCTCGATTGGTTCGGAAAATTGCCGCCCAACTCCATATTTTCCTTCGAGGAATTTTGCGACAAACTAAAACACCAATTTGCTAGTTAAAGGAAACCGAGGTTACCGGCGAATCATTTGGGGACTGTAAAACAATTGGAAGGAGAAACGTTGAGACAATGGTTAGCGAGGTTCAGTATCGAACTTCTCAAAGTTGACACTCCGCAGATCGAATATTTGTCCTCTCTGATGTTCGAACTGACAAGGAGCACTCAGTTCGGAAACGCCTTGTGCAGGAAACAACCAAAATCCTTCGAGCGAATTATGGAGATCGCTGAGAAATACATGATTCAGGAAGAGATGAATAAGTTAAAAAGCTCGCACTCTGTAAAACTCCCTCTTAACAAGAAACAAGATCGGGCTCCTATCCCAAAGCCTGGTGATTACGGAGGATCGACCAGAGGGTCTGTTTGGCAACGAATCAATACTTATAAGCCACATATGCCGCCCCAAGGGTCGAATTCCTATGGACCTCCCTATGAACGAGCTTGACCTCCAAGACCGGGAAAAATTCAGTTTACTGAACTTAACAGTTCAAAGGAAGAAGTGTTAACTGTGTTAGAAGAAGGAAATTTGATTCCCGAGGCCCAAAGAATCACTCAAGCTAGGCCAGGTGCATTGGGTTATGACCAATACTGTCGATACCATCGGGCTCGGGGACACAGCACCGAAAATTGCTACCAACTGAAAGTCGAGATAGAAAAACTAATTGCACAAGGAAAACTCAAAGAATTTGTCAAATGAGGCAACTATAACAATCGTTATAGGTCCCGGAGCCCGCGAAAATTTAATACTCAACAGAAGCAGGTTCGAAATCAGACGGAAAAGCGGTCAAACGGAGTGATAAACATGATTGCTGGCGGACCGGCAGGAGGAGATAGCAGAAATGCTAGAAAAAGAACGTTGAGATCAATAAAGGCTGGAGTCTCTACAAAGAGGGAAATTCTATCCTTGGAGTTTCCCTCCATGGAAAATCAAATTATAAGTTTCAGTGAGGATGATCGACCTTCAGACGTTAATTGGGATACAAACGAAGATGATCCAGATTTTTCCATGGTATTGACATTGAAAATCGCTAATTTCGAGGTTAAAAGAGTGCTGGTCGATAATGGAAGCTCGGCAAACATTATTTCGTCAGAAGCCCTCTCAAGAATGAATCTTTGTCACCCGCATCTAGCTCGAGTAACCACTCCTTTAGTCGGTTTTGGGGGATCGGAGATCGTTCCGCTTGGGACCATTCTCTTGAGCACGACTCTAGGAAGCAAACCAAAAAATGTAACAAGGATGGTCAAATTTCTGGTAGTAGATACATCATTCGCTTATAATGCCATATTAGGGAGACCAGCTCTAAATATGTTCAAAGCAGTTGTATCTACCTATCACCAAAAGATAAAGTTCCCGACCGAGGGAGGAGTAGGGGAAATGAGGAATGACCAATACATGGCCTGGGAATGTTATAATTCATCTTTAAGTATTAAAAAGAAAGTGGAGGCCGATCTCCCAATTAAGAGGAAAATAGCTGAATTAGAGTCTGGCGTAAAAGCACCGATTCCCGACTACGAGAAATTACAAGGAAAGAAAGGGAAAAATATCGACATGAGTGTGCAAGCGCCTGGCCACAAAAAAGTAACTTTAGTTCCGGGATCCCCTGAGAAATTCACCAAAATTGGAACCGAGTTAAGCGAGGGCATGGAAACCATGCTCGTTGAATTTTTACAGAAAAATGTCGACGATTTTGCCTGGAGTTCAGATGATATAGTTGGAATCGACCCGCGGGTGATAACACATTAATTGAACATCGATCCGAAGGCAAAACCTGTAAGGCAAAAGAAGCGCAATCATTGTCGCGAAAAGGACAAAATAATCAATGCAGAGGTCGATAGATTGTTAGCAGCAGGTCAGATCAGGGAAATAAAGTTCACAGAGTGGTTGTGTAATGTGGTCCTAGTTTCTAAGGGCGAAAAGATTGAAAACAAGTGGAGAATGTGTAATGACTTTACAGACCTAAACAAATTGTGCCCAAGAGATCCTTATCCATTACCTCGGATCGATATGCTTGTAGATTCCACCGCGGGGTTTGTATTTTTTAGTATGATGGGATGCTTTCCAAGGATTTTATCAGATTTTTATGAATGAAAGAAACCAGGATAAAACAGCGTTCATCACCGAGCGAGGAGTCTACTGCTTTATTGTCATGCCTTTTGGCTTGAGGAACGCAGGCGCAACCTATCAAAGGTTAGTCAATATGATGTTTAAAGAATTGATAGGGGAAATCATGGAAGTTTATGTAGATGACATGCTCGTAAAGAGTATGACGGAGGAGGACCACATCGACCATCTTGATCGATGTTTTGGAATTTTAAGGAAATATGGAATGAAGTTGAATCCTGCCAAGTGCACTTTTGGTGTGCGATCGGGAAAATTCCTCGGATATCTCGTCCACGAAAGAGGCATCGAAGCCAATCCCGAAAAAATTCGAGCAATTACCGATCTACATCCACCAAGAAAGCTCTCAGATGTCCAAAGCTTGATTGGGAAGATTATTTCGTTGAATAGATTCATCTAACGATCTGCTGACAAGAGTTTACCATTCTTCAAACTATTGCGTAAATCTAAGAACTTTGAATGGAATGCAGAATGTGACAAAGCTTTCGAAGACCTAAAAGCATACTTAACCTCACCACCAATGTTAGCCAAGCCATCCGATGGAGAACCTCTATATTTATATATAGCCGTGTCAGAAGAGGCTATTAGCTCGGTTTTGGTAATGCTCGATAAGTATGAGCATAAACCAATTTATTACATGAGCAAGTTACTGCAGGGTGCTGAGAAAAATTACGTGGAGATTGAGAAATTCGCGCTTGCCTTGGTGATAGCTGCGCGAAGATTAAGGCCTTATTTTCAGACATACAAGATCATCGTCTTAACCAATCAACCTCTAAGACAGGTCCTATCAAAGCCAGAAGCATCAGGCAGATTGATAAAATGGGCGGTCGAGCTGGGTCAGTTCGAGATTGAATATAAACCACGAGTCGCTATAAAGGCCCAGGTATTAGCTGACTTCGTAGTCGAGTCAACAGGCCTATCGAATGTGGAAGAAGGAGCAATCTCCGATGTAAGTATGGTCGAAAAAGCCAAAGATCAGGTCTGGTTGATGCACGTGGATGGCTCCTCTTCTAGGGAAGGAGGTGGAGCAGGAATCCATTTTCAAGGACCTAATGGTGAAGACATGAGCTATGCTATCACTTTGGACTTCGTCGTTACAAACAACGAAGCAGAATATGAAGCCCTGATCGCTGGATTAGAAATGGCCATGAAGGCAAAGGTAAAATCAATTGTTGTGCTAACAGATTCTGAACTCGTTCATAGACAGGTAAAAGGCACTTACGAGGCCAGGGAGTTCAATATGATCAAATATTTGAACAAGACAAAAAAGTTGATCTCTGAATTCAACAAGTTTGATATTCAACCTATACCGAGGGAGGAAAATCTATGGGCAGATCTATTATTGAAATTCACAGGACTTGCCGATGGGAAGAATGAAAGGATAATTACATGGCTATTATCGAATACTTCTGCTATCGAACTGGATGTGACTCCCTCAGTCGACATCATGGAAATCGATGAGACAAGGATCCCTTGGGTCGACCCTCTTATTTCCTATCTCAAAGAAGGAAAGCTTCCAGAAAACTCAAATGAAGCTCGAAGGATCAAATACCGAGCGCCATCGTTCACTCTAGTTGATAATCAACTCTATAAAAGATCCTCTTCTGGAATATTATTAAAATGTATCTCCGAAGTGCACTATAATGCTATTTTAAAGGAAGTCCACGAGAGAGAGGCAGGAAGTCATTGCAGTGCTCGGGCATTAGCTCTTAAATGCTCGAGGTCATGATATTATTGGCCTACTCTTTTCTCTGATTCTGTTGATTATGTGAAGAAATGTCACCATTGGCAAATTCATTTGAATTTGATCCATCAACCGGCTGAACATATGCACTCTATTCCGATCTGTTGGCCTTTTGATAAGTGGGGCATTGATATTGTTGGGCCGTTTCCAACAACAAGAGCCCGAAAAAATTATGTATTGGTTGCAGTAGAGTATTTCAGCAAATGGGTCGAATGCGTCGCTCTAACAAAGATCACTCAATTCCAAGTTATTAATTTCTTATGGAAAAATATTATCTGCAGGTTCGAGATTCCCAGGATCGTAATATCTGATAACGGAACGCAGTTCGCCGGGAAAAGAATCACGGAATGGTGCAAAAAATTCGGAATACAGCAGAATTTCGCATCAGTGGGGCATCCTCAAGCTAATGGACAAACTGAAGTCGTAAACAGAGAGATCGTTCGATCTCTAGAAAAACGTCTATCTGAGGCAAAGGGAAAATGGCTCGACGAACTGCCAGGAGTTTTGTGGGCCAATAGAACTACTGTTAAAGCTGCGACAGGAGAAACTCCATGCAGTCTGGTTTATGGGTCGGAAGCTGTTATTCCAGTCGAGAACCTCGTACCATCTCCCAGGGTCGAATTTTATGATCCCGAGGAAAACCAATCTTTAAGGGAAATGGAAGTCGATCACGCAGATGGTCGAAGGTAGCGTGCAAAGTTGAAAATTCAATCTACCAAGTCTAGCATGGAAAAATCTTATAATCGAAACGTTCGAATCCGAACAATCAAAGTGGGAGATTTAGTGCTCAAGAAAGTGGAAGTTTCGAAGCATGTTGGAAAACTTCAACCTAATTGGGATGGCCCCTTTGTGATCGTTGAGATTGGAAAGAAAGGTTCTTACAAAATTGCTCATCCTAATGGAGAGGTCCTACCTCGAGCATGGAATGCTATTAATTTGAGAAGATATTATGGAAGATGAAGAAGGATAGTTAAATTCTAGGCGACTACTATTTAGTCATCTCGTTTTGTTTCTTTGTTTCTCGAGATTAAGAAAACTATGTGTTCAATGAAAGTTTATTTCGATTGGGTTATTTAATGAAAGATCATTTCGCCAAAATTATTATTTATTCGTCATATTCTGGATATTCTCGATCTCTATTCATCTATTATCAATCTCTATTGTTTTCTATCAATTATTACATGGGTGAAAGCTGTTGCTACGACCCTCGGGCTAAAAATGCTCTGAAACGACTAAGGGTGAAAGCCGTTGCTACGCCCCTTATATCGAAATTATTACATGGGTGAAAGCTGTTGCTACGACCCTCGGGCTAAAAATGCTCTGAAAACGACTAAGGGTGAAAGCCGTTGCTACGCCCCTTAGATCGAAATTATTACATGGGTGAAAGCTGTTGCTACGACCCTCGAGCTAAAAATGCTCTGAAAACGACTAAGGGTGAAAGCCGTTGCTACGCCCCTTAGATCGAAATTATTACATGGGTGAAAGTTGTTGCTACGACCTTCGGGCTAAAAATGCTCTGAAACGACTAAGGGTGAAAGCCGTTGCTACGCCCCTTAGATCGAAATTATTACATGGGTGAAAGCTGTTGCTACGACCCTCGGGCTAAAAATGCTCTGAAACGACTAAGGGTGAAAGCCGTTGCTACGCCCCTTAGATCGAAATTATTACATGGGTGAAAGCTGTTGCTACGACCCTCGGGCTAAAAATGCTCTGAAAAGACTAAGGGTGAAAGCCGTTGCTACGCCCCTTAGATCGAAATTATAATCAGGATCGATCGAAAATCTGTCACTTCCCTTCTACGCGATTATTGAATTAAAGGGCAAGAATATTATTCGAGCTAAGGAAAATATTCCTTCGAACTTGGGGAACCCCCAAGAATTCTATGTTCAACAAAGGTAGTATTATTTGAAAGTTGTTTCTATGAAGCTACAAGACTGCGAATCATTAGGTGACGGGGATAAAAGTTCATTTCCGTTAAGCTTTTTCGACTTGCCTCATAAGTTAACGAAATCATGGAACGACAAAATGACAGAGGATCGAAATCAGGATCCGTTAAAATAAAGATAGAACAAGAGAAGTATAAAGATAAACAGTTGCATATATAAGCTGTTCGAACAATTACAAATGATTCATCGAAATAAGAGATCAAGATACAACAAGAAGATTCGAATTCAAAAACGTTACATTTGTTCCTATCCTACTACAAATGCTACAAATAAGCTAGAGGTCTTCGAAGCCAAATGAGGAAAAACAGGGGAACAAGATTGGAGCTTGCCTCTCGGACTCATAGCAAATCCAAAACCTTCGTCCATAAACCAGCGGCGAGGAAACAGTTTTCCAGCATTCTTGCTACCGGACCCCCGCTAGCTCTCTAAGACTATCATCCGGTCAAGGAAAGATGGAACTATATCCAGTTAGATAGTAATCCACTAACCGACCGGATGAAGCGATAGGGTATCGGAATTCTAACCCATCTCATGAGAGATGACTCCACAGAAGCAGGTCGCCTGCCAGTACCCTAGTCGCAATCCTTTTCGCCTGTCGATACCCTAGTCGAAATTGTTTCCCATATAAGGACGCTGAGGATGTCGAGAAAGAATGTTCGAATTCGAATCTCGAACACTTTAATCACAGAGATCAAATGGAACATGGAGTCGATCGATGGGAGTAAAAATACAACCATATTGATCGAACGAAACATTTACAGAAAAGAAAAAATATGAAGGTAATTTTGGAACTATATATAGGGGGAAGAATATAGCATCAACTGTATAGATCTGGTGGGATGAACGGCCACGATACGAGCATTAAACGCTCTGCCCGTCCCACTTCCAAAAAAAAAAAAAAAAAAAAAAAAAAAAAAAAAAAAGAGAAGAGAGAGAGGAGGGAAGAAAGAACAACATTTCGACAATATTACCGTTACAACAAGATTGTGTTACAACAAAGAAAAATCTTAGCAGGCTTATGTTACAACGAAGGGAAATCTTAATACAACTAAACGAAAATATTCTCGGAAAGGATTTTTCGAACTTCAGCACTGCGATCAGCATACCCGCGGGTATAAGCTTCCCTCTCCCGAAACTCGGAATTTTTCTTCTCTCGTTCATAGATATCTTTGAGTCTCTCTAATTCCGAGCTCAACTTGTCCTGAGACAGTTTCTCCTTAAAAAATATATTAGCTTCCAGTGCGCGATCCAGCTCAACCTTCTTCCTGGCCAGCTCGAGAGTAATAGTAGGTCGTTGTTCGATCTCACGCTTTGCCAACGCGTAGAGCCCATAAAACTCTTCGCCAGCCTGAACTTATAAGAAGACATATCAAGGCTAAAAATAAAGAAACTAGAAAACCAGGATAAGGAAATTAGCAAGAATTACCCGGGCAAGAAAATCTGACCCAGACTGAAACAAAAACGAAGAATATTCTCCTTTTGATAGAATTGCCTCGGAGATAGAGATATTGGCCCGAAGAAGGCTCAGATCGGATTTCTTATGTGATACTTTGTCGAAATGAATTATGTCCCTCTTAAAGGGAGAAACGCCAGAAGGAAACAATAAATTGAAAGACTCAGCAACCTTCGAAGGCGCGGACCGAACAGGAAAAGATGTGCGCACAGATACATCCTCCCCAAAAGAAACCTTTTTAATTTTCTTGTTTGTGCCCTTGGTTTTCAAGCATGAAGAGAGGGCGACAGTCGAAGATTTACCTCCTCCATGGAAGATCAACTCGTCGGAAGTAATGGACTTAACCGGAGTTTGTCTCTTTTTCTTTATATTTCTACCATCATTGGGTTTGGGGAAAGACACGGAAGGAATTACAGAGACGTTCGAATTTTCATTCATCTCTTGGTTTTCGGATAATTATTCGACCGTAACAATTTCCTGAAGCTCCGATCACTGTGTATGATGTTATCGTAAAGGCAAGGTAAAATGGCCTTAGTATTTATAAGAGACGCGACATCATGCGAGTTACAATAATTGGTAAATCACCACTCCCAAGAAAGATTCGATGACGCGACCAAGTATGCAAGAATGACGTTATAAAGTTCAAACAAGATAGTCAAATTGGCAGTAAATTAAACATGGCACTAAGGGAAAAAGTGTAAATTCAATAGTTCGCTAAGTAAATCCTATTACATGGTAATTATTAACGGCTGGATTCCTTCACGCCAGAACCATTGTCCGATCTATCTTGCTCTTTCCCTTCACTAGAATCGCCTTCCGAGCTATCAGAATCATCACTACTCGAGCTGCTTTCTTCTTCATCATTACTTTGCACTTCAGCTGCAGATTTACTGGAGTCGGAAGATGGAGTGCCTTGCTCTCCCTGGTCGCGGGAATCCCCTTCAATATCCACATCTTCATCCTCGGATTGCGCTTCGAGCACGTCAGGATTTGGCATCGGCACTCCAAATTCATTAAGAAATGGAGCGAACTCATGGTCGGCTAAGCCTTCGAGCTTGGGAGGAAGAGAAGAAGCCTTATAATTTTTTCCGAAAATGTTCTTATAAGGATCCATATAAGGAAGATAATCGTCAATGGTGCCTTGAATCCTTCCGGCTGTGAGGAGCTGCTGAATTCCTTTATAATAAAAGGCTTGATTAACTTCGCCCGACCGCAAACGAACTAAGTCATCGAGAAAGGGTGACTTTAAAAATTCTCTTATGGCGGGAAGTCTGCTTTCTTCTCGGCCTCGAGCATACGCCTGTTCGGATAATGCCTTAGCCTGCTCAAGATCCGATTTCAATTTGGTTACCTCTTCCTCGAGGGCCCTTTTTCCATCAAGGTCCTTCTTAACTTCCTCCAGCTCCTTCTCGACCTCAGATAACTTATTCGTAGTATCCCTCAACTGATCAGCCTTGGTAGCCTCTTCCCTCAGGATATCGTGAAGGGCATTCTGAGCCATCTGAGATTCCTCGTTTAATGTGGCAAGTCGGTAAGCTTGATGACTAAATAAGTCTCCGACCTAGAAAAGAAAATAAATATTATTGACGAAGCCAAGATTTTGAGGAAAAGATAGCATATGTGAAAAACTTATATACATTTTGTAGACCATAGGCATAATCACCCGCGATCTCAAAGTCATTTTTAAGAAACAGCGCGGTGTTATCGTCCTTAAATCTCCCGGCCATGAATATCCGAAGAGACTTATCCACTGCATGTTCACCGTCTGGGCCCAAATCGGACTCGATAGTTCCATTCTCCGGGAATCCAGCAGCCCTTGGTCCTTGGAGATGATCCTCTATGAAATCAGCAAGGTCCGGCTTGGAATGGCCTGCCCGGCATTGGATTGGACCCGATCCTCGACCAAAAGGCTTCACCCTTCTAGAAGACTCGGGGGTATCGCTATTTCTCTTACGAGCCATTCTCGCTTCCAGTATCTCCTGAGCTCGGACCTCTTTTAGGGTATAATGGCTGAATCCCGCCTCATTCGGATTAGAAGAGCCGGTTGGAAAAATGGACCGAAGATCGAAAGCTCAAGATTGGGAAGTTCCCCCGATCGCAGAATGAGGTTGGGAAGTTCCCGCAATGGCAGTTTGGGGAAAAGTCACCATAGCGTTCGAAACCACGGTGGTATCGACCCCAGGAGCGGATTTTACAACCTTACGGAAAACCTTTGATTTTTTATGGCGAGGTCGACCCAGGTTACCCTTCGAAAAGGAAATAACAACCGAACCAGCTATCGACGTCCGGAACTTATCAACAATCCCAGCTGTGAAATACAAGGGAATTGGCTTTGATTACAGAAAGATAAAGCGAAATGTATATGATAACTTGACATACCCAAAGTGGAAGGAGCAACAGCAGGATTGACCGCTCCTTCGACCGTTCCAGATTGCTTGGATGGATTGTTATTCGGAATGATCAGAGCCTTTCCATAGTTGATCTCAGGCGCAGGAAAAGAGCACGAGCTGAGCCCAGCTAAACGCAAAACCGCCTTTTTGAGTCATCAAAGGAGTCTGATGAAGGTCAGTTCGAAGAGATTGCAGGAACTCATCCGAGATCTCATGGCCCATTTTTCCCCTAAGACGTCGTTTGCCATAGATCCACGACTTCGCCCCGGGCCATACGTGTGGAATAGGCTCGGAATTATCCGCAGAAGGTGGAGAGTCTGGGCCACGAACGAAAAAGAATTTCTGTTTCCAGCCCTTTGAATTGCTACTAACATTGGTCGATAAAATTGATATATTCGGCCTCTGAGAAAAATATACATAACCAGCGTTCGAAGCCGTGGAGGAGCTGATCTGGAAAATTCGCCAGAAATTTTGGAAAGCTGCCTTTTTTCCTTTAGCCTTCATCAGAACGCAAAAGGCTATTTTGAGTCCGATCGAATTCGGCAGGATTTGAGAGGGAGTAAGCTTGAAAGCCTCCAAAATGCTGCGTATCAAAGGTGGGAAGGGAATACGTAAACCATAGAAAAACTGTCTAGCATAAAAAGCTTGACACCCTTCAGGAGGATCGGTGACTCGCTGTTCGGGGGTCGGAATGACAATCGAATACCCGGTGCCAATATATTTGCCAAATTCTGCCTCCAATTCCTCCCGGTCTCCTTCAGTATAGCAGCAAACGGTTTCATCTGCCCTATCCTCGGTCATGTTTAGCCCTGCACTGGTCGACGGCTCTACCCGATTAAGGATCGTAACCACGACCCTGCCGCCTATGCTATATTTCTTTTGCTCATTCTTCCCTAAAGGAAGGTCGTCGTCCTCTTCGACTTCCTCGTCGGAGACTGTCACCTGGCTCGAACTATCATCCCCGCTGTCCTCTGATTCGTTACCCGATTCTCTTTCCTCTCTGATGGAATTGGAATTGGGGCTCGGATTCTCCACTAGGGGCGATCGAATATCCTCGGTCTGCGTCTCCTCAGGACCACTCTCTCGACCTTCCATTACTCGGGACTTACCTTTCAGATCTACGGTGCTGGACATATTGAATGTATGGAAACTAGTCGAGGAAGTTGCTAAAATTCTCTTATCGTTCTGTTCGCTCCGATCTAGGGTTTTCTTAGAACTTATGCAGATCAGCGGCCCACGATCAACATATATATACAGGGACAAAATGGGAAATTGCAAACCAGTCCCCGAGTAACCGCGACGGTAGGACTCCCTCAGGGTGAATTCAAAATTATATTTCCAATAATTGCATGTATGACCCCTATTCTTTCCGGGATCACGAACTGAAGTCCAACATTTGAAAAGATGCTTTTCTTAAATATCAATTCCATATTATCCCATCGATTCGTCATATTAAAAGCAAAAGGATAAAGAGATACTGCTAAAATCAACTAAAGCACCCCGGGAAGTCACAGTGAAAGATCCTGATCTGGAAGTCCTATGTAAGCCACTGACAACCAAGGTCATATCAAGACGATGCCATTATATCGTTTCCAAGATATGTACTCTTTTTCCCTAGCTCGGTTTTTATCCCAAAGGGTTTTCCCGAGTTAGGTTTTTAACGAGGCACATCCGAAACTTACCCTAAAATGGCTCGTCTCATCTCAGCGTTCGGAGCAATTTATACTTCTTCGAGCTTAAGCTCCTCTTTACGCTCGAGAAGTGGGGGAGTATTGATGAGGGGTAACTTGGATTCAGCATTACTGCGGTCTGGCAAGGTCGAAATTCACCAATCTCGATCTCATGAGCATAAATTCGAGCCCAAAGCTCAAGAATCCTACGTTGATTATACAAAGGAAGCTTAGGGTCCAAAATCACTGTTGGGCCGAGCTCAGGCCCAGGCCCATGGGCTGAGAAATGCACTTATGTGGGTGGTTCATCTGATTCCATATCTCAGCTATAAATACCCCAAGCATTTATGACGACGACACAACTTCCTAGGTGCTCTTCCTCCGAGGCTGCTGCTCGGAACTACTTAGGAAGAATAGTATAGGCTGTTTATTGCGTATTTCGCCCTCTAGCTTGTACGGCATCCTATAATGCTCGGATAGGACTCTTGATATTTGTAATTTGTACTCAATTATTCTGAATAAAAATACTATTGATCTCTTACTTCTGTTTACAAACATTAGCACGGCATTTTACAACACCTAGGTCGAACAAAGGAAAACGCGTAAGATCAATTGATGAGGGATACTTTGGATTCTTTATTTTAGGAAGACTGGCCTGGTCGAAAAGCATGAAATCCGACCTCGAAGACATAATACCAATCCCAACCCAGTCCGATCTCCGGCGATGAGGCTCAGGGTTAAATTTACTGTAGGGCCGACCTCAAGCCCAGGCCCTTGGGCCGAGAAGTATACCCCTATGGATAATTCACCTAGAACACCGCCTCAAGTATAAATACCACTAGCATTTATGACGCCAGACTCGCTTCCCCAGGTGCTCCCTGCTCGAACATACTGCTCGAAGACTCCTCGGGAAGTTAGATTAGATCACTTTGTTTTGTACTTAGTCTCTAGCTTGTACGGCATCCTATAATGCTCAAGTAGGACCCCCGATTTATATACTTTTTAAACACGATCAGAAATATGTAAATATTGAACCCCGCATTATCACTCATGTTTGTTTGTACTTTCTATTATTGATCTTATACGAACCACGACTAGATCACCTAGTCTTGCAAGACTCTTCTGGGCTATTAATTAAAGGCCCAGGTCTTGCAACTTAATTTAATTAATGAATTAGCCCAATTAATCTAATTAATTAATATCTCTCAATTAATTAACACTTTTATTCATTTATTGATTTAACTTAAATCAAATATTCCTTTTTATGGCTGTCACTATCCAACTGTATTGTGTGTGACCTTTAGGTTCACCATCAATTGGCAGCAGGCCCACAAACCCTTCGTGATAAAATTTACGAGCAGTTAATTGCTCCGATCAATTAAACCCCTTAAATTGACCACTCCATAATTAATCTCCCTTATTAATTCAGGAGTACCAACTTCATGAATTGATATTTGTGAACTTCAGGTGAATTGATATTTGTGAACCTCACCTCTTATAACTGCCATGACATGCGGTCCTTCTATCGACTTAAATTTCCGATCGAGGCCTAGGGTGTTTGAATTGATCGGCACCTCTAATTATCGCGTTAACTATACTTTCTCATTCGGGATAATAATCAATGTGAATGCTAAATTTGGAAAACCATTTCTAAATCCGTCATCGACCGTGGCCACGGGTTTCTCGAATCTATTATCTAAGAATCGTATAGGAAATTCTCTCATCCATTATAATGAGTCGACAGATTACATATTGGTACTAACCACTCGGGTACATAACTATACGCAACCAACCTAGGAACATTATGATCAAGCTTCATGACATGTACCTAGATCTAAGTACGTATACACATGCACTGAATTCACCCTAGCACCTCAAGTCCGAGGACTAAATCGTACACTATTATAAGCCTTGAGAAACATCCCATAACCAATATGCGTTATGCGCTTTTACAATGTGTTTCTCTGTTAGGATCGTTCGATGCATTCGATCCCTTATCGAACCACTACTCATATGCACTGACATCAAATGTCTTGTTCATGAAACTCTACAAATTCACTCCATGTGAATAATGAATATTCATACAAGTCTTGGCGATTCCTTCAATACCCCATCTCGTTCTGAATCTATGACTTGGAACGTGTATTAAGATCACGACCTTAGATACTGTTTCATGATTACACTCAATACCGAAGTGAATCGCCCCATAGTCAAATGTCATCTAAGGATTTCATCCAATCGCTTAAATATATTCGCGATAGATGAAGTTGGCCATTGTTTATTCTATACAGATATAAATAAATGCGTGTATTATTCATTGAATCAAAGATCGTTTACAGAATAGACCTGTTAAAAGGTAAAGTTAATTGGATTGCTGAGCACTATCCTATCAATCTCCCACTTGCCCTAAAGCCATTCACAAACATTTCTAAGACCCATCATTTTAAGATGTCCCTCGAACGCTTTTTGCGAAAATGGCTTCATTAGTGGGTCAGCTATGTTTTCTTCTGAGTTGATACGATCCATATGTATGTCTCCTCTACCAGTGATCTCCCTGATCACATGGTATTTCCTCATCTGATGTTTAGATAGGTGGTTTGATCTCGGCTCCTTCGCTTGAGCTATCTCCCCAATGTGATCACAGAAGACTACTACAGGCTCGGCAATGCTAGGAACTACATCCAACTCTTGAATGAAGTCACTCATCAAAAAACTCTCTTTTGCCGCATCTGATGCTGCAATATATTCTACTTCAGTGGTTGAGTCGACAATGGTGGACTGTTTGGAAGTTTTCCAACTGACCACTGCGCCATTGAGGCAGAATTGGATTTATAATCATCCACGCCAGACTGGAAACTTGAATCAGTGAATCCCTCATGTTTCAATTCTCCACTACCACCGTAGACCAAGAACATATCCTTAGTCTTTCGCAGGTACTTAAGGATTGCTTTTATGGTGGTCCAGTGCTCTTCGCTTGGAATCGATTGATAGCGGCTCGTTACACTTAGAGCGTGTGCTATGTCTGGTCTAGTACATAACATCGCATACATCATGCTCCTTATAGCAGAGCCATAAGGCATGAGAGACATTCTCTTCTTTTCTTCGTCAGATGTAGGGCACATTGACTTGGAAAGAAAGATACCATGTCTCATTAAAAGCAACCCTCTCTTGAATTCTTCCATTTTGAATCTCTTCAAAATCGTGTTGATGTACTTAGATTGAGCGAGTCCCAACATCTTCTTCAATCTACCCTTATAAATATGTATCCCCAATACGTAAGATGCCTCTCCCATATATTTCATGGAGAACTGCGCGGATAACCACGCTTTCGTCTGTGTTAAGATTCTGATATCATCCCCGATCAACAGAATATTTTCGACATATAAGACTATGAATTGTATCGAATTCCCACTTGTGACGCCCGACTAACTCAATTGACTTAATACTTGTAAATGTCGATTTAATTGAATTGGTCGTGTGTCAACTCTAACAGAACATTCCATGGTATAAGATAAGTACTATAATTATAATCTATACAGCGGAAGTTCTAGATTTACAAAGTTTCAAAACAAAGAGTGACGCATATTAGTCATTTCCTCCTACTTTACGTATTACAATCCAAAAGAGAATCCAAACCTAGCACTTAATATGTTGAAAACTAACATATGATAATAAAGCGTTTACATATATGACTTATGAAACTCAACAGTTATCTCGCATTCTTCATCTCTTGATTCTTAGTTTCCAAAGTCAATCTGAGAAAAGAACAACAATAGAAAAAGGTGTAAGTCTTGTTCGACTTAGTGAGGAATTGGGATGCCAAGAAAAAGTTATATACGTATTAACAAGAATATGGACAGGGAACTAGAAAGGAATAGCAAAATTTGTCAGTATATGAAGCAATATTTATAAGATCAAGAAGTAAGGAGAACGAAATTCAGAATTTCATGTTCTTACTCGGCAAACAAAAAAATAATCAAGTACAAATCTTATCCACCTTATACCTCCCTACGAGGAGCGACCTCACCAAACAAACACAGAGGACATGCCCGGGTGCATGTCAGTTCAGTTCGGATCACTTACCCGTAACTAAACCACAGAGGGGTACTAATCAAAGAGATCATATACCGACGACCCGATGTCGCCCAGCCGTCAACTTTGTTAGTCCCAGGGCCCAACTTCCCAAGGGCATCCCCAAGGGTGATAGTAACATAACAAAAGATAGACATAATCTATAACTCGGGATAATATTACCTACTAGATCGAATGAAAGAAATGAGGGATGTCATTGAAATGTCGAAATAGGTGTGAAGCACAATCAGAATCAACAAGAACATGTTATATCAAGAACGAGCTCAATCAAGTCAGAACGTAGAACATATATATAATAAAATGAGTTTGTGCTTTTGAATAATATGAAATTTAGAATATCAAAGTTGTTCTTGTTCTCAGGGCGGTGTGCCAAAAGGGCTGAAGAAAGAACGAGAAGCCTCACCCGAAGTTCAATTCTATCTTCTTAACTTGGTTCGATCGTATTCTCCCGACCTAATTTAAGTAAGCACTTATTAAAATATGTAGTATATGATAATCATCACTAAACTTGAAGTAACTAAGAAGAATGGAACTATAAGCCTAGGAGTTTCAGATAGTGTAAATAAATAAACAAACCATCTCATTTAGTCGGTTTTTACTTTTAGTGCTGGCAGCAAAGCTTATTGTTTGAATAACTTTTTATATATATAATGGAATGACCTGAAACAAAATCCTATGGTTTCCTAACTCAAAATAGTTTCATTAGATTAAAGGACATAATTTTAATTGATCAGAATCAATAATATATAAAAGTTAGAAATTCCAGTAGAAGTTCAAAAGGAATTCATGATAGGTTGATTAACACTTTCTTTTTTCAACTAGTTAATAGAAGGTAAATACAAAGGTTAGTAATTTTTCATAACATAAAAGCCATAAATTAACATAAGATATTATAGGGTTATGAAAAGTAAAATTATGTCATAAGATGAGTGAAAAATAAACATAAACATTCAAAACCCCAAAACAGTCCTAGTGATTCTAACTCCCCTGTTTGAGCTGTTCTGAAATAGAGCCACCACCGGCATATGAACCGGACATGGCAGACTAAAATACTACTTGAACACACAAAATTTTGTCTTCTTTCCAACCCAACAAACAGATTCTAAAAATTCCAAACCGAACTCAACTTATAGGCCAAACAATAACACTGCGCAGAATTGTGTAGATTGTAAGTTTACCTTAATAACTTCCTTTGAAAGTGATGGATTGATACAAGACTTGAACCTACTTCTTTCCAACTTTAAATTGATTCAAATATTAACTGGAATCAAAAGTTTTTCATTAGATATTAGGTATTAAAGAGAAGAAGTTCAGGTATATAAGTTAGGAGAAGAATTCTTACCTTGACTTGCTTCTATTTCTTCCTAGTGTTCTTAAGCTCTTATGGACGTTTTTCTATGTTTATTTGGAGGAAGTGTGGTCTGTTTAATGACTCTATACTTATCTTAAATAGGAAGGAAGAATGGCTTTATTGTAATAATGTTAAGAGGTTTGGGTAAAAGTTTTATTTTCTAGATTTTTCTTACCTTAAGTCTTGTTTGGTGAAACTTTGTTTCACCTATTTACTTATGAAAATTGTTTAAGCTATAATAAATCTTTATTTCCACCACTTCAATTAATTGCTTTAGTAGGGATGTTACAATCTCCCCCTCTTAAAGAAATCTGGTCTCCAGATTCTAACCTGAAGTGAAAAGTTCAGGATGATGCTTCCTCATTTCTTCTTCTCGTTCCCATGTTGCTTCTTCTACATTTTGATTTCTCCATAATACTTTTCCCAAAGGTATCTTGCGGTTGCGAAGCTCCTGGAATTTTTGATCAAGGATTTGAACTGGTATTTCTTGGTATGATAGGTCACTTTCTATTTGTAGACAATCGGGTTCTAAAATGTGGGATTCGTCTGGCTGGTATTTTCTCAGTTGTGATACGTGGAACACGTTATGAATTCCCGTAAGATTTGGGGGTAAATCTAATTTGTAGGCCAATTTACCTATTCGCTCAATGATTTCAAAAGGTCCTACATAACGTGGATTTAACTTTCCACCTTTCCCTATTCTTTTGAATCCCTTCCTTGGTGATACCTTAAGAAATACTTTGTCCCCTATATCAAATTCCGGATCCCTTCTACGGCGATCGTCATAACTTTTTTGTCGGTCTTGTGCAGCTTTTATTCTTTGTTTGATTATTTGTACCTTATCAATGGCTTCCTGAATAATCTCTGGTCTTATCGCTCTACGTGAGCCGTCTGAAGTTGTTCTCCACTCGTCCAAATCCCAATGGAGTGGGGAGCGACATTTTCTGCCATATAAAGCTTCGTATGGCGCCATTTGAATGGAAGCATGATAACTATTATTGTATGCAAATTCTATAAGTGGTAAATTCTGGTCCCAACTACCTTTGAAGTCCAACACGCATGCTCTCAACATGTCTTCTAAGAAGCCAATAACTCGCTCTGACTGTCCATCTGTTTCAGGATGTGCGGCTGTACTGAATTTCAGCTTAGTTCCAAGATTTTCCTGTAACTGTTTCCATAGCCTCGAAGTAAATTTAGGATCCCTGTCTGAAATTATACTAGATGGTAACCCATGTAGTCTAATGATCTCTTTCTTGTATAATTCAGCCAATGTTTCCACATTGTAGTTTGTCTTTACAGGAAGAAAGTGAGCCGACTTAGTAAGCCTATCCACAATAACCCAGATACTGTTGCATCCATTTCTTACAATTGGTAGACCTGTTACGAAATCCATAGTAATTTGATCCCATTTCCAGTCAGGTATCGGTAGTGGTTGCAGTTTTCCGGCAGGATGTTGATGTTCAACTTTTACCAATTGGCAAGTCATGCATTTCTTTACATAGTCAGCAATGTCACGCTTCATTCCATTCCACCAAAATTGTTTCTTTAAGTCCTTGTACATTTTAGTACCTCCAGGATGAACTGTGTACCTTGTTCTATGCGCTTCTTCCATCAATTCTTTTTGCATAGTTTTTGGAACCCAAACTCGATTTTGGAATCGTAGTATACCTGATCGATCCATGTCAAATTTTGAATCTAATTTCTTTTCCACGAATTCCATTTGTTTTCTAATATCTTCATCTTCGTGTTGAGCTTTTCGAATTTGAGTGCACCATTCGGGTTGCATATCTAAATTGGTCAATCGTCTATGAGCTTGCATACATATCATAGCTTTCACATATGTTTGTTCTTTCCCTTTGATATTTTGAATCTTTTGTTGGGATATAGCTCGATTTGTCAGACAACAAAGTGCGGAATTTAAAATTTTTCGAGGTATCCAATGGTCCCATAAAAGATGTCTCCACATTATGTATACAAAAGCAAGAACAAAAACGCACACAATGATTAACAAAGGGGGTTTTTGCGATATACCTCACCACAGGCAAGGTGGTGGAAACCTCCGGTCTTCGATTCTGATTCTGATCCGGTTCACAGGAGTGATCCAAGTGTCTCACCTCCAGGGATAGTCCACACCAATTGGATTCTGGCAACACCTCAAGATCTTAGGCTCAGAACTCGATGCAGGAGATTTGTTATTAAAGGATTGTATGAGATCTCTTGACAAATCAAGATCTAATACAATGGAGGAGGAGATCTCGGCGGCGGCGGCACCAGGAAGCTCACGGCAGCTCAGTGGCGGCGGCTACTAGTGGCGGCGGCGGCTAGGGTTTGCAGGACAAGGGGGCGGCGCTTTTGCAGAGAAGGAGGCTAGGTTTTTCTCTTAGGGTGTTAGCTTTTTAGCTCAAGTAGTTCCCCTTTTATAGACTCCTTCTGACCTAGGGTTTGCAAGACTCCTTATGGGCTTTAATTAATAGAAGCCCATGTCTTGCAATCCTTCATTTAATTAAACTACTTTAATTAAATGCCCAGTCCATTTAAATCAACATTTCTTTTCGCATAATTAATTAGCAACTCAATTAAGTATTTAATTAATTAAGTCAGCCAATTAATTAATTCTCCCACTTGAATTAAATACTCTTAATTCATTTAATTGATTTAATTACCTTTAAATCAATTAGTTCCTTTCATTTCCTTTTATAACAGTCACCGTCCAATTGTATTGTGTGTGACCCTCTGGGTTCACCATCAACTGGCAGCAGGCCCACGAATCCTTCGTGATTTAATTTATGAACAATAAATTGTTCCGGTTAATTAAACAACCTTTAATTAACCACTCCTAGAATTAAATCCTTTATTAATTCAGGAGTACCCACACTTCATGGTCGATGTCTAGCCACAAGCCCATGAAGCCCAATATCAGGTGAATTGATATTTGTGAACCTCGTCTCATATAATTACCATGTACATACGGTCCTTCTATCGACTAATATTCCCGATCAAGACTTAGGGTGTGTGAATTAATCGGCACCTCTAAATTTGTCTCGATAGCTATACTTTCTAATTCAGGATAATATACCTTTGTGACCTTTCTAAATTTGGAAATCCCTTTCCAAATTAGTCACCGACTGCGGCCGCAGATTCCTTGGATATATTATCTAAGAATCGTATAGGAAATTCTCTCACTCATTACAGTGAGTCAATAGATTCCATATCGGTACTAACCACTCGCGTACATGTCCATACGCACCCAACCTAGGCATGTTATGACCAAGCTACGTGGCCTATACCTAGATCTAAGTACGCACTTCCATGCACCGAATTCGCCCTAGCACCTCAAGTCAAAGGACTAAATCGTACACTATTATATTCCTTTGAGAAACATCCCATCACCGATGTGCGTCATGCGCTTCCACAATGGGTTTCTCTGTTCGGGTCGTTCGATGCGTTCAATCCTCCATTGAACCACCTACTCGTATGCACTGGACTCAAATTCCTTGCTCATGAAACACTACAAATTCACTCCATGTGAATCATGCATACTTGTACAAGTCTTGGCGATTCCTACGATACCCCGTCTCGTTCGGAATCTATGACTTGGAACACTTTTAAGATTACGACCTTTGAGACTGTTTCATGATTGCACTCAGTACTGAAGTGAATCGTCCCATAGTCAAATGTAATCTAAGGGTTTCAACCAATCGCTTAAATGTATTCGCGAAAGATGAAGTTGGCCATTGTTTATCCTTATACATATATAAATAAACATGCGTATTATTATAAAATCAAAGATCGTTTCATACAGGATAGATCTATTACAAGCAAACAGAACTGGCTTGCAGGGCACTATCCTATCAATCTCCCACTTGCCCTAAAGCCATTCACCTACGGTTCTAAGTCCCATCTTTTCTAGATGACTATCGAACGCCTTTTGTGAAAGTGGCTTAGTTAGTGGGTCAGCTACGTTGTCTTCCGATTTGACATACTCCATGTGCATGTCACCTCTACCCATGATCTCCCTGATCACGTGGTATTTCCTCTGTACGTGTTTGGATTGATGGTGTGATCTCGGCTCCTTCGCTTGAGCTATCGCCCCGTTGTTGTCACAGAAGACGACTACAGGTTCAGCAATGCTAGGAACAACATCCAATTCTTGGATGAAGTTTTTCATCCATACACTTTCTTTTGCTGCATCTGATGCTGCGATATATTCTGCTTCTGTGGTTGAATCAGCAGTGGTAGACTGTTTACAGCTCTTCCAACTGACTGCTCCACCATTGATGCGGAATATGTATCCAGAGTTGGATTTGAAGTCATCCACATCAGACTGGAAACTTGCATCAGTGAATCCTTCAAGTTTCAGTTCTCCACTACCACCGTAGACCAAAAACATATCCTTAGTCCTTCGCAGGTACTTTAGGATTGCTTTTACGGCAGTCCAGTGCTCTTCGCCTGGATTTGACTGATAGCGGCTCGTTACACTTAGAGCGTGTGCTACGTCTGGTCGAGTACATAACATCGCATACATTATACTCCCTATAGCAGAGGCATAAGGTATGAGAGACATTCTCGTCTTTTCTTCGTCAGTTGTAGGGCACATAGACTTAGAAAGAGAGATACCATGTCTCATTGGAAGCAATCCTCTCTTGGATTCTTCCATCTTGAATCTTTTCAAGATTGTGTTAATGTACTGAGATTGGGAGAGTCCTATCATCTTCTTCGATCTATCCCTATAGATACGTATTCCCAATACGTAAGATGCGTCTCCCATATCTTTCATAGAGAACTGCGCGGATAACCACGCTTTAGTCTGTGCTAACATCTTGATATCGTCTCCGATTAGCAAAATGTCATCGACGTACAAAACAATGAATTGTATCGAACTCCCACTATTCTTCTTGTACACACAAGGTTCATATACATTTTTGATGAAGCCAAATGCCTTGACTGTCTCATCAAATCGTATGTTCCAGGTTCGGGATGCCTGTTTGAGGCCATATATTGACCTTTGAAGTTTACACAATTTGTGCTCACTCCCTTTGGACGCAAAACCTTCAGGTTGTTGCATAAAGATCTCCTTGTCAATGTCTCCATTGAGGAAGGCGGTCTTTACGTCCATTTGCCATATCTCATAGTCATGCCATGCGGCAATGGCAAGCAATATCCGAATGGATTTGGACATCGCTACGGGAGAGAAGGTTTCCTCATAGTCTATTCCAGGCCTTTGAGAATACCCCTTCGCCACTAAGCGTGCCTTGTGAGTTAAAACCTCTCCATTCATTCCAAGCTTACGCTTGAAGATCCATTTGCATCCTACAGGGATAGTTCCCTCAGGTGGATCAACCAAGGTCCAAACCTTGTTGGAATGCATGGAATCCATTTCGGATTGCATGGCTTCGAGCCACGCACCCGAGTCTATGTCTGACATCGCTTCTTGATAGGTCCTTGGATCATTATCGCCTCTTTCGTTTTCGTGAATGAAACCAAATCGCTCTGGCTCCTTACGAATTCGATCAGACCTTCGAAGAGTAGGTGTACTAGTAGGTTCAGTAAATTCTGGTTCAGCTCCCACTGTTTGTGAGGATGGGTCCGATTCCTGGACTTCATCAAGTTCTACGATTGTCCCATTTCGGTTGGAGAGGAAATCCTCTTCCAAGAAGTGGGCGTTCCTAGATACGAACGTATTACGTTCTTTAGGATCGAAGAACAGGTATCCAATGGATTCCTTTGGATACCCCACAAATTTGCACAAACTAGATCTACTATCTAGCTTATCTCCCTTCTTGTTCTTTACATACGCAGGAGATCCCCATACTCGTAAATACGAATACACGGGTGCCTTACCATACCATACTTGGTGCGGTGTTGTTGGCACTGACTTCGAAGGTACTATGTTCAGTATCTTCGATGCAGTTAATAGGGCCAAGCCCCAAAATGAAAAGGGAAGGTCAGCAAAACTCATCATGGAACGAACCATGTCTAACAAAGTTCGGTTCCTCCGCTCGGACACTCCATTGAGTTGGGGCGTCCTAGGGGGAGTTCGCTGGGCGAGAATTCCATTCTCTTTTAGATAATCAAGGAATTCTTGGCTTAAGTACTCACCACCTCTATCAGACCGAAGTGCTTTAATACTATGTCCAAGTTGATTCTCAACTTCCATTCGAAACTCTTTGAATTTCTCAAAAGTTTCGGATTTGTGTTTCATGAGATACACATATCCATAACGACTAAAATCGTCGGTGAATGTTACGAAGTAAGAGAATCCTCCTCTCGCATTGACACTCAATGGTCCACAAACGTCAGTATGGATTAAATCCAATGTTTGTTTGGTTCGCTCAGGATTCCCTGTGAAGGGTGATTTGGTCATCTTTCCTTTGAGACAAGATTCGCAAGTTGGGAGTTCATCCAAGTTCTTTATTTCAAGAGCCTTAGAGGAAACCAACTTTTGGATCCTACTCTTGGAAATATGTCCAAGTCTAGCGTGCCAAAGTTGTGGAGTTTGATTATCATATTTTCTTTTTCTAGATTGAATGTGCATGACGTCGGATTTAACAGGTTCTAGGGAATAAAGACCATCCATCAAAGTACCACAAGCATACATTAAACCACCTTTAAATATGCATAAAGATCCATTTTGAATGGAAAAATTAAAACCATCAATGTCTAGCATTGGTATAGAAATGATGTTCTTAATTATTGTTGGTACGTACAGACAATCCCTTAAAACCAAAGTAAAATTTCCTAAAACCAATTCGACGTCCCCAATAGCCTCAGCGGCGATCCTAGCACCGTTTCCAAAACGCAGGATTCTATCCCCGGGCTTCAGGTATCTTACTGCTCCCATCACCTGCAAATCATTGCAGATATGAGAACCTGCTGCGGTGTCTAACACCCACGATGCACAGTTAATAGAAATATTAACTTCAACCAAGAAAATACCTTTGGCTACCAATTTCATCTTTAGGTAGTCTGGGCAGTTCCTTTTCCAGTGCCCTGCTTTCTTGCAGTGGAAACATTCGTCTTCTGGGCTTTTGCGCTTCTTTTCAACCACCTTTGTGATTGCCTTCGAAGAAATACTTTTCTTCTTCTTCTTACCTCTCTTAGGCTTTGCAGCCTTCGATTGGTGTGCAATCATTACCGGCTTCTCTTTCTTGAGAGTCGATTCTGCCGTTACCAACAAATTGGTCAGTTCATGAAGAGCGAGGGTTCTATCCTCCATGTTGAAGTTCAACACGAACTGGTCAAAAGAACGGGGCAGCGAATGGAGAAGGAGGTCAGTGCTAAGATCAGCGTGCAAGTCTACTTCCAATCGCCCTAGTTTTTCAACCAGGTTGATGAAACGCAGACAGTGATCCTTGACACTGCTTCCCTCAGCCATCTTGAGATAAAACAACTCCTTAGTGGTCGCGAACCTTTCGGTACGAGACCTCTCTCCAAACATCTGCTGGAGGTGGAGAAGTATCTCTCTAGCAAGCGGCATAGCAGCATGCTGTTTCTGCAGTTCATTCGACATCGAGGCTAGCATGAGACATCGAACCTGAAGATCATCATCAACCCTTTTAGCATGGGCGGTTCGTTGTTCCTCAGTAGCTCGTGCTGCGGGTGCAGCAGGCATGGGTGTATCGAGCACATAGCTACGTCGCTCGGAGTCGAGGACGATTCTGAGATTTCTCAGCCAGTCAACAAAGTTTGAGCCATTCAATTTGTTTGCGTCGAGGATAACAGATAATGGATTCTTAGACATTGTACTTAATATCTACAATTGGAAAGAAGACAACATTAAGCTAACTGATCTTATGCCTAATACTTATAATTATCGAATTTGGACTTATTTTCGAAAAAGTTCTCCCACTATTTTATCGAAACAATCACCCCTTTGATTGCTCGGGAATTCTAATTCCTAGTAGGTCTTGACGTCCCAGCAGCAATTAATTGCACCCACGACTCGTGGCCATACAACCAATTCTCCAGGTAGGTATACATTTTACCAATTGTGTTACTCCACAACCTTCAAGCTTATTTTGCCTCGGCTTTCGCACTTATCTAGCACTGCTACATCATAAGTGTTACTAATCGTTAAGTCTAACCCATCAATCGTGATGAGCAACGGGCCCGGTCGTGAGTTCTCCGTAACTAGTTATCGGTCGATCCTCACATCCCGACCAGTCCTCACCCTTGTCATGTTTAGTTAAAACAGGAGTCAAGGAATTTCACGTATTGTCCCTTTCTTCGACTCGGGTGCCAGACTCTGGATCACCTCTATCGATAAGTAGACAACATACGTTAGTTCCTATTGATGGAAGGCTTGGATTTATATAAATACTTCATTTTATTTTAATCCAATATGACTTAATATTTAATTCGAGAGGGGGTTTCTGGTTTTGAAAGTTATGCTAACTCTCCTCGAGATCTCACCGATTCAGTTATGCTTTATCTTTTATTACGATCTAGATTCTAGCGCGTAGCCAAATATAAATCGACAAATAAATAAAAGCCATACAAGCCTAGCATGCATACTACCACAATATGTTTTCGATCGGGAGCCTCCTATGTGGGCCATCATCGAGCCAATTGATGTTGGCCCAATTGGTCAATCTAAAGGGTTCTCAAACAGGCCCTATGCTATTACACATTGTACCATGCATACATGGCCTTCTTATCTTCTTGGGCTCCCACCTTGCTTGTAAATGGGCCTCCATCCTAAACTAGGAAAGCAGTAAAGCCCTAATCTATTACAAAGGCTCAAAGTGGCCCAAAAAAAAAATAATAGGCTCGCAGGCCCAATAAAAACCAAGCAATAAATTAAACCAATCACATCTACCCTAAGGTCAAGGCTCGTCTCGATCGAAAACCCACGTAAACAGTTCACGTAGAGCAAGAAACATGTAAACATCCTTTACTTTCTTCTAACTTAATTTTAAAACATCCTTTTAAAACTAACTTCCTATGATACTTGCTTTTTAGTCACTACTAATTATGACAAAATAAATATCCGGGTAAACAAAAAATTAATTTTCTGCTCAATTTCAGAATCTGTTTTTCAACTTTTGAAAAATTGCATTTTCGCCCCTCAACTTTCGAAAATTGCACTTTGACCCCAAAACTTTTAAAAAGTTACAAAAACACCCCTGGGCAGTTTCGGGCAGATTCCAGAAAATAAAATTTTGAATTTTGAAAATTTTCGATTTTTCAAATTGACCCCTCAAGTTTCGGTAATTGCAAAACAGCCCCTAAGTTTTCAGAAATTGCAAAACGACCCCAAAAACTGTGCGACCAGAATTGCAAAAACAGTCCAGAATTTTCAGATTTTCAGATTTCAAAAATTTCGAATTTTCAGCCCTCAAAAACCCTGATTTGCGATTTCTACCTCAAAAGTCCTGAAGTTTTCAAAAAACTATAAAAACGGCACAGATCTAGAAAAGCAGTTTTACCCATTGATAGATCTAGTCATAACAAGCAAGAATCAACTTACAGAACATAATTATCACGTGTTCTCATACATATAATTAAACATATACGGTGAACACAATTATGTTCAGGCTTTTGTATAATAATAATGGAGTTGGCTCTGATACCACTGTTGGGATATAGCTCGATTTGTCAGACAACAAAGTGCGGAATTTAAAATTTTTCGAGGTATCCAATGGTCCCATAAAAGATGTCTCCACATTATGTATACAAAAGCAAGAACAAAAACGCACACAATGATTAACAAAGGGGGTTTTTGCGATATACCTCACCACAGGCAAGGTGGTGGAAACCTCCGGTCTTCGATTCTGATTCTGATCCGGTTCACAGGAGTGATCCAAGTGTCTCACCTCCAGGGATAGTCCACACCAATTGGATTCTGGCAACACCTCAAGATCTTAGGCTCAGAACTCGATGCAGGAGATTTGTTATTAAAGGATTGTATGAGATCTCTTGACAAATCAAGATCTAATACAATGGAGGAGGAGATCTCGGCGGCGGCGGCACCAGGAAGCTCACGGCAGCTCAGTGGCGGCGGCTACTAGTGGCGGCGGCGGCTAGGGTTTGCAGGACAAGGGGGCGGCGCTTTTGCAGAGAAGGAGGCTAGGTTTTTCTCTTAGGGTGTTAGCTTTTTAGCTCAAGTAGTTCCCCTTTTATAGACTCCTTCTGACCTAGGGTTTGCAAGACTCCTTATGGGCTTTAATTAATAGAAGCCCATGTCTTGCAATCCTTCATTTAATTAAACTACTTTAATTAAATGCCCAGTCCATTTAAATCAACATTTCTTTTCGCATAATTAATTAGCAACTCAATTAAGTATTTAATTAATTAAGTCAGCCAATTAATTAATTCTCCCACTTGAATTAAATACTCTTAATTCATTTAATTGATTTAATTACCTTTAAATCAATTAGTTCCTTTCATTTCCTTTTATAACAGTCACCGTCCAATTGTATTGTGTGTGACCCTCTGGGTTCACCATCAACTGGCAGCAGGCCCACGAATCCTTCGTGATTTAATTTATGAACAATAAATTGTTCCGGTTAATTAAACAACCTTTAATTAACCACTCCTAGAATTAAATCCTTTATTAATTCAGGAGTACCCACACTTCATGGTCGATGTCTAGCCACAAGCCCATGAAGCCCAATATCAGGTGAATTGATATTTGTGAACCTCGTCTCATATAATTACCATGTACATACGGTCCTTCTATCGACTAATATTCCCGATCAAGACTTAGGGTGTGTGAATTAATCGGCACCTCTAAATTTGTCTCGATAGCTATACTTTCTAATTCAGGATAATATACCTTTGTGACCTTTCTAAATTTGGAAATCCCTTTCCAAATTAGTCACCGACTGCGGCCGCAGATTCCTTGGATATATTATCTAAGAATCGTATAGGAAATTCTCTCACTCATTACAGTGAGTCAATAGATTCCATATCGGTACTAACCACTCGCGTACATGTCCATACGCACCCAACCTAGGCATGTTATGACCAAGCTACGTGGCCTATACCTAGATCTAAGTACGCACTTCCATGCACCGAATTCGCCCTAGCACCTCAAGTCAAAGGACTAAATCGTACACTATTATATTCCTTTGAGAAACATCCCATCACCGATGTGCGTCATGCGCTTCCACAATGGGTTTCTCTGTTCGGGTCGTTCGATGCGTTCAATCCTCCATTGAACCACCTACTCGTATGCACTGGACTCAAATTCCTTGCTCATGAAACACTACAAATTCACTCCATGTGAATCATGCATACTTGTACAAGTCTTGGCGATTCCTACGATACCCCGTCTCGTTCGGAATCTATGACTTGGAACACTTTTAAGATTACGACCTTTGAGACTGTTTCATGATTGCACTCAGTACTGAAGTGAATCGTCCCATAGTCAAATGTAATCTAAGGGTTTCAACCAATCGCTTAAATGTATTCGCGAAAGATGAAGTTGGCCATTGTTTATCCTTATACATATATAAATAAACATGCGTATTATTATAAAATCAAAGATCGTTTCATACAGGATAGATCTATTACAAGCAAACAGAACTGGCTTGCAGGGCACTATCCTATCATCTTTGCCTTTCGACTTAAGGCATCGGCTACTACATTAGCCTTTCCAGGATGATATAAAATTGAACAATCATAGTCTTCAAGGAATTCCATCCACCTGCGCTGCCTCATGTTTAATTCTTTCTGAGTGAACAAGTATTTCAAACTTTTGTGGTCAGTGTATACTACAAAAGTGGTCACGTACAGGTAATGTCTCCATTTTGCCAAAGCAAACACGATTGCTCCCAATTCTAGGTCGTGAGTGGGGTAATTTTGTTCATGTAGTTTTAGTTTCCTTGAAGCATATGCAATTACCCTCCCATTCTGCATCAGTACACATCCAAAACCTTCTTTTGATGCGTCTGTATAGATAACAAATCCACATGGACCTTTGGGTAAAGCTAGTATGGGGGCGGTTGTCAATCTCCGCTTGAGCTCTTGAAAGCTTGATTCACATTTATCGCTCCATATAAACTTACATTGCTTTTGGGTCAATTGTGTTAATGGTGCCGCAATTTTAGAGAAGTCCTTGATAAATTTGCGGTAATAACCAGCTAGTCCCAAAAAGGTACGTACTTCAGTAACATTTATTGGTTGTTTCCAATTGACAATTGCTTCTACTTTGGAAGGATCAACTTCAATACCAGCATTGGATATCACATGTCCTAAGAACGTCACTCGTTCCAACCAGAACTCACATTTACTAAATTTGGCGTAAAGCTTATTCTCTTTCAAAGTCCTTAGTACTATCCTGAGATGATGTGCATGCTCTTCCTTCGTCTTTGAGAATACCAAGATATCATCTATGAATATTACAACAAAGTTGTCTAGAAAAGGTTTGAATATTCGGTGCATCATATCCATAAAAGCCGCTGGTGCATTTGTTAAACCAAATGGCATAACTAGAAATTCAAAATGGCCATATCTTGAGTTAAAAGCAGTTTTTGGGACATCTTTCTCTTGAATTTTCAATTGATAGTAACCTTGTCTAAGATCCAACTTTGAGTACACATGTGATCCTTGTAATAGGTCAAATAATTCATCGATATGTGGTAAAGGGTACTTATTCTTTATAGTGACGCTATTCAGTCCTCGATAATCGATGCACAATCGAAGAGATCCATCTTTCTTTTTAACGAACAAGACTGGTGCTCCCCAAGGGGAAGAACTAGGTCGAATGAACCCTCGTTCAATCAGATCTTGTAACTGAGTTTTCAATTCTTTCAACTCAGCAGGAGCCATACGGTAAGGAGTTTTAGAGATGGGTGCTGCCCCGGGTAGAGTTTCAATGACAAATTCAATTTCGCGATCCGGAGGTAAATTAATTAGTTCCTCAGGAAATACTTCCACGAACTCATTTACAACCGGAACTTCCTCTATTTGAATTATGTCTTTGGGCTTATTTATCAAATAAGCCAAGAATCCATAGCCTTCATCTTGTAGTATTTCCCTTGCTTCAATTGCCGAGATGATTGGTATTGGTTGTTGTTTCTTCTGGCCAACCTCGAGTTCTCTTGGTGTAATCTTGTTAAGTTTTATCTCTTTGGTATAACAATTTAGTTCGGCTTGATGTTGGTACAACCAATCCATCCCTAGGATGACATCGTATCCTTGGATGTTTAATTGGATTAAGTCGGTCGGGTAATTAATACCGTCTATCATAATTGGGCATGCTTTACAAACCAAATCCGTAGTCATACTAATGCCCATAGGTGTACTTACTTCGAAAGTGTAAGGCAGTTTTTCAAATTCCAAAGACATGTTGGTTGAAAAAGAAGTAGCAATAAAAGAATGGGTAGCTCCAGGATCATATAGAGCTTTGCCAATTTTGCCAAGTATATGGATTTTACCTTCCACCACGGCCGTTGGGTCAGGTACTTCCTCATTGGCATCCAATGCGTAAACACGAGCAGGGACCTTAGGTCTTCCAGTTTGTCCAATTGATTGTCCACCTTGCTTCGCTTGTGGTGTTGTGCTGCTATTCTTCGCCCTTGGGCAGTCTTTGATAAGATGTCGGTCACTACCACATGCGATACATCGTCCACTCTTTTTCCAGCAAGCTTCCTCATTGTGACTTGGGTGGCCACAAAAGTTACATGGCCCTCTCACTATCGATCTCATTTGGTTAGTAGCAGATCTTGTCTTCGTATTATTATTCTTCTTGAGATCCCCATGAACTGTCTTTGAAATTTTATTCCCTTGATTGAATTTTCCTACATTACCCCATCTAGAGCTTGATGGACGATTTCGTTTGAGTTGTTCTTCAACCTTCATTAACTCTTTCATCTCCGACTCTACTTGCAATGCTTTTTCTACTGTATGGGTGTAACTAGTGGTGTCCGTAGAAATTATTGCCCATCGTAATTCCAAATTTAGTCCTTCAATAAATTTCCTCACCTTTCTGACCTCGTCATTTTGGTAATGTGGAGCATACCTAATAAGTTTAGTAAATCGATCCTCATATTGAGACACGGTCATTGTACCTTGGGTTAAGTCTAGGAATTCTCTTTCACGACGGGTTTGCACAACTTGAGGAATATATTTACAATTAAACTCTCTTACAAAATTCTCCCAAGTACGAAGGGTATTATCATGTTGCCATCGTTGTTCCACCGTTCTCCACCAATGTCTAGCTGTATCCTCTAACCGAAATGTGCCAAAACTTATTTTCTGCGCATCGGTGTAATCTAGTACATTAAAAATATTCTCTATTTCGGAAAGCCATAATTCTGCCTTGTGATCATTAGGTTCTCCAAAGAATTTTAGGGGGTTGGAAACGAAGAAACCTTTCAAGTGTTTGATCCATAGTCGGATGAACTAATACATTAGTGGAGTCGTTGGCATGTGTTTGTTGTTGACAAAATTGCATATATTGATGCATAAATGAAAACATTTGTGTGAGGTCTGGTACTCCATCTCTATGGAAAGGTTGTTGTGCCATGGCAGGTCCTATATTAGCAAAGTTTTGTCCTTGATTGGGATCATTTTCGCCTGGAGTTGGTGTCGGGTTTGCTTGAGTACTTAATGGTGGTGTAGCTCGTGGACTGGTGGGCGTAGTTTGATTCCTTGTTCGTGCCATTCTAAGAAATGTAGAAATGTTAGTGTATTAGATGTATTGTTACATATGATTTCACATATAATATTATAGCATAGTAAAATGGTTATGTCATGTTATTACATCATAGTGAAATACAAAATGGTTATGCAAATGCATCGCTATGAAATATTGTACCATAGTTACATACATGGACTACATAGCAAAAGTCATATATTCTAATGTTAACTCGAAGGACACTAGATTCCAAGACTAAGACAAAAAGAGTTAACTTGAGTACTAGCCTATATAGTTATATTAATATTAGTATATATCTAAAGAGTATCATTAAGTTTTTACAATAACTAGCCAAGTGTCTAAATATTATCTCCGAACTTATAGTTAGTTCTAGAGATAATACTAGACAAACAAAATTCTAACTTGTCACTAAAAGGGAAAACTAGTGACAAGCTAGTCGTGTTAAGATCATGGGTTGGTACGTGGTGGTGCGGGTATCTCCGCTCCACTAACCGTCCCATCATCTGCATTCCTCAAATCAGCCCCTTCTTCTGCATTCCTCAAATCAACCCCTTCTTCTTGATCTATATCAGTTAGTTCATACATCCAGGCTGGATCTTCCTCTGGTTCTTCCTCATTTTGAAAATTAGCCACGGGTGGTACAATTTGTCCAACTTCTCCTACTTCTACCCCTTCTCCAAGCAAAATACCTTGCTGCATATATTCCATTGATGGATCAAAAGCAGGATTTTGCTGACGGATGTTTGTAGAAGGTCCTTCTCCTGCTTCCACTTGTAACCCTGGAAAACTTACTTCATCATTTTGGCCAAACAATGCTCCGTAAGTTATCGTTTGAGCTCTAAGGCGAGCCGTATCGATCAAGTCATAATAGTCGGAGTTCCTTCTTCTCAATAACTCAATCAGATTTCTCAGATGATCATATCCTTCGGCCAGAAACATAGTGTGCTCCACTTCGTTGCGCAAAATTCCTAGTATCGTATCTATGTACCTTTGAAGCTCGAATAATGTATGGTTTCTTTCTTGAGTGCGAGCATGTGTTTGGGCTTCCCAAGCTGCTGAAATTCCCATTAAATCACGCTGAAATTCGAGAAGTTTTTCTCGCATTGCTTGTACTTGGTCTTGGAGTAGTGTTCGTTCGTTTTGTAAACCTACTAACTGGGAGCCTTGTCTCACATATGCAGCTAGAATTTCTTCCTTTTCGTTCATTACTCTATCTCTATCATTTTCCATGCTGCGTACAACATGATCGGGGTAATGCCCAATCAATTGGGTACCCTGGGGAGTGAAAGTCAGAACAGGAGCACTTCTACGGAGATGTACAGTAAGTGGTGGTCCGTAATGTCCATTGGTTAAAGGTAAGCCATTACTATAATTTCGATCAGCCATCCTGTGGTCATAGGAAACAAGTCCTTTATATATCAGTACTTGGTACTGACTTTCGAAAACATAAAGTTTAACACATAAATGTCAAGTTCCAAATAATCAATCAGAATCTAATATCTACGTTTAACAAACCTTATTTTCCAAGAATCATATCCCTGACTTATAGCTTGTCGCTCTGATACCACTCTGTGACGCCCGACTAACTCAATTGACTTAATACTTGTAAATGTCGATTTAATTGAATTGGTCGTGTGTCAACTCTAACAGAACATTCCATGGTATAAGATAAGTACTATAATTATAATCTATACAGCGGAAGTTCTAGATTTACAAAGTTTCAAAACAAAGAGTGACGCATATTAGTCATTTCCTCCTACTTTACGTATTACAATCCAAAAGAGAATCCAAACCTAGCACTTAATATGTTGAAAACTAACATATGATAATAAAGCGTTAACATATATGACTTATGAAACTCAACAGTTATCTCGCATTCTTCATCTCTTGATTCTTAGTTTCCAAAGTCAATCTGAGAAAAGAACAACAATAGAAAGAGGTGTAAGTCTTGTTCGACTTAGTGAGGAATTGGGATGCCAAGAAAAAGTTATATACGTATTAACAAGAATATGGACAGGGAACTAGAAAGGAATAGCAAAATTTGTCAGTATATGAAGCAATATTTATAAGATCAAGAAGTAAGGAGAACGAAATTCAGAATTTCATGTTGTTACTCGGCAAACAAAAAAATAATCAAGTACAAATCTTATCCACCTTATACCTCCCTACGAGGAGCGACCTCACCAAACAAAAACAGAGGACATGCCCGGGTGCATGTCAGTTCAGTTCGGATCACTTACCCGTAACTAAACCACAGAGGGGTACTAATCAAAGAGATCATATACCGACGACCCGATGTCGCCCAGCCGTCAACTTTGTTAGTCCCAGGGCCCAACTTCCCAAGGGCGTCCCCAAGGGTGATAGTAACATAACAAAAGATAGACATAATCCATAACTCGGGATAATATTACCTACTAGATCGAATGAAAGAAATGAGGGATGTCATTGAAATGTCGAAATAGGTGTGAAGCACAATCAGAATCAACAAGAACATGTTATATCAAGAACGAGCTCAATCAAGTCAGAACGTAGAACATATATATAATAAAATGAGTTTGTGATTTTGAATAATATGAAATTTAGAATATCAAAGTTGTTCTTGTTCTCAGGGCGGTGTGCCAAAAGGGCTGAAGAAAGAACGAGAAGCCTCACCCGAAGTTCAATTCTATCTTCTTAACTTGGTTCGATCGTATTCTCCCGACCTAATTTAAGTAAGCACTTATTAAAATATGTAGTATATGATAATCATCACTAAACTTGAAGTAACTAAGAAGAATGGAACTATAAGCCTAGGAGTTTCAGATAGTGTAAATAAATAAACAAACCATCTCATTTAGTCGGTTTTTACTTTTAGTGCTGGCAGCAAAGCTTATTGTTTGAATAACTTTTTATATATATAATGGAATGACCTGAAACAAAATCCTATGGTTTCCTAACTCAAAATAGTTTCATTAGATTAAAGGACATAATTTTAATTGATCAGAATCAATAATATATAAAAGTTAGAAATTCCAGTAGAAGTTCAAAAGGAATTCGTGATAGGTTGATTAACACTTTCTTTTTTCAACTAGTTAATAGAAGGTAAATACAAAGGTTAGTCCTTTTTCATAACATAAAAGCCATAAATTAACATAAGATATTATAGGGTTATGAAAAGTAAAATTATGTCATAAGATGAGTGAAAAATAAACATAAACATTCAAAACCCCAAAACAGTCCTAGTGATTCTAACTCCCCTGTTTGAGCTGTTCTGAAATAGAGCCACCACCGGCATATGAACCGGACATGGCAGACTAAAATACTACTTGAACACACAAAATTTTGTCTTCTTTCCAACCCAACAAACAGATTCTAAAAATTCCAAACCGAACTCAACTTATAGGCCAAACAATAACACTGCGCAGAATTGTGTAGATTGTAAGTTTACCTTAATAACTTCCTTTGAAAGTGATGGATTGATACAAGACTTGAACCTACTTCTTTCCAACTTTAAATTGATTCAAATATTAACTGGAATCAAAAGTTTTTCATTAGATATTAGGTATTGAAGAGAAGAAGTTCAGGTATATAAGTTAGGAGAAGAATTCTTACCTTGATTTGCTTCTATTTCTTCCTAGTGTTCTTAAGCTCTTATGGACGTTTTTCTATGTTTATTTGGAGGAAGTGTGGTCTGTTTAATGACTCTATACTTATCTTAAATAGGAAGGAAGAATGGCTTTATTGTAATAATGTTAAGAGGTTGGGGTAAAAGTTTTATTTTCTAGATTTTTCTTACCTTAAGTCTTGTTTGGTGAAACTTTGTTTCACCTATTTACTTATGAAAATTGTTTAAGCTATAATAAATCTTTATTTCCACCACTTCAATTAATTGCTTTAGTAGGGATGTTACACACTATTCTTCTTGTACACACAATGCTCAAATACATTTTTGATGAAGCCAAAAGCTTTGACTGTCTCATCAAATTGTATGTTCCAGGTTCGGGATGCCAGTTTAAGCCATAAATTGACCTTTGAAGTATGCGCACCTTGTGCTCGCTTCCTTTGGATGCAAATCCTTCGGATTGTTGCATAAAGATCTCCTTGTCAATGTCTCCATTGAGAAAGGCGGCCTTTACGTTCATTTGCCATATCTCGTAGTCGTACCACGCGGCTATGGCTAAAATTATCCGCATGGATTTTGACATCGCTACAGGAGAAAATGTTTCTTCATAGTCTATTCCAGGCCTCTAAGAATAACCTTTTGCCACTAGTGAGCCTTATTAGTTATTACCTCTCCATTCATTCCAAGCTTACGCTTGAAGATCCATTTGCATCCTACAAGGATAGTTCCCTCAGGTGGATCGTCCAAGGACCAAACCTTGTTGAAATGCATGGAATCTATTTCGGATTGCATGGCTTCGAGCCACACACCAGAATCTATGTCAGACATAGCTTCTTCATAAGTACTTGGATCACTCTCCAACTTATGTTTTTTGTGAATGAAGCCAAATCTCTCTGGCTCCTTTAGAATTCGATCGGACCTTCGAAGTATAGGTGTACTATCAGCTCCCTCACTTTTTGTGGGGATGGGTCGGCTTCTTGGACTTCATCAAGTTCTAGGAATGTCCCATTTCTGTTGGTGAGGAAATCATCCTCTAAGAAGTGGGTGTTCCTAGACACGATCGTATTATGTTCTTTAGGATCATAGAACATGTATCCAATCGTTTCCTTCGGATACCCTACAAATTTGCACAAACTAGATCTACTTTCCAGCTTATCTCCTTTCTTGTTCGTAACATAGGCAGAAGATCCCCATAGTTGTAGATATGAACATAAGGGTGCTTTATCATACCATTCTTGGTGTGGTGACGTTGGCACTAACTTTAAAGGTACTATGTTCAGTATCTTCAAAGTAGTTGATAGGACCAAGCCCCAAAATGAAAAGGGGAAGTTCAGTGAAGCTCATCATGGAACGAACCTTGTCCAACAAAGTTCGATTCCTCCTTCAAGACACTCCATTAAGTTGGGGCTTCCTAGGGGGAGTTCGCTGCGCGAGAATTGCATTCTCTTTTAGATAATTGAGCAATTCATGGCTTAAGTATTCGCCACCTCGGTCAGCTCGAAGCGCTTTAATGCTATGTCGAAGTTGGTTATCTACTTCCATTCGAAACTCCTTGAACTTTTCAAAAGTTTTGGATTTGTGTTTCATAAGATACACATATCCATAACGACTGAAGTCGTCAGTGAATGTGACGAAGTATGAGAATCCTCCTCTCTTACTGACACTCAGTGTTCCACAAACGTCAGTATGGCTCAAATCCAATGTCTATTTGGTTCGCTCAGGATTCCCTGTATAGAGTGATTTGGTCATCTTTCCCTTGCGACAAGATTCGCAAGTTGGAAGTTCATCTAAGTTCTGTTTTTCAAGAGCCTTAGAAGAAACCAACTTTTGAATCCTACTCATGGAAATATGTCCAAGTCTAGAGTGCCAAAGTTGTGGAGTGTAATTATCATATTTTCTTTTTCTTGATTGTATGTGCATGACGTTGGAGTTTGTTGGTTCAAGGGAATATAGACCGTCTATCAAAGTACCACTAGCAAAAGTAAAACCATTTTTTATTATGCACAAAGATCCTTTCGCACTGGAAAAACTAAAACCATCACTATCTAAAAGTGGGAAAAAAATAATGTTCTTAATTATCGTTGGTACGTACAAACAGTCTTTTAAAAGTAAACTAAAATTTCCTATCACTAACTCCACGCCTACTATAGCCTTTGCAGCAACTCTTGCTTCATTTCCAAAATGCAGGATTCTATCCCCGGGCTTCAGTGTTGCTCCCATCACCTCCAAATCATTGCAGATATGAGAACCTGTTGCAGCGTCTAACACCTAAGATGCACAGTTAATAGAAATATTAACTTCAACCAAGAAAATACCATCGGCTACTAGTTTCAGGTAGCATGGGCAGTTCCTTTTCCAGTGCCCTGCTTTCTTACAGTGGAACCATTCGTCGTATGGGCTTTTGCGCTTTTTCTCGACAACCTTGGTGATTGCTTTAGAAGAGAACACTTTCTTCTTCTTTTTGCCTTTCTTGGGCTTTGCAGCCTTCGATCTGTGTGCAATCATCACGAGTTTCTCCTTCTTGAGAGTGGATTATGCATTAACCAACAAATTGGTCAGTTAGTGAAGAGCGAGGTTCCTGTCCTCCACGCTTAAGTTCAACACAAACTGGTCGATTGATCGAGGCAGAGTATGGAGTAGGAGGTCAGTGTGTCGTATGGTCCACAATATTTTGTATAGGAATTTAATAGAGATTAGAAACATCACAGGTTAATAAGAAAAAGTCTCGTCTGTTAGAGGTCGACTATTGGTGATCCATAACCAAAATTACGCAGTTCAAATCCAGATGTGGGCTTTTACATCCTTAAGATGCACTTTGTCTTCATTATAAAATTTGGTTTTTTTTTTCTTTGCTTTCTTGTAGGTTGGCGTGGGAATACTTGTTCTCTCTGGATATTAACCAATTCATCTGGGTTTTTTCTTAACCTGAAGATTCACTTTATTAGATTTTCTTCCAATCTTATTTTAAACTCACACTTTATTTTCCTTTTTGTTTCCCTGCAGGTTGATTACGCTTCTCTTAGATCATCTAATCTAGTTATTGTAAGCATTGTTCATCAATCGCCCCAGTTTTTCAACTAAGTTGATGAAACGCAGATAATGATCCTTGACACTGGTTCCCTCGGCCATCTGAGATTAAACAACTCCTTAGTGGCTGCGAACCTTTCGGTACGACACCTTTCTCGAAACATCTGTTAGAGGTGGAGAAGTATATCTCTAGCAAGCGGTATTTCACCGTGTTCTTTCTGCAGCTCATTCGACATTGAAGCTAGCAGGAGGCAGCGAATCTGAAGATCATCATCAACCCTTTTAGCATGGGCGGTTCGTTGTTCCTAAGTAGCTCTTGTTACGGGTACAGCAGACATAGAGGTGTCGAGTACATAGATCTAGCGTGCGGAGTCGAGGACTATCCTCAAGTTTCTTAGCTAGTCGACAAAGTTTGACCCATTCAGTGTATTGGCGTCTAGGATGACAGATAATGGTTTCTTAGATATTGTTCTTAAAATATCTACAAATGGAAATAAGATAACATTCAGCTGACTGATCTATGCTTAATACTTATAATTAATGAATTTTTGTCTTGGTCCCGAAAAAGTTCTCCCACTATATTGTCGAAACAATTACCCTTTTCATCGCTCGGGAAATCTTATTTCCTAGTAGGTCTTGACGTCCCAGTAGACATTAATTGCACCCACGACTCGTGGCCATACACTTAATTCTCCATGTAGGTATACTTTTACCAATTGTGTCCCTACACAACCTTCAAGCTATTTTGCCCTCGGTTTTCACACTTATCTAGCACTGCTACATCATAAGTGTTACTAATTGTTAAGTCTAACCCATCAATCATGATGAACAACGGCCCGGTCGTAAATCTCTGTAACTGGTTATCGATCGATATTCACATCCCAACCAGTCACCAACCTTGTCGAGTTTAGTAAAAACAGGAGTCAAGGAATTTCATGTATTGTCCCTTTCTTCGACTCGGGTGCCAGACTCTGGATCACCTCTATCAATAAGTAGACAACTTACGCTATTTCCTACTGATGGAAGACTTGGATATTTAAAACTTCATTTTAAACATCCCCAATATGACTTAATATTTTAATTCAAGAGGGGTTTTTCAGGTTTGAAAGTTCTCACCAACTCTCCTCTAGATCTGACCGCATAAGTTATGCTTTATCTTTTATTTACAATCTAGATTCTAGCGCGCATCACATACAAGCTAAATAAATAAATTGATAAATAAATTAAAACATACAAGCCTAGAATGCATACTACCACAATATGTTTTCGATCTTAACGGACCTATGCTATTACATAAATAACCATGCATACATGGCCTTCAACTCTTCTTGGGCTCCCACCTTGCATGTAACGGGCCTCCATCCTAAACTACTTAAAACAGCAAAGCCCTAATCTATTACAAAGGCTCAAAGTGGCCCAAAAACTTAAGGCCCGTAAGCCCAATAAAAAACCAAACAAAAAATTAAACTAATCACATCTACCCTAGGGTCAAGGCTCGGCATGATCGAAAACTATGTAAACGGTTCATGTAGAGCCAGAAACAAGCAAACAACTTTTTACGTATTTCTTTCTTATTCTTAAAACTCCTTTTTAAAAATAACTACATTTGATTCTTACTTTAGTCACTACTAATTATGACAAAATCAATTTTTGTGTAAACAAAACAATTTTCTGCATAAAAACAGATTCGGATTTTTCAACTTTTGAAAATTGCAGTTCGGCCCCTCAACTTACGAAAAATGCATTTTTAACCCTAAAGTTTTTGAATTGTTACAAAACACCCCAAAAACCAAATCGGCCAGAGGACCAGAAAATAAATTTTGAATCCAGAAAATTTTTGGTTTTTTCAAACAGACCTTGAACTTTTGGTAATTATAAAAAAATCCTTTAATTTTCGGAAATAGCAAGAACGACCCAAAAACTCGTACAGACCAGAATTGCAAAAACAGGCCAAATTTTTCAAAAATTTCCAGAAAACAGAAAATAAATTTCCAGCTCTTATTTTCGTAAAGTCGCGATTAGACAAAATGCCCTGAAGTTTCTAAAACTACAAATCCGCCCCAAATCTCAATATGCGATTTTACCCAATCATAAATCATATCATAACAAGTAAAAATCATCACACAGAACATAATAAACGCAAATATCCATATATTATATTATGTTCAGGCCTTTTCGCACAATGGTAATGGAATTGGCTCTGATACCACTGTTGGGATAACTCGGTTGTCAAAACAACAAGAGTACGGAATTTAAATTTTTTTTCAGAGATACCCATCAGTCCCAAGATATAATTTCCACCTTTTGTATGCAAAAAGGTTGAATCAAACAACAAATAAACAAAAAGGGGTGATACGCGATTTTACCTCACCACATGCAAGGTGGTGGTAACTTCCAACTTTGTTGTTGGTTCACAAGCAGTGATCCAATTGTCTTACCTCCAGAGTGTATCCACACCAGCTGGATTGTATTAACAACTCCAAGTCACATGCTGCGAACTAGGTCTTGAAGGTTGTCAATGGAGGAAGAAGCAGATCTAGATTCATATATAGATCCGTATATGGAAGACCAGGGAGAGAGGGGGCGGCACAGGCAAGGAGGGCAGCTACGGTTACTTGTGCAAAGTGTAAGTATTGTCTTTGAGTCTCTCCAAGACTCCTTATATAAGCCACCTTAGTAAACCTAGTCTTGCAAGACTTCTTCTGGACTATTAATTAAAGGCCCATGTCTTGCAACTTAATTTAATTAACTCATTAATTAAATTAGCCCAATTAATTTAATTAATTAAAATCTCTCTATTAATTGACACTTTAATTAATATTTAATTAATTGGACTATCTATTTAATTAATCTACAATTGAATTAACACTTTAATTCATTTATTGATTTAACTTAAATCAAATATTTCTTTTTTATGATTGTCACTGTTCAACGGTATTGTTTGTGACCCTCTAGGTTCACCATCAACTGACAGCAGGTCCACAAACCCTTCGTGATTTAATTTACGAGAAGTTAATTGCTCCGATCAATTAAACCCCTTTAATTAACCACTCCAGAATTAATCTCCCTTATTAATTCAGGAGTACCCACACCTCATGGTCGATGTCTAGCCACATGCCCATGAGGCCCAACTTCAAGTGAATTGATATTTGTGGACCTCACCTCTTATAACTGCCATGTACATACGGTCCTTCTATCGACTTAATTTCCTGATCGAGACCTAGGGTGTGTGAATTGATCGGCAGCTCTAATCATCTCGATAACTATACTTTCTAATTCGGGATAATAATCCAGTGTGACTGCTAAATTTGGAAATCCTTTTTCAAATCCGTCACCAACCATGGCCACGGGTTTCTCAGATCTATTATCTAAGAATCGTATAGGAAATTCTCTCATCCATTACGATGAGTCGGTAGATTCCATATTTGTACTAACCACTCGCGTACATAACTACATGTACCCAACCTAGACACATTATGATCAAGCTACGTAAGCTGTACCTAGATCTATGTAAATATACCGATGCACCGAATTCGCCCTAGCACCTCAAGTCTAAGGACTAAATCGTACACTATTATAAGCCTTGAGAAACATCTCATCACCGATATGCGTCATGCGCTTCAACAATGGGTTTCTCTGTTCGGGTCATTTGATTCGATTCCCTATCGAACCACCTACTCATATGCATTGACATCAAATTTCTTGTTCATGAAACTCTACAAATTCACTCCATGTGAATCATGCATACTCATACAAGTCTTGGGGATTCCTTCGATACACCGCCTTGTTCAGATCTATTACTTGGAACGTGTTTTAAGATCACGACCTTTGAGACTCTTTCATGATTGCACTCAAATCGAAGTCTCATGGTCAAATGTGATCTAAGGATTTCATCCACTCGCTTAAATGTATTCACGAAAGATGAAGTTGGCCATTTGTTTATTATATACAATTATAAATAAATGTGTGTATTATTCATTGAATCAAAGATTGTTTATTACAGAATAGACCTATTACGAGCTAAAGTGAATTGGCTTACTATCCTATCAAAAATACCTCTATACTCTTACTTTTGAGTATGGGGATCTCCTGTCTAAGTTAGGAACTAGAAAAGAGATAAATTGGCTAGTAGATCCAATTTGTATAAATTTGTGCAGTATCCTACGAAATCCATTGGATAACTGTTCCACGACAATGAGAAACAACCGTTTCTCCTAAGTACCAGTTCCTAAGTTAATGAATTCCTCGTCAAGGAAACAGGAAATGTCATGGAACTTGATGAAGTCCAGGATTTGGACCCATCCCCACAAACAGTGGGAGTTGATCTAGGAACTACTGATAACTCTGTGAAAATAGAGTTATCGCGTGGAACTTTTTAGGCTTAAATGAGTATTTTTCACAAATAATTGTGAATCGTTCGGGATTTTATTGCATATTTCACTTTTTAGAGTCGATTATGAAGTTTTGAGAATAATCCTTGATTTTGGATACTAATTCAATATATTCTCTTGTAGGGGATGAAATGAGCCAACAAAGTTTGTAATCAATTGAGAATGAGCAATTTCAAATCTTGAAGGTGTAAAAGGATACAAAGGCATGAGATCAGGGGCTGAAAGTGCAATTAGAGTCCAAGATTGTTGAAGTTGTAGTGTTATGCGGCAGGGTCCTTTGTAAGTTAATGGGCTGGTGGCCCATTTGAGGAGTTTTAATGATTGAAGACAATCCTACTACACGGAGGAGTCTAAAGAAAGAAATAAAAAGGGGAAAAGAGCAGAAAAAATCACACGCCAAATTAGATAAAAAGAAGACATGCCAGATTAGAGAAAAAGAAGACACGCAAGATAAGAGAGAACAAGCACACATCACACTTTTGGCTAATTTTCGTTATTCCTTTATTAGAGAAGACTATGAACTCTTTTATTGTTTATTTCGTTATTTTTAGCATGAACCAATTTCTTTTAGTCTAGGGTTTTTACGGATCCATGTTATGCGAATAATGCTTTATTTTTTTTCTAGTTTTAATTTAGTGTTTCTCGATTTTTATTTATCGATATTCGTTTATCTAATTTTGTGCTAATTACCGTCAAATTGACTGGCCACCTATTTGATTGTTTACTTTTCTTGATTGAACCTGGGAAGGGAATATTAAGAATAGAAGAGGAATTAGGTAGTGGGTTGTTTGTTAGTATAGGAATATACCCAACACGCCCATATCCAAATTAGGTCATATGATTCATGCATGTTATTAATTCTACTAACTTAGGAATAAGAATAGTAAGTTAATTGCATAGGTTCTTAGATGATTCGGAAGACACTTAAGGATAGAAGTGAACCCTAGGATAGCGAATAAGAATCACTAGTTAAAATTAGGGAGTTAATTAACATATGGAGCATAACATTGGTGAAGTTTAACTCTAGACTCTTGTCTCATTGATTGTCTTCTCAAGCACTTTAATCATCATCTTAGATTAATTATTTTTCTAGTTTTAGTAGTTAGTTAATCAACAAACCAACAATATTTTATCCTAGTTGAATTAGAATAAGAATTAAGGTAGGGATTTTGGTAAAATTTTAGTTTCAAGTCCTCGTGGGTTCGACACTCAACTTACTCTTTATTACTTTTGCGATACGTGCACTTGCATTTATTTGAGTGTGTAAAATCTGCAACAAGTTTTTGGCGCTGTTGCCGGGGACATTGATAATTGATAATTTACCAAGTTTCAACTTTTATTTTTGTTTTAATTCGATTTATTTTTATAGTTCAAATTTTTCCTTGTAGGTACTCATATCTAGTTTATGCGCAGTGATGCCGAATTAGTAGCTTTTGATCCAGAGATCGAGAGGACTTTCAGACAACGAAGAGCGCTAAACAAGAACCAAGGAAAATTTGATCTAATGGAGAATCCACAGAATGAAAATCAGGTGAATCAACAGTTAATAAATCAGCAAATGGGTCCATACATTCCTGCCGAAATAGAAAGACCCACTAATGAATACATAACACCAATCTTGGGTGTTCTACATTCGAGCTTTGTCAGATCAGAGATTGAAGCAGATCACTTTGAAGTGAACCGGTAATGCTGAATCTGATCAATTCCTCCGCTATATTTTCAGGGTTGGCTATGGAAGATCCTCACGCCCATTGAAGAGCTTTATGGAAATTTGCGATTCATTCAAATTGAATGGGGTTACAGCTGATCAACTACGAATGAAACTTTTCTCCTTTTCCTTAAGGGATCGAGCTCGAGTCTGGCTAAACTCAATGCCACCTAACTCCATCATATCTTAGACTGATTAGACTGAAAAATTCCTTAGGAAATATTTTCCACCCACCTAGAGTGCGAAAGTTCGAATGGAAATTCACTCATTCCAACAAATAGATGGAGAGTCACTCTACGATGCATGGGAAAGGTTCAAGGGGCTAATGACACAGTGTCCACAACATGGAATTCTTGATTGGCAACTGATACATATCTTCTACACTGGACTAGGGGGACAAATCAGGACCATTCTTGATGCAGCAGCAGGAGGGACATTTTTGGGGAAGACATATACATATGCCTACGATGTATTAGAAAGAATGACTTACAACAATACCAATGGGCATCGGAACGCTCATCAGTAAAACTTGCACTTGGAAAATTTGAGTTAGATACAATGACAGCAGTGCAAGCACAATTAGCCGATTTATCCAAGAAGATTGATGGTTTAAGTATGAGTAAACCTGGAGCTAACTCGTTTCAAGCTCAACCAGTCAATATGATTCACAACTCAGAGATTTCCTGTATCATTTGTGGGGGAGAGCATCCGTATGAAAATTGCCTTTCCAATTCAGAGTCAGCATGCTATGTGGGTAACAATCGAAATAATCAAGGGTATAATCCCTACTCCAACAGCTATAATCCCGGATGGCGAAACCATCCTAACTTTTCATAGAGCAATAATCAGCACGTTGGACAGGGGTCAAACAATGCCAAAAATCAGCGAAACTCACCAGGGTTTCAGGGTCAACAAAAACAACCACCAACGGACAATAAGCCATCATTAGAAGAGACGTTGGCGCAGTTCATGAGCCAGACAACTGCATCTATTCGAAACCTGGAAACCCAAATGGCTCAATTAGCTCAAGATAGGCAGCACAGACCTCCAGGCTCACTCCCAAGTGACACTGAAAACCCAAGGACCAATCCTAACGAACACTGCAAAGCAATCACTCTGAGAAATGGTAGAGAACTCGAAGAGCCCAGCAGAACACACGTTCGAGTTAAGGATCCCAAGGAAGCTCAAGACAAACCTGAAGACTCTGAGCTAAACAAAGAAAAGGAGGTGGAAAAGGAGAGCAAGGAGAAAGATGTACCTAATCTACCGAAAATCAAACCTCCACCACCATTTCCTCAAAGATTTCAACAACAAAGGAAGAATGATCAATTCAGAAATTTCCTTGATATCCTGAAACAACTTCACATCAACATTCCATTAGTTGAAGCATTCGAGCAGATGCCAAATTACACCAAATTCATGAAGGATGTACTGTCACGAAAGAAAAGATTAGGAGAATTCGAAACTGTAGCTCTCACCGAAGAATGCAGTGCAATTTTGCAGAATAAGCTCCCGCCTAAACTCATGGATCCTGGCAGTTTTACCATTCCATGTAACATTGGCGATAAGTACGTGGGACAAGCATTATGCGACTTAGGGGCCATCATCAATCTCATGCCCAAATCCGTATTTCAAAATTTGGGAATTGGGGAAGCAAGGCCAACTACGGTAACTCTTCAATTAGCAGATCGTTCCATTACATACCCCGAAGGAAAAATTGAGGATGTTCTGGTAAAAGTAGATAAGTTTATCTTCCCTGTTGATTTTATTGTGTTAGACTATGAAGCAGATTCGAATGTACCCATCATTTTGGGTAGGCCATTCTTAGCCACTGGAAGAGCATTAATTGACATATAGAAAGGTGAATTAACCATGAGGGTGCAGGATGAGAAGATTACATTCAACGTGTTCCAAGCCATGAAACATCCCGACGACGAGGAAGAATGTTCATCAGTATGCATGATCGACTCATTGGTCGCTAAGACCTTTGAACAAGATTGAAGGGTTGGAACTACCCACTTGCAAGCCTCATCGACCATCAATCGAATAACCACCCTCGCTGGACTTGAAGCCACTGCCAGCACATCTGCAATATGAATATTTGGGGGAATCATCTACACTGCCAGTAATCATCTCTGCATATCTCTCCGAAACCCAAAAAGAGAAATTACTGAGAGTCCTACGAAATCATATACGAGCCATTGGGTGGACTATTGCAGGCATTAAGGGGATTAGTCCTGCATTTTGCATGCACAAGATCATACTCGATGATGAGAACAAGGGATCAGTCGAACATCAAAGAAGACTAAATCCAATCATGAGAGAGGTAGTTAAAAAGGAAATCATCAAGTGGTTGGATTCAGGAATTATCTTCCCTATTTCAGACAGTAGATGGGTTAGTCCAGTTCAGTGTGTTCCCAAGAAAGGTGGTATGACAGTAGTGAAAAATCAAAACAATGAATTAATCCCGTCAAGAACTGTCACGGGATGGCGCGTGTGTATGGATTACCGAAAATTGAACAAAGCTACAAGAAAAAAGACCACTTCCCGCTACCATTCATAGATCAGATGTTAGATAGATTAGTAGGAAGGGCTTACTTTTGTTTTCTAGACGGATTTTCGGGATACAATCAGATTTTCATCGCACCAGCGGATCAAGAGAAGACTACTTTCACATGCCCCTATGGCACATTTGCTTTTAGACGGATGCCTTTTGGATTATTCAATGCACCCGCCACATTTCAACATTGCATGATGGCAATCTTCACGGACATGATAGAGAAATTTCTCGAAGTCTTCATGGATGACTTTTCTGTGTTTGGGGATTCGGATGATGAATGTCTTGATAACTTAGCCAAGGTTTTGCGCAGGTGCGAAGAAACCAACTTAGTGCTAACCTGGGAAAAGTGTCACTTCATGGTACAAGAAGGAATAGTTCTGGGACACAAAGTATCCAGCAAAGGCATTGAAGTGGACAGAGCAAAGATAGAGACGATAGAGAAACTCCCTCCGCCTACGTCAGTCAAGGGAATTCGTAGTTTCCTGGGGCATGCTGGATTCTATCGACGTTTTATTAAGAATTTCTCTAAAATCTCTAAACCTTTATGTAATTTGCTTGAAAAAGATGCTAAGTTTATTTTTGATGATTTGTGTATGCAGGCTTTCGAAATATTGAAGGAAAAGTTGGTGAAAGCCCCAATAATAGTTTCTCCAGATTGGAATCTTCCATTTGAAGTGATGTGTGACGCAAGCGATGTAGCACTTGGAGCTGTTCTGGGACAAAAAAGGAATAAGATCTTTCACTCAATATACTACGCAAGCAAAACTCTCACTGATGCTCAAGTGAATTACACCGTGACTGAAAAAGAATTGTTGGCAGTAGTGTTTGCTTTTGACAAGTTCCGAGCGTATCTGGTAGAAACAAAGGTGATAGAATATACAGACCACTCCGCAATCCGATATTTGATTGAGAAGAAGGATGCTAAGTCAAGGCTAATTCGATGGGTGCTCTTGTTGCAAAGTTTGATCTCGAGATAAAAGATAGGAAAGGAACCGAGAATCAAGTGGCTGATCACTTGTCAAGATTGGAGGGAGGAAACAAAGAGTCAGACTCTGTGCTGATCAACGAAATCTTTCCAGACGAACAATTGTTTGCGGTAAATCAAACAAAACTTCCATGGTATGCCGACTATGTCAACTATCTAGTAAGTGGCCTACTTCCTCCCGACATTAATTTCCAGCAAAAGAAGAGATTTCTAAATTATGTGAAGAACTTCATTTGGGACGAACGATTTTTTTTTTTAAGAAATGTGGGGATCAGATGATAAGGAGGTGTATTCCCGATGAAAAGTTCGAAGAAATTCTGGGTAATTGTCACAATTCACCATACCGTGGGCATTTTAAAGGAGATCGCACAGCAGCTAAAATTCTACAATCTGGTTTTTTCTGGCCCACTTTACATAAAGATGCTCATGAGTTTGTGAAGCGTTGTGATCAATGCCAACGGGTTGGAAATTTAACTAAGCGTGATGAGATGCCACTGTTTACTATGTTGGAAGTAGAGCTTTTTGATGTTTGGGGGATTGACTTCATGGGACCATTCATTCCCTCGTTTGGAAATCGGTACATCTTAGTTGCAGTTGATTACGTGTCTAAGTGGGTTGAGGCAGAAGCATTCCCAACTGATGATTCGAAGGTGGTGATGCAATTCATTAAGAAGCACATTTTCACAAGATTCGGTACACCAAGAGCCATCATTAGCGATCAAGAATCCCACTTTTGCAATAAATATTTCAATGCTCTCCTAGCAAAATATGGTGTGCGGCATAAAGTAGCAACTGCGTACCATCCGCAGACGAATGGGCAAGCAGAGATCTCTAATCGAGAAATCAAGAAGATCTTAGAGAAAACAGTCAGTCCCACAAGAAAAGATTGGTCCAGGAAATTAGATGATGCTCTGTGATCATACAGAACGGCTTTTAAGATGCCAATTGGAATGTCACCATATAGGTTAGTTTTCGGAAAAGCATGTCACTTACCATTAGAATTGGAGCATAAAGCTTTTTGGGCTGTTCGCAACTTGAACATGAGTTTGGAACTTTCGGAGAAGGAACGGTTGATGTAACCTAACGAACTTGATGAGTTTCGATACATAGCCTATGAGAATGCCAAACTATACAAGGAAAGAACAGAGAAATGGCATGACAGGACTATTACAACTAAGTTGTTTGAACCGTGTCAATTAGTACTCCTTTTCAATTCTCGTCCCAAACTTTTTCCTGGAAAACTAAAATCTCGATGGTCTGGACCTTTTATCGTCATAAACTCATTCCCACATGGTGCCGTGGAGATAGCCGAAGCTGAGATCGGTAGACAATTCAAAGTAAATGGACAACGTCTCAAACATTACTTGGGTGGAGAAATTGTGAATGAAAATACCTCGGTGGTCTTAGAATGAAGTAACATGAGTATCATGTTGAGCTAAGGACATAAAACTAAGCGCTTCTTGGGAGGCAACCCAAGCTTTTATTTGTTTTTGTTTTTGCGTTTTTGTTTCGTTTGTTTTAGTTTTAGTGTGATCTGTGGTGTTTTGTCAGATTTCGCAGGCGTATCGCGGTGCAAGGTAACGAGGAGATGAATATTTCATGGACTGGGGCGTTCTGGAGAAGAAGAATAATCAAGCTATGGCACAATTTGAGCCTGGCCATGGCTCAATTGAACAATTAAGAGAATTAATTCCAGAAGCTTGAAGCCATGGCACAATTTGAGCCAGGCCATGGCTCAGTTTTGACCACAAAAGAGTGCAAAAATTCCAGAAGCTTGAAGCATGGCACAACTTGAGTCAAGCCATGGCTCAATTCTTGAACAATAAAGTGAACAAATTCCAGCAGCTTTAGGCCATGGCACAACTTGAATAAGGCCATGGCTCCATTTCAAGTGCAAAAAGGCATAAATTTCAAGAATGAGAAGTCCATGGCTCAAATTGGATCGAGCCATGGCCTCCAAAATAAAAAAAAATAAAAAAAAAAAAAGAAAGAGACATGGATCGGGCCTTCTCTTCACAAACCAACAAACCCTTCATCTCCCACCACCGAAACCCCAACGCCGCCGACCACCGCACAACAAACGCACCTAGCCCAACCCAATCGCCAAAACCCCAACGCCGCCAACCACCGCACCCAGCCCATCCCAGCCTCGATTCTATCCCGATCGAAACGCAAACCCAACACCGCCGCGACCTGCTCTTTCTCTCCTTCCACCGCGACCCTCAGATCCCCCCCCCCCCGTCGCACCTTCATCTCCCTCCGTCGCGCAGATCTCCCCACGCCGCCGCACGAACCCCACGCACCCAGCCGCGACCAAGCCGTCCAGACACCCCAAAGCCTCACCGAAACCCTAACCCCCGGCACCCCTTGCACAAAATCGCCACTAAACGACACCCTGACGCTGTCGCAGTACCTCGATTTCAGTTGGGCATCTCTCATTGGTCGGTAACAACATTGATTTTTGTTTTTCTTGGTTCAATTCTTGGATGTTGATTGCGATTGCTAGTTTGAGGGTTTGTTTTGCTATTCTTGAATTTTGGTGTGTGATTATTTGCGAATTGTGGAGGAACGGGTTCTTGAACGTAGTATGGATACTTGGTTGTTGCTAGATTGTGTGGATTAGTTGAGCTTGATTATATTTTAGTTTCGGTGGGATAATTGTGGATTGATATTTTTTGTGGAGTAATTGTTTCGGTGGAGTGCGTGTGTTGCTTACATTATACCAAATGGCACCATGAAGTCGAAAGGTCCAAAAGAGAACCCCTGTGAACAAACTAGCACTTACAACCACATCAACGAAAAAGCTTATTGGTGTTAGGGGTATACAAAGGCGGACGGATGAGTTTGATAGCAATAGGTTTGTTCACCCGAAAGCTCAAAAGAAATTTTTTGACGAACATGAGGTCACAAGGTCATTATCACGGAGAGAGGTGTAGAATGTACCCCCGAGAGTTTCCCCGAATTTTATCGGTTATTTCAAAAATGGGGATGGATGGATTTCATTAAACACCCGACGGAGATTGAGGGCGAGATCGTACGCAAATTCTGTGCAAATGTTTCCCAAACTCCGGACGCAAAGGAGGTCAAAGTTTGGGGAAGGATAGTCAAGTTCGATAAGGCGACCATCAATACTCTTTACGAGTTGCCGACTTATGCCATTGACCATTACACAACTTGCCTCGCGGATGCAATCGATATGAAAGACATAGTGGAGTTCATTTGTCTCTCGGGCACAATCTTACGGGCGACGGGGAAAATTTTCAAGGCATCGCTCACTCCTACAGCAAAAATTTGGTTCGCCTTCATTGCTTCCCGCCTTATGCCCACGACACATTACACAAAAATCTTGGAAGGCAAAGCCCGCCTAATCTACTCCCTCATGAAAGAACACACAGTTGACATCGGAGACTTACTCTACAAAGGCATTATACGAAATGCAACAAAGGAAGGAGCCCAAACATTTTGGTTCCCTCTCTTATCTTTCGTCTTTGTATTCAAGCCGGGGTGCAGAGAGGTGACGGAGCTGGAGTGGTGAAATTCAAAAATGCCTTCGATGATCAAATCTGGTATAAGATATTGGGCATATCGTATTGGAACCCAAGAGTGCGAGAACTATTTCCAACCGGGGAGCGACATCCTCCTCGACACCCCTCCCAAAAACAAGAACAATGCCATAGTGGCTTGACGCCATGGAGAAGCAACTTAACTTTTTATTTGCTTATATACAGACCGACTTTCAGCGGAATGAGGCAATCCAAGCAGCCGAGTTGCAGAGCCGAGGTGTCCAGATGCCACCAATGCCACCTTTCCCAACTATGGATGATTTTGGATGGGCCCCACCGATATTACTGATGATGCTTAGTCGGGTCTCGAGAATGATGCTTAAGATGGCAAGACATGTAGGAGACCACCAGACACCGCCTCATAGGGACGTATTCTTTTTACTGATCTCTGTTATATTTTGTTGGTGGTTTTATTACTGTTTGCATGTGTATATTCTCGTATTTCCTGTTTGATTAGTCTGGCATGTTTCAACTCGTTTGTTTATGTCACAGTGAGGACACTGTTTGTTCTAAGTTTGGGGGGGTTGCATTTACTTCATGCATGCTAGGTCAACTTTGACTAATTTTTTTGAAATTTTATGTGTTTTTGATTTTTTTTTCCTGCACATTTTAAGCACGAATACATAATCGAGAATTTAGGATGACGTTAGAGAATTATAGTTAGAATAGAGCTTAAGAAATCCTTTCTTGCCTACCTGATCTCTAGATTCGAGGGTTAAAGTGCTAAATGTCTAAGTAATAGTTTTGCCTAAGTTTGGAGGGAAGGATAACTTTAACAAGAACCAAATTAAGCAAATGATTGAAGAACAATAAAGTAAATCCAAAGAAAACAACCTCACTTGTATGAGACCTGAAAAACCTCATCGCTTGAGACTTATACTTGCACTCGTCTAACTTGACTACGATAAGATGAACGATATATGGGTGCTTTGATTTAACTATTCGGCACTCCTCTATTTTGACGGCTTCTTTAGAACGAGTTATGAGTGTGAGTGGTGCTAAACATTACTAAAGTGTTCAAAAAAAAAACAAAAAAAAAATTTGCTAAGTGAAAGTTCGAACTTAAAGGAGTCAATAACTTCGACTAAAAGTTTTGCTAGAACTTAGTGATTGGTATGATAACACAAGAAAATAGAGAATTTGTTTGGCAAACAAGGAATTCATGCAATTAGGCTCAATGATTTCGAAGCTATTGTGATCTAGGTGATTCCGACATTCTCATATTATGTATACACACACGAGCAGGAATCACATGATAAAGTGCATAACATTTTGAAAATATTGGTGTGGAGTTAACATTGAATGCATGATTATAAATGTTTGAAGTTGGTTAGATTTGTGTTGAAAGTAGTGTCATTACTCGAGGACGAGCAACAATTTAAGTTTGGGGGTGTGATAACTTTGTGAAAATAGAGTTATCGCGTGGACTTTTTAGGCTTAAATGAGTGTTTTTCACATAATTGTGAATCGTTTGGGATTTTATTGCATATTTCACTTTTTAGAGTCGATTCACGAATTTAATCAAGTTTTGAGAATAATCCTTGATTTTGGATACTAATTCAATATATTCTCTTGTAGGAGATGAAATGAGCCAACAAAGTTTGTAATCGATTGAGAATGAGCAATTTCAAATCTTGAAGGTGTAAAAGGATACAAAGGCATGAGATCAGGGGCTGAAAGTGCAATTAGAGTCCAAGATTGTTGAAGTTGTAGTGTTATGCGGCAGGGTCCTTTGTAAGTTAATGGGCTGGTGGCCCATTTGAGGAGTTTTAAAGATTGAAGACAATCCTAATACACGGAGGAGTCTAAAGAAAGAAATAAAAAGGGGAAAAGAGCAGAAAAAATCACACGCCAGATTAGAGAAAAAGAAGACACGCCAGATTAGAGAAAAGAAGACACGCGAGATCAGAGAGAACAAGCACACATCACACTTTTGGCTAATTTCCGTTATTCCTTTATTAGAGAAGACTATGAACTCTTTTATTGTTTATTTTGTTATTATTAGGATGAACTAATTTCGTTTAGTCTAGGGTTTTTACGGATCCATGTTATGCGAATAATGCTTTATTTTCTTTTCTAGTTTTAATTTAGTGATTTTCGATTTTTATTTATCGATATTCGTTTATCTAATTTTATGCTAATTACCATCAAATTGACTGGCCACCTATTTGATTGTTTACTTTTCTTGATTGAACCTGGGAAGGGAATATTAAGAATAGAAGAGGAATTAGGTAGTGGGTTGTTTGTTAGTATAGGAATATACCCGACACGCCCATATCCAAATTAGGTCATAGGATTCATGCATGTTATTAATTCTACTAACTTAGGAATAAGAATAGTAAGTTAATTGCATAGGTTCTTAGGTGATTCGGAGGACACTTAAGGATAGAAGTGAACCCCAGGATAGTGAATCAGAATCACTAGTTAAAATAAGGGAGTTAATTAACATTAGGAGCATAACATTGGTGAAGTTTAACTCTAGACACTTGTCTCATTGATTGTCTTCTCAAGCACTTTAATCATCATCTTAGATTAATTATTTTTCTAGTTTTAGTAGTTAGTTAATCAACAAACCAACAATATTTTATCCTAGTTGAATTAGAATAAGAATTAAGGTAGGAAATTTGGTACAATTTTAGTTTCAAGTCCTCGTGGGTTCGACACTCAACTTACTCTTTATTACTTTTGCGATACGTGCACTTGCGTTTATTTGAGTGTGTAAAATCCGCAACAACTACAGAACCATCAAGTACACCAGTACTTCGTAGATCTGATCAAGTTCGTGAAGAGCTTGAAAGATATGGTTTCACCATATAAGAAGAAGCTACATTGGATGTAGACATGCATGCATGACAAGGGGTCATGCAATCTAAAATTGATTCCATACACCAACAAGGTATGAACCTTGGTCGATCCACCCGAGGGAATTATGGGTGAAGTAGCTAGCTCAATGCTAAAAAAAATTCACGATGTTCAGTAGCTTTTCGATGGCCTCCCTTGCATTCCTTGTAAGTTATGAATGGTTCTTCAAGCTTGGAGTGAATGGAGAGGTATTAACTTCTAAGACTCGACTAATGGTGAAAGGCTATTCACAAAGTTCTGGAACAGACTTTGATGAAACCTTTTCTCCCGTAGCAAGGTCTAATTCCATTAAGATTCACATTTGTTATGAAGAAACAGTCAAGGCATTTGACTTCATAAAAAACGAATATGAACCATGAGTGTACAAGAGGATTAGTGGGAGCTCTATGGAGTTCATATTTTATATGTCAATGACATTCTGCTTATCTGGGATGATATCGGAATGTTAGCACCGACGAAAGCATGGTTATCCATGCAATTCTCCATGAAAGATTTGGGAGAGGCATCTTGCGTATTGGGATACGTATCTATAGAGTTAGATCGAAGAAGATGTTTGGACTCTCCAAATCTAAGTACATAGAAACAATACTGGAAAGATTCAGTATGGAAGAATCCAAGAAATGATTGCTTCCAATGAGACACTGTATCTCTTGTTCAAAATCGATGTGCTCTAATCGAAAGAGGATAAAAGGAGAATGTCTCAAATACCTTTATGTTTAGACAAAAGGTAGCATGTGGCATGTTATACTATGTACTAGACCAGACGTAGAACATGCTCTGTATCACGAGCAGTCTCTAGTCAAACTCCGGTAAAGAGCACTGGACCACCGTAATAGGGCATCCTTAAGTACTTGAAAAGGACTAAGGACATGTTATTGATCTACGGTGGTAGTGGAGAATTAAGACTCGAAGGATTTACTGATTTGAGTTTTCAGTATATATATATATATATATATATATATATATATATATATATATATATATATATATATATATATATATATATATATATATATATATATATATATATATATATATATATATATATATATATATATCCAATTTTGGATACATATTTGCCTCAATGGGGTAGCGGTAAATGAAAAGGTTCCAATCAAAGCACCGTTACCATATTAACCACTGAACTAAGATATATTGTAGCATTAAATGCAACCGAAGAAAATGTTTGGATGAAAAACTTCATCCAATATTTGGATTATATGCCTAGCATTGCGAAGCTCATGGTTAGGGGTGTAAACGAGCCGAGTAATATTGAACGACATGTTGTTCAGGCTTGGTTTGAATTTTATCGAGCTTGAAATTTTGTGTTTGAGCTTGGTTTAATTTCTTAACGAACTGAGCTCAAACGAGCTTTTATCAAACGAGTTCGAGCTGAGTATTGAGTAGCTTGATATTTTGCATGTATTTTTTCAAGTTTTTGCTCATCGAGTCTAGTTCGAGCCGAGCTTCAAAAGTTATCGAACGAGAAATCTTGTTCAAGCTTGTTTGATTTATTTGACGAACCGAGCTCAAACGAGCATTTATCGAACGAGCTTGAGCCGAGTATCGAGGAGCTTGGTTTGATTTTCAGCCCTACTCATGGTTATCTTCTGTAATAACAATGGAGATATTGCTAAAGCAAAACATTCGATACCTCACCAGAAATCTAAACACAATGAGAGAAAAGTACCGCTTGATTAGATAAATCATTGGTATAGTTGATGCACATAATGGATCGCGTCGACACGGAAGACAACTTAGTGGATCCACTAGCAAAGCCTATGTCACAGAAAGAGTTCGAAGAACATCTTTGAAAGATGGGTCTTAGAAGAGTTTGTGATTGGCTTTAGGGCAAGTGGGAGATTGAAAGGATATTGCCCTACAAGCCAATATATTTAGCTTGTAATAGGACTATTGTAACACCCCAATCCCACATTTTTGTGGATGAATTGTTTGAATGGTTAATAAAGACTTGACGTACTTCTACTTGTCAATATGGGCTTAAGCATTTTGGGCTAGTGGACTAGAGCCCAACAATATTGACAAGGCCAGAAGTGGATCAAGGTCTTTACAAATGGTATCAGAGCCGACTTCGTGGTGTTATCCATGAGGGCGGTTTTGGGCTATTTATCTGGAGTTGGGGAGATTGTAACACCCCAATCCTAACTTAATTGTGGATGAGTAGTTTGAATGGTTAATAAGGCTTGACCTGCTTCTACTTGTCAATATAGGCTTAAGCATTTTGGGCTAGTGGACTAGAGCCCAACAATGTTGACATCAATTTTGATCAACTTCTGGCCTTGTCAACATTGTTGGGCTCTAGTCCACTAGCCCAAAAAGCTTAAGCCCATATCGACAAGTAGGAGCAGGTCAAACCTTATTAACAATTCAAACAATTCATTCACAATCAATGTGGGATTGGGGTGTTACAACTATCATAGACTTCCTATATTAGAAATGAATTAATATGCTCGTTTATGTTTGAGTCTCTCCTAGACACCTTTTATAAGCCCCTTAAGTTAACCTAGTCTTGCGTGACTTCTTTATGGGCTATTAATTAACATGGCTCATGTCTTGCAACTTAATTTAATTAATCCATTAATTAAATTAGCCCAATTAATCTAATTAATTAATATCTCTAAATTAATTAACACTTTATATATTAGACTATTTAATTAATTATTCTTCCAATTGAATTAACACTTTAATTCATTTATTGATTTAACTTTCTTTGTTAGTCTCAAGTGGTCAGATGAGGTCTAGAGGGGGGGGATGAATAGACCTCTGAAAAATTTTGACTTAAATTTTTTTAACTCTTCTGTCAGAAGACTAAGCTGATCGCGCACAAAGCTGGGAACAACAGAGTTGACCACTCTTCTGATTATGACTTAGCTGATTTCAGTAAACTCAAGTTTTCAATCAGATTACTTGCAGCGGATTTTATAGGTTTTTTTCACAAGTAAATTTTTTAACTTAAAAGATTTTATCCCCAGTTTTATAAACTTCTTTTAAAATCTTTTCAGCAATAAGTTCAAGTGTTTGAATGCTATTTTGAAATATGCAAGAAAGCAATGCAATGTAAATACCAGAATTTTTATAGTGGTTATATGGATTGAAATCCTTTAGTCCACTCTTTCAAGTCACTTAGATTTTGGTTTATACTATAAACACTTAGTTTACAATATACTCTGCTTGCGCTTTACAACAAATGATAAGCCACAAGTTCGTAGTAAGAAATCACAAAGAAGTCCTACTCTCAGAAGCTAGATCACTCACTAAGATGGATCTACACTCCTCACAACACTCTTTTATACAAGTTCACTCAGAAAATGTGTATTCTTTTTACTTCAACTTCAGCTTCTGTCAACAAATGACTTCAGCAGACGAGTGAGATGTTCTTAAGCTTTTGAGACTTAGATAATTTAGCTTCGCGAATGAATCTCCGTTGTTGTGTTGTCTCTAACTCTTGAATACAACTCTATTTATACTTGGATTTGAAAATATATCCGTTGAAGAAAGACAAACTTCAAATTTGCAAGTACCGGTCCCCCTTTTCTGAAAACGGCTCTCTGCAACTGTAGCATTGTACACTCTGCTGTACTATTCTGTCAGTCGCATTTAATGCACCCTGCTGATCCGAGAATAACTTCAATCATTTGCCATTAGTACCCTTCTCTTGCAGTATTTATTACTCCAAGTGCATTTATTACCGTTGGGCAGACTCCTTGATCCCTTCTACTCTGCTGATTGAAATGACCAATCTGATAGATACTCTGCTGATCTCAAGTTGAACTAATCTGATTTGAGTCAACTGAAACTACCAGTCCGATTTCGAACTCAGCAACTGATCAATAGTCTTCTGGACCTTGAAGTTTTGACCCTTCTGATTTGTCTTCTTACTTGGTCAAAATTCTTCTAAGGGATTTGCTAAACTTCCATTACTTAGCTGATTCTGATATTTTGGAAATCATCAAAACCTCCATTTACTTCTTGCACTCTATCTTCATCTTCATCCAACACTTTTAAATCAAGTATTTCCTTTTATGACCGTCACTGTCCAACTTTATTGTGTGTGACCCTCTAGGTTCACCATCAATTGGCAGCAGGCCCACGAACCCTTCACGATTTAATTTATCAGCAATTAATTGTTCCGATCAATTAAACACTTTTAATTGACCACTCCAGAATTAATCTCTCTTATTAATTCAGGAGTAACCATACCTCATGGTCGATATCTAGCACAAGCCCATGAGGCCCAACTTCAGGTGAATTGATCTTTGTGAATCTCACCTCTTATAACTGTCATGTACACATGGTCCTTCTATCGACTTAATTTCTCGATCGAGACCTAGGATGTGTGAACTGATCGGCACCTCTATAAAACTATACTTTCTAACTCGGGCTAATAATCCAGTGTGACTGCTAAATTTGGAAACCTCTTTCCAAATCCGTCACCGACCATGGTCACGAGTTTCTCGGATATATTATCTAAGAATCGTATACGAAATTCTCTCATCCATTACGATGAACAGATAGATCCCATATTGGTACTAACCACTAGCGTATATGACTATATGCACCTAACTTAGACACACAATGGTTAGGCTACGTGACCGACACCTAGATCAAAGTACGCACACCCATGCACCGAATTCGCCCTAGCACCTCAAGTCTAAGGACTAAATCTTACACTATTATAAGTCTTGTGAAACATCCCATCACCGATATGCGTCATGGGCTTTCATAATGGGTTTCTCTATTCGGGTCGTTCGATGCGTTCGATCCCCTATCGAACCACCTACTCATATGCACTGAACCAAATATCTTGTTCATGAAACTCTACAAATTCACTCCACGTGAATCATGCATATTTGCACAAGTCTTGGCGATTCCTTCGATACCCAGTCTCGTTTGGAATTTATGACTTGGAACGTGTTTTAAGATCACGACCTTTGAGACTGTTTCATGATTGCACTCAAATCGAAGTGAATCGTCCCATAGTCAAATGTGATTTAAGGATTTCATCCAATCGCTTAAATGTATTCACGAAAGATGAAGTTGGCCATTTGTTTATTCTATACAAGTATAAATAAATGTGCGTATTATTCATTGAATCAAAGATTGTTTATTATAGAATAGACCTTTTACGAGCTAAAGTGAATTGGCTTGTTGGGCACTATCCTATCAATTAATTATTCTTCCAATTGAACTAACACTTTAATTCATTTACTGATTTAACTCCTTTAAGTCAAATATTTCCTTTTATGATTGTCACTGTCCAACTGTATTGTGTGTAAACCCTATAGGTTCACCATCAATTGGAAGTAGGCCCACGATCCCTTCGTGATTTAATTCATGAGCAATTGATTGCTCCGATCAATTAAACACTTTTAATTTACCACTTCAGAATTAATCTCCTTATTAATTCAGGAGTACCCACACCTCATGGTCGATGTCTAGACTCAAGCCTATGAAGCCCAACTTCAGGTGAATTGATCTTTGTGAACCTCACCTCTTATAAGTACCATGTACATACGGTCCTTCTATCGACATAATTTTCCGATCGAGACCTAGGGTGTGTGAATTGATCAGCACATATAATTATTTCGATAACTATACTTTCTAATTCGGGATAATAATTCTAGTGTGACTATTAAATTTGAAAATCTCTTTCCAAATCCGTCATCGACCGTGGCCACGGGTTTCTTGGAATCTATTATCTAAGAATCGTGTAGAAAATTCTTTCATCCATTACAATGAGTCGATAGATTCCATATTGATGCTAACCATTCGCGTACACAACTATACGCACCCAACTTAGGCACAATTGTCAGGCTACGTGATCGGCACCTAAATCAAAGTTCGTAAACCCGTGCACCGAATTTCCTACCACCTCAAGTCCAAGGACTAAATTGTACACTATTATAAGTCTTGAGAAACATCCCCTCACCGATGTTCGTCATGCGCTTTCACATTGGGTTTTTCTGTTCGGTTCATTCGATGTGTTCGATCCCTTACCGAACCACCTACTCATATGCACTGACATCAAATGTCTTGTCCATGAAACTCTACAAAGTCACTCCACGTGAATCATGCATATTTGTACAAGTCTTGGCGATTCCGTTTGATACCCCGTCTCGTTCAGAATCTATGACTTATAACGTGTTTTAAGATCACGACATTAGAGATTGTTTCATGATTGCACTCAAACTGAAGTGAATCGTCCCATAGTCGAATGTGATCAAAGGATTTCATTCAATTGCTTTAATATGTTAACGAAAGATGAAGTTGGCCATTGTTTGATTTACATACTATAAACAAACGAGCGTATTAATTCATTTATACTAGGAAAAGTTTATGATAGTCCTAATACAAGCTAAATATATTGGCTTGCAGGACACTATCCTTTCACTTCATCAATATTACGCTCGACGAAGTGGAGGGTACTGCTGAGGGATATTTCTTACTTTTCCAAAATTGCAAATATCCCTCAGCTCGATGACACTTTCCGATCGGCCCAAGACGGTTTCCGATCTCTATGAGCTTCCAAGATCGAGAATGGCTTCTCCGATCTATAGACTACCGAGCTACAACCTGGGCCTGGCATATGGCCTGGGCTTTTGGGCCGAGGCATACTCTAATGCGGACGGATCACCTAGTCCCACCATACACCTATATATATCAAGTGCATTCAATGAAATTGGAGACGCATCCCAAGGCACCGTGCTCGGACTAGCATGTTAGGAAGTTTATGTAACTCTTTTGTAGCTACGGCATCCTGTAATGTTCCAATAAACCTTGTAATGTACTGACTTTGAGATCGAAATAAAACAAATATATTCTTCATATTTACACTCATTTTCATACTGTCCTAGCTTTATTTCCTTAACGAATTTAGGCTAAATCACAATTCACTTGGTCATCACCGACCATGGACACAGCCGCCTCGGAGAGGGCGCCGTGGGTAGTTTTTTTTCTTCAATTTTTTGTCTTATTTGTTTAATATTTAGTTCATATACATGAGTTTTATGGTCCAAATTTAATTTAATTTTTTTTTAGCTTTTATTTTAGGTAGCAGGTAACATTTTATCTACATGTCACAATTTTTAGATAGATCTAATGTCAAGCTCTACAATCGGAACCTGGCTGTAGGAAAGCCCTTAACACTAAGAGGAACTGATAAGATGGAAAGCTTTGGGACTTCATACACAATATGGATAACCGACTTTGTCTTTGTTTTCCTTTTTTCTTTTCTTGAACACATTTAAGAATAAAAAAATTAGGAGAACTGAATAAGAACTCGATTAGCAAAGCCCATTCTTAATTGAAATAAATTCTTGCACCCGAGGTATACAACACAAATTCGTGAGGACCCAAAAATTAGACGAAATCTACTATAAATCTATTTTTTAAAGTATTCCTATGCGCAGTAACATCAGGTCCTTGACGGAAATTTAGATACTACACGTTATGCAATGGACAACTGCATTGTCCCAATGACACGTATATTGAGTTTTACCCAAATGAATTCGAACTATTTGATCATATAAGTAAACATATTTGAATTAATTCTACCCAACTGGAATTTGACGAGTTTTATGTACTGTAATTTTCAAAATAACTTACATAATGACGAGGATCCTATAACGACTGTTATTTTAATAATGCAAAAAAAAAGGAAAAAAATTACCGAAAGTTTCATGTCCTTCGATCTTTTGGTCGAACTTGACTTTATACTTTTCATAATTTGATGAACAAACGTCTTTGATCTTTTTTCATCAGTGATATCAATCACGTTTTCGTTCTATAGGCGTTTGGGCACCAACTCAAGAGAATCGAACATTTCTTTCACTTTAAGAGATTAAAATTTCAAGATGAGATTTCTTCTCCTTACGTGAACAAGGGGCTGTTTTTGTATGTATAGGGTTGAAGAGCATTTTTTTAAAGTGTAATCTTAAAAAATTTGCATAAAACATTCGTTATCTATTATTATGCACCCATGCACTGTACGCCGTGTAGCATCTAATTTATTTGTCCTAGAACTCCCAACACTTATTTCATCTCCAAATTATAAAAAGACCAATATAGCTTTAGACATCATACATTTGTTAGGAATAATGCTCATAAAGGGCATGTAAGAACATTAATAAATAAAAATAAATAAATTATATTACTTTTTGAAATTGATACATTTGATTTGATTAGTTTTTTATCTAGTATAATATACTATTAGAAAATCCCATGTTTGTTTATTAATAATGACTTTTGTGTATATAAAGATGTAAAAGAAGATTAAAGTTACAAACGATAGACTAAATAGTCTGTAGTAGGTTAATGTTGTGTTCTTTAACTAATTACTTCTAATACGATTAACTGAAAATTAAGAATTCAATTTTCTTGCTCCGAATCATGGATGTTGAGAAATTAAGGGTGGAGATGATTTATGTAATATGATTAACATATGACTGGACCAGACATGAATTGAATCTATTACAATATGACGTTAACTTAAGAATTCAATACATATCACACGACAATCATATATATATGAATTAATCTAGATCATAAATAGGCAAACACTCATGTTTGTGTCAGCGAGTCCTTTTGACTCATAGGTAGTGACTTGTTGTCAGTCAGGTTACACACGTATGTCTTGGAGATCCGTTGAGATCAATGGATGTGCACTACAAATATTGAATCCATCTCTTTCCGTGGAAAGCTGAGTTAGTTGATTTTCTTAAGTGTTAATTTTGGAACTGAACGATTGGAGTACTCTAGTTTGTGTAATTATATAGAAGTCAAATTCTTCACTAGCTAATTAATGGAACTTAAGGACAAAGAAATTATAATATGGGCAAAATGATAATTTCACCTAACTTTAATTAGGAATCAATTTTCAGAGGGTTAAATCATATATAACTATTATATCAATAAACACTTTGATTTCACGAGTAAAATATAATTTAAGGACAAGAGTGCAATTCTTGGTCTTTAGTGAAGTTGCTAAAAATTAATAAATTGGATATATCAATTAATGAGTTTAGGATAAAGGACATAAAATTTTCGGTATGATCTATTTTTTCCTCTTTTTTGCATAAATTAAAATAATATTCGTTATGTGTTCATCGTGTTTTATGTAGAATGTTTTTCAAAAATATTGAAAACATAAAACCCACAAAATTCTACAAATAATTCTTATAAGTTCAATCCTATTTAATCTAATTGGATCGAATTGTTCTTGATTCGACTGGGTAAAACCAACAACATTGAATATACACGTGGCAGTGTAATTAAAAAAAATACTATAAACTTGTAGCATACAGCATATGTATACAGTGCATGTTTTTATTTTTCATTTTTAATTTATAATACTAGCTTATAGAGTAAATAGCAAATTAATTCCCTATGTTATTTTAAATAGGCAATTTAACTCCCTGTGATAAATAAAAAGGCGAGATACCTCCCTGTGATATTTTAAATAAGCAATTTAACTCCCTGTGATAAGAAAAATAGCAAAATACCTCCCTCTGTATTTATAAAAGAAGCACATTGCTTCCTCTAAATTGCTCATTGATTTATATTACAGGGAGTTAAATTGCTCATTATTTCATTTCACGGGGAGGTATATTGCCTTTATATCACAACGAGGTAAATTGCTCATTATTTCATTTCACAGGGAGTTAAATTGCCTATTTTTATTTCACAGGGAGGTAAATTGCCCATTAAACATATCACAGAGAGTTAACTTGCAAAAAATTTTAATTTATAATACTAGCTTATATATATATATATATATATATATATATATATATATATATATATATATATATATATATGTTGCTTGTACTTTGCACCCCCGAAACATGGAAAATAGGCACTTTGCACCTTTAAAATATGAAAAATACAGCACTTTGCACCCTCTTTTATTTTCAAGCAAAAAGTTAAGAGCAAAATAGATAATTCAATTATAAATCTTTGGCACTTTGTACCCCCAAAACTTCATAAATTGGCAATTCCCAAAATAGAATTAGCGCTTATCACCCTCGATTAAGAACAAATCAGCAACTTGCACCCCCGAAACACAATTGATTTAACCGAATTTCGTTAGGTTCAATCAATATTATCAAATTAGATTTGAGGGCAGATTAAGTTACTCAGGATGGTGCGATACAAGAAAAAGTAAAGTAAGAACAATGATAATAACGTAGAATTAATATAGAGCAAAAGCTATTTTATTAGAGTAAAGATATTACAATCCTCATGACAAAGTCTGTCCCCCCTTTTATTATAATGAAGGGTCCAACTTATATAGTAAACATAATCCTAGTCTTAGTAGTATCCTACAAGCATTAGGGAACTTGCATGGCTTAACAAGCATTCGGGTTCTTCTGCTAGATCGATAAGATATGAATCGCGGGTCGGGTCGAGTTATGTTTCTCGATCTGCTTTTACTAACCAAGGGGATTGGAACGACCGTGACGAGCTCGAAGAGTCGAATACTGATTTATATGTAAAATAGCCCCCATCAGTACTCCCCCACTTCTTGAGCGTAAGTGAAGCTGAAGCTCAGATAAGTAGATATTGCCTCAAGGTAGATAAAGGGCTTTTATTATTTTGTGCTTCGGATATGCCTCATTAAAAATCTAGTTCGGAAAAACACAGTGGGATAAAAATCGAGCCAGGGAAAAAGAGTGCACATCTTAGAAACCTCAAAATGATAAATTGTTACGAATAAAGAACATTGGTAATGATGAAGCTCGAAGAAGTAGATATCAATCGGAATGTCCCTCATCAATACTCCCTCATTTCTCGAGTGCAAGTGTAGTTGAAGCTCGTAGAAGTAAACCGAGCGGAGGTGCTGATCGACCTCGAAATTGGGATGCGTCGGATATACCTCATTAAAAACCTAGCTCGGAAAAACCCTGTGGGATAAAAACCTAGCAAGGAAAAAAGAGTATACATCCATGAGAGACGCTTAATAAAATCATATGCTTTTGAACTGGAAAGCCACTTCTTCAAAGTTGAGTGGTCCAATATGCCATTTATCCTTTTATATTAAATCTTTTTCGAGCAACGAATTATATCAACAGATATTACCCATACTATTATACATTTTCGAGCACTGAGTTTATACCAAATGAATGGTTTTACTCAAATTTTCCATTAAGCCTTTTTCGAGCATAGAGTCATATCAACGGATTTCACTCTTGCTTTTAGACATTTCCGAGCAAAGGGTTAAAAAAAGAGATTTTACTCAAACGGTTTTATTTCGTAAGTCTTTTCCGAGCCAAGAGTCGTAGCAACAGCTTTTAGTCTTGGTCAAGACAATTTGATAATAAATTCAGTTAAAAGGTTTTCTGATCGACAATTTATGCTCATAAATCGCAATTTTTACTAGTTTAAGGGTTTTATCCCATTAGAGATTGTAGATTATAGATCCTAGATCGAGCTTTATCGATCAACGATTTATGCTCAATATTTCAATCCAAGAGTACATATCCGTTGAATCCATTCCGCATCATTTGCGTCGTATAAAGTGTTGATGTGTACTTCAGCTAGAATCGATCGATAATGATGAGGATTGATCAAGGTTGAGACGCTCCAGATCGAGATTGAAATGCTCTAGATCAATATTGATCAGGTCGAAGAATCCGACCAGGCTAAATACGAAATAGCAGCCAAGCGCTAGCGAAAGTGTATCTGTAGCTCGGAGAAGTAAAATTATGCCTTTGAATGGCTTCCTGATGTATATCGAACATGCCTCGTTAAAAACCTTGCATGGAAAAACCCATTGGGATAAAAACTGACCAAGGCAAAAAGAGTACATATCCTTCGTGATATTAGGTTTGTCAATGCATGGCTATTGTGTCGTATCGATCTCTGAGTATAGCATAATTTCTTCAATGGTTGAATTTGCAATTCTCCATAACCATAATCACCAGGGAGATCGGAGCAGTCAAAAATCCCACACAGTAATTCTTCGATCCTTTTAAACCAAAATGTCGATCTCATAAATGAACCAAGATCTTTACATCCCGAATGGTGTCAAGATCGAACAGAATACAGGAAGCGCATAATAGAGGCATGACAGCTCATATTTTGATCAATACCAATTTTTAGAAGATTTTCCAGACTAGTTAGCCTTATAGTGGTAATAGTGTAGATTTGTATAAGACTTAGGATTCCTAATCGATCTTTAGAGATCGAGCATGAATGTAACTGTCTTTTAGTAATCTTTGTACATCCTCTCATTCTTAATAAAGTGTTTGCTTCTGCACTCCCCTTTGTCTTCGTTTCCTTTGAATGAACTAGATAGTTGTTGACTGATCATATAAGAGACTTATTCATCCAAATCATCCGTTTCATCAGTTCGTAGTGATGAAGGTTGATTGATTATTGCCGGTCTCATACAAATTATCTTGTTTAACTCAAAATCCATACCAATTTAATGGTCAGAGCTTTAATTTTGTAGTCCTTGTATATCGCTGAGTGTATACCTAACTAACGGTTTTACTCAAATTAATAAAAATTTGGATGGTAAACCAAGTATCGGTTTTAACCCTTTGTACATCGTAGATCGTAGATCGAAGATCGAAGATTGTAGATCGAGCTTTACCGATTGATGGTTTATGCTCATAAAATTAGAATTTTTACGAGAGATTTGCATTTGTGGTACCAAACAATATAGTGATTCAAACTTGTGGTCCCACAGAAAATGAGGTTGATCAATTTGGTACCGCAATTTAAGAAATTGAATCACATTTGGTACTTCCGTTAAAATTTGCCGTTAACTGCTAACGTGGCAGTTAAGTTTAATAGCAGAATTGACACCATTACTTATATTGACTGACAATTATACCCCTAACTTTTCAAGTTGTCAAAATAACCCCATATCTTCAAATTTACTGATAATTTTAGTCCATATTGTTGCCAAATTTCAAAATTGGCTCGAATAAAACACTTGCGGACCAATTTAGAGATTTAACTTAGTATATTTACATATGTATTTAACTAATTTAATGTATAAATAATATTAACAAACCAAATAATACATGAACACAAATTCGATAAATATAATTAAATCTAAAAATTTTATAATGATATGAATATATATAATATTTATTAAAAAATAAATTATATATTATTAATAAAATAATTATAAATTTATATATATATATAAAAAAAAACCTTTCTTTTACCCCCCCCAACCAACCCACCCCCCAACCAACCCCCCACCCCAACCCAAATCCCAGGCCGCCGGCGGCCTGGGTTCGTCCGGCCCAGGCCGTGGCGGCCGGCCTGGGATCGGAGGAGATCCCAGGCCTGGGACCTTCGATCTCCTCCGACCCCAGGCCGTCGCGGCCTGGGACGAGCGATCCCAGGCCGACGGCGGCCTGGGCCGGACGAACCCAGGCCACCGGCGACATGGGATTTGGGTTGGGGGTGGGTTGGCTGGGGGGTAGAAGAAAGGTTTTTTTTATATATATAAATTTATAATTATTTTATTAATAATATATAATTTATTTTTTAATAAATATTATATATATTCATATCATTATAAAAATTTCAGATTTAATTAATAATTTATCGAATTTGTGTTCATATATTATTTGATTTTTTAATATTATTTATAAATTAAATTAGTTAAATACATACGTAAATATATTAAGTTAAATCTCTAAATTGGTCCGCAAGTGTTTTATTCGAGCCAATTTTGAAATTGGGCAACAATGTGGACTAAAATTATCAGTAAATTTGAAGATATGGGGTTATTTTGAGAACTTGAAAAGTTAGGGGTATAATTGTCAGTCAATATAAGTAATGGTGTCAATTCTGCAATTAAACTTAACTGCCACGTCAGAAGTTTACGGCCAATTTTAACGGAAGTAGCAAATGTGATTCAATTTCTTAAATTGCGGTACCAAATTGATCAACCTCATTTTTTGTGGTACCACAAGTTAGAATCACTATATTGTTTGGTACCACAAATGCAAATCTCTCGAATTTTTACCAACATAATGGCTTTGTTCCTTTATCTATCATAGATCGTTGATCGCAGATCGAGCTTTATCAATCGACGGGTTTATGCTTAATATGTACTTGGGGGAGTTTTACCAAATTAATGGTTTTACTCAATATTTTTCGATCAAGAGTTTAATGGATTTACTCATTATTTTCGATCAAATGTTTATACCAAATTAATGGTTTTACTCTTTACTTTCGATCAAGAGTTTATACCAAATTAATGTTTTACTCTTTATTTTCGATCAAGAGTTTATACCAAATTAATGGTTTTACCCTTTACTTTCGATCAAGAGTTTATACCAAATTAATGGTTTTACTCATATTTTCGATTTAAGAGTTTATACCAATTTAATGGTTTTACTCTTTACCTTCGATCAAGAGTTTATACCAAATTAATGGTTTTACTCATATTTTCGATTTAAGAGTTTATACCAATTTAAAGGTTTTACTCTTTACCTTCGATTTAAGAGTTTATACCAAATTAATGGTTTTACTCAATATTTCTGATCAAGAGTTTATACCAAATTAATGGTTTTACTCTTTACTTTTAATTTTAAGAGTTTATACCAAATTAATGATTTTACTCATATTTTCGATTTAAGAGTTTATACCAATTTAATGGTTTTACTCTTTACATTCGATCAAGAATTTATACCAAATTAATGATTTTACTCATATTTTCGATTTAAGGGTTTATACCAATTTAATGGTTTTACTCTTTACATTCGATTTAAGAGTTTAAACCAAATTAATGGTTTTACTCAATATTTTTGATCAAAAGTTTATACCAAATTAATGATTTTACTTTCGATTTTAAGAGTTTATACCAAATTAATGGTTTTACTTTCGATTTTAAGAGTTTATACCAAATTAATGGTTTTACTCATATTTTAGCTTTAAGAGTTTATATCAATTTAATGGTTTTACTCTTTACATTCGATCAAGAGTTTATACCAAATTAATGGTTTTACTCATATTTTCGATTTAAGAGTGTATACCAATTTAATGGTTTTACTCTTTACTTTCAATCAAGAGTTTATACCAAATTAATGGTTCTACTCATTATTTTCGACTTAAGAGTTTATACCAAATTAATGGTTTTACTCTTTACTTTCGATTTAAGAGTTTAAACCAAATTAAGGGTTTTACTCTTTATTTTTGATTTAAGAGTTTATATCAAATTAATGGTTTTGCTCATTATTTTCGATTTAAGAGTTTATACCAAATTAATTGTTTTACTCTTTATTTCGATTTAAGAGTTTATACCAAATTAATGGTTTTACTCATTATTTTCGACTTAAGAGTTTATACCAAATTAATGGTTTTACTCTTTACTTTCGATTTAAGAGTTTATACCAAGTTAAGGGTTTTACTCTTTATTTTCGATTTAAGAGTTTATACCAAATTAATGGTTTTACTCATTATTTTCGATTTAAGAGTTTATATCAAATTAATGGTTTTACTCATTATTTTTTACTTAAGGGTTTGTACCAAATTAATGGTTTAACTCTTTACTTTCGATTTAAGAGTTTATACCAAATTAATGGTTTTACTCATTATTTTCGACTCAAGGGTTTATATCAAATTAATGATTTTACTTCTTTACTCTTTCTTCAATTTCGAGCAAGCAGATAACTTAATCTCAATCAATCCATTGTCAACAACTATCTCATATAAAAGCAACCAAGAAGCGGCCACCTTAAATCTCGCAATGCATAAGAATGAAAACCCCTTTATTCACAAGTAAACCACGCAGATAGCTAAAATTAATTATTATCAATCAATAGAATATTACAATAGCAAGCAAGTAGCTGAATAATGATCTCACAATTTCAAAGCCAAGCAACCAGCACTAAGTAATTCTCCATATAGCAACATATGGAGTTAATCAAATTAATTCAAGCCATCAGCGAATCGAATAACGAGCAGCTCAATTAATTAAAGTTTCTCCACCAACAGACATCTAAATCTCAATTAATTAACCAGGCAGCTCTCTGTTTGTTTGCTGCTGATCACGATAGCTACTCGGAGAAGATGAGCAATTGCCCAATTTAGTTCATTATTGCAATTTCACCGAACATATCAATAATCTAAACATCAAATCAGGCAAATCATCCAAATTAAGGATTCTAACAACCATAATTGAAAGTATAGGAACCAAAATCAGCCCAAATTAAGAATTTGAACGGCTTGTAATCGGATTGGAAGTTGTTGCTAAATTGGGCCGAACTAGAACCAATTAATGTGAGACCAATAGACCACACTTACTAGTCGAGGAAAAGGAGAAGAAACCATCTCCAAAATTAAGCCCAAACTCGATGGAATTCGCGGCCGGAGTTTGTTCTTGACGGCCCGAAGCTCCGAAACATCAATTAATTATGGCAAACCTAAATTAGGCAATCAAGGAGTGATTTTCAATCAGCAGGGAGCGGAAATCTGCCAGCCCGAATTTGTGCTTCACAGCCCGAATTAAATACTTAATGAATAGACTGCTGGATTGTGAAGTTAGCTTCGTAGATGATTAATAACTGATGCAAGGAGATGAAAATTGAAAGCAATCAACTAAGACAGCCAAAAATTGATGAATCAAAAATTGGGGATCGGTATCCTCCTTCGTCCCAATTTTAAATCTTCTGAAATCGAGTTGAGTAATGCGAAATCGGAGTCTCGAATGGTGATTAAGAATTACAAGGAGCAGAATCACGAAGCCAATTTGAAGCAATGCCGTAAATTCGAAGAATCATGAAGAGGCCGAATTTGGTGAAACAGCAAAGGTATAATCGCACATAGTATGAGGAGAGAGGTGATCTTTTTCCTTGGATCGACCATATTTCGTTCGAGCAATTAACTTTGCCCCTCGGTGGGCGCCAACTGATTTAACCGAATTTCGTTAGGTTCAATCAATATTATCGAATTAGATTGAGGACAAATTAAGTTACTCAAGATGGTGCGATACAAAAAAAAAGTAAAGTAAGAACAATGATAATAACGTAGAATTAATATAGAGCAAAAACTATTTTATTAAAGATATTGTAATCCTCATGACAAAGTCTGTCCCCCCTTTATTATAATGAAGGGTCCAACTTATATAGTAAACATAATCCTAGCCCTAGTAGTAATCCTACAAGCATTAGGGAACTTGCATGGCCCAACAAGCATTCGGGTTCTTCTGCTAGATTGATAAGATATGAATCGCGGGTCGGGTCGAGTTCTATTTCTCGATCTGCTTTTACTAACCAAGGGGATCGAAACTACCATGACGAGCTCGAAGAGTCGAATACTGATTTATATGTAAAATAGCCCCCATCAACAATAAATGGACACTTTGCACCCCGAATCATAAAATTAACACTTAACACCCTCAAATTAAATAATAATAAAAAATTCAAACCCCTCATCATTTTCTCCAGCAAAATTGACCGTCGGGGTGAAAAAATCTAAGGCAAAGTTGAACTTACCAATTTTTACCCATTCAATTGTTGTGCATAGCACGTTTAATTTGTACAAGCTATAATTCATGGCTTTTTAATTTGTTATATGATGTAATCAATCCAAATTCATGGTATTTAGTTTGTATATATGTATATAAATGTAAGTTGTTCAATCGGATCGAAAATTTACCTATTTTGCTTTAGAATCTTTTCACCCTGATGGTCAACTTTGCCCGAAAAAATGAGGGTTTTGAATTTTTTAAATTTGAGGGTGTGAAGTGTTAATTATGTGTTTCGGGAGTGCGAGTTGCTGATTTGTCTTAATTCGAGGGTGATAAGTACTTATTTTATTTTGGGGGGTGCAAAGTGCCAATTTCTCAAGTTTGGGGGTGCAAAGTGCCAAATATTGATAATTGAATTACCTATTTTGACCTTGAGTTTTTGCCTGGAAAAATACAAGAGGGTGCAAAGTGCTGCATTTTTCATATTTTAAGGGTGCAAAGTGCTAACTAAGTTTTGGGGGTGCAAAGTGTCTATTTTCCATATTTCAGGGGTACAAAGTGCAAAAAACACTTGTATTTACCGAGACAAAGTTGATTCTCATTGTTTTTAATAATTGGCAAGTATATCTACCATTAATCAGAACTCTTTTTCACTTGCACATGAAAGAAAATAAATCACACATAGTATCCTAGCTCCTATATAAGACAATGAAATAGACAATATTAATTAGCTAAAAACCGAATTTAATTATAAGAGAACAATAATTAAGTAAAACGATTTAATTTCAATTAGATTATGTTGAATCTACGAAAATATTAATTAATTAATTGGAGGGTGTGCAGGCAATGCAAGCAAGCAAGAAAATAGCAGCAGAGAGTCCATCTTCTTCAAGATTTGAAGTGCTCCTCTTGAATTTGTTATTTTTTCCTTTATTGCATTGCACTATCTGCCTTTGCAGCTGTTGTTGATAGCTCTCCTTTCCTTTTGTTCCTTCTTGAGGATTCCTCTTTTTCATGACTTCTTCTACTCGAGACACCGTTTTATTTTTTGTTTTTGTTCTAAAATGAGAGAGATTAAATTAAAGTTGTTTGATATTTTCAGTTGTGGTGAATGGAGACATCCTCTATATATAGCCCACAAAAGAGAGTAAAGTCCTTATTACTTTATTTACTTTTAAATTTTAATAGCTTAGGACCACTCAAAGCAATTCCTTATGTATTCGGTAGGGGGAGGGATTGAGTTCAAATGTTTATTCTTTTTATTTATCGTTCTATTTGCATTGGTTATCCAATTATACAGGGGTAAATACAAAATACTCCCCTATGATATGCTAAACCTGCAAGAAAGTATCCTCTGATATTTTTATTGCGCCAAACTTCTTTCTGTTTTCAAAAACCCTGCAAAAAACACTCAGTTTGTAGAAAATAGGTCGTTTTGGATCGACAAATTTCAAGAAATAATTTTTAAAATATATCAAGTGAAGTTGTAGGGACTAACTTGAAGTATTTTAGAAATGGTTTTTTGAAAAATGTTATTGAGACTAATTGTCCCACATTGGTTGAAAACAATAGTTAAGTCCACCTTATAAGGTCTTGGGCAATTCTCATCTTACAAGCTAGCTTTTGAGGTTGAGTTAGGCCCAAGCCAAGTAAGTGGACTTAGCCCAATCCATGTGGTGAATTCTAATATAGTATCAGAGCCCCAGGTTGAAGTGGGCCACCTCTTTCCGTGATGGACTCTTCCTTGCGCGCATGATGGGATTTATTCTTCACCCACACGGTCTGGAAAATCTGCGTGTTGGGATCCACACGGTCTGGGCAAATCCGCGTGTTGGACTCTTACCCACATGTTCATAATTCGCAAATATTGGGCTTTAATATGTCACGTGTTGGGCTTGTTTCACCCACACATTCAGCCCGCCCACACGTGAAGGGGGATTATTGAGACTAATTGTCCCACATTGGTTGAAAACAATAGTTAAGTCCACCTTATAAGGTCTTGGGCAATCATCACCTTACAAGCTAGCTTTTGAGGTTGAGTTAGGCCCAAACCAAGTAAGTGGACTTAGCCCAATCCATTTGGTGAATTCTAATATGGTATCAGAGCCCCAGGTTGAAGTGGGTCACCTCCTTCCGTGATGGGCTCTTCGTTGCGGGCATGATGGGATTTATTCTTTACCCACACAGTCTGAAAAATCCGCGTGTTGGGATCCACACGGTCTGGGCAAATCCGCGTGTTGGACTCTTACCCACATGTTCATAATTCGCAAATATTGGGCTTTAATATGTCACGTGTTGGGCTTGTTTCACCCACACATTCAGCCCGCCCACACGTGAAGGGGGAGTATTGAGACTAATTGTCCCACATTGGTTGAAAACAATAGTTAAGTCCACCTTATAAGGACTTGGGCAATCCTCACCTTATAAGCTATCTTTTGAGGTTGAGTTAGGCCCAAGCCAAGTAAGTGGACTTAGCCCAATCCATATGGTGAATTCTAATAATTTTGAATCAAAGAGACAAATATTATTGATTTTCCAAGTAATTACTTCGAGAATGATTTAAATATCCCTTAAATTTAAGTAATTTGGTGTAATTATAAGTGTATTCCCGAATATTTCAATGACTATCATCTCATCCCCTAGAAAGGTGGTTAAAAATTGTCGGACCATGTGATTTATTTTTATCATTTTCATATATTTAATTTTATTAAAAGACCAGAGATAGGCATTGATTGCTCCTTTTAGATAAAAAAAAAAAAAAAAAATTTATTAAAAGACCGAACTACCTATATGCCCTTTACGGTAGATCTAGATACATTTATACGGTGATTTTATTAATATTAAATTGTTGGAACATTGTAAACTTTAGCTAAGGCCATATAAATAAGAGTGAATGGTATTTTTGGTCTTCCTTATGGTTAAATTTTTCATTTTCATTTCTCTTAAGTTTTTTGTAGTAGATTGGTCCTTCTTGTCCATGTAGTATAACACATTCTTCCTTTTTAAATATTTTATAACAAATTCGCCCCTCTGATCAATGTAGTGTAATACATTAGTCCCTCTTAATTACAAAATACATCAACTTTCGTCCACTTTAGAATATATTTTGAATTTAAGTGATGTATTTTGTATTGAAGAGGGACTAATGTGTTACACTGCAATGATAAGAGGGACGAATTTGATACAAAAAATTTAAGAGGGCGAATGTGATATACTACATTGATAAGAGAACCAATCTGCTAAAAAAAATTTAAGAGGGATGAAAGTACAAAAGTTAATCCATAAGAGGACCAAAATCGTGATTTACTCTATAAATAAACTTTATGTTATAAAATTGAGCAAAAGACAAAAGCACCCCCTATATTTTGTCTAACTCCCAAAAATCCCCCCGAGTTATTTTAACTACCAAAAACCTTTTGTGTATAATTTTAAATACCATATTCGACCCAAGTAGTATATACTTATAATTTTATTTTTGACTTTTGGTGGAATGACAAGGTTACTCTTATGTGTTTTTTTTTTTAATTTATTTATTCTTTTTGAAAAAATAAGTATATACTACTTGGGTAGATTGTGGTATATAAAATCAAACACATGGAGGTTTTGGGGATTTAAAATGATGCATAGGGATTTGTTTGGGAGTTAAAAAAAAGCATAAGAGTGTTTTTATCTTTCGATGTCAGGGGTAAAATTATCATATCAAAAGCAAAATGTGAACAAATACTTGAAATTTTGGCGTTTGAAACACACTCTCTTTTTTGAGGGTATATTTGACACTTATTTGAAATCATAGGGGGTTTTTTGGGAATTAAAATAACACAGGGGAATTTTTGTAAGTTAGACAAAACATAGGGGTTGTTTTTGTCTTTTGCTCTTATAAAATTACTTGCAGTTGGAAAGTAATTAATTGATGAATCCTTTGCATTCAAATTTGAAACTTTCATGGTTGAACAATGATGAAGAAACTTTATTGACAGCTGTAATTCAAATTAATAGAGTATCAGAAAAGAAGAAGCTACAATTCAAATTTTTCATCCCACCTAATTAATCGAACCATAACCCGCAAGGATGTACGATTCATATATGGAGGAGCCAACAGTTGTGAAATACGGTTGGCTGAAATGGTAGATATCTTGTGAAGGTACTAAATGCAAATGTTGAATATTATGAATGGTTTTTAAAAAAAAAAAAAAAAATTGATCTTGTGAAGCAAATAGGGAAAAAAATGGTTATGATAAAAAGTTAATGAAACATTTGCGGAAGGTGCTTTTGTGTTGAATGTGGATGTTTTCCACTTGATACCAATGAAATATGAGAAATATGCACTTTGCATCTTGAAAATTTATATTTAGCACTTTGCGCTTTTGAAATATGAAAAATGGAGCACTTTGCATCTTTTTTTATTTTCAGGCAAAAACTCGAGGACAAAATAGGTAATTCAATTGTAAATCTTTGGCACTTTGTACCCTCAAGACTTGAGAAATTGGCACTTTGCACCCTCAAAATAAAATTAGCACTTAACACTCTCTAATTAAGAACAAATCAACAACTTGCTCCCCGAAACACATAAATGGGCAATTTGCACCCCAAAACACAAAATTAACACTTAACACCCTCAAATTAAAAAAAAAACTCAAAAACCTTTTTTTTCCGTCAAAGTTGACCATCGGGGTGGAAAAAATCTAAGGCAAAAAATAACTAAATAAAGTACAATTAAACTTCTTGAAGACCCATTATTTATTTCAAAATATCAAAGACCATAAAAAATTACATATTTTTGCCTTAAATTTTTTCCCACCAATGGTCAACTTTGTTGGAAAAAATAAGGGATTTGAGAGTGTTAAGTGTTAATTTTGTGTTTTGAGGTGCAAAGTGCCACTTATTGTGTTTTAGGGGTGCAAGTTACTGATTTGTTCTTAATTAGAAAGTGTTAACTGCTAATTTTATTTTTGGGGAGCAAAATGTAAAAGATTTACAATTAAATTATCTATTTTTGCCCTTGAGTTTTTGTCTGAAAATAAAAAAGGTGCAAAGTGCTGTATTTTTTTATTCCGAGGATGCAAAGTGCTAAATCTTCGTGATGCAAAGTGCCTATTTTTCATGTTTTGAAGGTGTAAAGTGCAAAAAATCGTTGACTGTTCAACAGTACAGAGATATTTTATTTCACTCATAAAAACGGATTTTTGCAAATTACTTACATTCATGTGTTGGGTCAAATAAATCCACATGTCATTTATGTTACCTACTAGCAAATACGTTATTGTATATTTGTATTCATGTATCCATATGGATTGAACCTATTAGGTGGGCTTCTGAAATTTTTTTTAAAGTAATACGAAAAATATAAAAAAGACCGAATACAAACACAACACCTTTTTTTTTTTTCTTTTTTTTTCTTTTTTATAAAATACCCTGATTATCTGTACAATTTTTTTTATTTGGATTATCTGTACAAATTAACAAACACGACACAAATATTGGATTTGTCTTTTCTTCGTTAATTAATTGTTATATTAAAATAATTATCAACACAGCCGTTTTGCATAATTGGAATCTAATGGATAATCATTGCAATGAATAAATATATGCATAAGATTGAAGTTAAATTTGAACAGCTAATCAGTGTACTTTTGGAATAGGACTGTTCCATACTTTTCATACTATACTATATAATTTTTTGGGTAAATTACAAATACCCTGAATATCCTAAAGTAAGATTTAATTACAAAAATTTCCCAAACGTACTGGGTATTAAGAAAATCTCCATCATGTTTGTCACTTTCTTACAATTAACCCTTATTCCTAAAATGTTCCAATTTTGCTCTTGGAGCTTATTTGCATTGTTTATAATATCTTATAAATTTTAGAATTTCGGTGTTAATTGTTATATCTTGTAAATTATAAAAATGTTAATCATATAATAATTAGCACATAAATTTTAACATTCATAAGACATTACAAACATTACAAATAATACACAAAGACAAAATTAGAACATTTTTGGGGGGACAAGGGGTTAATTGTAAGAAGGTGACAAACCTGATGAATTTTTTTGTAATTCTCAATACGTGAGGGAGATTTTTGTAATTAGACATTACCTGAAGAGGGTATTTGCAATTTGCCCTAATTTTGTACACATTTGATATCAAAATTCTTTCTAAAAATACATGTTTGAAACAATAATAAGGTGGCTCATGAAAAATTTAGTTTTTCAAATTTTTGTAGGTAAAATTAAATTTATCAAGGACCTTATATAGAATCAAATACTCCCTCCGTTCCATTGTTTTTGCTCTTATTTTTTTTTTTGGGATGTTCCAAAATATAACTCTCTTTATCTCTCAAAGAATAACAAATAATTACTTTTTTAACAAATTATCTAAAACTTCGTGCCAAACCTAAAGGGAGCAAAAACTTTGGGACGAAGAGAAATATGTTTTACAAAAAGTTTGATATCAAATGTGTATAATCAGGGCCGGCCCAAGGGTTTTGGGGGCCCTAGGCAAAATAAGAAAATTGGGCCCTTATATAATTTATTTTTTTATGTAAAATTTATTTTTCTTGTTCTTTTAGATGCAAAAGTGTTTATTAAATCTTCATATTCTAATTTTTTCTAACATATCTTCTTCTATAGACAAAATAACTAAGTCACTTAATATTTCTTGTGTCATTGTCGAACGTAAACATCTTTTTATTAATTTTAATTTGAAAAAACTTCTTTCAGCAGAAGCCACTGTTACAGCTATAGTGAATATAATTCTATAACAAATATATGTATTTGGATAAGAACTAATCAAATTTATATGATTAAATATAAGATTAAATAAATCAACTAGTTTGTCTATTTGGGTAGGAATAACTTTTGATAGTACTTTTAGTTCATAATACAAATAGGAACAAAAGTATTAATTTAAAATCAATGTTTTGATATTTTATTACATAATTTTTACTAATAAAATATATTTGTTATATAGTCGATTGTAAATATGTTTTAATTATTTTCAGTTTTGAAAGCTTCTTTTAACATAAACAAAGATTTTGGAAAATACTGTTTTATAACAAAATCAAACAAAAACATCGATTGATTTGATCAAGTCATAGTATAGAAATAATTTTTAATAAAAATATAATTTTACAATAAAAAAAGGTTCAATAATTTGTATTAATGAATAAACAAATACATATTCATGTATGAAAAATAAAATTATACTTATGTACTAAGATAAAATTATTAATTTTTTTAAATAATTATATTTATGTACTAAGATAAAATTATTAATGTTTTTTAATTTAAAAAACATTAATAATTTTATCTTAGTACATAAATATAATTTCTTTTCATACATGAATATGTATTATAAAAAAAATTAAATTATATAAAACTTGGAGCCCCCAAAAGTGGGGGCCCTAGGCCTTTGCCTAACTTGCCTATAGGCAAAGCCGGGCCTGTGTATAATAAAATTAAATTTTATATTGAAAGTGTAATTCTCTGATCACTACAACAAAACATATTTTTCTAACATTGAAATGCTATCTAAATTTATAACAAATACATCTATTTAAACCAATAATTTCAATATTGTTGTAGATTAGTTTAGTCCCATCTTCTTGTACAGTCAGTGGCGGAGCCAGAAACTTTTTTCACCGGGATCCTTATAAATTTATGAGTATTATTTAAAATATTAAAAAGAAAATATGACCAAACTAATTCAAACTCAAAATAAATTAAATGGAATGAAAACTTCTTCTTTACAAATGTACATGTCGATTTGTCATAGACTGAAATCATTGCATGATTGAATCATCTGTAACGATATCAAATACATCTTTCTCTATATAAGTAATCATAGAGTCATTTAACCATTCATTTCCCATCTGATTCCTCAGTCGATTTTTTATATATTTCATAGCAGAAAACGCTCTCTCCATAGACGTTGTAGCAACTGGCAAAATCATTGTCAATAAGTAAAAATACAAGAGATACACAATGTTCCTCTTTGTTTCAACTAATTTTCTAGCAAGATTACCAATTCCTTTTAATTTTGAGAACTCTTCATCTGACCGCATGTCGACAATGTAATTTTCAAGTTGCATATCAAGTGCTTAGATATCCACATTAGTGTTATAGTATGATTCAAATTACAAAATAAAAATAAAATATTAGAGTTTGAGGTAATGTCCACTTTGTAACTCTTAAAATTTATCAAACTCTAATAAACATGGACCCTTTTTATTTAAAAAATTAATTTTAATTGAGGATCCACTAAAAAAAATTATAAATTATGTTATAGTTGAACATAAATATAACATATATATACGATACCCTTGGGACCAAAATTTCAGACCAAAATTTCAGGGCTCCGCCGGTGTGTACAGTACAATCATATTTTCGGAAAATTAAGAATAAAAAATATATGCATGTGCAGATGCATGTGAACATGTTCCCTTTCATCATGATCTCTACCTCGTCCTACGCTATAAGTTCAAGTCCTTAGTCGGTCCTTCATTTCTATAGATTCATGATCAGAACCATTTATGATGGAAAATATTTGACTAAAACCAGGTGTACTAATTTTTTTCTTGACCTTCTTGTTAATAATGTATCACAACACTAATATTTAAATCGAACTAAGACTGGACTGCTCTTCTTCAATCTACATCAACATGCTTCATTATGATCAAATTTGGTCCATATTATTCGATATATATCAAATATGCTTTTATTCGACATATAACAAATCTGCTCTGTTATGACCAAATATTATCTATATTATCGAGCTAAATTGACCTAGGTACCTTCGATCATTCCCTTCGACCTTCGAGCATAGCTATTCGACCTATGAGCAAAGTTATTCGATCAGTCCATTCGATCGACCTATGAGCATAGTTGTTCGATCGGCTCATCCGATAAGTACTCCGCATTTGTTACTTTTAAAGGTACATTCTGTTTGACTTAACTACAACTTTTATTTTGCAATGCTTTGAATTGATCTTACTTAGGCATTGGAGGGTTAGCGCCGGGTTCACTGGCACTACCTAACGAGTTTCTTTGGGCACAGAGTTATGAACCTTGAAGTGGAGTCCAGCTCGATCTGATTGGCCTAAGATTCCATACTGTGGAGCGAAAAATATTATTATGTGACACATTGAACGAGGACCAGCACTTAGACCAAAATTCCCAACATCAATTATGTTTGATTATATTAAAGGCCGTAACCCAACTTTAAATGTGTTTATATAGCATCAATTGAACAAGATGCATAAAGATTCCTCAAAAAACACTCTGTATCTTTTCAAATAAAAAACTTACTATGTTAACATGTCAAATGAAGTGCGTATTACTCGCTCTACTTGAAAGAAATTATGATTGATTATATTACCCGTCGTAACCTAACTTTAAATGTGTTTATATATCACTAATTGTGTAAAATGCAAAATTTTAATTTTGTCATTCTAATTGGTAGGAAATTCATTGTATTTTTTATTAACAAACTTTGTGTTAACAAGTCGAATATATTTTTCTTCCTGTAAATGCAGTGTGTTTTAGTCTCTTTAAATCCGACTATTCTTCAAGATTTGCATGTGAGGTGACAAATATAACCCTAAATGTAATTCTTTCGTTGAAATAAAATGTGAAACACCATTATTCACATAAAAAATGACAAAATCCCTATATAAACTTTAACAATACCCCCGCGCTATTCTCTTAAAATAATAGCAAAATGTGACCAGCTCGTTGAATAAGCTAATAAAATGTTAACAAATGAGAATTTTGTTAAATAAAAAATAAATTTTCTGCTTACTCATTACAAAGAAGATATATTTTCATTTTACACATCAATAATTATGTAATACAAAGCATTAATTTGTGACTAAACTTATCTTTTCTAGAATTAATCATGCATGAAATTTTCTTATAGTGAAATTGAGATAAGAGAACAACATTTTGTAGGTGCATGAATCGTGAAACAGTAAGTGAGACAACATACATAACTAAGTGTTTGTTGCAATTGAAACGGACAAAGGCATGGGGTTAAGAGTACATCATCCCATTATTCTTGGCATGAAGGGCCATAATTTTAGAAAATGGAGTGTTGGCAATCCCAACAACAAGCCCTATGTTATGATTTGACTATAATAAAATTTGATGTAGACTTCCTTGGACTATAGCCCTACAATTTGACAATGTATATTTTTTTTCGAGTAAGAAGCATTTTTGTCCTCTTATGGATTAACTTTTGTACTTTCGTCCCTCTTAAGTTTTTTATAGCAGATTGATCCGTCCCTCTTAAACTTTGGTATCAAATTCGCCCCTCTTATCAATTTAGTATAATACATAAGTCCCTTTGAAATAAAAAAATACATCACTTAAATTCAAATTATATTTTTAAGTGGACGAAAGTTGATGTATTTTATATTTAAGAGGGACTAATGCATTACACTACATTGAGAAGAGGGACAAATTTGTTACAAAAAATTTAAGAATGTGTATAAGATGGACGAATGTGATACATTACATCGATAAGATGAATCAATCTGCTATAAAATATTTAAGAGGGACGAAAATAAAAAATTTGGACACATAATGACCAAAAATGTTATTCACTCATTTTTTTCTAATGAAATTATTCATTTTTAAACCGATACATTATTGTTGTGACAACTAAAAACAACTGAGCATTAGATGGATGCTAGTCGTCATAAACTTTGTTGTTAGCTGAAAATTAAGGATTATTATGTACACAACTTATTTTCAATTTTTCTAAATACATCCATGTCTGCCAAATTATTTTCTAAATTTTTGGTGGGGATAATTGCACTTGTGGTATCAAATTATATGTTAATACTTATTTGTGGTATTATAAAAATTGAGGCTAACACATTTGATACCACAATTTAAGAAATTAATCACTTTTGTTACCAACTTTAAAAATGAACGTTAATTGATTAAGTGGCAGTTAAGTGTTATTACAAAATTGATACTATTACTTATGTTGATCGACTAACAATTCTACCACATAATATTTCAAGTTATCAAAATAACCTTACATCTTCAAATTTACTGACATTTTTAGTCCACATTGTTGCCATATTCCAAAATTGACTCGAATAAAACATATGCGGACCAATTTAGAAATTTTACTTACTATATTTACATAATTTAGTTTTATGAATAATATTAACAGACCAAATAATACTTTAATATAAATTTGAGAAAATATTAATTAAACCTAAACTTAATTTATATAATAATATTAATATAATTATATTTATTAAAAATGGTGATATACACTCAGACCCTCTAATTCTTAGTCCTATTTCAAGGAACCCCCTGTAGTTTTAAAAATTATAAGGACATCCCTTACAAGGTGTTTTTTGTAAACAATTTTATTAGTTGTAGGGGGTGTCCTTGTAAGACTTGTTAAACCATAAGGAGTGTCCTTGTAATTTCTAAAACTATAGAAAATTCCTTATAATATGACTAAACCTCAAGGAATCTGAGTGTAAATCACCTTATTAAAAAATAAAATTATATATTATTAATAAAACAATTATAACCCATCCCTACCCCCAATTCCATCCCCACATCCCCTAACCCCCTCCCCCCCAAAAAAAAAAAATCTCAGACGTGTCCACATTAGGAGTGTTACTAAATCTATAGGAATCTTGTCTTACAATAGAAGGAGAGGTGATGTGGATGATTCAAGAATAGAAGTTGAATCTAAAAAAAAAAAAAGAATTAATTAGATATGTACATAGATTTTAATTTTTTATAAAAAAATTTGGTATACCACATGTCTTATCATTAGAGTGTTACTAAATCTCAAAAACATGTCTTAACAAAAACACACGTACACTATATATTACACTTGTCACTTGTCATGTATTTAATTTATTTTCGGCTAAATCCAACTTGAATAAGAATTACCTTTCTATTATTGGTATCGTAATTGCTTATTTATTGAAATAGGATTTTTTGAATTTTAGGGGAAGAGATCTACTCACAATTTATATATATACATTAATTTAGGGATTTTAAATGTTTAGTGGAAGAGATCGATCCAAATGTAGATAAAATTTAAAAATATAATTAATCAGTAATAGTTGACATTTGAAGTTTGAACTATGCGTAGGCTTTTCGTGTGATTTAAAACTTAATTAATTATATAGTTTTTTTTTAGATTTACCTTTTGTTTCTGCTGCATATAATTAATCATGATATTTTCCATAAGATTTCTAAATTTACCACAAATAAGAATGTAATAAGTTGTCAAATCACGCCAACTGATACAATACAAACACATAAAATGTATTGTAATAAAATCGTTTTTTGTGTGACATTGCATACTGGATACACTCGTGTTTTCTTTTAATTAAAAAATTGAAACATCGACTGGATTCTCATTTTTTTAAATTATAATTATTTTGTTAATAATATATAACTTTATTTTTTAACAAATTTAAAATATATTAATATTATTATATAAATTTTAGATTTAATTAATATTTTATCGAATTTATGTTAAAGTATTATTTGGTCTGTTAATATTATTTATAAAACTATATTAGTTAAATAAATATGTAAATATAATAAGTAAAATTTTTAAATTGGTCCACATGTGTCTTATTCGAGCCAATTTTGAAATTGGACAACGATGTAGACTAAAATTGTTAGTAAATTTGAAAATGTGGAGTTATTTTGACAATCTGACATGCTATGGGGTAGAATTGTTAGTCAACATAAGTAATGATATCAATTTTGCTATAACACTTAATTGTCACATCCAAGGGCGGATCCAGGAATTAGAAGTCGAGGGGGCCGAAACATAGCATCAGTAGAAGTAACTCAATAATCAATATATTTTATTTATATAAGTACACGAACATAAAACTATCTATAAAATATACTATCACAATATTGAATATAAAAATACTTTTTATTTAAAAAATTCAGAATTATCACGACATTTTTCGTATCATAAAATTAGTTATAATAAAATCAATATCAAATTCGCAACAATTCTCGTTCTCAATGTAAATAATTAAATTATTCATAAAACATCGATCCTATATCTTGTTTCTATGCCTATTTTCACAAGTTTCATTACTTTATAACAATTAAGCTAACATCATTCTACTTGTACTATTACTAAAGTTCTACACAATACATACAAATAATTGAGTGAATTAATTACAATTTAATGAATACCATCACGAGTAACTTTTTTTTAGCTATCAAGCGAGAGGAATTCATAAGGGATACATCCCAAGAGGAGTTACAGAATTCTTGCTTGTTTAAAATTAGATACAGAATCTCAAGCGAGAGGAAGTCAAATCGTAGGTACACTTCGTACCTACAATTTTTAACTAAGTCAAATATAATTCAAGTACTCAAGTATAACTAAATTAGATTAAATTAATATTAATATGATATTATTTAAAATTATTTTTTCTATTTTTTAAAGCAATTTAATATTTTTATATTTATTCAAAATTTAAATATTTAATAATATGATAATTTATATAATATTTTCATGAATTTTGTCAAAATTTAGTCATTAAATGTTAATTAATTTAGCCAAATGCGTGTTTTTCACAATATCTATTAATACCCATTTATGAAACCATTAAAAACGCATATAAATGTTTAAAAGCTCAACCCAAACCCGGATCCATCAACAATAATATATATATATATATATATATATATATATATATATATATATATATATATATATATATATATATATATATATATATATATATATATATATATTTTGAGAAAACCATGAAAGATATATTAATCATGGAAGTCAGAAAATACAATATTAGAGATAAAACTAGGGAGAACAGATCCATTATAAGAAGACTTAATTCCTAACTTGGCTAAGGCATGAGCTGCTTGATTTCCCTTTCGGTAAACATGTTGAGCACGAAAAGAGACAAAGTGCGAAGAAAGGAAGCGGATTTTGTTCAGAATTGGTCGAATGGTGTTGTTCGTCGGATAGCTAGCTTCAATACCATCAATGACCGTTTTGCAATCACCTTCAAGTATGATGTCACTCCAAGCTTTTTCTATGCCAAAATTAAGTGCAATCTTGGCTGCATAGGCTTCCGTGGCCTCAGGTTCAAGTGGCAAAGCGATCCGGCAAACCTTCCAACCAAGACAAAATCCAGTAGAGTTCCGAGCTAGTAATCCGACACCAAAAGAGTTGTTAATTCTGTCGATGGCAGCATCACAATTAATTTTGATGGTGGATCCTCCAGGAGCAGTCCATGTTGTGGCATTTCTGGGATTAGGAGCATGATTCAAGCTTTGATTAGCAATACGGAAATGTTGGCAGAAGTCGCTAGCAAAGATATAAACCTCGTGCGGCTTCCTATCACTCTCTTCCCATCTTCTCCTATTACGGAAGAACCACAAAAACCAACAAAAAGTTGCAGCAAGACATAGGTCTTCCTCCTCAAGAACTTCTGAAAGGCGCATAAACCAACAAGTAAACTTCTCATCATTTGAATTGTAAGCCGAAAAGGGGAGACTAGAGGCTGCCCAGGCTTGTCGAGCAAAGGTACACGTGGTTAGAACATGCATGATTGATTCTGTCAATCAGTGTTTTTAAAACCGGACCGGTCATTGAACCGAAAACTCTAATGAATGTTATTCCAATTAAAATATATAAATGTAATCCTATTAAATGTTAAACAAGAGTTCAAATAAATAATAATAACAAAAAAAAATATAATTTAAAAAAAAAATTAAGTGAACCACTGGTTCACTGGTTTTACCGGTTTTGGGGATGGTTTTACCGGTTCACACTGATTAATTTGAGGACTGGTTTTTAGGGGTAAATCGGACCGCATTGGGGACCGGTTAGCGGTTGAACCGATCCAACTGGCCGGTCCGGTCCAGTCCAGTTTTCAAAACACTGGAGTCAATACCGCGCAAGACGCGGTGTTTGGGGGCACAAAGGCTGAGACTTCTACTGATAACAAGCACCGATTTGTTTTATGTAAATCCTTAAAAGGTTTAGGTTTATGTAATTCTTGTATATATTTGAGGAAGAAATTGTATCTATTTTGTTTGCATGTAAAGAAAAAAAGTTTTTTTTTTTAATTATTATATGAGATTTCGATACTTAGTTCTATTATTTAATTAGGTTCTTATTATTAATATATTTATGCAAGAAATTATATCTATTTGATTTGTTTTATCTCAATTTTGTTACTGTATTGCTCCTACATATTATCCTGGTTCTTCGTCGTATAAAATAGCCTTTACTGTAGCCTAATGTCATGTCGGCGTAATAAATATTGGTTTTTTAAGTTTGAATACCTAAACGGTGGCTATTTCTATTGTGCAAGTAATATTGGTTGGATTTGTCCATTTTTTTACAGGTTTTTTTTGGATGATGAGATTCCATTGATACAGAGCTAATTCCAGTAGAGGAATTGAACCTACGAATTTGCGAAATTGTACTGAATCATAATTATTATTCAATAGATTTTTGTTTGCATAACATTAATTTAATATTTATTTGACTGTATTTAATTGTTTTTACAATACTATATTTGAAATTGAATTTTTTTTGTCAGAAACATTGATTTAACCGAATTTCATGTAGTTCAATTAAATCAATGATATTTATACGAGGTTAGATTACATTCGGATTAGTGGGCTTAGTTACTTTATTCCAGATGGATCAACTCAAAGATAAAAAATACGTAACGAAGGTAGGATGTAAAGATGAATAACGTAAAGATGAATAACTATAGCAAAAGCTCTTGTATTTGATTAATCTCAGATTACAAAGTATGTAGGCGTCTGATGTTATTATCGTGTGCCCTAATACAATACAAGTACATTGTATTTATATGTGTTTATCCCTAGCTATACAAGGAAACGTAATCCTACTAGGACTCGGAGTGACGTCCTTCTTGTACTCGGATATTAGCTTGGTCGCTGGGGCGCACCATGTTAGATCGGGTAGACCAGTACTTACGATCGAGCTTTATGGTCGGGCCGATATATTATTCTTGAGTCCTCTGAATATCATATGGGGTGTAAAATAGCCCTTATCAGTACTCCCTCACTTCTTCGAGCGGAGAAGTAGTCGAAGCTCGTTGAAGTATTAGACTTTTTCGGCTGGTGTTTTATGAATTGTGCCTCATTAAAAACCTTATTTGGAAAAAACCCTATGGGAAAAAATTCAAAGCAAGGAAAAGAGTGCATCGTTTCATAAGTAGTCGTATTGTCGTTTCCACGTCATGTGTCATTTCGATTTGAGGAGTCACCTTTCTTCGTTCGATCGCGGGAAAGTGAATAGTTGCGAAGGGACTAAAGCGTCTTTTCGAGTTCATATATATATACGAGTTTCAGGTTTCGCCCTTACTTTTTTACTTTCCGCCTCCTGACTTTTAGCAGTAAATTTTTTAGGTCGATAATTCTTTTAAGCGTCATACTTTTCGACAACATATCCGAACAACCACTTATAATGGCTTCCAGTTCCAGAAATCCTAATTCCTCAACAGCCGATGACATAAACCCCATCATCGACCTGGAAGATTCTCAAAGTCCACCCCCCAATCAAACGGAGGCTTTATAAGTAAACGTTCCAGAGAAAGATACGTTCAAGGTGAGCATCCTTACCGACGTTGAGGTGGCTGCTAAGGCCTCTAATAAAACCAAGGGTGCCAATCCTCAAGTCTTCGATCCGGTCGAACAGCTTGTTTGCGCCTTTACCGAGGATCACCTCAGCGATCTGCGGGACAATTACAGCAAGTTTTTCCCTGAAGGCTCCCAGATTCTTCTTCCATCTCCCACATATAGGGTTACTTCACCCCCGGAGGGTTGATCACTCACAAAGATGGATCTACACTTCGCACAACACTCAACTAACACAAATTCACTCAGAAAATGTTTTCTTTTTGGCTTCAACTTGGTTTCTGTCAACAAATGACTCTACCAGACGAGTGAGCTGTTCTTGAGCTTCTTGAGACTTAGAGAAAATTCTGCTTCAGACATAAAATCTCAGAATGTTGTTGTTGTGTCATTTACTCTTTGAAATCAGCTCTATTTATATTCAGATTTGAAAATGTGACCATTGAAGAGAATCACAAATCAAATCCATAGCCTTAGCCCAATTTTCGGAACGGCTCCCTGCTACTGTACTTTCTGCTGTACTTTCCTGCAGCTGCATTTAATGCACCCTGCTGATCCGAGAATAATCTTCAATCATTTGCCATTACTACCCTTCTCTTACATCATTTATTACACCAAGTGCATTTATTACCGTTGGACTAATTCCTTGATCTCTTCTACTCTGCTGATAGATACCCTGCTGATCAAACTCTGAACTAATCTGATTTGAGTCAGCTGATGGTCTACCCTTCTGATTGCTGTTTCAGCATAAGATCAGTAGTCTTCTGGGCTTAGAATTTTAGACCCTTATGATGTCTTCTTTACTTGGTCAAAATTCTTCTAAGGGACCTAAGCTTTCCACACTTAGCTGATTTTGACGTTTTGGAAATCATCAAAACTTTGCCTTATCTTCTTATCTTCATTGCACTTCATCTTCATCTTCATCCAACAATTTCCCCCTTTTTGATGATGACAAAACTTCAGCTAAGTACCTGTACCTAAACTAAAGTTTTGATCCTAAAAAATTTCTGAGATAGAAATAGTTTATATTGGATTTAAACTTGTACTTTTATATATTCAGAAAAGATTACAGATTAGTAGATGAAATGTGCATAAAGAAAATTCACAAAGATTTCAAGCCTAAGTAATTTAGTCTAGTCTTCTGTTTTGTCTTCTGGCATGTCCTCTTCATCTTCTTCAGGTTTGGAAGATTCAGCTTCTAATTCCTTGAAGAATTTTTGCCTTAAAAGCTCCATCTTTTTATGCTTGACATCAGGATTAAGCTGTTCTTCAGCTGAGTCCTTAGCAGCAGCTTTATCAGTCTTTGCTGTTTCCTTAAGATTTCATTCAGCTTCATCAGCTTCCTCTTCTTCTTCGGTAATTGGCTGATCTACTGGTCTGCTTGTGCCTTCATTTTCTTCATCTTGTCTGTCTTCTTATTGTCTATCTTTCCCTTCACCAGGTACCCTATCTTCCCCCTTTTTGTCATCATCAGCAGGGTTGATTGGATATTGTGGTAAGACTGGTGTTACTTGAAGTGTATCACAGGGAAGTCTGATGTTTTCTTCCATTGCATTAAGTTGAGCTTGTTGTCTGAGTTGATTGGCCTCAAATGCATCCATTCTGTTAAGGACAACTTCCCCTTGGTCACCTAGCTGAATCTGAGTAGCTAGCAACAAATCAGCAGATGCCTTGAAGTCCTTCATCATATCTTCTAAGGTTTCATCCTCAGCTTGTATGGCCATTTCAACAGTCTCAGTAATTTGTCTCCAACCAGCAGCAGTGCTTTGAGTCCTTGCTCTAATCACATCCATGTCTTGTCTGATAGTCTCTACATTATGAGCAGTGTCTTCTATCAGAAAAGTAGGAATAGCAGCAACTCTTTGGGTTGGTTGACTTATAGCAGCCAGCAGATTGGCAGTTAACCTCTCATCTAATTCCTTCATTGAATTTGAAATCATCTGTTGAATTGAGTTCAATAGAGATGGTTGAATGCTCTGGGAAGTAGAAGCAACCTCTGTTTGAACAGAAGGTAAGGCAAGGCTTGCTTTTTCTGTGATCTGATCTGCTGGATCAGGAGTAGTCTCTTCATCCTTGGTCTGATCATCTTGACTAGGATTGCTTTCCTTCTCCTTAGTTTGATCAGCTGGTTCAGAAGTACTTTCCTTCTCCTTGGTCTGATCAGCTGGATTTGGAGTGCTTTCCTTCTCCTTAGCTTGATCAGCTGTTGGTGCTTGGACCTTTCTAGTATCTCCTTCTGGGTAATCCATCCAGAGAACTAGTACTGCAGTCCAACACCTTCGCAATTATATCACCAAACCTCTGATACTCATCCTTCAACTGAGTCTTCATCAGAGTCCCTGACATTTCCTCTCCCTCCTTGGCACAAATTTGCCAGAATTCCTCCTCTTTAGCAGATCCTAGATCTGTTACATCTCCTCCTTCATTTTTCAGCCCATAAACTTCACTTAATACGGCAGCAGATATGCAAATCTTCTTTCCCCCAATTTTGGCAATCATAGATGTCTTATCATCGTTGAATTTCCCGGTTATGTAGAAGTCAGCAACATCGTCCAGATATACACGTTCCTCATGAGCTTCTAGAACGGGTACCAGCGATGATTCCTTGATTTTCTTCATGATTTCCCTCATCAAATCAGTGCCAGTGGAGTAGAATTTGTCATAGCTTAGAAATCTTCCTTCAGCGATAGTCATTTCGTGATTAAGTGATGTAAATCTGTGAGAAATTAAGAGCTAAAGAAACAGAGAGCTTAGAGAGTTAGAGAATTTTGGGAATTTTGTGTGCGTAAGTCAACTAATCTGTTCAGATCGGAATTTATACGTTTCTTTTGTTTTGGTTATCGTGATTAATATGAACCGTAAGATTTATATGACAATTTTTAAATCGAGCGGGTGAGAATTGCAGATTTCAAATTTATTAAATTAATGTCAGATCGGCGGGAAACTCAATCGGCACTTATTTGTTACTTATAAAAGCGTGTTTCCAAAAATGCGTTTTATGACCATGCTTATATAATGTATCAGATGAGTAGAGTTTAACTTATCTGACAGACGAGTGATCTGTTATCTGATATTACTAGAGAAAGCCAATAGCTAGTAATCTTCCTCTGCTGTTTGTCAATCCAGCAAGATAATTTGATCTTCAATCTTCAAGAATGAATATACCTTTCAGCAGCATAACTTCAACTAACTGTCATCAACAAATTTCATCTTTTAATCAGAAGTACCGCTAGTCTTACACGTTCCCCCTGACTTTAAGAATTCATAAGTTAACTAGTCTGTTGAGAGTTAATCTTTGAAGATAAATAAGATGAGTAAGCTGTTGAACTTTAGTCTTCTGTTAAGTTCCCCCTCAGCTTATGCATCCAAATTTAGTAGTCCTAGCTCAGCTCTTAGAGTTGAAAACCTTACTTCACTTAAAGGTTTAGTGAAAATATCAGCAATCTGATTGTCCGTATGAACATACGCAATCATGACATTTCCTTTTTCCACATGATCTCTAATGAAGTGATGCTTGATCTCAATATGTTTAGTTCTTGAATGACTTGTAGTATTCTGAGTAAGAGAGATTGCACTTGTATTGTCACAATAGATTGGAATTCCACTGATTTTGATATTGTAATCTTCTAGTTAATGCTTCAACCATAGTATCTGTGCACAGCAAGCTCCAGCTGCTATATATTCAGCTTCAGCAGTAGATATGGATACTGAAGTCTATTTCTTACTCATCCATGATATCAGACGACTGCCTAGGAACTGACAGACACCTGTTGTGCTTTTTCTGTCAATTTGCAGCCAGCAAGGTCAGAATCTGAATATCCAATAAGCTCAAATCCAGATTCCCTAGGGTACCACAATCCCAATTCTTGAGTGCCTTTAACATATTTCAGTATTCTCTTAGCAGCTAAGAGATGAGATTCCTTAGGATTTGATTGGAATCTCGCACAAACCCCAACATAGTACATGATATCAGGTCTGCTAGCTGTTAAGTACAATAGTGACCCAATAATGCCTCTGTATTTGGTTATGTCTACTGATTTGCCATCTTCATCTTTGTCCAAAAGAAGACTAGTAGACATTGGTACAGTAGCAGTGGAGCTAGTTTCCATACCAAATTTCTTGAACAGATCCCTTGTGTATTTTGCTTGGTTGATGAATATTCCATCAGGCAACTGTCTAACTTGCAAATCAAGAAAATAATTTAGTTCACCCATCATGCTCATTTCAAACTTGTTCTGCATCAGCTTGGAGAACTTATCACACATCTGTTGGTTAGTTAAACCAAAAATAATATCGTCCACATAAATTTGCACAAGTAATATGTGATTCTCCCATTCAATATTGAACAAGGTCTTATCTACCTTACCTTTACGAAATCCTTTAATTAAAAGAAAATCAGATAGGGTATCATACCATGCTCTTGGAGCTTGTTTCAGTCCATAGAAGGCTTTCTTCAGACGATACACCTTGTCTTCTTGTTGATAAGCTTCAAATCCAGGTGGTTGTCCAACATACACTTCTTCTTGCAATTCTCCATTGAGAAATGCTGACTTCACATCCACCTGATAGACAGTGAAGTTCTTGTAAGCAGCATAGGCAAGAAACAGTCTGATTGCTTCAAGTCTTGCTACTGGTGCAAAAGTTTCATCAAAGTCAATTCCTTCTTCTTGACAATAACCCTTGGCCACTAATCTTGCTTTATTTCTGGTGACAATACCATCTTCATTCATTTTATTCCTGAAAACCCATTTAGTGCCAATTACTCTTTGATGACTTGGTCTTGGAACTAAGTATCATACTTCATTCCTTTCAAATTGATTTAACTCTTCTTGCATAGCTTCAATCCAGAAGGAATCACTGAGAGCTTCTTCAATTTGTTTAGGCTCTATTTGAGATAGAAAGCTGACAAACATAGCATCTTGTGCAGCAGCTCTTCTTGTCTTCACTCTATCCAAAGGATCACCAATCACTAACTCTGGTGGGTGATTCTTGAGCCATCTGAGATCAGGTTGCAAATCTGGATGTTGTCCTCTGTTTTGATCTTGCAACACTACTGTTGGAGTTCCAGTAGTAGTCTGTTGAACAGTCTCTGGTCTGTCAGCTGTTTGCAACTCGTCTCAGAAGTATGATGGATCTACACTTCGTACAACACTCAACTAACACAAATTCACTCAGAAAATGTTTTCTTTTTAGCTTCAACTTTGTTTCTGTCAACAAATGACTCTACCAGACGAGTGAACTGTTCTTGAGCTTCTTGAGACTTAGAGAAAATTCTGCTTCGGACATAAAATCTCAGAATGTTGTTGTTGTGTCATTTGCTCTTTGAAATCAGCTCTATTTATACTCAGATTTGAAAATGTGACCGTTGAAGAGAATCACAAATCAAATCCATAGCCTTAGCCCAATTTTCAGAACGGCTCCCTGCTACAGTATTTTCTGCTGTACTTTTCTGCAGCTGCATTAAATGCGCCCTGATGATCCGAGAATAATCTTCAATCATTTGCCATTACTACCCTTCTCTTACAGCATTTATTACACCAAGTGCATTTATTACCGTTGGACTAATTCCTTGATCTCTTCTACTCTGCTGATCAAAGCAACCCTGCTGATAGATACCCTGCTGATCAAACTCTGAACTAATCTGATTTGAGTCAGCTGATGGTCTACCCTTCTGATTGCTGTTGCAGCCTAAGATCAGTAGTCTTCTGGGCTTAGAATTTTAGACCCTTCTGATGTCTTCTTTACTTGGTCAAAATTCTTCTAAGGGACCTAAGCTTTCCACACTTAGCTGATTTTGACGTTTTGGAAATCATCAAAACTTTCCCTTATCTTCTTATCTTCATCTTCATCCAACACCTAATGCTAGAGATTCCCCACTCCCGCTTGATGATCGCTGTATCAAAGAGCAGGTTTATGATATCACGGGGTCTCAAACTCCTCGCCATGATAATGTCCCACTTGACACCGTTCTGCACGGTCCTTGTGAGCCCGATGCGTTGTCCTGGAACCTTGGGCTTAGTACCATTCTGCCAGGGAAATTAAAGAGATACGAGGATGTTTCCAACATTCGCCTCGTTCAATATCTTTTCAAACTTCTTGAGCAGGTACATTTTAGTTTATTTTGCTTAATTTTTCTTCATTGTTCGGGCTGCTTACTGATTACGCCCTTTGTTCCTTCAGGGGAAGTATATTTCCTTGCAGTTAGGCGTTCAAAACGACGATACTTGGTTTAGCAGAGAGAACATGAGAAATTGGGTGGAGCTCGATGTGAGTAATACCGAGAGACTCTTACTTCAGAATGAGCTTCTTACTGACGAGATCAATCAATTGCGTAAGGATAATCAAGCTCTTCGGAGGGAGAGAGATGACCTTGCTCAACTGAATGCAAAGCTGGAGGGAGTAGTGGAGTCTCCGATTCGACGGGCGCGAGAGGAATCTCGTCGTGATGCATTGGATGAAGGTTACGAGCAAGGTTATCAGAAGCGCCAGGAGGAGCTGATGACATTTTTCGGCACTCCGGCTCCAAGGAAGACTTCTTCGACCAGGCCTTCCAGTTCTGACCAGCCGCAATAGTTTAGCTGGCTTTCTCTCTCTATTTTTTCTTTTTATGAGCAATATAAGTACGAGAAAGTTGTTTTGTATGAATGCTATCGTATGTGTATATACTTTTGCTGACCTCTATCTTCGTCGAAATGTAGTTCGAATTACTTTTTTTAGTAGACATTAGTCTTTCAGAATTTGAAGGGTCATCATTTAAGTTGGGGTTTCGCATTGTTTTGTTTCCCCGTCATTATGACTTTGTAACTATAAGACTCATTAGAAGTTTATTTAACAAACTCAGAACTTGATTATAGCTTCTAGGATTATATTCCAAACATTCACGACATGAGTAATCTTTTTCGTATTAAGCCTTGCAAAGTTCTTTCCTTCATCGTTCATCTTGCAAAGATGGATCCTCCATTTGTTGTCCTTTTTATCCCCTTTTGCCACTAAGACCACGTTACATAGCCATTCTGAAAAATGTATCTCCCGAATTTGTTTGGCTTTTAGCAATCTTTCAACTTCTGCTTTGATTATTTTATCTTTTGTAGGCCCATGGTTCCGCTTCTTTTGCCTTGCTGGTTTCGCCATTGGATCTATTTTCAGAGAATGAGTAATGATTCTTGCGTCTATGCCCTCTATATCATCTGCACTCCATGCGAAAACATCGACATTTTTTCTGAGTAAATCTACCAGCATAACTTCCCCTTCCAGACTGAGTTCAGTCCCTATCCTGGTCATTTTCAGGGGATCGCCTTGCACAAGCATAATGTCCTTGTACTCTGGTGGCCTAATGGTTAGATCGACCATCTCTTTCCCTTTTCGATCTATCCTATCCGTACTGGGAATGTCGATTTTAGCTCTCTCGATGTCATCCTCGAGTTTTCTTTTCGCTGGAGTAAAAGACTTAGATCGGTTTCCTAACGCCAGGGAAGTGTTATAACAATCCCAGGCCATGCAATGATCATTCACTATTTCTCCAATGCCCGAGACCGTAGGAAACTTTATCTTCTGATGGTAGGTCGACACGACTGCTCGAAAAAGGTTGAGTGTCGATCGTCCTAATATTGCGTTATATGCAAACGGTGTTTCTACGACCAGAAATTTTATCATTTTTACGACTCGTTCAGGTCTTTTCCCAATGAAACACTGAGGTTGACTATCCCAGAGGGGACTATTTTTGATCCTCCAAATCCTACTAATGGAGTTGCTACCTTTTGTAGCGTCATTTCTCCCAAATTCATCTGTGTTAGAACTTCTCTTGAAATAATGTTCGCGGAGCTGCCATTATCAATTAATATTCTTTTCACATTGTAGTTCGCTGTCTCAAGCGATACTACCATTGGAAAGTCAGGATTATCTTCCTTCATATCCCAAATGATGTTCCGTGGCACCTCGCTCTCATTAAAACTGATGGGCTATTCTTTTTGAATTTTGCTTTCGATAGTCCATACCTCCCTTGGAATTCTAGAACTTCCTTCTATTGATATGGCGGTTCTTCGGCGGGCGTTACGACTATCTCCCCCTACTGGCCCACCAGAGATTGTATGTATGGTTCCGTTCACATGGTCATTATTGATAGAAATAGTGTCCTGCAAGCCAACTGTATGGCTAGTATTTATTGTAATAAATGCGGAACTATTCAATTTCGATTAATAAATGCACTTTATTAAATGGTCATCTTTATCTTATGTAATAATTATCTACGCATAAGGATAGAAGTCCTTAGATCACAGGGCTATAGGACAACCCGTGGACTGATTTCCAAGGCCGTGATCTAGAACATATTCAAGAGTCGTAGAATCCAATCGAGATAGGACATCGTTGGATTCGGTTAGACTCTCACTGTTGTGTATACTCCGATGAACTGGAGGACGCTGGGGTCCACAAGCGTGACTGGGATGGTCGATACACATAAGTGGGTGGCTTGCTGGGATGGCAAGCGCACTGAATACCCCAATTAGGAAATAACTCACCATGGAAGCGGTAGTCGCATATCGGGGTTGAAGTTATTCCAAATTTATAATAGTATACGAGGAACGATCCCTAACTACTTGAGGTGATAGGGTTTATCTGGTGCGAGAACGTCTATGCTTTGATATGAGTTCCGACTGACTGGGGATCGCCAGAAAGTCTCTGTGGACTCATATTGGGTATAGAGGAACTCGTATGCAGATTTTCATATCATCAACAAAGGATCCATTGACCCGACTTGATAGGTTGGGAAATTCTCCTATGGATTTCTGTGAGAAATTAATTCTGGTAAATCCGTGGCCAAGGTATCTGACGACTTTATGTAAGTAGCTCATAAAGATTAAGTCAAAGAGAATTTATTTCGAGATCAGAATACATAAGGTCAAGACAAAAGAAAAGGGAATCCGATGAAAGACCATACCCTTAAGTCTCGACTGGGAGATTGATCGATGGAGAGATTATGTCGTATATGGAAATTATAAATGATAAAAGGTTCACTAAATTAATTCACCAGTGATTGGGCTCCATGGGCTTATGGCTGGACATCGACCGTGGAGTGTGGGTGAATTCCCAAAATTGGCAGGGGTGCTAATTTTGGAATGATCAATCGACAGAGTGTTCGATTGATTTAGAGTAAGTCTTACTCGAATAATTGAATAATATTTAATTATAACCCACGGCCAATTATGTGGTGAACCTACGGGGGCATACACAATACACATGAAGCGAAAGCGAGGAAATAAGAACGACCGAGTCGACTGGGTCGACTGGGTGAATAATCGACTGGGTTGATTATTATGGGTGGGTCGACTGGGTCGACCCAATTGAAACAAATTGGGATCCAATTGGAATTGGATCAGGATCATAAATTAAATTGGAATTTAATTTGTGGATTAATTAATTAAGTTGGATTTAATTAATTAGAAAGGATTTTAATTAAATAGACTTAGAGTCTGATTTAATTAAATGGGAGATTAAGTTAATTAATTGGGCTATTTAATTGGGAGATTAAATAAAGCCTGGTCAAAATTAATTAACTGTGCCATGTATTAATTAGAAGACTTGGTCTTCAAATTAAAGAGGGCCATGTCCCATGTAGGAGAGAAGTACCCTAGTCCTAATAGGACTAGGTTAGGGAGATAACTATAAGTAGCTATCTTATAGTTATTTTTCACACAACTCCATAAGCAAAAATCGAGCAAGAGCAAAATTCTCTCCCCCTCTCCCAAGCTAAAGTAGACCAAACCCTGTCTTCCTTTTGGAAGAATTTTTCGTTTTCGATTTTGTTCCTGATGATAGAAATAGTGTCCTGCAAGCCAGCTGTATGGCTAGCATTAATTGTAATTAATGAGGAACTATTCAATTTAGATTAATAAATGCACTTTTATTAAATGGTCAACTTTATCTTATGTAATATTTGTCTACGCATAAGGATAGAAGTCCTTAGATCACAGGGCTATGGGACAACCCGTGGACTAATCTCTAAGGCCGTGATCTAGAATATATTCAAGAGTCGTAGAATCCAATCGAGATAGGACATCGTTGGATTCGGTTAGACTCTCACTATTGTGTATACTCCGATGAACTGGAGGACGCTGGGGTCCACGAGCGTGACTGGGATAGTCGATACACATAAGTGGGTGGGTTGCTGGGATGGCAAGCGCACTGAATACCCCAATTAGGAAATAACTCACCATGGAAGCGGTAGTCGCATATCGGGGTTGAAGTTATTCCAATTTACAATAGTATACGAGGAACGATCCCTAACAACTTGAGATGATAGGGTTTATCTGGTACGAGAACGTCTATACTTTGATATGAGTTCCGACTGACTGGGGATCACCAGAAAGTCTCTGTGGACTCATGTTGGGTATAGAGGAACTCATATGCAGATTCATATCATCAACAAAGGATCCATTGACTCGACTTGATAGGTCGAGAAATTCTCCTATGGATTTCTGTGAGAAATTAATTCTGATGAAATCCTTGGCCAAGGTAACTGACGACTTTATGTAAGTAGCTCATAAAGAACAAGTCAGAAAGAATTTATTTCGAGATCAGAGAACATAAGGTCAAGACAAAAATAAGGGAATCCGATGAAAGACCATACCCTTAAGTCTCGACTGGGAGATTGATCGATGGAGAGATTGTGTCGTATATGGAAATTGTAAATGATAAAAGGTTCACTGAATTAATTCACCAGTGATTGGGCTCCATGGGCTTGTGACTGGACATCGACCGTGGAGTGTGGGAGAATTCCCAAATTAGCAGGGGTGCTAATTTTGGAATGATTGATCGACAGAGTGTTCGATTAATTTAGAGTATTAATTGCTCGAGTAATTAAATAATATTTAATTACAACCCGCGGCCAATTATGTGGTGAACCTACGGGGGCATACACAATACACATGAAGCGAAAGCGAGGAAACAAGAACGAACCAGTCGACTGGGTCGACTGGGTCAAAATCGACTGGGTCGATTAAATGGGTGGGTCGACTGGGTCGACCCATGTGGAACGAAATTGGATCCAATTGGAATTGGATCAAGATTATAAATTAAATTGGAATTTAATTTATGAGTAAATTAATTAATTAGGATTTAATTAATTAATGGAATAATTAATTAATTGGACTTGGAGTTTAATTAATTAATTGGGAGATGATTTAATTAATTGGGCTATTTAATTGGGAGATTAAATAAAGCCCTGAAAGATTAATTAAAGTGGGCCATGAATTAATTAGAAAACTTAGTCTTCTAATTAAATAGGGCCATGGCCCATGTAGGAGAGAGAAGACCTAGTCCTAATAGGACTAGGATAGAAAGAAAACTATAAATAGCTTTCTTCTAGTTAATTTTCACACAACTCCTTAAGCAAAAAATTGAGCAAAGCAAAAATCTCTCTCCCTCTCCCTACCTGGATCGGCCGAACCCTGCTTCCACTTTGGAAGAATTTTTGTGTTCGATCTTTGTTCCAAAATCGTTCTTAAAGTCCTGAATTAATATAGCCTATGTTCTAGTCGATTAGGTTATATTATTTTCGTGATATTGTGGTGTATCAACTCGTAGAGGCGCAACACGTGGGGCGCTATACAAAAAGCTTGGATCGATTTTCTGTGAGAGAATTCAGAGTTCATCTAGCCAACTTGGATTTGCAAGGAGACAGGTATAAACGAGAAAACTTATACTGTCATTGATTTATATTCATATATATACAACTAGAGAATATCCTGGCAAGATTCTTTAAGAGGCCCTAGAAATTTTTTATATTCCGCTGTGCCTAGGGCTGTTTTTCTTACCGAATCCCAACAGTGGTATCAGAGCCAACTCTAGGCTTTGTATATATATGAATTTGCGAATTCTGTGTTTACTAAATCATATGTTTGATTTATGTGGCTAGTTCTATAACTTTGTATGTTTTAGGACTTTATAGTTAACTTAGAGTTAATGGGTAATTTTAGATTCGTAATTTTTATCATGTTATTTTAATTTTGGATTATGATTTAATTGGGACTGTTTTTTAATTAAATCAAAAGTAATCAAAACAAAAAAAATTTTTTTTTTTTTTTGAAATTGGGTTCGACCGCGGTGGCACGCGGCGGTGCGCAGCAGTGCACCGCGGCTGGGCGGCCACCGCACGCTGCCGCACGCGGCAGCACGCACACAGCGCGCTGGCTGCGCGTGCCGCGCACGGCAGCTGCCTACGGGCAGTCTGCTGCGCGTTGGCTACGCGCAGCAGCACGCTGCTGCGTGCTGTCACGCGCAGCAGCAGCCGCTGCGTGCGGCTCACGCGCGGCCTCCGTGGCCGCATGTGTGCTGCCACGTGGCGGCACCCTGTTCGTCACTCCGTGGCTGAGTTTTGGTTGGATTCAATTTCTGCCTATTTTGGATGTCCTGAAAATCTTGGAGAATTTTAGAAGATTAGGAAACTTGGAGTTTTTGGATAAGGTAGTTATTCTGTTAGAATTAATCACTACCTTAATTAAACTAATCTAATCAAAATAGGATTATCTTGAGAATCTTGGAGATTTAGGAATATTGGGAAACTTAGAGTTTTGGATAAGGTAAGAATCTTAGAGATTTAGATTACCTTAATTAACCAATCTTAATCAAGATAGGATTTGTAGATTACTTGGAGCTCAAGTAAGAGCTAATTAATCTTAGAGGTTAATTATTAATTCAAAATTAATTAACTTGGATGAATTTTATGAATTAAAATTAAAGGAGCCGGTAAATTTACATTTTTGCCCTTATGTGAATTTATGCATGTTCTTGAGTGAATATGTGGATTGGTCGATTTTGCCCTTAAGCCCTGTGTAGTTTTGGTTTATTTATTTTATGGGTTGTAATTAAATGGGCCTGATTGGTGCCCTTGCTTGCGCAAACAAATGTAATAGAATAGGACCATTTAAATTATGTAAGCTAGGCTTAGATTAGGCTTGGAGCCGAGAAGACCCCATGAAGACTTGGAGATCCACATGGAGGCCCATTTACCTTGGAGGACATGGAGGCCCAATTCATTACATGGAGGCCCAATCAAGCTGGATATTACAAGAAGGCCCATGATGTATGGGTTTAAAAATTGTAATAGTTAGGACATTTAATTTTCACCCTAGACTGACCAATTGATTCATCACGTGGCTCGTGATGGATCGCATAGGATGGGCAATCGACCAATCATATCTTGCTAGGTGATGAATGTTTATTTTTTCGCAAATTATTCTTTGATGTATGAGATGCATGCTTAGGATAGAAAACGTAAACAAGATAAGCATAATCTGATGAGACCTCGCACATTTAGAAACCTCCAATTGAACTTAAAATTCAATTAGAATATTAAATCGAATAACGGGCGCATATGAATAGTGTCTATGGTCCGAGCCTATCCAATTACTAGGTCTTAGGCATATTGTACGAATATATCTCGATGTCTCACGAGTCGTGGGTCGAGCTATAGGAAGATAATATGTCTATTGCCTCGATGCACGAGTTAAGTGCCAAGGGAGGGGATAGCAAGGTTTTAGGCGCTGTCTCACGAGTCGTGGGGCGTCTAGGATTGAACTATTTCTCTTCACGAGTATTGGACATGATTTAACGCTAGTAAGTATGGATGTCTCACGAGTCGTGGGTCCATATCGAAAAACGAGGCTAAATGAACTTAAGGGTTAGCTGCGATGGTTAACCGTTGACATAGTCGACCACCAAGTGGATCAAATAGTATGGCCAACGAGTCGTGGGTACTAGGAGATTGCATTTGGGCCTTAAGCCCGCTAGGATATTTTAAATTCCCGAAACTTATGTGGGGGCATAAGATTTTGATTAAAATAGTGGGAGTAATTTGCAAATGAAATCCATGTTTGTGAATTGTGCATTTTAAATTAATCTATCGCGTATTTATTTCTTCTATCGTCATTTTATAGATATGATGTCAAAAGAGCTTAGAGCACTTAGAGATTTGTCCATCTCATCACTTGAACGTAATATTTTAACTGGACCCAACTTGCATTTCTGGACGCATCATTTGAATGGATTATTTGAAGCTGAAAACATATCTTATGTTTTGTCTGTGCCACCACCCATTACTATTTCACATGACGTTCCTGATGAGCTCCGTAAAAGCATCACCAAGTGGAAAATGGATGATGGCTTAGCTCGTGAATACATGTTGGAATATATGTCACTTGATCTGCGTTTGCAACATGAGCATATGGCATCCGCGAAAGAGGTTCTCTCGAATCTCAAATTCCTTTATGGGATTAGAGATGGTCGTCGCAGATTCGCGATCACGAGGGAACTCTTGCAAGCAAGAAAGAGAAGGGAAACTCCTGTCGGAATCCACGTACACAAGATGATTCGACTTCTATCTGAACTCGATGATATGGGTGTCGTGATGGACAATGATTTCCGAGTGGATATTATCCTACAATCTCTTCCTAGATCATATGACCGATTTATCGCGGACTTGAATCTCCAGAGGCGAGAGATCACTGTACATGTCCTGCGACAAATGCTCGAGGAACACGAGGCTTCTTTTGGAAAGAAAGCAAGGGTTGGCGAAAAGACTGGGCGGCGTTCAAAACCAAGACAAATGGAAACCAGAGCTCCTTACTGCACAAGGTCAAAGGAAAGGATTAAATTCGAACCTATGGAGAGTTCGAACAGGTATATTCCTTGTTAAAGTTAATTTTACAATTAACTGTGCATTTTTGGTGTTAGACACTGACTGGAGTTCTCATCCTTGTAGGTGATGGGAGCATTAAAGAAACTGGAGCCTGAGGATTGGATCCTTGAATAAGGCAATGGAGCTGGAGCTGCTACCAAGGCCATAGGCAAAAGTAGATTTAGGTGGTTTGATAAAGTCATTAGGAAACTTTCATTTATGTACCTAGTTATTAATGAAAAACTTTTTATTCATGTTATTGAATAATGTTGATTTTAATAAAAGCTCCTGTTTTTGTTTTTCATTTGGTACATTAAATTATTGACTTTACATTATGAAACCACCTAAGTTAGTCATGCACTTACAACAAAACAAAAGGAAACAAGATAATGAAATATCTGCCCAATTATGGCACGCTAGACTTGGACATATATCTAAGTCAAGGATTCAAAAGTTAGCATCATCTGGCGCGATTGAAATCAATCACATTGATGAAATGCCAACGTGTGAACCGCGTTAAAGGGTAAAATGGCTAAGTTGCCGTTTAAGGGAAACCCTGAGCGAGCCAAGCAAACATTGGACTTAATACATACTGACGTATGTGGACCACTAAGAAAAAGCGCCCGAGGTGGCTATGACTACTTCATCACTTTCACTGACGACTTTAGTCGTTATGGATATGTGTTCCTGTTGAAACACAAGTCTGAAGCCTTTGAGCGATTCAAAGAATTCAAGATGGAAGTAGAGAATCAACTTGGTCATACGATAAAGGCTCTTCGTTCTGACCGAGGTGGAGAATTTCTTAGTAACGAATTTCTGAATTATCTTGTAGAGCATGGAATACTATCGCAGTGGACTCCTCCTGCAACACCCCAGTTAAATGGAGTAGCAGAGAGAAGGAATCGAACATTGATGGACATGGTTCGATCCATGATGAGTGCCACTGACTTACCTCTTTCATTTTGGGGACATGCCCTCCTCACGGCAACGAAGATACTGAATATGGTACCTTCGAAATCCGTAGAAAAGACACCATACGAACTATGGTTTGGCAAGGCACCCTCATACGCATTCATGCGCATATGGGGATCTCCCGCTTACGTTAAAAAGCTAGTGGGAGATAAATTGGAAACTAAATCCACTTTGTGCAAATTCGTGGGGTATCCGGAAAACTCAATAGGATACGAGTTCTACGATCCTACAAGACAAACAACGTTTGTCTCGAGGAACGCTCACTTCTTGGAGAAGGATTTCTTGGTGGACAAGAAAGAAAATAACGTAGAACTAGATGAGGTCACTGAAGCTGAAAAGACCTTAGAGGTCGATCAAGCTGACCCGTCACCACAGGCAGTGGGAGAACAAGAGCATGAAAGTGCACCAGAAAGTACACCGATACTTCGTAGGTCAGAAAGACAACGTAGAGAACCCGAGAGGTACTACGGTCTGCTGCATGAGACTGGACAGTCTCTAACCGACCCAAGGACTTACGAAGAGGCTATGCTAGACATAGACTCGGGAAAGTGGCGCGAAGCCATGGAATCCGAATTGGACTCCATGCACTCAAACAAGGTCTGGGCCTTGGTAGATCCACCAGTGGGAGTGGCTCCCGTGGGTTGCAAGTGGATCTATAAGCGAAAGCTTGGAGTGAACGGAGAGGTGATTACCTACAAGGCGCGACTAGTGGCAAAAGGATACACTCAAAGACCAGGTATCGACTTTGAGGAGACCTTCTCGCCAGTCGCAATGCCCAAATCCATTCGGATCTTGCTGGCCATAGCTGCGTGGTATAACTACGAGATATGGCAGATGGATGTAAAGACTGCCTTTCTCAATGGAGACATTGATAAGGAGATCTACATGGAGCAACCAAAAGGATATGCATCCAAAGGAGATGAACACAAGGTGTGCAAACTCCAGAGGTCCATTTATGGACTGAAGCAAGCTTCCCGAAGTTGGAACATTCGTTTTGATGAGACAATCCAAACTTTTGGATTCATCAAGAACATGTTCGAACCTTGCGTGTACAAGAAGATCAGTGGGAGTACAGTTGAATTTTTGGTGCTTTACGTTGACGACATTCTTCTCATTGGAAACAATGTAAAAGCATTGTCTGAAACTAAAGCATGGTTGTCTACACAATTCTCAATGAAGGATATGGGAGAAGCATCCTTTGTACTAGGTATAAGGATCTACCGAGATAGATCAAAAGGACTGCTGTGCCTCTCCCAATCCCAGTACATAGACAAAATCTTGAAAAGATTTAGTATGGAAGAATCCAAGAGAGGATTGCTTCCAATGAGACATGGAATTGCACTCTCCAAGTCTATGGCCCCAAAGACTCCAGAGGAGAGAAGCAATATGTCTCGAATACCGTATGCATCCGCGATAGGAAGCATAATGTATGGTATGCTATGTACGAGACCAGACGTAGCGTACGCTCTTAGCGTAACAAGTCGCTACCAGTCTGATCCAGGTGAGCAGCACTGGATAGCCGTAAAGGCAATTCTGAAGTACCTGAGAAGGACTAAGGAATTGTTCTTGGTATACGGCGGAGGAGAATTGAAATTGGAAGGCTATACAGACTCGAGCTTCCAATGTGATGTAGACGACTTCAAGTCGACATCAGGATACGTTTTCTGCCTCAATGGTGGTGCGGTTAGCTGGAAGAGCTCCAAGCAGGAAACAACCGCGGATTCAACCACTGAAGCAGAATACATTGCCGCGAGTGACGCAGCAAAGGAAGGTGTTTGGATGAGGAACTTCATCCAGGAATTGGATGTAATACCTAGCATTGCTGAGCCCATTACTATCTTCTGCGATAATAATGGGGCAATAGCGCAAGCAAAGGAGCCGAGATCTCATCAGAAATCCAAGCACGTACAGAGACGATACCATGTGATAAGAGATATCATTGGTAGAGGAGACATTAAGATGGAACGTGTCGACTCGGAAGATAATACGGCGGACCCGCTAACGAAGCCTCTGCCTCAAAAGGCATTTGAGAAACATCTGCATAAGATGGGACTCAAGAACATAAAAGACTGGCTTTAGGACAAGTGGGAGATTGATAGAAATAGTGTCCTGCAAGCCAGCTGTATGGCTAGCATTAATTGTAATTAATGAGGAACTATTCAATTTAGATTAATAAATGCACTTTTATTAAATGGTCAACTTTATCTTATGTAATATTTGTCTACGCATAAGGATAGAAGTCCTTAGATCACAGGGCTATGGGACAACCCGTGGACTAATCTCTAAGGCCGTGATCTAGAATATATTCAAGAGTCGTAGAATCCAATCGAGATAGGACATCGTTGGATTCGGTTAGACTCTCACTATTGTGTATACTCCGATGAACTGGAGGACGCTGGGGTCCACGAGCGTGACTGGGATAGTCGATACACATAAGTGGGTGGGTTGCTGGGATGGCAAGCGCACTGAATACCCCAATTAGGAAATAACTCACCATGGAAGCGGTAGTCGCATATCGGGGTTGAAGTTATTCCAATTTACAATAGTATACGAGGAACGATCCCTAACAACTTGAGATGATAGGGTTTATCTGGTACGAGAACGTCTATACATTGATATGAGTTCCGACTGACTGGGGATCACCAGAAAGTCTCTGTGGACTCATGTTGGGTATAGAGGAACTCGTATGCAGATTCATATCATCAACAAAGGATCCATTGACTCGACTTGATAGGTCGAGAAATTCTCCTATGGATTTCTGTGAGAAATTAATTCTGATGAAATCCTTGGCCAAGGTAACTGACGACTTTATGTAAGTAGCTCATAAAGAACAAGTCAGAAAGAATTTATTTCGAGATCAGAGAACATAAGGTCAAGACAAAAATAAGGGAATCCGATGAAAGACCATACCCTTAAGTCTCGACTGGGAGATTGATCGATGGAGAGATTGTGTCGTATATGGAAATTGTAAATGATAAAAGGTTCACTGAATTAATTCACCAGTGATTGGGCTCCATGGGCTTGTGACTGGACATCGACCGTGGAGTGTGGGAGAATTCCCAAATTAGCAGGGGTGCTAATTTTGGAATGATTGATCGACAGAGTGTTCGATTAATTTAGAGTATTAATTGCTCGAGTAATTAAATAATATTTAATTACAACCCGCGGCCAATTATGTGGTGAACCTACGGGGGCATACACAATACACATGAAGCGAAAGCGAGGAAACAACTAGAGAATATCCTGGCAAGATTCCGTAAGAGGTCCTAAAATTTTTATATTCCGCTATGCCTAGGGCTGTTTATCTTACCGAATCCCAACAGTGGTATCAGAGCCAACTCTAGGCTTTGTATGTATATGAATTTGCAAATTCTGTGTTATAAATCATATGTTTGATTTATTTGTGGCTAGTTCTTTAACTTTGCATGTTTTAGGACGTTTGTTATTTAATTTGGAGTTAATGGATAATTTTAGATTCGAAATTTTTATCATGATAAGTTTTTTAATTTTGGATTGGGATTTAATTGACTGGGTTTGTTGAATTAAATCTGTGAGTAATAAAAAAAATTTTTTTTTAATTGGATCCAACCGCGGCTGTGCGGCCACCGCGTGCTGCTGCCCACGGCAGCGTGCGAACAGCACGCTGGCCGCGCGAGCAGTGCACGGTAGCAGCCTACGGGCTGCCGGCCGTGTGCTGTCACGCGCAGCCGCGCGCTGCCGCACGCTTTCACGCGCAGCAGCGGCTGCCGCGAACAGCCACGCGCGGACTTCGTGTCCGCGCGTGTGTTGTCCACGTGGCAGTCTTCGATTGGACTCGACTGGTTGATTTTTGGTTGGACTCTAATTCTGCCTATTTTGAAAATTTTGGAAATTTTAGAATTTTGGAAGATTAGGAAACTTGGAGTTTTTGGATAAGGTAGTTATTTTGTTAGACCTAAACACTACCTTAATTAAACTAATCTAAACAAAATAGGATTATCTTGAAAATCTTGGAGATTTGGGAATATTTGGGAAACTTAGAGTTTTGGATAAGGTAAGAATCTTAGAGATTTAGATTACCTTAATTAACCAATTTAATCAAGATAAGATTTGTAGATTACTTAGAGCTCAATTAAGAGCTAATTAATCTTAGAGATTAATTGTTAATTCAAAATTAATTAACTTGGATGAATTTTTGAGAATTAAAATTAATGGAGCCGGTAAATTTACATTTATGCCCTTATGTGAATTTATGCATGTTCTTGAGTGAATATGTGGATTGGTCGATTTTGTCCTTAAGCCCTGTGTAGTTTTTGGTTTATTTAATTTATGGGTTGTAATTAAATGGGCCTGATTGGTGCCCTTGCTTGCGCAAACAAATGTAATAGAATAGGACCATTAGTATTATGTAAGCTAGGCTTAGATTAGGCTTGGAGCCGAGAAGACCTCATGAAGACTTGGAGATCCGCATGGAGGCCCATTACCTTGGAGGACATGGAGGCCCAATTCATTACATGGAGGCCCAATCAAGCTGGATATTACAAGAAGGCCCATAATGTATGGGTTTGAAAATTGTAATAGTTAGGACATTTAATTTCCACCCTAGACTGACCAATTGATTCATCACTTGGCTCGTGATGAATCGCATAGGATGGGCAATCGATCAATTATATCCAGCTAGGTGATGTATGTTTACTTATATTCTTTGATGTATGTTATGCATGCTTAGAATATATCACGTAAACAAGATAAAGCATAATCTGATGAGACCTCGCACAAGAAAACTTAAAACCTCCAATTGAACTTAAAATTCAATTAGAATATTAAATCGAACTTAAGGGCGCATATGAATAGTCTCTATGGTCCGAGCCTATCCAATTACTAGGTCTTAGGCATATTGTACGAATATATCTCGATGTCTCACGAGTCGTGGGTCGAGCTATAGGAAGATGATATGTCTATTGCCTCGATGCACGAGTTTAGTGCCAAGGGAGGGGATAGCAAGGTTTTAGGCGCTGTCTCACGAGTCGTGGGGCGTCTAGGATTAAACTATTTCTCTCCACGAGTATTGGACATGATTTAATGCTAGTAAGTATGGATGTCTCACGAGTCGTGGGTCCATATCGAAAAACGAGGCTAAATGAACTTAAGGGTTAGCTGCGATGGTTAACCGTCGACGTAATCGACCACCAAGTGAATCAAATAGTATGGCCAACGAGTCGTGGGTACTAGGAGATTGCATTTGGGCCTTAAGCCCACTAGGATATTTTAATTTCCCGAAACTTATGTGGGGGCATAAGATTTTGATTAAAATAGTGGGAGTAATTTACAAATAAAAACCATGTTTGTAAATTGTGCATTTTTAAATTAATCTTTCGCGTATTTATTTCTTCTCTCGTCGTTTTATAGATATGATGTCAAAAGAGCTTAGAGCACTTAGAGATTTGTACATCTCATCACTTGAACGTAATATTTTAACTGGACCCAACTTGCATTTCTGGACGCATCATTTGAATGGACTGTTTGAAGCTGAAAACATATCATATGTTTTGTCTGTGCCACCACCCATTACTATTTCACATGATGTTCCTGATGAGCTCCGAAAAAGCATCACCAAATGAAAATTGGATGATGGCTTAGCTCGTGAATACATGTTGGAATATATGTCACTTGATATGCGTTTGCAACATGAGCATATGGCATCCGCGAAAGAGATTCTCTCGAATCTCAAATTCCTTTATGGGATTAGAGATGGTCGTCGTAGATTCGCGATCTCGAGGGAACTCTTGCAAGCAAGAAAGAGAAGGGAAACTCCTGTCGGAATCCACGTACACAAGATGATTCGACTTCTGTCTGAACTCGATGATATGGGTGTCGTGATGGACAATGATTTCCGAGTAGATCTCATTCTACAATCTCTTCCTAGATCATATGACCGATTTATCGCGGACTTGAATCTCCAGAGGCTAGAGATCACTGTGCATGTCCTGCGACAAATGCTCGAGGAACACAAAGCTTCTTTTGGAAAGAAAGCAAGGGTTGGCGAAAGGACTGGGCGGCGTTCAAAGCCAAAGCAAATGGAAACCAGAGCTCCTTGCTGCACAAGGTCAAGGGAAAGGATTAAATTCGAACTTATGGAGAGTTCGAACAGGTATATTCCTTGTTGAAGTTAATTTTACAATTAACTGTGCATTTTTTGTGTTAGACACTGACTGGAGTTCTCATCCTTGTAGGTGATGGGAGCATCAAGGAAACTGGAGCCTGAGGATTGGATCCTTGAATAAGGCAATGGAGCTGGAGCTGCTACCAAGGCCGTAGGCAAAAGTAGATTTAGGTGGTTTGATAAAGTCATTAGGAAATTTTCATTTATGTACCTAGTTATTAATGAAAAACTTTTATTCATGTTATTGAATAATGTTGATTTTAATAAAAGCTCCTGTTTTCGTTTTTCATTTGGTACATTGAATTATTGACTTTACATTATAAAACCACCTAAGTTAGTTATGCATGTACAAAACAAAAGGAAACAAGATAATGAAATATCTGCCCAATTATGGCACGCTCGACTTGGACATATATCTAAGTCAAGGATTCAAAAGTTGGCATCTTCTGGCGCGATTGAAATCAATCGCATTGAAGAAATGCCAACATGTGAACCATGTCTAAAGGGTAAAATGGCTAAGTATCCATTTAAGGGAAACCCTGAGCGAGCCAAGCAAACATTGGACTTAATACATACTGACGTATGTGGACCACTAAGAAAAAGCGCCCAAGGTGGCTATGACTACTTCATCACTTTCACTGACGACTTTAGTCGTTATGAATATATGTTCTTGTTGAAACACAAGTCTGAAGCCTTTGAGCGATTCAAAGAATTCAAGATGGAAGTAGAGAATCAACTTGGTCATACGATAAAGGCTCTTCGTTCTGACCGAGGTGGAGAATTTCTTAGTAACGAATTTCTGAATTATCTTGTAGAGCATGGAATATTATCGCAGTGGACTCCTCCTGCGACACCCCAACTAAATGGAGTAGCAGAGAGAAGGAATCGAACTTTGATGGACATGGTTCGATCCATGATGAGTGCCACTGACTTACCTCTTTCATTTTGGGGACATGCCCTCCTCACGGCAACGAAGATACTGAACATGGTACCTTCTAAATCCGTAGAAAGGACACCATACGAATTATGGTTTGGCAAGGCACCCTCATACGCATTCATGTGCATATGGGGATCTCCCGCTTACGTTAAAAAGCTAATGGGAGATAAATTGGAAACTAAATCCACTTCGTGCAAATTTGTGGGGTATCAAGAAAACTCAATAGGATACGAGTTCTACGATCCTACAAGACAAACTACGTTTGTCTCAAGGAACACACACTTCTTGGAGAAGGATTTCTTGGTTGACAAGAAAGAAAATAACGTAGAACTGGATGAGGTCACTGAAGCTGAAAAGGCCGATGAGGTCAATCAAGCTGACCCGTTGCCACAGGCAGTGGGAGAACATGAGCATGAAATTGCACCAGAAAGTACACCGATTCTTCGTAGGTCAGAAAGACAACTTAGAGAACCCGAGAGGTACTACGGTCTGCTGCATGAGACTGGACAGTCTCTAACCGACCCAAGGACTTACGAAGAGGCTATGCTAGACATAGACTCGGGAAAGTGGCGCGAAGCCATGAAATCCGAATTGGACTTCATGCACTCAAACAAGGTCTGGGCCTTGGTAGATCCACCAGTGGGAGTAGCTCCCGTGGGTTGCAAGTGGATCTATAAGCGAAAGCTTGGAGTGAACGGAGAGGTAATAACCTACAAGGCGCGACTAGTGGCAAAAGGATACACTCAAAGATCGGGTATCGACTTTGAGGAGACCTTCTCGCCCGTCGCAATGCATAAATCCATTCGAATCTTGCTGGCCATAGCTGCGTGGTATAACTACGAGATATGGCAGATGGATGTAAAGACTGCCTTTCTCAATAGGGACATTGACAAGGAGATCTACATGGAGCAACCAAAAGGATATGCATCCAAAGGAGATGAACACAAGGTGTGCAAACTCCAGAGGTCCATTTATGGACTGAAGCAAGCTTCCCGAAGTTGGAACATTCGTTTCGATGAGACAATCCAAACCTTTGGATTCATCAAAAACATGTTCGAACCTTGCGTGTACAAGAAGATCAGTGGGAGTACAGTTGAATTTTTGGTGCTTTACGTTGACGACATTCTTCTCATTGGAAACAATGTGAAAGCGTTGTCCGAAACTCAAGCATGGTTATCTATACAATTCTCAATGAAGGATATGGGAGAAGCATCCTTTGTACTAGGTATAAGGATCTACCGAGATAGATCAAAAGGACTGCTGGGCCTCTCCCAATCCCAGTACATAGATAAAATCTTGAAAAGATTTAGTATGGAAGAATCCAAGAGAGGATTGCTTCCAATGAGACATGGTATTGCACTCTCTAAGTCTATGGCCCCGAAGACGCCTGAAGAGAGAAGCAATATGTCTCGAGTACCATATGCATCCGCGATAGGAAGCATAATGTATGGTATGTTATGTACTAGACCAAACGTAGCATACGCTCTAAGCGTTACAAGTCGCTACCAGTCGGATCCAGGTGAGCAGCACTAGATAGCCGTAAAGGCAATTCTGAAGTACCTGAGAAGGACTAATGAATTGTTCTTGGTATACGGTGGAGGAGAATTTAAATTGGAAGGCTATACAGACTCGAGCTTCCAATGTGATGTAGACGACTTCAAGTCGACATCAGGATACGTTTTTTGCCTCAATGGTGGTGCGGTTAGCTAGAAAAGCTCCAAGCAAGAAACAACCGCGGATTCAACCACCGAAGCAGAATACATTGCCGCGAGTGACGCAGCAAAGGAAGGTGTTTGGATGAGGAACTTCATCCAGGAATTGGATGTGATACCTAGCATCGCTGAGCCCATTACTATCTTATGTGATAACAATGGGGCAATAGCGCAAGCAAAGGAGCCGAGATCTCATCAGAAATCCAAGCACGTACAAAGATGATACCATGTGATAAGAGATATCATTGGTAGAGGAGACATTAAGATGGGACGTGTCGACTCAGAAGATAATACGGCGGACCCGCTAACGAAGCCTCTGCCTCAAAAGGCATTTGAGAAACATCTGCAAAAGATGGGACTCAAGAACATAAAAGACTGGCTTTAGGACAAGTGGGAGATTGATAGAAATAGTGTCCCGCAAGCCAGCTGTATGGCTAGTATTTATTGTAATAAATGCGGAACTATTCAATTTCGATTAATAAATGCACTTTATTAAATGGTCATCTTTATCTTATGTAATAATTATCTACGCATAAGGATAGAAGTCCTTAGATCACAGGGCTATGGGACAACCCGTGGACTGATCTCCAAGGCCGTGATCTAGAACATATTCAAGAGTCGTAGAATCCAATCGAGATAGGACATCGTTGGATTCGGTTAGACTCTCACTGTTGTGTATACTCCGATGAATTGGAGGACGCTGGGGTCCACGAGCGTGACTGGGATGGTCGATACACATAAGTGGGTGGCTTGCTGGGATGGCAAGTGCACTGAATACCCCAATTAGGAAATAACTCACCATGGAAGCGGTAGTCGCATTTCGGGGTTGAAGTTATTCCAAATTTATAATAGTATACGAGGAACGATCCCTAACTACTTGAGGTGATAGGGTTTATCTGGTGCGAGAACGTCTATGCTTTGATATGAGTTCCGACTGACTGGGGATCGCCAGAAAGTCTCTGTGGACTCATATTGGGTATAGAGGAACTCGTATGCAGATTCATATCATCAACAAAGGATCCATTGACCCGACTTGATAGGTTGGGAAATTCTCCTATGGATTTCTGTGAGAAATTAATTCTGGTAAATCCTTGGCCAAGGTATCTGACGACTTTATGTAAGTAGCTCATAAAGATTAAGTCAAAGAGAATTTATTTCGAGATCAGAATACATAAGGTCAAGACGAAAGGAAAGGGAATCCGATGAAAGACCATACCCTTAAGTCTCGACTGGGAGATTGATCGATGGAGAGATTATGTCATATATGGAAATTATAAATGATAAAAGGTTCACTAAATTAATTCACCAGTGATTGGGCTCCATGGGCTTGTGGCTGGACATCGACCGTGGAGTGTGGGAGAATTCCCAAAATTGGCAGGGGTGCTAATTTTGGAATGATCAATCGACAGAGTGTTCGATTGATTTAGAGTAAGTCTTACTCGAATAATTGAATAATATTTAATTATAACCCACGGCCAATTATGTGGTGAACCTACAGGGGCATACACAATACACATGAAGCGAAAGCGAGGAAATAAGAATGACCGAGTCGACTGGGTGAATAATCGACTGGGTCGATTATTATGGGTGGGTCAACTGGGTCGACCCAATTGGAACAAATTGGGATCCAATTGGAATTAGATCAGGATCATAAATTAAATTGGAATTTAATTTGTGGATTAATTAATTAAGTTGGATTTAATTAATTAGAAAGGATTTTAATTAAATAGACTTAGAGTCTGATTTAATTAAATGGGAGATTAAGTTAATTAATTGGGCTATTTAATTGGGAGATTAAATAAAGCCTGGTCAAAATTAATTAACTGGGCCATGTATTAATTAGAAGACTTGGTCTTCAAATTAAAGAGGGTCATGGCCCATGTAGGAGAGAAGTACCCTAGTCCTAATAGGACTAGGTTAGGGAGATAACTATAAGTAGCTATCTTATAGTTATTTTTCACACAACTCCATAAGCAAAAATTGAGCAAGAGAAAAATTCTCTCCCCCTCTCCCAAGCTAAAGTCGACCAAACCCTGTCTTCCTTTTGGAAGAATTTTTCGTTTTCGATTTTGTTCCTGAATCGTTCCTAATTCCTAGATTTTAGTATATCTTGTGTTCTAGTCGATCAAGATATATTATTTTCGTGATATTATGGTGTATCAACTCGTAGAGGCGCAACACGTGGGGCGCTCCTTGAAAAGCCTGGGTCGATCTTGCTGGAGTAGAAATCAGAGTTCATTTTGGCTAGCCGAGGATTTGCAAGGAGATAGGTATAACGTGTGAACTTATACTCTCATTTTTATTTATATTCATATATATACAACTAGAGAATATCCTGGCAAGATTCCGTAAGAGGTCCTAAATTTTTTATATTCCGCTGTGTCTAGGGCTGTTTATCTTACCGAATCCCAACAATTATTCATATCTTGAGGCGGATCGTTGTTAGGGGTTCTCCTTGGCGAGGTTCTTCTTCGATTATGGTTTCGAGGGCTCCTGGTTCTATTTCTCTTCCTCTCATTTCGTTCGACGTAATCGTCCAACTTTCCTTCTTCAATCAGCCTCGCGATTTCCTGTTTCAGATGGAAACAGTCCACAATGCGATGTCCATGAGCCCGATGGTACCGACAATATAGGTTGTAATTTCGAGCTCCTGGCTTAGCCTGTGTTGTGTAATTCTTTTCAATGGGGGAATCCAATTGTTTCTCTCGAGTAGCACTAGGATCTCTTCCGTAGTTACATTCAATTTAATTTGGTGTATTCCACGTGATCTACTCGATTCCTTTGAGGTAGTTCAGCCGATCTAGGTCTTGCATAGACATTAGGTCTTTTATCCTGATCGTTGTGATTATAATCCAACCTCTGGAAAACATTTCCTTTTCTAAAAGATCGATCATAATCTATTGGCTTTGGAATGGGAGCTTTATCCTGTCGCATTAAGCCATAGTTTGTAGCTTTGCTCCTATTTTTGTCTTTAAAGGAGTTCATCTCTTCTTGAGTCATATATTTCGAGGCTAAGGTCATAATATCTGTGAATGTCCTCGGCTGTTTTCGACTTAGGGCATTCCCAAATTGTCTGTTTTTGGTGAGGTCAAATAGTATGGAGATTATGTAGTCGATATTTGGCGAATCGATTTTAAAAAATTCCACATTGAATCTAGCCAACCAGCTTCTCAAGGATTCTCCTTCTTGCTGATTAATAGTCCCCAAATAACTCATGGGGAGCTTCTGTCTCTTCTGGCTGGCGAATTATTGGGTCAGCTTGTTGCATAGCTCACAAAAACTGAATATGGAATTGGTCGGTTGTTTTCCAAACCAATATAACGCCAACCCTTCGAATGTTGTAACCATTAACTTGGCGGTGTATTCAGATGAGTGTGCATACAGATTCATTATGTTCGTAAAGCTAAATATGTAATCGTCTGGGTCAGTCGTACCGTCGTATCGTGGTAATCGTCCCGGAACTTGTCCGAACGACTGCGCTTCCTTGATTTCCCTACAGAAAGGGGAACATGCAGCTATGCTTTCCTGGACTTCTCTACTCCTTGCCCATGGTTGTTGAACAAGCAGTAGCCTTTGTTCCACACGTTCTTGAACCATCTTTTCGATGTCTCTTTCCGAGACGCGCACGGTCTTCGGTTGATTAGGGGTCGGGTCGATGACATCATCGTCTATAGGAATAATAGTATTCTCTTTCGACCCTTGATGTGCGACATGAGCAGGGGGTTTTGTCCGATTCGCTCTCCTTCGGACATGGTTATCGACTGGTTTTGCGTTGCTCCTTTGCGGAGTAGCTAGAGATTGCTGGTCGGTCCCCGGACTATCGGCCTGTTCTGATATGTGGTAAACCTGCCTTTGAGTTCTCCTGACAGGTTGCGCCTGGGCCGCTCTTGGGTCTCTGGGCTCTTGTTCGAGAATTGCTTGAACCCCTGGATACAGGGAATTCACCAGTAGTGCTATCTGTTTAAGTTTTTCTTCCCTATCCGACAGCGGGACTGGAGTGGTTGCGATCCTAGGGTCCATTGGGGCTGGATCGGCAGCAGCGTCCTGCTGTCCCTGCGGGAGTTGGATGTTGGTTTCAAGGCGTTCTTGCCGATTCGATGGATGGTCGTTTTCTTGCTAATTGTCGAGCGCGTTGCTGAATCGTTCATTATTTGTTGTATTTTCTTGGAGACCATCCGACGGCACGTGTGGGTGTGTTGTGTTACTCCTTGCCTCGTTGCGTGCGTTCTTCCTTGGGTGAGCCATGTGTCTATCGAATAATTAACTCAGCCCCAAGGTGGGCGCCAACTGATTTAACCGAATTTCATGTAGTTCAATTAAATCAATGATATTTATACTAGGTTATATTATATTCGGATTAGTGGGCTTAGTTACTTTATTCCGGATGGATCAACTCAAAGATGAACAATACGTAACGAAGGTAGGATATAAAGATGAATAACGTAAAGATGAATAACTATAGCAAAAGCTCTTGTATTTGATTAATCTCGGATTACAAAGTATGTAGGCGTCTGATGTTATTATCGTAACCCCTAATACAATACAAGTAAATTGTATTTATATGTGTTTATCCCTAGTGTTTGCTATAAATTTTGCATTGATTACAATACATGGCATCAAGGAATTGTTTGCATATAAATTCAGTATCGAGGAACACCTCGACGACATCGAGTGACCATTGACATCGAGAAGTACCAAAATATTGTTTGCGGTAAATCTGATATCAAGGAGTGCTTGGCGTCGGGGGGTTGACATCGAGGTGTTATTGGCATCAAGGTGTGCCAAAATATTGTTCGTTGTAAACCTGTCAGTGAATCCCTCGACGAGCCAATGGCTCGATGTAAAATGCCTCGATATGATGTAAAATAATGCGGGCGTGCCAATGTTTGTGCGTGCAAACATAACGATTTGAAAATAGACATGTGGATATCGGTAAATTGATAATGTAAGTGTCCTGACAAGGACATGTCGATATCAAAATAAAATGTCCTGATAAGGCTGACTTCTAAACGACTGTGACAGAGTAGGCAAACACTACCCCTAGTTCTTTTCTATGCCTGCCTGGCCGCAGGACTTAAACAATTTATGAAAATCTCTCTTTAAGTGCCAAAAACTTATGACCAATCGATGGCCGGCTTAACATATCAGCGGATTTGAAAATCAGCAAGTGCCTTGACAATCAATCAATTTAAATAAACATCTTGACAGAAAACATGGTCTTGACAGAAAACAGCATATCAATGGAAATCAATTATCGTAAAGTATATTTATGTAAAAGAGTCAAGACGTACGAGCCAAACGACTTCCATTAATAACAAAAGAATATTGGCAAGTTCCCCGATGTACAAACATTACAAAAATATACAAAACGATGAGTCTCCTGTTTCGGCATAATCTGCCAAATGAGTTGATAAATCTTTTAAGTTCTGCAAATTGACTCCTTGATCGGCAGGTAAGCCCGCCGATGAGCTGATAATGCATGATAAATCAATTTGTTGACAGAAAGTAACATTGACGACGGGAGACCCACCGTCAATGGTTCGCCCAACCTTGATGGATGGCCATCAATCGAGCTCCTGATCAGCGGGTGGCCACTGACCAAGGCATCGACGAAGCAGATGGCTACTTAGCCGATAGCCGTCAAGCAGATGGCTACTTGACGACGAGCTCATCAAGCAGATGGCTACTCGATGAGTTTGTCACATAAATACGTGGGCACTTACATGACAGTTACCAGCGTGCTACTTGGTTGATACGAGTGGTTTCGCTCGAGTCAGTGTCAGCTGACGGCGGAAGAGAGCGGCAGCGGCGGCGGCGGCTTATTGTGAGCGGCGGCGGTGGCGGCGGCAAGACTTCAGGCGGTCAGGGATCACTGGTGGCTGAGGAGGGACAGACTGATATCAACGAGTTGACAGACTGATAACTTGACAGAAAATAGCTTGTTAACTGCCTGCTATCAAGGGGTTTCGCTCGAGACAGCGTCTGGACAGCGGAAGCAGCGGCGGCGGCGGCTTAGTATCGGCGGCGGCGGCGGCTTATTTTTAGCGGCGGCGGCGGCGGACCTTGGGCGGCGGCGGCGACGGATTTTGGGCGGCGGCGGCGGCTAGACTTCAGGCTGTCAAGGGTTGCTGGTGGCTGAGGAGGGACGGTTGATATCAGGGGTTCTACAGGGTGTTTGCTGAAAAAGAAGCAGCGGAGCGCTGGACTTCCGGAGAGGCGTTGAGCCGATCAGTGTTAGACTGAGATTTGTTGATTGAGTTGTGTGTGTGTCCCCCGCGAATGGCAGCTGCTGTATATTTATAGTTGCTGAAAAAACAAGCTGATGCCAGAAACTGCTCTCCTGATGGCCGAAAATCAAGGGGTTGATGGCCTTGTTCCCACTTCTCCCACTACTTTGCAATTGCCCACTACCTCCACTACTTTAATGGTGGTTTTTCTCTATGTTTTTGCTGAAAGCTAAGGTAGTTGGAGAAGAAGAAACGTGTCTTTCAATTTGAATTTTAATTAATGATAACTAACTAGAGATAATTAAGGAAGTTGTGGTTTAAGCCAACTAATATGGCTTATCCTTATCTCTTATTAATTATCTCCAATTAATTAACAATTAAAATCAAATTGGGCCAAAAAATCAAGAGTTGGCCGATTTTGGGGCTGGGCCCGGGTTGACCTCGGCTGATCGGACCATGTGTGGTCTCGGGTCGAGCCATGTTGGCCTTATTTTGCAATTATAATTTGCCCATTTATATAATTGCCCAATTAATTAATTAATGGCCTTACTTATCAAGTGGGCCACTTAATTAATCTTGGCCCAATTAATTAATCAACTTAATTAATTAGTCCAAAAATACTTATTGAATTTAATTGGGCCTAATTAACCATAATTTGGTCTTTAGTTTGTAATTAATTAAACTTAGCCCATAAATTAATTAACTTTATTAATTAATTAATTCATGTTTGGCCCAAAATTAATTAAATGCGAAAATTGGGTCGAGCTTTGAAATTGGTCTCATAGCCAACTCATTGGTTCGATTGGACTCATTTTCGGTCCAGGTTGGGTCCGATTTGGTCTGATCTGTTTTGGAGTGACTTAGTTCGGCCCAGATGCCATTTTTGGCTTGTCATCGAGCCGTTATACCTCGATTTATCGAGGGTGATTTTTTGGGTACAAACAATGCCCCCCGTAAGTCGTATCTGATAAATTTTATTTGGTAATAAAATTTTATCGGATAGACTTAGTTTTAAAATTTCCCCCTTCTTATCCCTCGATTGGCGTTCAATTTTAGCAGGCCTATAATTAGAATTGGCCATTTTTAGCCAATTAAATTATGGCAGTATTTTTGGAACTTTTGAAATATTTCCCAATCTGCTAATTCTTTTGCCAGATGTCAACTCCCTAACTTGTTCCCAACTTCCCGGATAAAATTAAAAGGGGTCTATCACCTTTTAGTTCCCATTTTAATTGGTATTCTATTCAACACACTCTTCCCAAAAAAGACAAAACTCTTACACTACCCTGGGCCCCACAACACTTTTCCTACTCACCTTTTCATCTTTTTCCTCTCTCTCCTTCTCCACACTTCGGCCGATTCATCTTCTCCAAAGAGAAAACTCCATAGCCGAAAATCCTTACCTCCAAATCAAGCTCTCCTCTTCAACTTCCACCTTCATTCTTGCAAAATCGGATTCCCCATTTCACAAAGAACCCAAAAACCGAACTCAATCTCTCCCAAAACCTTCAAAACCGAAAACCCATTTCAAGAAATCCACCATAGCCAAAAAACCTTCAAGCTTCAAAATCGGCCTTCTTGCTTCGGTTTTCTCGAGTTCTCTCCATATTCGGACTCTCTTTGCTTTAAGGAAACCGAAAATCTAACTTTCCTCTTCGAGAAAACTCAAACCGAAAATACCCAATTTCGAAAACCCACCATTGCCGAACCCTTAAGCCAAAAATGGTTGCTGGGCAAGTCAGGCAACGTGAAGTGCGAATTTGCACCCAAGTATTGCAAGAAACACCTGTTGGTACTACAATCGGCCCGTCTCACTCTCCAGCCGATTTGCCACCAACAACCGAGCACCCGATTCAATATCCGAGCGAGGCTCTCCCTTTTTCTTTCGGCCCGGTGAGTTTCAAGTCATCAACGAGGGGGTGGCCGTGGGCAGGTTCTGTTGTCCATTCGGATTGGCTCATTTGGTGCGGTAGGGTCGAGAGGACTTTTGCTCCCGTTTGGCGGATATGTGGCATTTTTGATGCCATCCAGTTTTGTAAAACAGGGTTGTCATTGAATCTCCCTCTCATACGTGCCGCGGCTCAATTCTGGTGCCGAGTCGACAATACATTTCATTTTGCGCACGGCCCGATGACTCCGACTCTCTTGGATATTTTAGCTATTTGTGGTATTGGGCCCGTCGGGGGTTATATCGATCCGTTGCCTTCCGCTAGTGACGAGGCATTTCTTTTCCCTTCGGCTTTTGGTTCCGGTGGTTCTGGTGAGAATGCACTATCATACGGACCTGTCATCGGTCGCTACAAGGCCTTGCCGGATTCTGTCGAGGTATCTCATATTGAGCATGTGCATTTTCTAACTCTTTGGTTGTCTCGTTATATTTTTTGCAACCCTGCTTTATCGGTGACTAAAGAGTATAACGCCATTGCATTGAGTCTCGCTAGGGGTGAGAAGATAGCTTTAGGCCCTCTTGTATTTTCGGGTTTTTGCGTGGGTATGGAGGGATTTTTGGATTCTGGGTGCTGTTTTCTGCAGGGGCCTATTTGGCTTCTTCAGATTTGGTTATGTGGTTATTTCCCGGATTTTTGTATGTTCAGCGAGGCTCCGGTTGGTTCTGAGGTATATGCGGCCTTCGTGGCTCGTCAAAAGGTTCCCCCTTGTAACTTCTATTACTTTTTTAGTCGACTATATGATTCTGTCAAGGGGCTCGAGCCACATTTTGCGGCATTCTACCCCTCGATTCTGTCAGCTTACAGCTCATCCATGTCAACCGATGAATCCAAGGAGTATCAGAAATTATGGGCTAACTTCCTTACACCGAGAGACATCCCATCGGGTTTGAAAGTTACGGGAGCCAAGACTGCAGCGAGGCGGAAGCCTCTCAAATGTACTGTTCGATTTTATCCGGCGCATTACGTGGCCCGGCAGTTTGGCTTGGCACAGTCAATCCCTCGATGTGGTGTTTCTCTTCGTGATAGGGATGAGGAGTTTGACGTACCTGATATGGATAGTTTTGATGAGCTGCGGCGCTGTTGGCGCACGGCCCGTGATGCGTTCGTGTTTCGGCCTTTTGCTCCTACTCCCGTTGCCTCGCCGGATTTTGTCAAGTGGTGGGGAGATTATATTGCGCTGACTCGTAAAGAGCCCTTCCATGTTGCTGTGACGAGGTTCGAGGTCCCCAACCACCCCGAGGTCATTTCTACTGATGGTCCCTTTCTTGAGCATACGGCTGCCGCCTCTGTCAAGGCGTCCAAAAAAGATACATTGTATGTTGTTTCTCATTTTGAAAAATTTTACAATGTCGTTTGGGATCCTGATCATAGAGATAGGGTGTATGAGCAAGCTGCCATGAATTTTGAGTCGATAAAAAACATTAGGATAGGTAAAGCCATGTTGGCTCATGCTAAGTTAGCCAAAAAACGGGGAGGTCCTGGCGAAGTTCCTCCTTGGCATACATTTTACAAACCATTTGGCTTATCTTTACCGTTGCTTCCTGATTTTATCGAGTCATTGGGGTATGTACCTTCCCCCGTCGAGTCTGGTGCAAGTAGTAGTTCACGGCCTCGTAGTCATCAAGCTAACTCCCAAGTCACTTTTACGGGATATCGAGCTGATGACCCACAGGCCCTGTCGACGATTTATATTTTATGTGATTACAAGGATGGGGGCACCATTGTCCTTGATTTATCAGGTAGTTTCCTTTGTTTCTTTCCCTTGATTACCGTTATATACTAATGCGCTTGTCTGATTTGCAGGGAAAGCACAATCAGTCCCCCCGTCTGATAAGAAAAAGAAGGCTCCTAAGGAAACGGTCATCCCTATGGCCATTCCTTTACAGATGATTAGTCCGTCAGGGCCATCACCGGCTGTTTCACAATCACTGCAGACGTCCGAGGCTCAGTCCTCCGTTGACAAGGTAACCGATCATCCCGTCGTATATATCCGACGCTCTCGTCGGCTCTTTTATCAGCGAGGTGGCACGAGTGCCATAGTCGTGAGCAGTTCCGACGAGGAGGTAGTCTTTACTTGATTTATTTTATCACATTTTTTGAACTTATTGTGACCTCTCGTTTTCTGTCAGGAGGTGAGCTCGAAAGGTAAACGGCGAACTGTCAAGGTCGATCCCCTGCCTAGAAAGAAGGTCCGACGGATAGTGGATAGCTCGACGGACAGTGATAATGATGTTGAAGAGATTGAGAAAGTAGACCTTCCCCCTCGTCCGCCTTTCCCGATCGAGGCAGCGAACATTCCTGCCGATAGCGTTGTGATCGAGGGCTTGAAGGATTTAGCTACCACTCCTCGACCCGTCGAGGCTTCTGCTGATCAGAATGATCCCGTCAAGGAATCCCCTGTTGTACAAGAGGTTTGTTTTGTTACCTAGCCATTTTTAGGTTTCCTCGTTTCACTTTGCTAACCTTGTTTTCCTTCTTGTCTTGCAGGGCCAGCCCATGGACATATCTCAACGGCTTGCTCAAGCATTGGCTCGATTTGCCAACGTTCGGGCCCTGTCAGCGAGTTCATCCTCTCACTCCCCTTCAACGACGTCTGAGAAATCAAGCCATACAACCTTCACCCCTGATGAGATTACTCATTTCAAGGAGCTGCTGTCAGGCTATCGGGATCAACCCTTGGATGTCCTGATGATTAATATGGGTCCGTCCCTTGATGAGCTGATGCGCAAGCTGTCGTCTGCGGCCCTTCCGAGCGACAAGGTGTCCTTTTATTCCGAGTATGCAGGAAAGTTTGGCCAACTGAGGAGCCAATTCAAGGCCAATGATCGAGCTATCAAGGTTGAAGCCTCGTTTTCGTCCTCCGCCAACGACCTTCTGGCGAAGTTCGATGCCTTATTCACTCGAGGTTCTACACTTAGCGACTCCCTGAAGAATCTCAAGGACACAGAGGCCGAGGTGATTGCGGCCATTGCTAAGTTGCAGGGGGAGTTAGACACGCTTCGGAGCCAGATACAGATTGCCTCGACGGAGGCAGAATCGATTACTGATCAGCTGTCTGACACCAATGACTTGCTCGTCGCGGCAAAGGCTGAAGAGGATCGGGTGACGACTCATGCAGCAGCTGCTAGAGCTGATCAAGCCAAGATAGAAGCGGACCTCAAGGACTTTCTGGAACGATTCACTCAAGACTTTCTTACTTAGTTTTCTGGCCTGCGAGCCGTTGATGTTTGGCGCATGTGCCTTGATATATGACTTTCCAGACTTAGTTTACTTTTCCTGTCTGTTTATGCATTGGCCTGATGGCCACAGACCGACTTGTTTTTCATTTGTGTAATGGCTTGCCAGCCACCGACTGGTTCTCTTTTCCTTGTCAAAACTTGTTTTGACCTTATATTATGCTTCTCGCTTGAACCACAAAAACCAAGAGTCAAAGCAAACGTATCAACCTGAATTATCACCCCGACCCCTTGACGGAACAATTTTGCAAACAAAAATTCAACTTTTTGCCAACACAACTCAACTAAAATTGTATCAACTCAAAAGAATTTCAAATCAAAATGCCTTGATGTAAAAATTTGAAAATCGGGGAATGAAAACTTGAATTAAAAATGGAAGTATTCTGACAAAAAGAAAACGTAAATGCGACTACTACTATAAATTTAAAAATCCTAACTTAAACAAACGAAAACGGAAATAAAAACAAGACCAAAAATAAATCCTACTTATATTTACAGAGGGATCGGCGCATTGAAGTACTCTTGGCGCCGCTCGATCTCAAGCTCTAAGGCTCGCTGATGTTCCAGACACATCGATTCCCAAAGGGTGGGCCTAAACTTTTTCAAATATCTTCCATTGATGGGGTCTCGACAGAGATTCCCATCTGGCTTTTTCAAAATGTAACCCCCACCTCGGGTTATCGAGTAGACTTCATATGGTCCTTGCCATGTCGCGCTCCATTTACCATACTTTTTCTCGCGCTGATGAAGTGGCAAGACGATTCTCCAGACCATGTCCCCGACATCAAAGTGTTTCCTGCGTATCTTTTTGTCGTAGCATCGAGCAACTAGCCTTTTTTGTGCCACGATCTTGTCTAACGCGGCAACCCTGATCTCGTCGAGCTCATCGAGCTGCTGGAACATATTTTCAGTATACTCTTCGGGCGTCAGCTCGTTTTGCTGCATCACTCGCAGAGATCGGACGTTGATCTCCATCGGTAGAACGGCTTCCTGTCCGTAAGTTAGCTTATACGGAGTGGTGCCTGTACTTGTCCGTTTGCTTGTCCGATAAGCCCACAATGCCTCTGACAGCATCAAGTGCCAAGCTCTTGGGTTCTCCTCGATCATTTTCGAGATAATGTCCTTGAGGACTCGATTAGAAGCTTCCGCTTGGCCATTCCCTTGTGCATAGTACGGTGTTGAATGGATCAATTCAAAACCCATCGATCTGGCAAACTCCTTGATTTCTTGACCGACGAACATCAGTCCCCTGTCAGTGACAATGGTCTGTGGCAGACCAAACCTGTGAATGATTAAGTCCTTGATGAACTTCATCACCTCGGCCTGATTGGCCTGTTTGAGCGGTTTGGCCTCTACCCACTTAGTAAAATAATCCGTGGCCACAATAATGTACCGATGGTGTTTGGAAGACGAGGGGTGAATCTCCCCGATGATATCGATGGCCCAACATCTGAAAGGCCATGGCTTGATTATCATGTTCATTTCCTCGACGGGCATTCTTTGGACTGTCCCGAAGCGTTGGCATTTCTCACAACCCCTTGCCAATTGAATACAGTCTCCCACCATCTTCGGCCAGTAATAGCCATATCGGCGCAGCAACCATGCTAACTTGTGACCATTTTGATGGGCCCCACAAATTCCTTCATGAGCCTCCATCATAATTCTCATGGCCTCTTGCTGATCGACGCATAACAGGAGCACGCCGTCATGGCTTTTTCTGAACAATTGATCGCCTATCAAGACATAATTGACTGCCCTGAGCCTCGTCTGTCGAGATGCTCGGTCCGACGGATCAGCCAGATATTTTCTGATCGGCTCTCTCCAGTCATCAGGGTCCTGAAACACACTCAAAACAGTCAGGACGTTGTCTCGATACATAAATGAAGGACAGTGTCGTCTCCTGACGACATAGAGGGATTCCTCGATGTCATCAGGGAGATCAACACTAGTCGCCAGTTGGGCGAAACTGTTGGCCTCGCCGTTGTTTCCCCTTGTTACATGGTAACATGTAACATCAACAAACTCCGACAACAAGGACATCGCGGTTAAATAATATTTGTCAAGCGTTGGGTTTCGGCATTTGTAAGTACCTTGTATTTGCCTGATAACCAACTGCGAGTCCCCGACGATGACGACAGACTTACTGTCGAGCTCTCTGAGCATTTCTAGTCCGATTATCAAGGCTTCGTACTCGGCCTGGTTGTTAGTACATTCAAAATCAAATTGAATTGATAACTTAGTTTTTACATTTAATGGAGAAATCAAGACTATACCTGCTCCAGACAGCCTGTCGGTTCTAGACCCATCGAAGGCCAGTGTCCATGGCCTGATCTCTACTGTCATCGAGTCCAGTTCCTTGAGAACGGCCTGATCGATATCGAGACATGGATGGTCAACCAGAAAATCAGCCAATACTTGGCCTTTGACTGCTTTTTGCGGTACATACTGTAATTGATACTCCATCAGCTGGATGGCCCATCGACCGATCCTTCCTCTCATTACAGGTTTAGCTATCATGTACTTTATCACATCAATACCAGAAATAACCAATACTTTTACAGTCAACATATAATGACGTAATTTCTTGCAAGAGAAAAACAATGCGAGGCATACCTTTTCTATCGGTGAGTACCTCTGCTCCGTTTCTGTCAAGTGCCTGCTCAAGTAATAGATTGCTCGTTCGAACCCATCCTCATCGTCTTGTGCCAGAAATCCACCGACGGTGTCATCCGTGGCAGATATATATAGTTTCAAGGGTTTGCCCTTGACATGCGGCATCATTACAGGCGGCGTTGTCAGCTTATCTTTGATATCCTGAAACGCCTGCTCATGCTCCGTTTGCCAGCAAAATTCCTCTTTGTCCTTCAGCTTCAACAAAGGCGAGAAGACCTTCGTTTTTCCAGCCAAGTTAGAGATGAACCTCCGTAAAAAGTTGACCTTGCCAAGGAACTGCTGTAATTCCTTTTTCGTCGACGGGGGTTTGGCTGTCAGGATAGCCTTGGACTTGTTTTTATCAATCTCAATCCCTTTGCGGTGCACTAAAAAGCCAAGAAAATTGGCTGACGCCACTGCAAAAACACATTTCAAGGGGTTGAGTTTCAATTTATGTTTTCTCATTTTGGCAAATGACTTCGCCAAATGTATCAAATGTTCATCATAACTAGCCGACTTAATAATAATGTCATCGATGTAAATTTTTACAAAGTCATCGATGTACTCACTGAAAATGCAGTTCATGGCTCGTTGATAAGTTGCTCCGGCGTTTTTGAGTCCGAATGGCATCACTTTCCATTGGAAGGTGCCTATCCCGCCGGGACATTGAAAAGCCAGTTTTGGTACGTCGTCAACAGCCACAAAAATCTGATTATAGCCTGCACTTCCGTCGACGGCTGTCAGGAACATATTGCCAGCGGAAGAATCGATTAACATGTCCGCCATTGGCATTGGATACTCGTCTTTGGGAGATGCAAGATTCAGGTCTCTGAAATCAATGCATATCCTGATTTTCCCGTTTTTCTTCATTACGGGAACTACATTCGCTACCCACTCCGGATATCGGGCCACCTCGATGAAACTGGCCTTTAACAGCTTCTCGATTTCCTCCCTGATCAGTCTGCAGACCTCGACAGACATCCTTCGCAGGGGCTGTTTCCGGGGTAAGTATCCTTCAAGTATCGGAATACGGTGTTCTACCAACTCTCTGCTCAACCCAGGCATCTCGTCGTAATTCCAGGCAAAACAGTCCTTGTACTCCTTTAATACTTGCATCAGTCGATCCTTCTGGCCATCATCAAGCAATGCGCTGATGTAAGTTGGCCTATGATCCTCCTCGCTGCCTAACTCAACCTCGATAACAGGGTCTTGCACCTGTATCTTGATGTCGTGAAGCTTGGCTGGCGCCGTTGCTAACTCTTCTAACTGAATCTCGTCGCCATCCGATATTGGCGCTTCTTCTTCATCGATGAGATCGCCTGTATAGCATTCAGCCACATAGGCCCGAAACCTCTTGATCAAATCGGCACATGCTTCCTGCTGCGGCCCGATAACAACAATCTCATCAATTTCCAATCTGTCGGCCTTACAGGCCGATGGTCTTTCGTCATCAGGACAATTCATTAATCCTGACAGTGCTCCTCTTGCGGCCCTGACTCCTTGACGTTGCAGGGCCGACTTAGTTCTTTGGCTAAACAAGCCATTTCCAATTGCGTCAACTTCTTGCTTGAAGTGACTTCCTTCGGTCGTCTGTATTTGTCCTGCCCGATAAATCGATAAGGACCTACATCATCTCGATAATACGCTGCCTTGACAGCGTTGACCTTGGCGGTGAATGGCCTGTTGTCGGCCATAATAATTTCAGGTTCGGGGGAGTCTCCCCAGATTAACAAGCATTGATGAAGAGAGGACGGTACACAAAGGGCTGAGTGAATCCAGTCCCTCCCCAGCAAGGCGTTGTAAGAAGTGGCAGCATCAACCACAAAGAAAGCGATTTTCAAACTGGTCTTTCCAATCTTTACCTCGACAGGTAAAATTCCTAGCGTATCAGCTTTTCCTCCTGTGAAGTTGCTGACGATTACTTTCGTCTCCATCAGGTCCTCGCTGACTTTACCCAGCTTGTACATCGTCGATGCAGGCATTACGTTGACGGCTGCCCCATTGTCGACCAGCATTCTGTCGATGGGTTTTCCGTCGATATGGCCTGATACGTAAAGTGGCCTGATGTGTCGAGCCATGAAAGATGGTGGCTTCTGGAATATAGTTTCAACCCTCTGATTCCAATCGGTCTCTTTCTCGTCGTCGATCGACAACAGTTCTAAGTCTTCTGCCATTTGTACTACTGGCATACCCTCATCCCAAAAGCCATCAGTGGAGTACTCCAGTTCCTCGTTGACGAATTCAACAAGTTCAGAGTCAACGGCGTTGCACTCCATCGTCGTCGAGCCGTCTGTCGGCTGACTGGTAGCAGCATCTTCCACTGTCTTTGTTTCTATTTTCTTGTCGATCGCTTGCTTATCGACCACCTGTTTCTCGATTCCCTGGCCAGTTTTGGCCTCGACGGTCGGACCAGGTTTGGTCTCATTTTCCTTGTTGCCTTTGTCGTCGTCGAAAATCTCGGCAAATTTTGCCTTGAGATCATTTCCGTCTTCTTCGTCAGACAACAAATCATCTTCCGCCATTATCTTTTCTATATCGATTGTACCAAATTGGGCTTTCCCCGGAGTCCACTTGGAAGTGTCGATTTGCATCGAGGTCTTGGCCTCGATATTGATCCCTTGGCCAGATTTGGCCTCTATCGCTTCCTGTTTCTGTTTCTGTCCCCTTGACAGAGGTTTCCTTACTGATTCTTTCATCGGGGCCTTCCCCTTAGCAATTTCCATTTCCTTTCGTTGGCGTAAGAAGCGCCTATATTGAGTTCAGGTCATCTGGTCAACCCTTCGATCGCCAGGGAACTTCGGGTGTCTGACAGATATCCATCGGTCTACCTGTGTATCGGCAGGGGTGTGGACAGTTCGCGGCCTTGATGAGCCTGGCGGAGTAACTTTTGGTGACGGACCATGGGTTCTGTCTCTACGGCTGGCGGTCGATCTGACCTGCCTAATTGGTGTCTTGTCGGGGGATCTCTCCCTGATTCTGATGTTTCGGCTGGTACCTTCCTGATGCTGTCGAGGCATCGTGGTTTTAGCCTGTTCCCGGCGTTGTTCCGCCGTCGATGTTGCATGTTCAGTATCTTTCAACGGGGCTGGGACCTGATATGACCCCGTGGGTCGAGGTGGTGGTGGTGGTGGTATCACCTGCGGCTGTGGGGCTGTCTGAGGCGTTGCCTGCGGTTGCGGCATCGTCTGATAAGGATACCCTGTTGGCATCGCGTTTAACCAAGGCATATATGGGCTGTATAATGCCGGATTGAGGAACAATGGAATTGTTGCCAACTCAGTTTGGCATCTTGCACATAGACCCATCTCCCTGATCGTCGGTGAGCGTTCTGGCTCCTCGTCAACGTACAAATGTTCACCCGTTGACGGATCTGTTACCATTACCACATTAATCCTCACTTCATTTTGTTGGAAAGGGTTGGCGTCAACCGTCATCGGCTTTGTGATCTTCCAATCCGGAGCGAACCTCAAGATGCCCTTGTCAAGGTGATCCTGCATCATCCACCTGAACACTAGACACTCGTTTGTTGTGTGAGTCCACACATCATGATATTTGCAATAGGTTTTACCTGATATCTTCATTGATGGTGGAATCACATGGTCTCCTTTGAGGCGGAGGATCTTGTCGGCCAGCAATTGATCGAATATGGCCTCTGTTTTCGAGACGTCGAAAGAGTATCGTCTTTCCCTATCGGTTTTATATTCAGCGTCTCGTCGCACCAAATTATTTGGCACCTTGATAGTAGGTTGAGGTTCTTTCGGTTTGGCGAGAGCCGTACATACGGTGTTCTTAGGGCAGACCACTTCTGCCAGTCCGATCTCGATACCCTGTTGCTCAATCGGTCTGCTGACCTGATTGATCTGCTCCTCACTAGAGTCGGCCATACTCACTTGATAATAGCTCCCTCGGGGCTGTCGGCCGTTCTCGTCTCTCAATACTCGTTCATAGCGGACCGCGTGATCGGTCAGTTCGAACAAGTCTTCGTGGTATTGTGCCATCATGATCTTTCGTAATTCGAAATGCATGCCATGGGTGGCAATTTTAATGCATTCCCTTTCTGGCAACGGGATGGCGCAGAACCCCCTGGCCCTGATGAACTTCTTCATGTATTCTTCGACAGTCTGTCCTGTCAGGTGCCTCATGTTCGACAGCTCGATGACGGACACCTCGAGTGGAGCTTGATAGTGGTTCATCACAAATATTTTTTCCATGGATGGCCAGTCGGGGACCGATCCAGGTTTTAAGTTGGCGTACCAGTGGAACGCCATTCCCGTCAAGGAGTTAGGAAACAGTTTCAATTTTAGCTCGATAGTCATGTTGCCGCATTCCAGAGAGAATCGAGCAAGATGCTCAGTGGCAGACTGTGATCCCTCGCCAGAAAACAGTGTAAAATTCGGCGGTCTGTAGTTCAATGGGAACGGGATCTGATCGATATATTCCGGGTGAGGCTTATTATACCTCGCTGCCCTGTTCCCCTGTCTCCTGACGAACATTTCTTCGGCTTGGTTCACCGTCAAGAGGTCTTCTGGACCATCTGCAGCGCGGTGAACTGTCCTGTCATAGGCCGATAGATTGGCCTGATGTACTTCATGGCCGTACCCGACGGCCTCTGAGCGGTCCTCTTCGGACCTGCCCCCCGAGTGTAGATGATTTCTTGTTTTAGAAGTACTTCCTCTCTTATCCGGGACATTGGATTGTCCATTGCCTTGCTTGAAAGGCGTCTCGTCTCTCGATGAGCTTCCCCCGATATGGATTGCAGGGCCTTTGCCCTTGTCAACAGCAGTCCTCTGCGGCCCAGTCCAGGCCTGCGTTTGGATGCCATTGGCGAGCATGTTGATGCTTTCAGTGAGCGACGTCAACTTTGCCTCCAAGTGTATCAAGGCGTTATTTACAGTGTGGCTGGCTTCTGTACTGGCCTGACTAGCCGCAGTGGCCGAGCCTAGCATGTTCTCAAACTTACTGACGATGTTAGACCAATCCTCCTGTTTGGCCTCAAGGTCCCTGGTGAAGCTACGGACCTGTTCAGTCAGTTCCTCGATCCTGTCGGTCCCTTCCATAGTTAGCGGAACCGTTGATAAATTTTCCAAAGTATGCGTTAAATCAGAGCGTGTCCTCGTCAAGGTAGATCGAGTCCTTCGTGGTACCTGTGATGTCATCTGTCGATAACAAAAAGCACCCACTTAGTATCAATTGATTGACTGTTTGGCAAAGAGATAATCAAGCTGTCAGCCAGCCAAAATTGGCTGATAATCGTTTTATGGCAACTCAATTAAAACACGAAATTACTTTCCTGCCCCCCGAGCCATAAACTGCTTGGCTGGTGGGTTTTTCAACAAAGAGACTTTCAGGTCCCACCGGGCGTGCCAAAATATTGTTTGCTATAAATTTTGCATTGATTACAATACATGGCATCAAGGAATTGTTTGCATATAAATTCAGTATCGAGGAACACCTCGACGACATTGAGTGACCATTGACATCGAGAAGTACCAAAATATTGTTTGCGGTAAATCTGATATCAAGGAGTGCTTGGCGTCGGGGGGTTGACATCGAGGTCTTATTGGCATCAAGGTGTGCCAAAATATTGTTCGTTGTAAACCTGTCAGTGAATCCCTCGACGAGCCAATGGCTCGATGTAAAATGCCTCGATATGATGTAAAATAATGCGGGCGTGCCAATGTTTGTGCGTGCAAACATAACGATTTGAAAATAGACATGTGGATATCGGTAAATTGATAATGTAAGTGTCCTGACAAGGACATGTCGATATCAAAATAAAATGTCCTGATAAGGCTGACTTCTAAACGACTGTGACAGAGTAGGCAAACACTACCCCTAGTTCTTTTCTATGCCTGCCTGGCCGCAGGACTTAAAAAATTTATGAAAATCTCTCTTTAAGTGCCAAAAACTTATGACCAATCGATGGCCGGCTTAACATATCAGCGGATTTGAAAATCAGCAAGTGCCTTGACAATCAATCAATTTAAATAAACACCTTGACAGAAAACATGGTCTTGACAGAAAACAGCATATCAATGGAAATCAATTAACGTAAAGTATATTTATGTAAAAGAGTCAAGACGTACGAGCCAAACGACTTCCATTAATAACAAAAGAATATTGGCAAGTTCTCCGATGTACAAACATTACAAAAATATACAAAACGATGAGTCTCCTGTTTCGGCATAATCTGCCAAATGAGTTGATAAATCTTTTAAGTTCTGCAAATTGACTCCTTGATCGGCAGGTAAGCCCGCCGATGAGCTGATAATGCATGATAAATCAATTTGTTGACAGAAAGTAACATTGACGACGGGAGACCCACCGTCAATGGTTCGCCCAACCTTGATGGATGGCCATCAATCGGGCTCCTGATCAGCGGGTGGCCACTGACCAAGGCATCGACGAAGCAGATGGCTACTTAGCCGATAGCCGTCAAGCAGATGGCTACTTGACGACGAGCTCATCAAGCAGATGGCTACTCGATGAGTTTGTCACATAAATACGTGGGCACTTACATGACAGTTACCAGCGTGCTACTTGGTTGATACGAGTGGTTTCGCTCGAGTCAGTGTCAGCTGACGGCGGAAGAGAGCGGCAGCGGCGGCGGCTTATTGTGAGCGGCGGCGGCGGCAAGACTTCAGGCGGTCAGGGATCACTGGTGGCTGAGGAGGGACAGACTGATATCAACGAGTTGACAGACTGATAACTTGACAGAAAACAGCTTGTTAACTGCCTGCTATCAAGGGGTTTCGCTCGAGACAGCGTCTGGACAGCGGAAGCAGCGGCGGCGGCGGCTTAGTATCGGCGGCGGCGGCGGCTTAATGTCGGCGGCGGCGGCGGCTTATTTTTAGCGGCGGCGGCGGCGGACCTTGGGCGGCGGCGGCGGCGGCTAGACTTCAGGCTGTCAAGGGTTGCTGGTGGCTGAGGAGGGACGGTTGATATCAGGGGTTCTACAGGGTGTTTGCTGAAAAAGAAGCAGCGGAGCGCTGGACTTCCGGAGAGGCGTTGAGCCGATCAGTGTTAGACTGAGATTTGTTGATTGAGTTGTGTGTGTGTCCCCCGCGAATGGCAGCTGCTGTATATTTATAGTTGCTGAAAAAACAAGCTGATGCCAGAAACTGCTCTCCTGATGGCCGAAAATCAAGGGGTTGATGGCCTTGTTCCCACTTCTACCACTACTTTGCAATTGCCCACTACCTCCACTACTTTAATGGTGGTTTTTCTCTATGTTTTTGCTGAAAGCTAAGGTAGTTGGAGAAGAAGAAACGTGTCTTTCAATTTGAATTTTAATTAATGATAACTAACTAGAGATAATTAAGGAAGTTGTGGTTTAAGCCAACTAATATGGCTTATCCTTATCTCTTATTAATTATCTCCAATTAATTAACAATTAAAATCAAATTGGGCCAAAAAATCAAGAGTTGGCCGATTTTGGGGCTGGGCCCGGGTTGACCTCGGCTGATCGGACCATGTGTGGTCTCGGGTCGAGCCATGTTGGCCTTATTTTGCAATTATAATTTGCCCATTTATATAATTGCCCAATTAATTAATTAATGGCCTTACTTATCAAGTGGGCCACTTAATTAATCTTGGCCCAATTAATTAATCAACTTAATTAATTAGTCCAAAAATACTTATTGAATTTAATTGGGCCTAATTAACCATAATTTGGTCTTTAGTTTGTAATTAATTAAACTTAGCCCATAAATTAATTAACTTTATTAATTAATTAATTCATGTTTGGCCCAAAATTAATTAATTGCGAAAATTGGGTCGAGCTTTGAAATTGGTCTCATAGCCAACTCATTGGTTCGATTGGACTCATTTTCGGTCCAGGTTGGGTCCGATTTGGTCTGATCTGTTTTGGAGTGACTTAGTTCGGCCCGGATGCCATTTTTGGCTTGTCATCGAGCCGTTATACCTCGATTTATCGAGGGTGATTTTTTGGGTACAAACACCTAGCTATACAAGGAAACGTAATCCTACTAGGACTCGGAGTGACGTCCTTCTCGTACTCGGATATTAGCTTGGTCGTTGGGGCGCACCATGTTAGATCGGGTAGACCAGTACTTACGATCGAGCTGTATGGTCGGGCCGATCTATTATTCTTGAGTCCTCTGAATATCATATGGGGTATAAAATAGCCCTCATCAAACATGATTGATTGATGTTCTTGAAATAAATTGACTGGTATTTTTTCTTTAAATGAAAATGGAGGGAGTTGGGCTTTGTTTATTTTTTTAAGGAAAATGGAGGGAGTTGGGATTTGTTTTTATAGCCCAAAGACAGCCGCGCCCGGATCTGATTCATGAAATTTGGGCTTTCTTTTCTGAAATGTCTTCATAAACCAAAGTCCAGTAAAGTATTGTATTTTAACTGATTGTATTTGGGTTTTCTTTGAGATGAGATTATAAAATTGAGCAAAGAATAGTCAATAATAAAAGTTTATTTAGGCGAGTGAATATAATGATTACAATTCTAGATATTAACACCATTTAACATGTGTCAGTAAGGGAAATGATCAACGTTTATTTATTATAATATTGTCATTCATTTTTTCTGTTCATCTTCTTGGAGAAGGTTCAAGTTTAATGAAGTTATTTATGTCCTATGAGTAAAGGAATAATGACTAAAGATAGATAGTCGGACGTCTAATTTACAATGTGTTAAGTTTAAAAATTTGGTGTTTTTAGATTTTGTATCCTATGTATACACTATGTAAAGCAACCTACTTTCCCAAAAGGAGGCGGTACTTGTAGTAGGACAGTGGATTTATCGCGATTCCCGCGGACCAATTGAACTTTTTTGTAAAATTAGGTTTGATTTAAATTTATATTTATAATAATACAATGGAAATTCTTGTCGAAGTATGGATTCGTCAAAGTTTTTGCAATACGTATCGATTTATTATCACATTAAAGAATTGAGAAGAAAAAATGGGAGGTTGTATAGAGAGAAAAGATTAAGAGATTTATAAGTTGGATTTTGAGAATAAAATTGTTTGATTAAAGTTGATGTGGGTAAGATATTTTTGTTACCATAGCTTTAGAATTTTTTTTTTTTTTTTGGTTTCCCAAGGGTTTAATCCCTTTCGAGGCGCGTCGGGCACATAATGTGGGAACCTCTCCCAACAGGGATTCGAACCTGAGTCCGCTATTGTATAGTGACTAGTCCCTTCCACTAGACCAAAGTTAATTGGAAATTATAAGATCGAGGCCTATACTATATTAATTGATTAGTGGCAGATTAGTTCTATTGTAAATTGGTATTCTTTTTCTATCTTTATTTTGTTGTGCCCATGGGGGTGATAAATTTTGTGATGATTGTTTCTCAATTCTTAATATCTGATTAAGCTCAAATTTGTCGAAACAAAGCGATCGATGTAGAATAGATTGGGCGGTCGTATCCACGAGGAGATGACTAAACTAAGCTAAAATCGTTAGTAGACAAAATAGCTTTAACGATAAATAAATAAACTAAATTAACGAAGCGATTTGATTTTAAGAAAACTTAAAGAAAAGTGAATTTTTGGTTGTTGGAAAATACGATAATTAAAACGGTAAGATATCAAGAATCCCTTATATGCTTCGTTCACTTATTTGGATTGATTCATAAAATTACTCAATTGAAAGTTTCACATCCCAAACAATCAATCGGAAGATAAAGAATTGAAAAACACATGATGTCTAATGTATTTGAGTAAATAATTTTCTTGCTTTTAGAATTGGCACAAAATATCATCTTATGAGAAATCGAAAACATACTATATACCAAGGCATATTGCATTAAAAGACTACCCATAAAACGAAAGACTTATATCAATATAATTATATCATAAAGATTTCACATAAAAAGAGCTTGACTAGATTTATATGAAACTAATAAAACAATTGTACTAACATAAGAGTTGATGAAAATAGATGAAGAAAAATTAATTACTCAAAATTATTAAACTTACAAAACCTTGAAGAATCGAATCCAAATAAGATCACTACGCATATAAGTTCATCTCTAATCTCACCAAAGAACTATTAGCCTAATTTGCTAATCATTATCACAAGTTCTAGAGAGAAAATATGATAATGCTTTTAGAGAGAATTGTACCTAAGACTAAGAATTGTGTGTTCCAAGATGTGTGATTTTAGGACTATATATAGGTGCTAAATAGCCCTAATCCAAGTAGGAGAATGCTTAGGAGGTAGAAATTGAGTAGGAATATGTTTAGGAGGCTCAATCCTCGTATGGAAAGGACTTATGCAAGTTTCCTAATCACTTTAGGACACAAATCGCGATTCCCGCGTAGAAGATTCTGCTATGCGCGACATATTTGAAAAATGCATATCTTTGTGCTCCGAACTCCAAATCCAGATCCGTAAAGTCCATAATGTAGCTAACTCCTTCCTCTACAACATATCCGAAATTCAGCTTAATTGGAGTTTCCTAACGAGAGTTATCGTCCTTGGAAATAGCAGCAATATTTATGGCAGATTCCTTATTTGTTGTCCTTGCACTAATTGACTTCCTTGAACATTTCCTTGTTTCAAATAATGTCTTTGATACTTATACAATTTGAAAAAGCTAAATATTCCGGGGTCCATATTTTATTTTCCTACAAAAACAAATCAAAACTCAATATTTTCTAATCACAATAATTTCTATTAATTTCATGAAAATATCAAATTAACACTTGATTTATTTAGAAAATAAGAACAACTTAAGTGCATTTTCAAGCACTAATCAATATCTAAATTTTTTTATGAGAAATATATTATATTATTTGAGCATAACTTTTTTGTCATCTACAGTTTGTTTTTGGTATACATTAATTATTGGTTTTAGTATTTCTTATATTAATGAGACCTGCAAATATTTTTATTAGGTATAATTTATTTTTGTCATCTCTTAATACATTAATCTTAAATGAAAATAAAATATTCTGTTAAATTCATGTATGTTTATTATAATTATTTTTATGTATCACTCCAATGCGGTATGGAGTCTGTGATGCCGAGTCAGCTTCTATGCTGCTAGCTATACCCTGCGATTTACAGTATTTGAATTTTGGAATTGCAAAGAAAAACTAATAGAAACGGCAAATATTTTTAAAAATATACTAAAGTTTGGGATGATACTAAATGGGGATATGTTAATATGAATTTTCTAAATTACATACCTTCTTAAACTTTGTTATTCAATAACATAATTTTTTGCCGAAGAGGAAGGATTGATTTGTCAAAACAATGCTATTTTTCTTTTACACACTGATGGCACAGGACATATCTCAAAAAAAATTATAACCAAGTTTTTAGAGATTTGTTTGAGATATATCCTTCACCATCCATATGTATAAGAATGATGCTTTGTGGTGAAGACCCCTTTATGCGCAGAGTGTACATCAGTATGGTGGGATCCCGAGGCTTGGTAGAGGCACATTCTGCGATTTACATCCTTCAGGGTTCTAGGGCAAGGGTTCTGAGGGTCCAGGATTAGTCTAGCGTAATCTTGGACACCTAGATTAACAAAATAAAAAATTTAAAAAAAAAAAAAAAGAATGATGCGTTGTGTTTGAATTTGTATTCATTCATATAGGGGTAAGATATGTTAGTATGCTTTCTTATGAAGATATAGCTAGTATATATATTGTGGAATAAATTTATACTTTGTTTAGGTAATATATATTAATAATCTACTTATAATATATTTCACAGCAGTCTTTTATTTCAATTAATTTGTTTTGACCAAAATACTAATTTCTCCTTATTTTAATTTATTTTATTTTACCTAATAATTACATCATACATATTATAACCACCTCCAAACCCACACCCACGTTTTTCTCCTTATTTTGATTTATTTTATTTTACTTAATAATATAACTACCTCTAAACCCACGTATAATCTCAAACCCACTTACAATTCAGTTTTTTCCATCTTCTCTTCAATATGTTTTAATTTTTTTTTTCAGTTTCATAATATTTTCACCTTTCTGATTTTAATATTTTCCTTATGATAACTCATTATGTTATGTTTTTTCCATTTCTTTTGATTGAACAGTTTGCTCTAGGCGATTGCACAACTTATTTCTTAAAAAAAATTCGGTTTTCATAATGACATATTTGATTGGTTAAAAAATTAATTTTTCAGTTTCATAATATTTTCAAATTTAATTTCAAATTTTTATATTTTCCTTACAACCCACGTACAATCCCAAACCCACTTACAATTTAGTTTTTTTCCATATTCTCTTCAATATGTTTTAATCATTTTTTTTCAGTTTCATAATATTTTCACCTTTCTGATTTTAATATTTTCCTTATGATAACTCATTATGTTATGCTTTTTTCATTTCTTTTGACTGAATAGTTTGCTCTAGGCGGTTGCACAACTTATTTCTTAAAAAAATTCGATTTTCATAATGCCATATTTGATTGGTTAAGGAATTAATTTTTCAGTTTCATAATATTTTAAATTTTTTATATTTCCCTTACAACCCACGTACAATCCCAAACCCACTTACAATTATTTTATTTAACCATGTCGTACAATAGATATTTTTAACATATTAAACAAGGTATTTAACATATAAATTTTTTAAAATCCGTGCATAGCACGGGACGTATGCTAGTTTAAATAGATTTAACCGATAATTCACAAAGACACACACTTCAACTTATTATTAAGACAGGTGGCAAAGAACTGCCACGTATCATTTGTTAATTGATTCTATGTTTATCATGCAAAATTAACTAAGCTATATTATGAATATTGAAAATTATAGCAATAAATTAGTGATAATTGAAATTTCAACCCAAGTCTTTTGTTGTCGTTTATATGTAGTTGTAAATATAAATTATAAAAAAAAAAATATGTAGTTGTAAATAGGATTATGCAATTCTTTCCCAATTCAATGTTAGCGTACCTTGTGAAGTTATTAGTGTGTATTTGAGCTTAGTTTATCTATGATTTATGTTTAATTTTTCGTTTGATTTCGTTTTTTCCGATAAGTCTATCCATTTCCGATAATGATGTAGAGGTTTTCTTTATTGATTAATGGAAATATGCAAAAGATTTATTTGTCTTCAGATTTCCTTTATTTTTATTAATTCTATATAATATAATATGTAATAAATATAGATTTATTTTTGCACAATTAATTTACCACATGAAAGATACTAATATATAAAATGGATAGATATGATGATTGTATTAAATTGTTTTGTCGGCACGTTAATCAATCAAGGAATGATTCATCACCAATGTAATTGTTACGTGGCCTATGCTCATGTGATATCTTGAGTCTTATTCATATTATAATAATTTTTTCTTTTAAATAAATATTTGAAATTGAAAGTTTAGACTATTGCTCTGTTACCCTCTGTATAAAGTCATATCATGAATTCTCATATACGAAATAATCCAGATATTATTTCATGTCCAAATATTCATTTGTTTTCAAAATTTATATTTAATGAAGTTGTGAAAAAAGAATTTTTTTTTATATGTATTTACTTAATTGTAATATAGCTTTTATTTACACACTGATGAAACAGGATTCACAAGTTAAATTGATATTGTAACAATTTGCTGGCTAGATTTATGCTGCTGTTCTTTTTAGCTTTAGCAACTAATGAGATTGAGGTTGATGTACCAAGACTTCGTCATTCAACATTTCACACCGGACAAGTTAAATTGATATTGTAACAATTTGCTGGCTAGATTTATGCTGCTGTTCTTTTTAGCTTTAGCAACTAATGAGATTGAGGTTGATGTACCAAGATTTCGTCATTCAACATTTCACACCGGATCGTTGACCACGAAATAAAACTATCAATATAATATCGACTACAATCTCACTTCGAGAGCCTTAACTCTTGAAGTCACGTCGAACTCACATCGAGGATATCGATCGTCAACTCACCTATGTCGATATATTACCCATCATCTCCATCGACATAGTTATCATCGATACCCGTTTATCAAACATGACCCGCTTCGCTTGGGATCCATATCCGAATCTAGATGTCTAATCATGATTCGACCCGGTGATCCATTAGCAAAAACTATAAATAGCCCTCATAAATGAGATAAAAGGTACGCACTCTCTAAGAATTAAATACTGACCGATCTCTTCTCTTATCTTGATACTTACTTAAGCATCGGAGGGTTATCCCCGGGTCACCACCGACATTAACCTGGCGTAGTTATCTTTGATTACAGGTTAGGATCCCCATTACAAATTGAGGAGAAGTTTGATTGACCTATCTATCCTCACATTGGCGAGTCGTGTTAGACTTATATTATTGACGTTGACCAAAGATTTATTAACCTACTAAAAACACACTCATCAATTGGCGCCGTCTGTGGGAACATTAACTTCGAATAAAAAAAAAGATGACTACAAGATCGAAAGCAGCTCTTGCTCGAGAACGAGAAGGAAATCAAGATCAGAATGGAGAAGGTCAGGGAGACAATTTACTCCCTCGAAACCCCAAACCGACGCACAACGGAGAGGGTGGACCATCGAGGCCACCGGCCCCGCAAGTTATGCAACTCACTAGAGAAGATCTGAAGGCCCTCTTAGACGAGGCTAAAAGAGAATGGTTCGCGGAGATCGCCAAGGACAACATCAACATCCCTCGAAAACTCCCGAATGGTGCGGCATTCGAGGCAGATATCAGAATCGAGATGAATGAAGCAAATAGTCACGCCAACCAACAGCAAGGTAGGCACGCCGGAAGAGAGAAATTGGGGGAACCATCAGTAAGAGAAGTCAACAAACTAGCGTCCGAAGTAAGGTCGCTCCATCAAAAACTAGATAGATAGGAAAAAAGGAATGAAATCCCTGTATCGAACTCTCGATTGAGAAAATCGCCGTTCTGTGACGAAATCTTTTTCGAGAGATTACCACTCGACAAGAGACTACCGACCCAGCTACCACGATATTTCGAACAGAATATCCAGATGAACACTTAGCTTCATTTAATCTTCAGATGCAGCTTCATGGCATCTCAGACAACGTGGCCGCAAAAGCCTTCTCGACCACGCTGGCTGGAATGGCTCAATCTTGGTTTGGAAGACTGGAAGAGAAGTCTATCTTCGATTATGACCAACTTTGCGATAAATTCATGAGTCAATTTGGTAGCAAAAGAGCTGTAAGACCCCCGGCGAACCATCTATACTCCATCGTACATAAGCCGGACGAGTCTTTTAGAAGCTTTATGGGGAGATTTAATAATGAGTTACTAAAGGTTGAAATGCCGAGAATAGACTTCCTAATTACTGTCTTGTTTCAAAGCACCCTAAACAGGGGGTTCGCTAGTGCCATAGTCCGAGAAAACCCCTCGACTTACGAGAAGTTAATGGAGATGGCCAATATATGAACGAGGAAGAAATGACTAAGTTAAGAGGAACCTTCTTTGGTTTAGCAAAACCTGAGGAGAGGCAATCGGTCATCACTGCGGATCGACCTGCGGAAAGAGCCCCAATCCTCCGGTATAATGAAAACAGAAACAAGAAGGGTTACCGAGGAGAGAGAAACTAAAATACAAGTAGGCAGGAAACTGGAAGATCGAATAAGGAGTACTACGATAACTACACTCCTCTTAAAAAACTCAGGTCTGAAATCCTCTTCGCTATACAAGACAAGAACATGCTTAGAAAAGCAACCTCTATCAAGGACAACCCTGGTTCGAAAAAATATTGCCGTTTCCATCGACAGATGGGGCACGACACCGAGGACTACTATCAACTTAGGGGCGAAATTGAGAGATTAATATCAGAAGGATATTTAACAGGATATGTAAAGTTACCAAGGAATGAACACGACAAGAATCGACCAGATCACCATCGATCAAGATCAAGATCACCTCCGAGAAGAGACACGAACCAGGATAACAGAGGAGAGCAGCCAAGAAAAGCCCAGTCGGGCAGGGTGGTCAATATGATCTCAGGAGGACCTGCTGGAGGAGATAGTAAGAATTTGAGGAGGAGCGTCTCTCGAGCCTTCAGGAACATAAATCAGAATGATCGAAGAGGAGTATTCTCGATACAATCAACCACGCAAAGCAAAATGATAGGATTTGATGAATCAGATCTCCTGCCTGAATTTGCGTCGTTCAACAACCATGACGTCCCTGACTGTCCGATGGTAATTACGGCACAAATTGCCGGAGCAACCGTCAAGAGAATACTTATCGATTCAGGAAGCTCGGCGAATATCCTTTTCTTAGACGCGTTAGAAAGAATGGACCTCGGCCCAACCCCATTGGAAACTGTCGCCACTCCGCTTGTTGGTTTCGGAGGAGCTCAGGTCATCCCTAAAGGGACATTAACCTTGTCGCTCGCTTGAGGAGAAACTGGCAACTCGAAAATAAGGATGGTCAAATTTTTGGTTGTCGACGCGCCTTGTGCATACAATGTCATATTGGGTAGACCTGCTCTGAACAGCTTCCAAGCTGTCATATCCACATACCACCAAAAGATGAAATTCCCAACGACCAATGGAGTGGGGGAAGTCCAGGGTAACCTACAGGAAGGGTGGAATTGCTATACGGTCTCTCTCGATAAACAAAGCATGAAAGAAGAAACTCATTCCAAAGACCAAAAGGCTGAAAGCAGAGGTACTAACCAATCCTTTAGCCCCCGTCGACGTTGATAAAGTGATCAGAATGGACTCGACAAAGAAAATGCATAACCAAGAGGAGATGAATTTGAAGAAGAGAAAATTCGAGAGAATTGAGCCCTCAGAAGGACACAAATCAATCGAATTAATACCGGGAGAATCATCGAAAACAACGAGAATAGGAACTCAACTCTCTGAAGGCTTGGAGACTCAATTAATCTAATTTTTGAGGGAAAATGTGGACGTCTTTGCTTGGTCTACCACCGACCTACAAGGAATAGACCCAAAGATCATAGTCCATAGACTCAATATCGATCCATCATCTCGACCGGCAAGACAAAAGAAAAGAAACTTTGGTCCAGAGAGGAACATAATCATAAAAGAAGAGGTAAAGAAGCTTTTGGATGCCGACTACATTGCCGAGATACAATTCACGGAGTGGCTATGCAATGTTGTCCTATGATCAAAAGGAGGCGGAAAGTGGAGAATGTGCAACGATTTCACGGATCTTAACAAGCTATGTCCAAGAGACCCATATCCTCTCCCTAGAATCGATTCTCTTGTCGACTCCACAGCGGGATGTGCAATTTTGAGCATGATGGACGCTTTTCAGGGTTTTTACCAAATCTTTATGGCCCTGGATGATCAGGAAAAGACAGCATTCATCATGTAAATGGGCGTTTACTTCTTCAAAGTAATGCCATTTGGACTACGAAATGCCAGAGCAACGTACCAACGATTAGTGAATAAAAATTCGAGACCTTGTTGGGTAAATCGATGGAAGTCTATGTGGATGATATGCTAGTAAAAAACCTAAATGAAAAAGATCATTTGGTACACATCAAACAAGCGTTCGACATAATGAGGAAATACGGAATGAAACTTAACCCCGCCAAATGCACGTTTGAAGTGAGATCTGGAAAGTTCCTCGGCTATCTGGTAAACGAGAGGGGCATAGAGGCAAATCCAGAGAAAATACAAGCGATAATAGATTTGAAGGCTCCTCGAAATCTATATAAAGTACAGAAGCTGGTTGGAAAGATCACGGCGCTTAATCGATTCATATCCCGTTCAGCCGATAAGAGCCTTCCTTTTTTCAAAATAATGAGAAATGCAAAGAAATTCGAGTGGTCGGAAGAATGTGATCAAGCATTCGAGCAATTGAAGGCCTATCTTGTGTCGCCCCCTCTCTTAGCCAAACCGAGTGATAACGAGAATTTGTACCTTTATATTGCCGTCTCAGAACAGGCGATCAGTTCGGCTCTAGTAAGAATGTAAGCAAAGGAGAGTAACCCAATTTATTATGTTAGTAGGGTTCTGCAAGGTCCTGAGAAGAATTACTCCGAAATCGAGAAGTTCGCTCTAGCCATCGTAACTACTGCACGGAAACTGAGACCCTACTTCCAATCACACAAAGTCATTGTCCTGACTAACCAACCATTGAGGCAAACGCTCTCAAATCCCAACGCGTCGGGAAGGCTGATCAAGTGGGCCGTTGAGTTAGGAGAATACGATATCGAATACTTACCCAGAACGTCTATCAAAAGACAGATATTAGCTGACTTTGTGCTCGAAAACACTGAGATTGACGAAGAAAAACGAGAGCTATGGATGCTCCATGTCGATGGCTCATCAACGTCAACATGAGGAGGAGCAGGAATATATTTTCGAGGTCCTAATAAAGAAGAACTTGAGTTCGCTCTAAAATTAGACCTTTTGGTATCAAACAACGAAGCGGAATACGAAGCCTTGTTAGCCGGACTAAAAATGGCAGCAGAAACAGGAATTAGGAATTTGATCGCTTACACTGATTCACAGCTAGTCGAGAAACAATTCAAGGGGTTGTTTGAGGCTAAGGAAGATTCAATGATCAAATACTTAGCTTTGGTCAAGGCTCAGGTATCAAGATTCGAGACTTTTCAACTCGAGTACGTAAGAAGAACAAAAAATACTAGGGCGGATGCTCTCTCGAAGTTTGGGAATTTAATAGAAGGTATCAGCACTCAAAAGATAACTCTGATGGTATCGGAAAAACCCGCCATCGACACCAAGACAGATGTTTCGAGCATCGATATCCTTTATCTCGACGATGAGCAAACGAGTTGGAAAGCTCCGATATTGGATTATCTAATCAATGGAACCCTGCCGACCAATAACACCGAGGCTCGGAGACTCAAGTACAGGGCTCCCCACTATGCAATTATCAATAGGGAATTGTATCGACGTTCCGTCACTGGAGTACTACATAAGTGTATAGCGCCGCCCCACACTGATTTGATTCTAAAAGAAGTTCATGAAGGTTCCCGTGGGAGCCATTCGGGAGGAAGAGGACTGGCGGTCAGAGTATCTCGCCTAGGATATTATTGGCCTTCATTAGTGAAAGATGCCAATAATTACGCTAAGAAATGTGCTAAGTGTCAATATCATGCTACTATGCCACACCAACCGGCCCAGAGGATGGAATCGATCTCCATTGCATGGCCATTTGATCAATGGGGTGTCGATTTGGTTGGACCTTTATCGATGGCAAGGGGGCAAAAGCGTTTTCTACTAGTAGGAGTAGAATACTTCAGCAAATGGATCGAGGTAGTACCACTAAGACAAATCTCTCAAACACAGATAATCAACTTTTACTGGTCGATAATATGCAGGTTTGGTCTACCAAGAGTGATCATATCTGATAACGGGCCTCAGTTTGTCGGGAACGAGTAATAGAATGGTGCGAGAAGCACAAAATCACCCTGCACTTCACTTCGGTGGGCTGCCCGCAAACAAACGGACAAACTGAAGTAACCAACAGGGAAATCTTAAGGCTTCTGAAGAAAAGGTTGTCGGAAGCTGGAGGTGCCTGGTTGGATGAATTGCCTTGGGTCGTTCAGGCTAATCGAACGAAAGAAAAGACAGCAATGGGAGAAACTCCTTTCAGTCTGGTCTATGGATCTGAAGCAGTCGCTCCTGCTGAATTAGAAGTACCTTCTCCGAGAGTCGATCTATACAATGAAGCAGATAATACAGACAAAAGGAACTTCGAGCTCGATCACTTGGAATCCAAAAGAGAAAGGGCTTCTACCAGAATACAAGCTTACAAGACCACCATGGCGAAGGACTACGATAAAAATGTAATTAAAGTCTTTTCAGGTGGGAAACCTTGTGCTAAAACGAATTGACGTCTCAAAAGAAAAAGGAAAGCTCGACTGCAATTGGGAAGGACCGTTCAAAGTAATTGAGATCGGAAGAAAAGGGGCCTATCGATTGGTTAAGTTGGACGGAGAACCAGTAAAAAGAACTTGGAACGGCAGAAATCTAAGGAAGTTCTATGTGTAGAAATCTTCCCTTATTTATTTATATATTCGTAGTTGTTTCCTTTTGCTTTTTGATGTATCCGAGTACTATGAGATTCCTCGACTATATTCAAATGTATCTCTCTGACTCTGACATCATCAAATGCTTGTCAAAGTTTCCATTTGCTGTTATAGATCGACAGCCGCAGAGGCATCGAGATGAATTGCCAAATCGAGTAAAGAAAAGCTATTAATAAGCTCTCCACGTTCCTCGATTGCCGCAGAGGCATCGAGATGAATCGCCAAATCGAGTAAAGAAAAGATATTAATAAGCTCTCCACGTTCCTCGATTGCCGCAGAGGCATCGAGATGAATCGCCAAATCGAGTAAATAAAAGCTATTAATAAGCTCTCTACGTTCCTCGATTGCCGCAGAGGCATCGAGATGAATCGCCAAATCGAGTAAAGAAAAGCTTTTAATAAGCTCTCCACATTCCTCGATTGCCGCAGAGGCATCGAGATGAATCGCCAAATCGAGTAAAGAAAAGCTATTAATAAGCTCTCCACGTTCCTCGATTGCCATAGAGGCATCGAGATGAATCGCCAATCGACTAAAGAAAAGCTATTAATTAGCTAACTCTCCACGATCCTCGATTGCCGGAGGCATCGAGATGAATCGCCAATCGACTAAAGAAAAGCTATTAATTAGCTAACTCTCCACGTTCCTTGATTGCCGCAGAGGCATCGAGATGAATCGCCAATCGACTAAAGAAAAGCTATTAATAAGCTCTCCACGTTCTTCGATTGTCGTAGAGGCATCGAGATGATTCGACAATCGACTAAAGAAAATCTATCAATAAGCTAACTCTCCACGCTCTTCGATTGCCGCAGAAGTATCGAGATGAAATCGACATTTAACAAAATAAGGCTATGAATAAATTAACTCCCATGTTCCTCGACAGATACAAGAGCATCTAGATGAAACCGACGTTTGACAAATGAAAATTATTACTCAAACTTTAAATTAAGCACTCAAAGTAGTTGACAGTTGCGGTAATATTGATAGAACTCGACAACAGGAATTGAAGCAATGGGAAATAAAGAAAATGAATTTTATTCCATCTCATTAATCGATACACTTACAAAAATCAGGTACATTACAATTGAGATAATTACAAAAGAAAAGCTCAAAAACCTACTACAACCTATTACATTTGCAAACCGAAACAAATTCCTTCGTCGATTATCGAACCGCGGACGAGCTCTCGGGTGAATTCCTACTAATTTGGCAACTGAGCTCCTCCGACTTCTGCTCGATGATTACCCCGAGTGACACCAGAGCACGTTTTCCTCAATGCACCGATCAATGAGAGATAAAGCTATAATCAACTTTATCCCTCACTAACCGACGCACCGAGGAAACAGCTCCGGAGACCCTCGATGGTGTTAGTGAAGGCCAGGGGAATCTCTTTCCTCTTAATGTAGCAGCCGGCTCGAAAGACACACCATCTCAGTCAATATAATGACTGTTGGGATAGTGGTTGGGTTGCCTCGATTGTCAGAACAACATACAGTGCGGAATTTTAAAATTTTTTGAAGCACCCAAGGTCCCATATAAGAATCTCCATATTATATATACGCAAGCATGAAACAAAAAACACACATTGAATTAAACAAGGGGGTTTTTGCGATTTACCTCACGACAGGCAAGGTGGTGGCAACCTTCAGTTCTAATTCTGAATCTGGATCTGGTTCCTAGGAGTAATCCAAATGTCTCACCTCCAAAGATAATCCACACCAACTGGATTCTGGTAACACCTCCTAGTCTTAGGCTCAGAACTGGATCTAGGAGATTTGTTGTTGCAGGACTGTGCAGATCAACTTGACAAGGCAAGATTTAACACGGTGGAACAAGGGAGAGGCGGCGGCGACGCTTGCGCAGCTCACGGCAGCAAGGTGGCGGCGGCACAAGCTTGGCGGCGCAGGGAGAGGGGCGGCTAGGTCAGAGAAGGGAGCTCAGGGTTTTTGTGCTAGGGTGGTGGCTTTCTGAGCTCTGGTAGAACCCTATTTATAGAGTTCTATTTGACCTAGGTTTGCAAGACTCCTTATGGGCTTTTAATTAAAGGCCCATGTCTTGCAAGCCTTTCATTTAATTAACTACTTTAATTAAATGCCCAATCCAAATAAATCATTATTTCTTTTATATAATTAATTAGCAACTTAATTAAGTATTTAATTAATTAAGTCAACCAATTAATTAATCTCCCACTTGAATTAAATATTTTAATTCATTTATTTGATTTAATTACCTGTAAATCAATTAATTCCTTTCATTTCCTTTTTCAACAGTCACCGTCCAATTGTATTGTGTGTGACCCTCTGGGTTCACCATCAATTGGCAGCAGGCCCACGAATTCTTCGTGATTTAATTTATGAACAATAAATTGCTCCGGTCAATCAAACAACCTTTAATTGACCACTCCTAGAATCAAATCCTCTATTAACTCAGGAGTACCTACACTTCATGGTCGATGTCTAGCCACAAGCCCATGAAGCCCAACTTCAGGTGAATTGATACTTGTGAACCTCGTCTCATATAATTACCATGTACATACGGTCCTTCTATCAACTAATATTCCCGATCAAGACTTAAGGTGTGTGAATTGATCGGCACCTCTAAATTTGTCTCGATAACTATACTTTCTAATTCAGGATAATATTCCAGTGTGACTCCTAAATTTGGAAACCCCTTTCCAAATCCGTCACCGACTACGGCCGTAGATTCCTCGGATATATTATCTAAGAATCGTATAGGAAATTCTCTCATCCATTACAATGAGTCAATAGATTCCATATTGGTACTAACCATTCGCGTACATGTCCATACGTACCAAACCTAGGCATTTTATGACCAAGCTAAGTGGCTTATACCTAGATCTAAGTACGCACTTTCATGCACCGAATTCGCCCTAGCACCTCAAGTCAAAGGACTAAATCGTACACTATTATAATCCTTGAGAAACATCCCATCACCGATATGCGACATGCGCTTCCACAATGGATTTCTCTGTTCGGGTCGTTCGATGCGTTCAATCCTCCTTTGAACCACCTACTCATATGCACTGGCCTCAAATGCCTTGCTCATGAAACGCTACAAATTCACTCCATGTGAATCATGCATACTCGTACAAGTCTTGGCGATTCCTACGATACCCCGTCTCGTTCGGAATCTATAACTTGGAACAGTTTTAAGATTACGACCTTTGAGACTGTTTCATGATTGCACTCAGTACTAAAGTGAATCGTCCCATAGTCAAATGTAATCTAAGGATTTCAACCAATCGCTTAAATGTATTCGCGAGAGATGAAGTTGGCCATTGTTTATCTTTATACTCGTATAAATAAACGTGCATATTAAGTCATATATACTAAAGAAAGATAATGATAGTTTCACTACAAGCTAAATATATTGGCTTGCAGGGCACTATCCCATCAATCTCCCACTTGCCCTAAAGCCAATCACAAACGTTTCTAGGACCCATCTTTTTAAAGATGTTCTTCGAACTCATTTCATGATATAGCCTCTTTTTAGTGGATCCGCTAGGTTGTCTTCTGAGTCGACGCGATCCATTACGCGCGTTAACTCTACCAATGATTTTTCTAATCAAATGGTACCTTTCTTTCAATTGTGTTTAGATTTCTGGTAAGATCTCGAATGCTTTGCTTTAGCAATAGCTCCAATGTCATCATGGAAGATAATCATGAGCTTCGCAATGCTAGGCACTACATCCAACCGAAGGATGAAGTTTTATATCCAAACACTTTCTTAAGCCGCATTTAATGCTACATTTAATGCTGGAATATATCTTGCTTCAGTGGTTTGGATGGTTACGGTGATTTGCTTGGAACCCTTTCAAATTTACCGTTACCCCATTGATGCAGGATATGTATCCAAAAATGGATATATTTAATTCATCCACATTAGACTGAAAATTCGAATCAGTGAATCTATCGAATTTTAATTCTCCACTACCACCTTAGACCAAGAACAAATCCTTAGTCTTTGTCAAGAGCTTAAGGATATCTTTTACGGTGGTCCAGTACTTCTTCACTGGAGTTTGACTAGCAACTGCTCGCGACACTTGAGCATGTTCTACGTCTGGTCTAGTACATAGTAAAGCATGCCACATGCAACCTTTTGTTTGAAACATAAGGTATTTGAGACATTCTCATTTATTCTCATTTGATGTAGGGCACATCGATTTTGGAACAAGGGATACAATGTCTCACTTGAAGCAATCCTTTCTTGGATTCTCCATACTGAATATTTTCAGTATTGATTCTATGTACTTAGATTTAGAGAGTGTCAGCATCTTTTCTGATCTACTTCAGAGATACGTATCCCAATACGCAAGATGCTTCTCCTAAATCTTTCATGGAGAATTGCATGGACAACCATGCTTTCGTTTGTGCTAACATTCCGATATCATACCAGATAGCCAGAACATTATCGACATATAAAATATGAGCTTCATCGCGCTCCCACTAATCCTTTTGTACACTCATGGTTCATACTCGTTTTGATGAAGTCAAATGTCTTGACTATCTCATCAGAACAAATGTGAATCTAAATGGATCCAGACATTGCTAATGGAGAAAAGGTTTCATCAAAGTCTGTTACAGAACATTGTGAATAGCCTTTTTACCATTAGTCAATTCTTAGATGCAACACCTCTCCATTCATTCCAAGTTAGAAGATCCATTTACAACTTATAACCAACTTATAGGGATAAATCCCTCGGGTGGATCAATCAAGGTTTATACCTTGTTGGAATGGATGGGATCCATTTCGGGTTGCATGGATTCGAGCCACGCATCCGAATCTATGTCTAACATCGCTTCTTGATAGGTCCTTGGATCACTTTCCACTTTCTCGTTTTCGTGAATGAAACCAAATCATTTTGGCTCCTTACGAATTAGATCAGACCTTTGAAGAGTAGGTGTACTTGTAGGTTCAGTAAATTCTGGATTAACTCCCACTGTTTGCGGGGACGGGTCCAAATCTTGGACTTCATCAAGTTCCATGAAGTTTCCATTTCCTTTGACGAGAACTTCATCAACAGAGGAACGGGTATCTAGGAGAAATGATTATTTCTCATTGTCGTGGAACAGGTATCCAATGGATTTCATTGGATACCCCACAATTATATACAAATTGGATCTACTAGCCATTTTATCTCCCTTTTCGTTTCTACCATTGGCAGGAGATCTCCATACTCAGAGGTAAGAGCATAGAGGTATTTTGCCATACCTTTCTTGGTAAAGCTTTGTAGGCACGAACTTTGAAGGTACTTTGCTGAGTATCTTCGATGCAGTCAGGAGGACTAACTCCTAGAATGCATAAGGAAGCTTAACAAAACTCAATATGGATCGAACAATGTTAAACAATGTTAGATTCCATCTCTTTAGACACTTCAATAAGTTGAGGTGTCTTAGGAGGAGTTTGTTGTATGAGAATCCCATTCTCAATTAGATAATTGAGGAATCCTTGACAAGTATTTGCTATCTCGATTAGATCGAATAATACTATGTCTTTGTTGATTCTCTACTTCGCTTTGAAATACCTTTCTTGGTTTTTCGGATTTGCATCTCACTAGATTCATTTTTCACTAACGACCAAGGTCATTAGTAAAAGGTACGAAGTATGAGTAATCTCCTCTCACAGTAACTTTTAGTGATCCATATTCATGGATTAAATCCAGATTTTGTTTGGTTCGCTCTGGATTCCCTGTGACGGGAGATCTGGTCATATCTCCTTTGAGACATGATTCGCAGGTTGGAAGTTCATCCAAGTTCTATTTTTCAAGAAGCTTAGGTGAAACCAACTTTTGAATCCTACTCTTGGAGATGTGTCCAAGTCTAGCATACCAAAGTTATGGATTATTATCTTTGTATTAATTGAATTTCACACATTAATTCAATAAGATTGAGTCAATGATTCAATTCAATTAATTTACTTCCTTTAAATTAACTTCTTTAATTGATTCCTTTTCCTTTTCAATTAACCCTTTAATTGAAACGTTGCTTAATTAATTAGATAATCTAATCAATTAAACATATCAGTGCCCTTCTTAGATCCAGTGGGATAATTCGACTTTTAGGCTACTTGCGTTCTTTTGACTACCTTTATGGTCAAATGTAGAAGAGAATAAATTCTTCTTCATTTTACTCTTCCTTGACTTTGCAGTCCATGAAGTGTAAACGATCATGTCAGGTTTATCCTATTTGCCTTTAACCAATACTTTGGTTGATTCATGAAATGTGATCAACTTATCAAATAAGATCAGTGTATTTCAAGAGTCATTTGAATGAGCAGGAGGAGAATTTAGGAGGAAGTTAATGCTAAGATCACTTGCAGGCCTACGTTTAATTGATCCAGTTTTCAACTAGATTGATAAAACAAAGACAGTGATCCTTGACACTAGTTCCTTCATTTATTCTCGAGTTTTGAAACAATTCCTTAGAAGTCTCGAATCAAATCGATTCAAAACTACTCCTCAAAACAAGCCTTTTGAGGTGGAGGTTTGTTTCAGAAGACTGGTCCTCAAAACAGGCCTTTTGAGGTTTGTTTCAGAAGCTTCATACATGCTACTCATGTTGCTTCCATAGCTCGTTCAATCTTGATGCTTATTTGAGGAAACAATCATTAAGATTCCCATATTCTATAGGTGATTCGTTTCACTTTTGAGATTCATCTTTATATGAGGAAACGATCATTAATATTCCCATACTCTACGGGTGACTCGTTTCTCTTATTTTGACTTATCTCTGAAGCGCTTAAGGCATAGGCTTGTCATTTAAGAACATCATTCCCACTTTTGGAATTTAAGACAATTCTCATGTTTCTTGCCTAGTCGATATTTTGATACAGTTATTTTATTTGTCGAGGATAAATAGTACAATGGATAATTACAGATATCTCAGTATCTAATTTTAAAGAGAAGATAAACATTCAGTGGACTAGTTAATGAATAATACTTATAATCTACGAAGGTTGGACTTTCTATCGTAGAAATTCTCCCACTATTTTGTCGAAACAATTACCCCTTCAATTGTTCGGGAAATTCTATTTCCTAGTAGGTCTTGACGTCCCAGCGGCAATTAATTGCACCCACGACTCGTGGCCATACAACCAATTCCCCAGGTAGGCATACTTATTGCCAATTGTGTCACTCCACAACCTTCAAGCTATTTTGCCTCGGTTTTCGCACTTATCTAGCACTGCTACATCATAAGTGTTACTAATCGTTACGTCTAACCCATCAATCATGATGAGCAACGGGCCTGGTCGTGAATTCTCCGTAACTAGTTATCGGTCGATCTTCACATCCCGACTAGTCCTCACCCTTGTCGTGTTTAGTTAAAAACAGGAGTCAAGGAATTTCGCGTATTGTCCCTTTCTTCGACTCGGGTGCCAGACTCTGGATTACCTCTATCGATAAGTAGACAACATACGCTAGTCCCTATTGATGGAAGGCTTGGATTTATATAAATACTTCATTTTATTTTAATCCAATATGACTTAATATTTAATTCGAGAGGAGAATTTCTGGTTTGAAAGTTATACTAACTCTCCTCGAGATCTCACCGATTCAATTATGCTTTATCTTTTATTACGATCTAGATTCTAGCGCGCATCTCATACAAGCTAAATATAAATCGACAAATAAATAAATGCCATACAAGCCTAGCATGCATACTACCACAATATGTTTTCGATCGGGAGCCTCCTATGTGGGCCATCATCGAGCCAATGATGTTGGCCCTATTGGTCAATCTAAAGGGTTTGCAAACAGGCCTATGCTTTTACACAATGTACCACGCATACATGGCCTTCATATCTTCTTGGGTTCCCACCTTGCTTGTAAACAAGCCTTCATCCTAAACTAGGAAAGCAGTAAAGTCCTATTCTATTACAAAGGCTCAAAGTGGCCCAAAAACATAATAGGCTCGCAGGCCCAATAAAAACCAAACAATAAATTAAACCAATCACATCTAACCTAAGGTCAAGGCTCGGCTCGATCGAAAACCACGTAAACAATTCACGTAGAGCAAGAAACACGCAAACATCCTTTACCTATTTCTTTCTTAATTTTAAAACAACCTTTTAAAACTAACTTCCTATGATTCTTACTTTTTAGTCACTACTAATTATGTCAAAATAAATATTCGGGTAAACATAAATAAATTTTCTGCTCAAATTCAGATTCTGTTTTTCAACTTTTGAAAATTGCATTTTCGCCCCTCATCTTTCAAAAATTGCACTTTGACCCCAAAACTTTTAAAAAGTTACAAAAACACCGCTGAGCAGATTCGGGCAGCTACCAGAAAATAAAATTTTGAATTCTGAAAATTTTTGATTTTTCCCTGAATTTTCGGTAATTGCAAAACAGTCCCCAAACTTTCGGAAATTACAAAACGACCCCAAAAATGTGTGCGACCAGATTTGCAAAACAGTCCAGTAATTTTGAAATTTCCAGATTTGAAAAAATTTAATTTTCAGCCCTTTAAACCATATATGCGATTTCTTGCACAAAAAATCCTGAAGTTTTCAAAAACTATAAAATCGGCACAGATCTGAAAAAGCAGTTTTACCCAATCATAGATCTAATCATAACAAGTAAGAATCAATTTACAGAACATAATTATCACGTGTTTACATATACATAATTAAACATATATGGTAAAAACATATTATGTTCAGGCTTTTCGTATAATAATGATGGAGTTGGCTCTGATACCACTGTTGGGATAGTGGTTGGGTTGCCTCGATTGTCAGAACAACATACAGTGCGGAATTTTAAAATTTTCGAAGCACCCAAGGTCCCATATAAGAATCTCCATATTATATATACGCAAGCATGAAACAAAAACACACATTGAATTAAACAAGGGGGTTTTTGTGATTTACCTCACCACAGGCAAGGTGGTGGCAACCTTCAGTTCTGATTCTTAATCTGGATCTGGTCACAGGAGTGATCCAAATGTCTCACCTCCAAAGATAGTCCACACCAACTGGATTCTGGTAACACCTCCTAGTCTTAGGCTCAGAACTGGATCTAGGAGATTTGTTGTTGCAGGACTGTGCAGATCAACTTGACAAGGCAAGATTTAACACGGTGGAACAAGGGAGAGGCGGCGGCGGCGCTTCCGCAGCTTACGGCAGCAAGGTGGCGGCGGCACAAGCTTGGCGGCGCAGGGAGAGGGGCGGCTAGGTCAGAGAAGGGAGCTCAGGGTTTTTGTGCTAGGGTGGTGGCTTTCTGAGCTCTGGTAGAACTCTATTTATAGAGTTCTATTTGACCTAGGTTTGCAAGACTCCTTATGGGCTTTTAATTAAAAGCCCATGTCTTGCAAGCCTTTCATTTAATTAACTACTTTAATTAAATGCCCAATCCAAATAAATCATTATTTCTTTTATATAATTAATTAGCAACTTAATTAAGTATTTAATTAATTAAGTCAACCAATTAATTAATCTCCCACTTGAATTAAATATTTTAATTCATTTATTTGATTTAATTACCTTTAAATCAATTAATTCCTTTCATTTCCTTTTTCAACAGTCACCGTCCAATTGTATTGTGTGTGACCCTCTGGGTTCACCATCAATTGGCAGCAGGCCCACGAATTCTTCGTGATTTAATTTATGAACAATAAATTGCTCCGGTCAATCAAACAACCTTTAATTGACCACTCCTAGAATCAAATCCTCTATTAACTCAGGAGTACCTACACTTCATGGTCGATGTCTAGCCACAAGCCCATGAAGCCCAACTTCAGGTGAATTGATACTTGTGAACCTCGTCTCATATAATTACCATGTACATACCGTCCTTCTATCGACTAATATTCCCGATCAAGACTTAAGGTGTGTGAATTGATCGGCACCTCTAAATTTGTCTCGATAACTATACTTTCTAATTCAGGATAATATTCCAGTGTGACTCCTAAATTTGGAAACCCCTTTCCAAATCCGTCACCGACTACGGCCCTAGATTCCTCGGATATATTATCTAAGAATCGTATAGGAAGTTCTCTCATCCATTACAATGAGTCAATAGATTCCATACTGTTACTAACCATTCGCGTACATGTCCATATGTACCCAACATAGGCATGTTATGACCAAGCTAAGTGGCCTATACCTAGATCTAAGTACGCACTTTCATGCACCGAATTCGCCCTAGCACCTCAAGTCAAAGGACTAAATCGTACACTATTATAATCCTTGAGAAACATCCCATCACCAATATGCCACATGCGCTTCCACAATGGATTTCTCTGTTCGGGTCGTTCGATGCGTTCAATCCTCCATTGAACCATGCACTGGCCTAAAATGCCTTGCTCATGAAACGCTACAAATTCACTCCATGTGAATCATGCACACTCGTACAAGTCTTGGCGATTCCTACGATACCCCGTCTCGTTCGGAATCTATGACTTGGAACAGTTTTAAGATTACGACCTTTGAGACTGTTTCATGATTGCACTCAGTACTGAAGTGAATCGTCCCATAGTCAAATGTAATCTAAGGAGTTCAACCAATCGCTTAAATGTACTCGCGAGAGATGAAGTTGGCCATTGTTTATCCTTATACTCGTATAAATAAACGTGCGTATTAAGTCATATATACTAAAGAAAGATAATGATAGTTTCACTACAAGCTAAATATATTGGCTTGCAGGGCACTATCCCATCAATGACCATGGGTGATGGGTCTCTCTGCATTGACCGAGAGATAGGAGAGGAAAGAAGCGCTTATTGATATATTTGCGCTTTAAGTCGTCCACCATCTGATCGGCGGCTCTACCTTCTACCTCGCTCCTGACCTCCGAGTATGTCGATATCTCGAGACACCGCTACTCAGATACAAGACGAAGAGTATCCAAGCATTGATATGTCGAGGTATCGACGATACCGACCTCGTCGTTTTTATCGATCCCACCCACTCGAACGATGAAACCGACCCATGGGGGAAACCCCTTTACCGATACCACCCAATCGCAAAAAGTTTAATCCCTTCCTCGATCAGGAGGTCGGGTGGGATGAGGTGGTGCGAAAGTGGAGAATGCACCCCTCAATAGCTTAATATGGAAAGGGTTGTTTACAACAATTTTTGTCGGATGACATATTGGGGAAAACATGTTTGGCTATTTTTGGTATGAATAATGGTGGGTACCCCCCACCTATTTATAGGCCGGGACCATATGATCTGATGGCCCAGGTTTTTCACGATCTACGGCCCAGATGTCAAGCATTAAATGAGGCCGACTTTTGTGTTACCCAAGGTAGTGCACGTGGACCACATCCAATGGCTCCATAAGCCACCAAGATTAACGGCTGAGATTGATCTTATTATTTGCACCAACCGTCCCCAGTATTTCAGTAACAGAATCGATCGCTTAGAGATCGAGACATCGGCACAATAACCTCAAAAGTTTTCTCATGCGTCGACCTGCAATGGCATTCCTCATCAAAATCGACAAAGTTAGGCTAGCTTTGTGTATCTCGACGACTTAGTGTCGACCAATCGGCGCAAAGAATGATTTCTTGCGTCTGATAATAAGCTGAAACGATGACACTTTCCAATTACTCCCATATCAAAAGCTACTGAATCTAGAGTTGTTATTAACGATGATCTCGGACAACAAAGAAAAGTAAGGACTATCATTTTGAGAAGGTTATGAATCACGACCCCACTCGTCCACAAATTTTCTGTGTATTTATAGAGGAAGATCTCCATCCAAGGGTTCAAAATCGAAGCCAACTATTGAGATTGGTACCTGCTTAATAGACAATTACTGACAAGTAGGACCAAGCAAGTATAAACGCGGAAAAATGATTAAACAAATTTAAATATAAATCCACGACGAATTCAAAGTACAAAGTGCTACGAAGTAATCTCCATTGTTCAATAAAGTAAATAACACGCCGCCGAAGCGTGACTCGATACAAACAAATCGAGATTTACAAATACATAAGTTCATGGCCAAAATAAATGCCGTCAACAGTCGTGATGAGTTTGATAGTCTAGCATGTCGATATGGGAGGATGTCCTTGATGTCTCGGGAACTTTAGGGATTTTCTCTTCCTCGCCAGCTGTTTCGGCTGCAATCTCAGCTGCGAGCTTGGAAGCTTGCAGCTCAAGAAGAAAACCAAACTCATGTTCCTCCGGAACCTCCCTAGAACCCTCATCAGCCAAAGAATCGAAATTTACCGGGACACATTCTCGTCAAAAGAAGGATCAAGCTTTCCTTCCTCAAACCGATCATTCAGGAAACCCAGAACCCGACACTGTTTCCACCCCTTGTCGAACATCTTCGAAAGATCGGTTTCGAATTGGCGCTCGACCAACTCCTCATAGACAACACTGTTAAAAAACTCAAGGACAACGACTTTCCTCTCCTCGAAGAGCAACTCACGACGACGCTGGAGGCCAGCTTGCTGACCCTTCTCAAAACTCTTGGAGGTTTTCTCCTCTAACTTCCTAGCAAAGTCAGCTTTCTCCTGAGCGAGCTCCGCTTCCAGCTCGGCGATACGAGTATCCTTATCGGATACCTCGCTTTCCAACTCCTTCACTCTCCCTTGAAGCTCGATCACCGTCCCCTCGGATTGAGCGATCTTTTTCTTCGCAGTATTATAGGCACCTATATACTTATCGAGGCACTTCCGAACAGCATCCATCCGAGCAGCAGAAGAATACATAGTCTGGCTCAGCTATAGGAAATGATAACAGCAAATTAGTTGGAAGATAAAATGTGAACATGTATTAAATCGATAAGTTCTGCTCGAACAATAGCGCGAGCGAAAGGGAAGCCTGCAGACGCAGCACATCGCCCGTATCTTTCTTTAGAAGAGCCTCGTGATCTTCATAAGACACTGTTGATAAAAACTTCTCCCATGCTTCGGGACTGATTGATGAATCCAGGAATGCCTCATTCATCATCGAAGTCTCGGCCACCCTGTCTCCCAGATTGTGCTTATGGCTCTCTAGGATGGCCTCGAGATTTCCCGTGGCCGGAGCTGTAATGCCACCGCTCGATGGGGTCATCTGAGCATCCGACTTAGCCCTTTTTGGGGTAAACGCTTCCCTTTGCTCGACCTCACTCGAAACAGGCCTCTTTCCCTGTCTCGAACCAGAAGGCTTCTCGACTTGCGTAGAAGGCTCGGGAGGAGGAACAGTCGTCGAATGCGCCAATGGATTTGCGCCAGAAGTATTACCATGGGTCGCCGAAGGAGGATTCGGGGGCTTCCCAATTAAGCGAGCCTTCATTATCGCCCTCAATTCTCGCTGAGTCATTGGAACCACGCTAGATGCTGCATATATATAAAACATATTAATAAGAAGGTCATCGATAAATAGATGAAAAACAGATAACAAGGTAAAACTACCTAAGGAAGGATAATCAATAGGTAGAGGTGCCATCGACATCCCTCCTAAACTCAAGATGGGCTCCCGCAATAGCGAATTTGTGTCGTACGTCGATACCGACAATTGCGATGGAAAGTCGGGCCCCCATGAAGGTACAGGAACATTCTTCAGGAGAATACCACCCGACCTCCACTCGTGTATCGTCCTCCATACGTAGTTTTCGGGAGCGTGAACAAAAATAAACCTATTCTTCCAACCCTTCCCATATGACAACTTTAAATCACTAAGGAACCTAACATGAGGTTTGGATCGTACGAAATAAAAACCCTCGTTTGATTGGGGAGTAGGACGAACATCGAAAAGACCACAAAAATTAGCAAAGGACGCAGGCTGACCTATCGACTTCATAACAATACAAAAAGCTATGATATACCCAACGGCGTTGGGGACCAATTGAGTTGGGCACAATCCGAGGCCGTTCACAATGTCGACGAATTCATCGGATAAAGGAAAACGAAGGCCGTTTTCCAAACTATCGATATGAAAGGTTCGATACCCGCTCGGAGGATCGTTCATTCTTTGATCCGAGGAAGGCATAAGTATAGACCACCCATCGGGGAATTGGTATTTAGATAATAAAGACTCAAGTCATGTACGTAACGACACGCCGGTATGTCACTATAACGTTCCTTAGTTCGATGTCGATCGGACATCGATTTTGTCAAAGGAACTACATCTTGCTTAGGATGAACGACGCTCAATAAGCGAGCCGACAGAGGGCTGTGATGTCGTCCCTCATAGGGAATATCGAAATGAGACATTATAGACTCTACTGACATACCCTCTCTTTCCCCGATCGACTTAGACTCACTCGACATAGATAAAAGACGAGTTAAAGAAATACCTAAACAGGAATGAAAGACTTCGACTACGCGACTGACTGCACAAGTTGCTCGATCACTGCTCCGACGACAGGCTCCGCATAAACGTTTTTATAAATATGACCAGTAATACTGAAGTCCTATTTATAAACCCAAAATCTCCAAAGCGCGCCTATTTGTACATGTTTGAAAGGACGCGACGGTTAAATTTCAAAACAATAAAATAAGATTCCGGCCCAATAATGCCCCTCGAAGGGATGGGGTAGCCCAAGATATTAGCACATATACAAAATTGTTCAAAATAAACTCCAGATGAAATTGAAGCAAAATTCATTATATCCAAATTAAATATCGACATCGAGATATACATAATCAAAAATACGTATCAGCCTTATACATCTACGTAATAGTTTAGGCTATGACTGATCGTCCTGACGAGGAGGAATTAAACAACCGAACTCGTGCGCCCGAACGGTTTCCTCTTCTTCATCCTCGATATAAGCGGATTCTTCAGGCTGACAATACTCATCAAAGGTTGGACCTATGACCGAGGGGTCGAAATCAGAAGTTAAAAAGCCTTTGTGTCGACATTGTTTTATCGTCTTCTCATGCACCTCGATCAGTTCTGTCCCCATCCTGGCATCGGCAATATACTCATAAACAGGGGATTCCAGGAACTCCTTAACTATCGACAGGCGTTGCGCAGAGGAGATTACTCTAGCCTCTGGCGGATAACCCGAACGAATCTGATCTATATATTGGGTCGCAAGGCTCAACTCCCTCATAACATCCTCGAGTTGTTGATCTTTATCTTTTATGGTGGCCTCGTATTCCGCCTTGCATCTCACCAACTCTACCTGGGCCAGTTCAGCTTCGTAGTATCCTTGGAACATATATTGCAATGACTGCACACAAAACGTGGCAATCACAATCGATCACATGCTAATATTTAATCAATAGAAGTGATAATAATAAAGCTGAGAATGATATCTTACCCCCCATAATCTTTCGACCCCCACTGTGTAAATTCTGCTGCAAAGGTTTCTTTTCCAACCACTTCTGATCTCGCCTAAAAACACTATGAATAAAAGCAGTAAAACCAGTATCTCTAGAACCTCTCTGATGAACGGAGTCTTCTGGACCCAAACCCCCAGGATGGGAGAGATTGGAGTTGAGAAAGCCCGTTAGTGTCCAGTTAAGATCCAAAGTCTCGGCGTCGAAACTATCATCGGTGTCGTCGGTCGCTATATCGGCTCGCACACTCCCCTTTTCTTCCTCCGTCTCATCTTCGTCCCATGGCCTCTTTCCTAAACGGATCCTTTCTCGACGAGACACATGATCTCCAACATTCCCTGCTCTTCCTTCACTATTTGGACGACCCTTTGAGCTAGAAGTTTGAACCAACTTACGCTCATGCTCTCGTTCCAAAGATACTCGTGTATTTCCATGGGGAGAAACCAAAGCCCCGCGGAGTACCTCCTCAAGACGAGGATCGCCTGATCTTTTCTTCGACGATGATAGACCACAAGCTCGAAGACGCGGTTCCTCGACAAGTTTATTAACATCGAGACTGTACTTACGCAAATTCTCGATAAAATCACTCGAAAGGCTTGGCTGCGGAGGATTTTTAACGTCGATCGGCCCGACACGCCATGGAGACGTAATGTTCAGCGACTGTCCCTTGGGTGGACGAATAAATACAAATCGAGACTTCCACCCTTTGCCATGAGAACTCTTTGTGTTCGTTAAAAAACTGTTCTTATTCCCTCTGGACTTAACTTGATAGAAGCCCTTGCCCGACTTAGGCGACTCCGTTACCTTAAATAAGTACCAAAAGTTTCCAAACGAAGCAGGTTGTCTGAAAGCTTTCATAACGACTATAAAGGCAATAATCATCGACATTCCATTCGAAACTATTTGGGTAGGTCGAACCCCAAAATTGTTTAGAAAAGAAGCCAGTTCGGGCGCTATCGGTACTCGAAACCCACACTCCATCGAGGCTTCATGAATATTTAGTGACCCAGCAGGAGGATTATGCATCCGGCCATCTTCCCCCGGAGACCTTACAGACCAACCACCTAGGATCGAGAAGGCTGAAAGCCAAGAAGCCAAGGGTTTTCTATAATTTTCGGCCTGAAACTCATCGTAGGCCATCTCGGTCTGATAGTTCCTGGTATCTTCCTCTTCTCCGCTTTCATTCGCTCCGTTCCCGTCGAGATCTCTCATGACGTCCTCGACGTGTTCTTCATTCACTTGAATATGTTCGGGACTTTGCGAGGTTCGGTTCGACATCTTGACTATTAGCAACAGTTGCGAAATCGAGGGTAGTATAGAAAATCGACTAAGAGCTCCGATAAATAAACAAATTTTACAGTAGTGTGAAAAGGCAGGCGGTGAAAACGACCTATATATATAGGAAGATAAACTACCGCTTCATGAAATTACACTACTACCCCCCAGAAAATACGCGACTTTTCATCTTCCGTCCCCTGAATTTCAAATCTTACCCGCCACGCCTTAAAGAAAGAGGGCGCGAAAATCAAAAAGAACAAGGCGCCAAAATTTGATTTCTGATAAACTTCTAGATCTCGAATTACACTCGAACTCTAGAACTTGGGGGACTACCACTATATACTCAGAATTAAAAAACTCACACCTCGGATATATATTAAAATTTTCCAGATTTCGACTTACACTCGAACTCTAGAAACTTGGGGGACTCTTGATGTACCAAGACTTCGTCATTTTTCACACCGGATCGTTGACCATGAAATAAAACTATCAATATAATATCGACTACAATCTCACTTCGAGAGCCGTAACTCTCGAAGTCACGTCGAACTCACATCGAGGATATCGATCGTCAACTCACCTATGTCGATATATTACCCATCATCTCCATCGACATAGTTATCATCGATACCCGTTTATCAAACATGACCCGCTTCGCTTGGGATCCATATCCGAATCTAGATGTCTAATCATGATTCGACCCGGTGATCCATTAGTAAAAACTATAAATAGCCCTCATAAATGAGATAAAAGGTACGCACTCTCTAAGAATTAAATACTGACCGATCTCTTCTCTTATCTCGATACTTACTTAAGCATCGGAGGGTTATCGCCGGGTCACCACCGGCATTAACCTGACGTAGTTATCTTTGATTACAGGTTAGGATCCCCATTACAAATTGAGGAGAAGTTTTATTGACCTACCTATCCTCACATTGGCGAGTCGTGTTAGACTTATATTATTGACTTTGACCAAAGATTTATTAACCTACTAAAAACACACTCATCAGAGGTGATGCTTCTGTTACTGTTGACTTCTTGTATTTTGTTTATTTTTATATTCGGTTATTATGGATTCTAATGTTTGTTTTTATTAAGATTATATAAAATTGTATTAATATATTTATAATTTTTTTAGTATTTTCATATTTAATGATTAAATTTAATAGAGTACTTAAAAAAATATATCTAAAGTTCGACCATTGTTGGATTCGGTATTCTCGAAGATGAAATCGGGAGTGATGAAGACATTTTTTGCTACAATTAGAAGAGGAAAATGCCTAAGAGAAACAAAAATTGTTTCAATAGCAATGGTTTATTTTTGGAGGAGGAATTTCTTGTAATTCCGTTAGTGAAAGCTTGAGCAAATGTATTATATCGTTTGTTCATTGTCTGTTAAGTAAAGTTTTGGATTATGGTACTACAAAAGAATTTAGTTTTAGATAGTTTTTATAATTGTATTATTCGATTCAAGTTTTTTATTTATAATTATAGATCATTAAGAATAATTGTCGTGAATTGTATAGGAAATTGAATAATTTACCGCAGCCACTGTCTTTTTTGACGTGACGTCGGCAAATGATGTAGCCTTCATCGTTTTTAAGTCGAAATAAGTATTACACAATGAAGATGACTATGTAGAAGATAAGAAATGAAGAGAGATTAGTTTACATAGTGAGGGATTGTTAGAAATTGGAAAGCATAAACACCAAAATATTCAAATTATCTCAAAAGAATAGTGGAGGAAATATGAGAGTTTATATTGATTTCTTATCTTTTTTTCTTATCAAATGAACATTACAAGACAATATTTATAGAATTGGAACAACCTTCCAACTTATGCAATAAATAAAACTTAGATAACTTAAAAGACTTCTTAGAAACTTGCTACTCATTATTAGACATAGATAAATGAAAAGACTTCTTAACTTTTCAACTTCAATTGGATAACTTAAAAGACATAAATAAATAAAGTTTATTTCTTCAACACCCCCTCTTAAACTAGATTTATTACGCCAAGAGACATTCGCAATCTTCGAAACACATCAATCCTTAACGGCTTGGTGAATATATCCGCAATTTGATCTTGAGACTTCACAAATTCAAGCTCAACTTCTTTCCTAGATATGCATTCCCGAATAAAGTGATACTTAGTATCAATATGCTTGCTTCTTTCATGAAACACCGGATTTTTCGCCAATGCAAGTGCGGACTTATTATCAACAAATATCTTCGTTGGATCTTCTTGTGGTTGGTGAAGTTCCTTCATTAAACTTCTAAGCCAAATTGCATGACAAACACAAGAAGTAGCTGCCACATACTCCGCTTCGCAAGTAGAAAGAGTCACAATAGGCTGGTTTTTTGAATTCCACATACTCCGCTTCGCAAGCTGAATTTCCCATAAAGTAAACAAATCCGGTAGTACTTTTTCGATCATCAATATCACCAGCCCAATCACTATCAGAATAACCAACAAGCTTGAAGTCTTGACAAGATGAATATAAGATTCCAATGTCAAGTGTACCTTTAATATAACGAAGTATTCTTTTGGACGCCTTTAAATGAGAAGCAGTAGGAGCCTCCATATAACGACTTACAAGTCCAACACCAAAAAGAATATCAGGCCTTGTACAAGTTAAATACCTCAAGCTTCCAACGAGACTTTTGAAAAATGTAGGATTGATCTTCTCACCATCTCCTTGCTTAGACAATTTTACTCCACATTCAACGGGGGTGCCAACGGGTTTGCTATTCTCCATCTTGAACTTCTTTAGAATTTCCTTGGCATATCCTTCTTGGGATATAAAAATTCCATCCTCCATTTGTTTCACCTCAATGCTGAGATAGTAGGACATTAAACCAATGTCCGTCATCTCAAATTCTCTTGCCATATTTTTCTTGAAATCTTCAAACATTTTTGGATTATTTCCTGTCAAAATCAAGTCATCCACATAAATATTTTCCGACGGATATTCATTTCCGTCGGAAAATATTTCTTTTTTATTTTTTTTCTTATTTTTCGACGGAATTTTTCCGCCGGAAACCTATTTTTTTATTTTTTTATTTATTTTCAGTGACTTTTCCGGCGGAATTTATACGCCGCCGGAAATTTCAGATGAATATTGACCGTCGGAAAATTCGTCGAAAATTCTGACGGAATTTGTTCCGTCGGAAATTTCCGACGGATTTTCGTCTGTCGGAAATTTTCCGTCGGAAAATCCTGTTTTTTTTGTAGTGTTTGAAATATGCAAGTAAATAATACAAGACAAAAACACAGAGAATTTTTATAGTGGTTATTGTTACGCTCCAAATACGAGTGCGTAGAAACGCAAGTATACGGTCGCTTTCAAGTAATAAAGTGGTAAAGGGTGTCGAACCCACGAGGAATCTAACGAATAATTATCAAGATCTATTCTAATATCTTACGCGAACTTATGTGATTAAAAGTAGTAAGTTTGTAGTTTGTTTGAACACATAAAAGGCGAGTTAAGTAAAGACACAATACTTTGATTCGATTAGATAAAGGTTCCTAGATTTCCATGTCACTAAGAGTTATCCAATCTCGAATGATTCACAAGTTGAGAACTATACTTATGTTTGTTGTTCATGATTTCATAATTTATTCATACGTATCTTTCGATATCGTACGAACCTACCAAAGTAAACTAATCCAATTTATGTCTAAAAGGATTAAGCTTAAATGATGCTTTAGTTCCCAAACCTTAATAGAACATGAAATGACCTAGGTGTATTCCTATCCTAAAATCAAATCACAACCTAGTTTTATAATCTAATCTTTAATCAACTATGTCTAGCAATTTAAAGATCAATCCATTTCATCCTATGGTTGGCCTAACCACAAGTTGACAAAGGCTCAAACTATATTAACAAACACTTGTAAGCATAGCAACAATCATAAACTCATCATTCAATCATAGATCCATCAAAGCTTCATGAAAACCTAGGAGTTAAATGCTTAGCTACTCATATTTATCAACAACATATTCATTACATTCAATGAAATCATAAGTACAAGATAAAGATAAAGGTTAGAGATAAGCTTATGTAATGGTAGCCACTACAACTCTTCTCTCAAGCTTCTTTAGTCTTCCAACCAAAGCTCCAAGCAAGAATTCTTCTTCTTTTCAATGGAGGCAAGAGATATTTTCTTTTCTTCAAGTGTGTAAGTAAGTTGCAAGAGATGTGAATGATTTCCAACTTCTACCCTTATAACCTAGCAAACTATCACCCACTCATGCCTAAATTACCCCAAAAACTATAGTAACAAAGGCCAAAAAGTCCCTAAAGGAGGTTGTATTTACAAGTGGAGAAGGGCTATATACAAAAAGGCCCTCAAGAAACGCTGAAAAACAGAGCAGACCTCGCCACGGCGAGGTCCCACCTCGCCGCGGTGAGGTTTATACCGTAGGCAAAGTTGCCTTTTCTGCCACCGGCTCGCCGCGGCGAGGTAATGCTTGACCAATTTCTTGATTTCTTTCACTTTTAATTGCGTTAGGTCCTTCCCGCGGTCGATAGCGACTTGCAATTCACGCAAGAAATGTTCCGGAAGTGCTTCAATGCGCCAAATCCTGCAAATCACCGACAAACTAAGTAAAAACACGAACAAAACATGAAAAACGAACAAAGGCCTAACAAAGGGCCAAGAGCACAAAAGACGCGACAAACACGCAAAGACACACGAAAACTCGGATCAAAACAAGATGTTTTGGGCTTAAAGAGATAGGTAATAACGACGTTTTCACGGCGTTATCAACACCCCCAAACTTAAACATTTGCTCGTCCTCGAGCAAAGAAAACAAAACAAGAACAAAACAAGCCTGCTAATCAAATCACCAAAGCTTAACACTTTCGAATTATTCTCAAAATAAGCTCCACGTGTGTGTGTGATGGCTTTTGGCTAGATTCTATCTTAGGTGAATAATTCCCGATAGGTCAAAATCATCGTTTCTATTTGCATGGGCTTCTCAAATCACTTCACGGGACTAAGTTATAGGTAATTTAAGAGTGTTGTCCCTATTCTTGAGTTAATTGACGATTTTAGCTCCTAACTCTTTTCTCACCATTCTTTGCCTTTCTTTTGATTTACAATAATAACATAGCACTTTGTGCTTTACAAGAATATTGCGATACGATACTTGCACAAAGGGCGAACTTTATGTAATTTTGCTTTTGTGGGCTACTAGCTCCACTCTTTTTCTTCTATTACAACTTTTGCACTAAAACAATAAAATAGAGTAATTACCAAAAATGATCAATGAAAACTAACAATTGAAGGCTTAGCCTTCCTTTTCTCTCTTAGAAGTGCGTACATTTTAGCAACTTCTCTACTCATTTCTTTTAAGAGTTAGGTGTTTAAAGGTCTTTCATTCTCGAAAAGGGTTTACTCCCCCAAACTTAGGCCATTTATGCTCTTTTTACATTTAATTTCCAAGCTAAAGATTGGAGCGATTTTAAGTTAAGCAAAAGGAGTCATAGATCCTATTATCGCTAAAGTTCGTTATCCACTATAAATATAATCATAGCCATTCCCAATGTGTCTTAAACTTTGTAGAGCATGTTCAAATAATAATAAGAATTTGAAAAATTTTGGCGGGTCGACCTAGCATGCAATAAATGACCTTACTCCCCCAAACTTAAAATGCACAATGTCCCCATTGTGTGAATTGAGAGTGACGGAATAAGGTACGACACGACAAAACACAAGCGAAACAAAACAAAACAAAACGAAACGAAACGATAAACGAGCGAGCACGGCTCTAAATAAGTTCAACAAGCACAAATTGTAAGTTGAAACAAGTAAACAAGCTAATGTCCTTAAAAGAGAAAAGTAGCAAAACAGTACAAGACGAAAAATAAAATAAAACATTGTAAGATCAATAGAAACCGACCGGACTGCGTAAATTTAAAACCAACGTCCCTTTTTGTATGCATCCCGTGGTTGCTCTTGTCTTCAACGGTTTCGCGCATTGAGGGCACGCTCTTCTGCATCATCAAAATGTAGCTCGTCCCCTTGATCCATCGGAGGCTGTGGAGGCAAATTGATACGCCCAGGAAAAGTAGTCTGGGGAAGGGCATTGTACCGGTCGTCTCCGAGCAATGTACGGAACACAACATCATCCCTATCTTTCATAGCATAAACATACCGAGCCAGCTGGTCTTGCCTATCAATCATGACATCTTGCCTTTCAATCATGGCATCTTGCTTGTTACTCATGGCTTGAACAAGCTGAATCAATCTGCCAATAGCATCTCTGGTACCTATCTGCGCCTGACCGCTTGGTTGCTCATCAACCTGTGCCTCTTCCTGTCCACCCCTACCCTCTTGATCCGGTTGATCCTCTGGTTCTGCCTGACTGTACAAGTAAGTTTTATTGTTGTAAGCACTCGTATAGTCCAATTGCAAGGTCCTGCAGATAGCTAATGTGTTGATCGGGGTAGGCAACTTAATGACCTCACCAACTTCTTCAAAGTCAACCCCTGCATCTCTACATAATCCGTCTTTGAGGTGCGGAAACAGAAAACTCTTGCTGTTATAATTCTTCCTCGAAATGGTTTCCTCGAGCACCTCATGTATTACCCGACCTACATTGAGGGAACGCCCCCGGGTGAGTGAATAGAGTAAGGGGATGCGATCCTCACCGTAGCTTGTGTTAAACGTGGCAGGACGGAGGTGAGAAAGCAAGACTAATGTCCAAGCTTTCGCTTCATGAGTTAACCGGTTGCGTGCCACCTTCGGTATACCACAAACTACTGTGCCTGGCAGAGTAATGAACTCTTTCATTTGATCCAAAGTATACGCCCGCTTATCTTCAACATGCTCATCCCTTCGGTTAGCCGACCATTCGATCCTGTAGTAGGCGTTGATAGTGTCCGGATCGAACCTGACCTCCGTACCCCTCACATATGTGAGACTGTTTTCTCTAGTCCAACTGGCATTTGCGTAGAATTCTCTAATAATATCGCCGTCGAAGGTATCCCGAGATGGTCGTTTCAGGAATTCTGTCCAACCCCTTGCTTCAATTTGATCCTGTAAATACGGAAAAGCTTCCTTTTCGTAGTCGACAAACCTTTCCTTAACAAACGACCAACTTATGGCTTTCTTATAAGCATCCAGGCTGATTTATCACCGAACTTGTAGGTGTCGTATTCTGCCTCGACCACCTCCTTCTTTCCCTTCGGCTCCCTCTTCCTTTTCGGAGGTTCACTTGAACTTGCGCCTTTTGATTTTCTCGTCATTATGCTTAAAAGCGTTCTTCCCCTTTGTTATCAAAGTGCACCAATTTCCCCAAACTTCAAGTTGTAATCACCCAATAACAATGAATCAACTACTCCGGCAACACCTCAATCAAGAACTAGCAAAATGAGCAACAATGTCTCACACACATTCTATCAAACACCTTTTGTGAATTCATGAGTTCATTAATTCTCTTTAAAATTTGTAACTACTTCCACCCAAAAATTTCAATACCAACAATTCAACAACAATACACCATATCAATACGGATCAAACAAGCAAAAAGGTTGAGCCACACATACCTTTGTTGAATTTTCGAACTCTTTTGGTTGATTTTCGGATTTGGTGTAATGTGGAGATTTGGGGGAGATTCGATTGAATGAAAGTAGAGAGGGATGTGTGTGAGGGTGTTTGAGTGAGGTTTATAGTGAGTTTGTGAGATGTTTTGATAGAATAGTGAGATTTGAGAGTGAGGGCGCGGGTGAGAATGAGAGTGAGTGAGTGAGAATGAGAGTGAGTGAGTGAGGGGCTCGGGTGGGTGTTATAAAAAAAAAAAAAATCTGGGCACGCCTCGCCGCGGCGAGGTTTATGCCGTAAGCTTCTGGACACGCCTCGACGCCTCGCCGCGGCGAGGTTTGTGCCATAGCTTACGGCCAATACCTCACCGCGGCGAGCTTACAGCTCGCGGCGGCGAGGTTATTTCCCCTCTTTTCTCCTTTTTTTTTTTTTTTTTTTTTTTTATTCGAACTACTCACCTTATGACGTTCGCGACCCAAGGTTCGTTCGCTTGACCTCGCTCGATTTGTGCTTGTCCTCGCTCGATTTGTGCTTGTCGATCTTCTATCTTTCACCCGTGCTCGTTTACCTACAACACAAAACACAAAACGAACACAAAAACACAAAACGCAAAACAAACAACAAAAACACAAAACGCAAAACAATAAAGCAATAGGCTCGGGTTGCCTCCCGAGAAGCGCTTGTTTATAGTCATGAGCTTGACTTGGATACGGTATGAAATCTTCACGATAGGACCACGGAAGTCCTATTCCTTTCGAATTCTCCGCCCCAATAGTGTTTGAGGCGCTGTCCATTCACCTTGAATTTGTTTCCGGTTGAGGGATCTAAAATTTCCACTGCTCCATAAGGGAATGCTTCAACAACTTGAAACGGTCCCGACCAACGCGACTTGAGTTTTCCGGGAAATAATCGAAGCCTCGAATTAAAGAGTAGCACTTGTTGGCCTGGTTCGAACTTCCTTTCCACTATACGTCGATCATGCCATTTTTTCATCCTTTCCTTATAAAGCTTGGCATTCTTATAAGCTTCCAAACGAAATTCATCTAGCTCATTTAATTGGAACAACCGCTTTTCTCCGGCTAAACTTGCATCCATATTTAGCTTCTTGATGGCCCAATAAGCTTTGTGTTCTAATTCCAATGGTAGATGACAAGATTTTCCGAACACAAGCTTATAGGGAGACATCCCGATTGGCGTCTTGTACGCGGTACGATAAGCCCAAAGAGCATCGTCAAGTCTCAACGACCAATCTTTCCGGTTAGGAGATACCGTCTTTTCCAAGATACTCTTTATTTCACGGTTGGATATCTCGGCTTGCCCATTAGCTTGCGGGTGATACGCAGTCGTCACCTTGTGCTTCACTCCATATTTCGCCAAAAGAACATCAAGCCAACGGTTACAAAAGTGAGAACCACCGTCACTTATCACTGCTCTTGGCGTGCCAAAGCGACTGAATATATTCTTCTTTATGAAGCTAATGACTGCTTTTGAATCATCCTTGGGAAACGCACTCGCCTCGAACCACTTGGAAACATAATCAACGGCTACCAAAATGTATTGGTTCCCGTTAGAAGGTACAAAAGGTCCCATGAAGTCAATTCCCCATACATCAAACAACTCCACTTCAAGAATGGTCGTTAGTGGCGTCTTATTTCTTTGGGAAATGCTTCCTACCCTTTGGCACCGATCACATTGGGACACGAACATGTGCGCATCTTTGAATAAAGTAGGCCAATAGAATCCCGATTGCAACACCTTTGCAGCTTTACGATCTCCATTGAAATGTCCTCCATAGGGTGCGGCATGGCAATCTTTTAGAATTGCATGTGTGTCCTCCTCGGGAATGCATCTCCTTATGACCCTGTCTGCACAAATCTTAAAAAGAAATGGCTCATCCCATACAAAACTCTTTACATAATGTAAAAACCTTTTCTTTTGTTGATAAGTAAAATCAGGGGGTAGTAAGCCACATACCAGATAATTCACGTAGTCGGCATACCATGGAGTTGGAGATAGTGCGAGGGCAAAGAGTTGTTCATCCGGAAAAGATTCGTTAATAATCTTGGGGTCCTCCGTAGCCTTAGCATTCTCAAGCCTACATAAGTGATCGGCTACTTGATTTTCGGACCCTTTTCTATCCTTGATCTCCAAATCAAATTCTTGAAGCAATAAGATCCAACGGATTAAACGGGGTTTCGCATCTTTCTTTGTCATCAAGTATCGAATAGCTGAATGATCCGTGTAAACTGTTACCTTCGTACCAACCAAATAGGCTCGAAATTTATCAAAAGCAAACACCACCGCCAAAAGCTCCTTTTCCGTAACTGTATAGTTTAGTTGGGCGTCGTTCAAAGTCTTGCTAGCATAGTAGATAGAATGGAAAACTTTGCTTTCCCTTTGTCCCAAAACAGCTCCAACTGCTATATCACTCGCGTCGCACATTACTTCGAAAGGTAAATTCCAGTCCGGTGCTACAACAATTGGTGCCGAGATTAGCATTTGCTTCAAAGTCGTGAATGCTTCCATGTATTGGTCCGTGAAAACAAAAGGAACATCTTTCTCCAATAAATTGCACAAAGGCTTTGAAATTTGGGAGAAGTCTTTTATAAACCTTCTGTAGAAGCTTGCGTGCCCAAGAAAACTCCGAATTCCTTTCACGGATATAGGTGGAGGTAGTTTCTCGATTGTTTCGATTTTTGCTCTATCCACCTCTATACCCTTGCTCGAGATCTTGTGACCCAAGACGATGCCTTCTTTCACCATAAAATGGCATTTCTCCAAATTCAATACTAGGCTCGTTTCTTCACACCTTTGAAGGACTTTTTCCAGATTTCCCAAGCATTCATCAAATGAATCCCCAAAGATAGAGAAGTCATCCATGAAGACTTCTACGAATTTCTCGATCATATCGGTGAAGATAGCCATCATACACCTTCGAAAAGTAGCGGGAGCATTGCATAAGCCGAAAGGCATTCTTCTACAAAGCCATACTAGAAGGTTTAAATCGAATAGCAGGACTTGAGGCCATCTGTCTACCGTTGAGTAGCATCCCTATCCTGAGAAAGGTGAGCGCCTCAATAAAAAGGTTTTCAAAACTGAAAGAGCTTTTAAAGAAAATCATATTATATATATGCATTTCTCATTTGAAATTACTATAGTTGTTATATCTATGTCTATAATTGTCTGCATGCTTACAATTTGTAATGCATATTCATAATGGAACGAATAGCCCGATCTTGCAGCATGTACTACTTCTTCATAATAGAACTGATAACTTTATACTTGTCTGCATTCTCACATTATGTGATAATTGTTGAATAATGGGGTGTAGTACTTTATCTCACCTCATATTGATTGATGGTACCAAGGTGTAGTACTTTATCTCACCTAAGTACCAATTGCTTGTACATGATTATTTGCGCGCTCATCTGCTCTCGGTTGATGGTATTCTCTGGATAATTCTGGGTAGCTGGGGGCTACAGGACTACCAGAGCTCTGCCATTGACCGGACTCACAAAACCAGGGATTAGAGCCCCTTGGGGAGTGATTCAAAATTATTCGACAAAGACATGTCAAGGCCACTTAAAAGGGACGGGTAGCGCCTCAGCCCTTATCTAACCGCCGTGCTAACTATTGATCACATCCTGATCCTACTGTATCCTTTTTGAGGTGGAGGAGTTGTTTAGCCCGTTTTGACGGGTAATTGAACGTGATTTCGTTTGTGCCATTATTACAACTGTTGTACTATTATGGATTGATTTATAATGAAATAGACAGTGCATGGATTTATAAATCATTTCTTACATAAAATTCAACTGCACCCCTGCACTGGCCTCACTAAGTTGTTTTTACAACTTACGCTTTCAAATTTTTACTCTTTCAGAATCTCACCAGAGGGCAAGATGGACCACATGAGACTAAGGGATTTCCGTTGGGCGTCTACCATAGAGTTTCTAGATGTTTTCAGGTGAAATCTGGTTCGTAGTGATTTAGTTAAGTGTAGTGAGATAAAAGGGAAGGATTTTTGTATTGTAATAGACAGTTAGAGCTCTGAACTGCAGTTATTGGAAATTTATCAAGGTTATTTTATTATATATTTATATCTTAGCAGGCAGGTGCCGGTTTCGGGTCGTTACACAACATATTATATAACATAAGCATGTAATCAAGCAAATAAACATATATTCAAGACGGAAGAAACACGGAATTCACATAACCAAGAATTTGCTGATGTCGTCCTCCACTTACCCTCCATCCTCAGTCTGATGTCCATCCAAACTCACCAAGTAAGGAGCGACCTTACTATCTGAAATGCATCGACATGTCTTTGCCGGAGTTCGTCCTTACTCCCCAAGTGTTCCTCCCCACTTGGGTTGTAAGGCCAGGCCTACGGGTAACCGTGACAATCCTGCCGGCCCTTGCCGGCCAGGTTGGCATCGGGTCCATATACCAATCAAAAGGGGGCCCATACAAAATCGAAAACAAACGGAACATATAGTCGGAAACAAACGGAACATAATATATCAAACATATTAACATATTATCAACATTTAATGACTTATCAAATAAAATTTTGGGTATCATGATAATTTCGAAAAATATATTCGCAACTAGTAGATTCGGATATAGCATGTATTTGGATAATCATGTTGAAATGCTATGTGATATCATGCGAGTAATGTTGACCTAATAAGTCAACCTATTCGTGACGACATGCAAGAAAAGTTAGAATAAGATTCATGCTTTGATTATTAAGAGCCTAAGTGCATGTTTGGACTCGATCTACTAGCACATCGGACCGACATACAAATTAAACACACAGCGCTCACCTTTGTCACTTAGTATAGCCACTAAAACTCCACAAATGATGCGTATCCGAAACCTGAGCAAGTACGTATACGACTTAGAATGTCTCTAACAATCTTACTAAAACGTAACTAATGAAAATCCTATACAAGGATTTCCTAAACTAACACATCACACAAAAGTGTTTAAAATTTACGACATCAACTCCACTTAAAAGTTATTATTTTCAAAACTCAAAATACTAATTAGATAAAATAATGCCAAAACAACAAAATTTTCCCTTCATTTTCCAGATTTACAGGACAGCCCCTAAACTATTAAAAATATCCATTTTTGCAAAAATTTGCAACAAACTTTAAATCAAAAGATTTTTAACTAAACTCATATCAAAAATCAAATAAAAGTATTAAGTATCTTGTTACTTCAAAAATCAAATCTTTAAAATTCCCACAAGTTTAAAACTTTCCAAAAATACCCTCATAGTTTTCAAAAACTTAATAAAATCAACTTTCTTGAAAAATAATTCAAGATCCAAGCATCTAAGCAATATTTAAAAATAATCAAGCATATTTTTCACTATAAAACTTGGATTAAAAATAAGTTTTAGTAACTTTCCATCAAACTAACAATGAGAAACAAAAAGTTCTTTAATCATAAATTTTCATCGGAAAAATTTACAAATTTTCAATCTTAAAACTAAAATGAATGAACCACTACTTCAAATCAATTATTCAAGAGTTCATAAAAGAACCATGTAAAAACAGTGACAAATCAGCGCATTTGCCCCCTTATTTTCAGATTTACAAAAATAACCCCAAATATTTCAAAAATTCCCATTTTTGAATAATATCGAAACAAACTTTAAAACAAATGTTTTTCAAGTAAACCTAACCAAATATCAAACAAAATAGACATTTTCAGTCCACTATACTCCCAAAATTTTCGCATCCCTAACCCTTGAACTTTTAAAATCTTTCAAAAATACCCCCCCAAAGTTTTGAAAATTATGAACAATAACCTTTTTAGAAAAATAAATCAAGATCCAAACATATAAGCAATATTTAAACAAAATCAAAGCAAGTCAAATTAAATATCTAATATTGGATATGAACTCAACAACTTATCACAAAAGCTCAAAGGATAAACTAAACTTCTTCAATATATACTTTAAAGAGAAGAAAGTAATGTCAATAAGATTAAAGAACACATGCATAGATGTCGTTTTACCCAAATGAATGAAGGGGATAAAACCCTCTTCATTTCCAGACTCCAAAGGTGGTGGTGGCGGCTCCGGTGGCAGTGGTGGCGGCTCCGGTGGTGGTTCATAACAAAAGCCCTCAAATCCTTACTTTTCTCCAACTTCTAATGACTTCCGATTCACTATGGGAGATTCAATCGACGATCCGAATGGTCAATATGTAGCCCCATGTGTGTAGAACCTCCACGAAAAGTTTGGGCATGATCCAATGGTGGACGAAGGCGGAATGATCGGAAAATCGAGGTTGTGTAGTGAGAATCCGAAAATTCTCTTTCTAGTTTGTTCTCTCTTCTCTCTCTCTCTCTCTCTCTCTTATTCTCTATAATGTGTAAGTAAATGAGGTTATAAGAGGATAAAAATATGATCTTAAGTGTATATGACAAGTATATACACATTGGAAAGAGAGTGAGACATAAAGCTTAATTATTTTTTTATCCACCAATGCATGTAAACCTTGGTAGTGGAGTTTACTCTACCCAAGGACATGCCTTAGCAGCCCTTGGAGTGTGCAAGGAGAGAAAATAATTACTCTCCTGCAAAAATCTGCAACTTGGGGCAAATTTACACTTTGCCCCCCGAAGTTTTGAAAACTTACATTTTTGTCCCCCAAAACAAAAATTTTGTGCATCCAAGCCCGAAAATTTTCAAAAAGGTCTTGATCTTATTTTAAAGAAACTTTTATAATTTTAATTATTTCAAAGTTCATAAGGTCACGAGATTTAATTAATTTGTATATTTTAGTTCAAATTAATGCTGAACTTTAAAAATAAAATGTAGCACTTAAATTTTGATTAAAATCCAATCGAAAGCGTTCGAAATTTTGGGGGCGTTACAATATTTTCAATCTTTTCATCCTGAGCCTCCAGTGCATTCTGAACAATTTCAGTTATATTCCTCCAGCTATTGCAGTACTTTCAATTCTTGCTTTGTAAGTATCAATGTCCAATTTGATGGTTTTCACATCTTCTTTTATCTCTGTAATCTTTTCAACTATCAGTGGACTGGGGTCAGCAACTTTGTGAGTATGTTGAGCAACAGTAGTCAGCAGAAATGAGGCCAGATCCTCAAACTTCTTCATTTGCTCCCTATTCCTTTCCTCCATTTCCCTCATAGAGTTGGCAATCAACTTCTGAATGAACTCCAACAAGGTTGGTTGTACTTCAGTGGAAGTTGAAGGAACTTCTGTTGAAGTTGAAGGAATGTCTGCTATTTTAACTTGGTCTTCTTCAGAAGCTTTCCACTCAATAGCAAGTGGCTCATTCTCTCTTATCACATCATCTAGTGAAATCTTCTGATGATCAGTAGATAACTCCATTGCTGATGTGCTTGCCTTGTTTTCTTCTGTCTTTTGGGCCATTGACTTCTTTTCTTTCACTGTCACATTACCATCGTCAGTTATCACAGTTTTATACATAAAAACATCATGAGGTTGAAACGGTGAGTTATTCTGCTCTGGTAGCTTTTCATAGGTCTTGACAGCTGGTCCAAAGATAATTTGTTGTAAGCTGGGCATGGGCGTCATGGAGCTTGAATCTCCCTTCTGAAATCTCATCCGCTTACGCCACATTTCCAAGGTTATGGAAATGGCCAGCTTGACTGCTCTGTCTACAAGGTCTTCATTTTCCTAAGGCTTCTCAGGGACAGAGTCAATTATCTTCTTGGCTATAGCTTTGACCAACTTCCTCATCTTATAGTGCAGCATGTTATGGAAGTGATCTGAATCCATAGCTTGTCTTATGTAGCCAACTTTAAGCCATTTCAGCACCCAGGCTTCTTCAGCATCAAACTCTTTCCAGCGCATAATCTGATCCTTTGTCTTTGTCAGACGATAGTCCCTCCATCTGTTGTATCTTACTTTTTCAGCAATGCAGAGACTTCGACGGATCAACATTTGATTGTACCTCTCCAGTTCAGCTTTAAACTTGTCAAATGCTTCTGGACAACTGTCTACAATCTCCAGAGCATGTTTGATTTCACTTCTCTTTTTCTTAGCTTGCCTTGGAGCAGGCATACTAGTCCCAGGCTTCATCTTTTCACCAATCGCAATACTTTCATTGTGACTAGGACCGTGAGATTATTTGACACTAGCTTCAAGTGCCTTAGCTAGGTCTTCTGCTTCCTTTTCAGCTATCTCAGCATCAGAAGGTTGTTTTGGCTGAGACTCTAGCTTACTAAGCTCAATGGCTTTTTGATATTCTGCATCTGCCTATTCTTCTTCCTTTTTCTTCTTGGCAGCTTCCTCCTTTTTTCTCTGGGCAGCAGATATCCTTCCCTTACCTTTTATTTTCTTTCTTAAGGCAGGGAACTCCACTGTTGCAAGTGGAACAACATCAATGGGTTGAGGTTGAATAAGAGGCACATCTTGTACATCCTCCTCAACATTTGTATCAGTCTGTTGATGTTCTTCTGGAACAACAGACTTGGTCAGAGAAAGATCTTCAGCAGGCCTCTCTTCAGTAGCCTTTTCATCAACATCAATAGGTTGTATAGCTGAAGCTCCATCTTCTCCGATAGTAGTTGGTTCTTCCGAGAAGGTGACCCTCATCCTTGCTCTGGATTTGGTCATTTCTCCAGTGGGTATCAGTTGCACATGCAATTTCTTCACTGAGCTTCTAGTCCTTCTCCGAAGTATTTGAGGCTGAATTGGTTCTTCTGATTCAGTTCTTTCTGGAGATGATCCAGTATCCATCTCCTCAATTTCTTTAGTCATCTGTTAATTCGGCTTCAACAGCGGGGTTAGCTGCTTGATTAGCTGACTTACCGATCTGTCTGGCAGTCTTAGCCTTCTTGGTAGGAGGCTTTTCAGCCTTTCCTTTCGCCCTTCTTTTAGGCATAGTAAGAAGCTTGGCTTCGCTCCTTACTGGTTCATACGTCTTCAGCTCTTTCAACGGATGAACTTGTTTTCCATTTACCATGGTGCAGCGAAGAGCCATGAACAGATGACTCAGCATAATAAGGTGTCCACTCCTCTTTATTTGCAAAATGTTGAAGAAGTGGGCAGCCAAGTTGACCTTCAGCCCAATGTAAATGCAAATCATGGTGTGGAATCTCCTTCTTGGCAATCAATCTAGAGAACCAGTCGAACAATCCAAAACCTCAGCAATAATGTCCGCAAACCGTTGATACTCATCCTTCAACGGAGTTTTCATCAACGTTCCAGACATTTCTTCGCCCTCCTTAGCACAAATTTTCCAAAATTCCTCTTCCCTTTCCGAGCCTAAACTTGTCACATCTCCTCCTTTGTTAGTCAGCCCATAAATTTCCTCTAATACAGCAGGAGAGATGCATATCGTCTTCCCTCCAACCTCCGCAACCATTGTACTATTTTCCTTATCAACTTCACTGGTTCTGTAGAAGTCAGCTATATCATCAATGAAGACCAGTTCTTCGTGAGCCTCCAGAACATTCACTAACGATGAGTCCTTAAGTTTCTTCATTAATTCCTTCATCAGTGGAGTTCCAGACGACTAGAACTTGTCGTAACTTAAGTACCTTCCTTCAGCTCCAGCCATTTTTCGCTTTGATTGCAGGTAAACTATGAAATTAAGAAACTTTAAGAGAGGATGTATGAGATTAGTAAATTCTTAGGGATTGAGAATTTTAGGGGTGCGTAAGGGTAACCCTTCTGATGAGATCTGAATTTATAGATTTCAATCAGTGTCGGTTTTCGTGTTTCTCCCTAACCATTGGATTGATCTTGCAGTTTTTAGATCGTGTGGGCGAGAATTACGAATTTCAAAATTTATTATGTCAGATGGGCGGGAAACTCAATCGACACTAGTCTGTTACTCATAAAAGCGCATTTTTATATAATGCGGTTATAATACACAGTTATATAGTATATCAGACGAGTAGAGTTTTAACTTATCTGACAGACAAGTGATCTAATATCAGATTATTACTAGTGAAAGACAATAGCTAGTAATCTCCCTCTGCTGTTTGTCAATCCAGCAAGATAGATTAATCTTCAGTCTTCAAGAATTAAGAACAAATCTTTTGAAAACATAATTTCAACTAACTGTCATTAACAAATATCATATGTGGATCAAGAGTACCGCTAGTCTTACACGTTCCCCCTGACTTTAAGATTCTATAAGTCAACTAGTCTGTTGATAGTTAACCTCGAAGATGATAAGATGAGTAAGCTGAAGAACTCGAGTCTTCTGATGAGTTCCCCCTCAGCTTATGCGTCCAAATTTAGCAGTCCTAGTTCAGCTCTCAGAGTTGAATACCTTGCGTCACTTAGTGCTTTGGTGAATATATCAGCAATTTGATTGTCAGTATGAACATATTCTATGATGACATTACTTTTTTCCACGTGATCTCTGATAAAATGGTGCTTTATTTCAATGTGTTTAGTCCTTGAATGACTTGTAGTGTTCTAAGTAAGTGAGATGGCACTTGTATTGTCACAGTAGATTGAAATTCCACTGATCTTTATGTTGTAATTTTTAGTTGATGTTTCAACCAAAGTATCTGTGCACAACATGCTCCAACAACAATGTATTCAGCTTCAGCAGAAGAGATAGAAACTGAAGTCTGCTTCTTACTCATCCATGAGATCAGACGACTTCCCAAGAATTGACAGGCACCTGTAGTACTCTTCCTATCAATCTTGCAACCAGCAAGGTGAGAATCAGAATATCCAATAAGCTCAAATCCTGATTCTCTAGGATACCATAATCCCAAATCAGGTGTGCCTTTAAGATATCTGAGAATCCTTTTGGCAGCTAAGAGATGAGATTCTTTAGGATTTGATTGATATCTCGCACAAACCCCAACAGAATACATAATATCTGGTCTGCTAGCTGTTAGATATAACAGTGACCCTATTATGCCTCTGTACTTGGTGATGTCCACAGCTTTGCCATCTTCATATTTATCCAGACGAAGTCCAGTAGACATGGGAATACTAACAGTAGAGCTAGTTTCCATACCAAATTTCTTAAACAGATCTTTTGTGTAATTAGCTTGGTTGATGAAAATTCCATCAGGCAACTGTCTAACTTGCAAACCAAGAAAGTAATTCAGTTCACCCATCATGCTCATTTCAAACTTATTTTTCATCTTGGAGAACTTATCACACATCTGTTGGTTAGTCGAACCGAAAATGATATCGTCCACATATATTTGCACAAAAGTAATATATGCTCTTCCCATTCAATAGTGAACAAGATTTTATCTACTTTACCTTTTCGAAATCCTTTAATTAAAAGAAAATCAGATAAATTGTCATACCATGCTCTTGGAGCCTGTTTCAGTCCATATAGGGCTTTCTTCAGACGATACTCCTTGTCACCTTGTAGATAAACTTCAAATCCAGGTGGTTGTTCAACGTATACTTCTTCTTGCAATTCTCCATTGAGAAAGGCATACTTCACATCCATCTGATAGACAGTGAAGTTCTTGTGAGCAGCATAGGCTAGAAACAATCTGATTGCTTCAAGTCTTGCCACTGGTGCGAATGTTTCATCAAAGTCAATGCCTTCTTCCTGGCTGTATCTCTTGGCCACTAGTCTTGCTTTATTTCTGGTAACAATTCCATCTTCATTCATCTTATTTCTGAAAACCCACTTAGTGCCAATGACTCTTTGATGACTTGGTCTAGGAACTAAGTACCAGACTTCATTCCTTTCAAATTGATTCAGCTCCTCTTACATAACTTCAATCCAGCTAGAATCACTTAGAGCTTCTTCAATTTGCTTAGGCTCGATTTGGGATAGAAAACTGACAAACATGGCACCATTTGCAGCAGCTCTTGATGAGAATCATCAAGAACAAGTACAAGCTAGGGATCCATTGTATATTCCAATTGGGCCAATTACAAGGGCAAGATCCAAAAAGCTCAAGGAAGCATTTAACGGGCTAATTCAGAAGATATGGGCTGATTCTAACATGCATAAGTTTGGCCCAAAAGAAGATGAAATTATTTTGAATTTAATCCAAACAATATAATCAGATGGCTTTTGGAATTCATTAAAGTTGCTTACCTAGAGTTAAGTCTTTGGGAAAGAGAAACTTTAAATTAGGCTTTATTTATATCAGATTTTATATATATAAGTCTATATAGATAATAGTCAAGACTTCTCATATTTCTAGATGTATTTGGAGGATTCTAGGCACCTTTTCATATCCCAACACTTATGAAAACGTGTTGGCTTTAATTATTATGGTTGGAGACTTGTTCCAACCCTATATATAAGTGGTATTGTTCAATGTAATGGGATATTTTTGGCTGAAAATATAAAGTGAGTTTTTACTCCTCTTTTGGTTCTTCATTGAACTTCAGAACTTATCAAGGTTTCTCCTTGTGGCGTTCAAACTTGAATACTTGTGGTTTGCGATTCTTTATAATCGTTGGGTCACAAGTTCACTACAATCTGGAATACTTGTGGTTTGCGATTCTTTATAATCGTTGGGTCACAAGTTCACTACAATCAAGAATACTTGTGGTTTGCGATTTCTTATAATCGTCGGGTCACAAGTTCACTATCGTTATCAATCTGATTTTAGTTTGGGATTGAATTGAATCTTCCTAATGAGGTTCGCATCATTTGGTATCAGGGCAAGGTACTAAAATCAGATTACTATCCTTTATCTTTATTTCTTTTTCTTATATATTTAGTCAATTTCTACTAATCTCTTCTTTCCTACTCTTAAATCTCTTTGTTTGTGTATCCAGCCCAAAAAAAAAAAAAAAAAAGCGACCAAAACAAAAAAAGTGAAAAAAAAAGTGACAAAAAAAAAAAGGTAAAAAAAAACGTGATTAAAAAAAAAAAAAAATTCGTGGCGGATATAACTACTCTCTATATTCTAATATTTTCTTCTGTTCTCTCAAAAAAAAAAAAAAAACATCACATTCTCCTTGATTCATTATATCTGAAATACCGAACCATTGGTATTCATTGTTTAAACAATACAAGTTGAACATCTTGATTAAAGTTTACTAGTTCATTAAAGAACTGAAAAAGGGAGTTACGAGTGGAAAAAGGCAAGAGAGTGTGAGATTATTAGAGGGTAAAAGCCATATTGAGTTAAACACGAGTGTTGAGTGACGTTATTCGAGTGTAAACACGTGAGCGTGTGCTGTGAGGTTTTATTTCTAATTTTTATATCTAGTTTCAAGTATGTCTACAAGTGGTGAAGCAATAAACCAAGGCGGACAGGGGGATACATTTATGTTGCAAGCCATGCAAAAACAATTTGAACGTATGAACGTAATGTTTAATGAGATTCGGGATCGGATGGATAGGCAAGACGATGCTATTGCTACTTTAAACAGGGGACGTCCGGAAAGACCTCCTAATGTTAGAAGGGAAGAAAGGATTGCAAATGAAGATGATTTTGGTTACAATTCCAATGATGAGTTCCAATATGAAGATGACCAAGGCTCATTGAATGGTGAGGGCAGATTCATACAAAGGAGAGAAAGGCATGATAGAGGTTTCCAAAGAGGTCCGAGATGGCGAGATAGTGATGACAGAAGCTTGGGAAACATAAAAGTAAAGATACCATCATTTCAAGGCAAGAATGATCCAGAAGTGTACTTGGACTGGGAAAGGAAGGTGGAGCTGATTTTCGAATGCCATAACTACTCCGAGGAGAAAAAGGTAAAACTTGCTGTTATTGAGTTTACCGATTATGCTATTATATGGTGGGATCAACTTATGATGACCAGGAGATGAAATGGTGAAAGGCCTACTAGGACATGGGATGAAATGAAAGATATCATGAGGAGGCGGTTTGTTCCTAGTCACTATCATAGGGACTTATTTCAGAAGTTACAAAGTCTTACTCAAGGCTTTAAAAGTGTGGAAGATTACCACAAGGAGATGGAGATTTCCATGATCAGGGCTAATATAGAGGAGGATAGAGAAGCTACCATGGCAAGGTTTCTCAATGGGCTGAATCGGGACATTGCAAATGTAGTTGAGTTGCAACATTATGTGGAGTTGGAGGACATGGTGCATATGGCAATAAAGGTAGAACGACAACTTAAAAGGAAGGGAACTCGATCCTTCCAGAATCCAAGCTCCTCTACTTCATGGAGGTCGAATGGAAGGAAAGATGAAGGAGCTAATTCCAAATTCAAAACAGAAGCACCAAAGAGAAAAGATGAAGTTGAAAAAGTCAATAGAGGTAAAACTGAATTACCAACTCGTAATCGTGATATTAAGTGTTTTAAGTGTTTGGGAGCAGGTCACATTGCTTCACAATGCTCAAACAAGAGGACAATGATTACACATGCTAACGGAGATGTGGAGACTGAAAGTGAGAGTGACGATGAAGATCATATGCCAAAAGACACTAGTGACAATGATGTTGAATATCCGGTGGAAGGAGAGTCATTGGTGGCTAGGCGTGCTTTAAGTGCCCAAATCAAAGAAGATGATGTTAATGAACAGAGGGAGAACATTTTTCATACTAGGTGCCATGTTAACAATAAAGTGTGTAGTATGATCATTGATGGGGGAAGTTGTACAAACGTTGCCAGTACTACTTTGGTTGAAAAGCTGAATTTACCTACGTTGAAGCACCCTAAACCATATAAGCTTCAATGGTTGAATGAATGTGGTGAGGTTAAGGTGACAAGGCAAGTATTAGTCTCTTTTTCAATTGGGAAGTACAAGGATGAAGTGCTTTGTGATGTCGTTCCAATGCAAGCGGGTCACATATTACTGGGCAGACCATGGCAATTTGATAGAAAGGTTACTCATGATGGTTTCAAAAATCGGCACATTCTTGTAAAGGATAACAAATCCATTACTCTTGTACCATTAACACCCAAACAAGTGTATGAAGATCAAATGAAAATGAAAAGAGAGAGTGAGTTGAAAATAAACAGTGAGGCTGAAATTTCAAAGAAAAAAAGTGAAAAAGAGAGTGAAAAGAAAGAGAGAGAAAAACAAGTGAGTCTTTATGCTAAGGCGAGTGATATCAAGAATGCCTTCAATTCAAAAAGCCTATGTTTTTACTTTTGTACAAAGAGGCGGGTTTTAGCACTAACGAACTTGATGAATCTTTGCCTAGCGTTGTTGTCTCTTTGTTGCAGGAATACGAAGATGTGTTCCCAGATGATGTACCAAATGGGTTGCCACCTATAAGAGGAATAGAGCATCAAATTGATTTTGTACCAGGTGCTGCCATTCCTAACCCGCCAGCATATAGAAGCAATCCGGAAGAAACGAAAGAAACTCAAAGGCAAGTTGAGGAGTTGCTGAAGAAAGGCCACGTTAGAGAAAACATGAGTTTGGGTGCATATGCGGAAGGAACGATTTCCTGAACGCAGGCGGTCAAAGTTACAACCTAGAGGGGATGGTCCATTTCAAGTTCTTGAAAGAGTGAATGATAATGCATACAAGTTGGATCTTCCAGGTGAGTATAAGATTAGTTCTACATTTAATGTTGCTGATCTTTCTCCTTTTGATGTAGGTGAAGATTCGAGGACGACTCCTTTCGAAGAGAGGGAAAATGATGAGAATCATCAAGAACAAGTACAAGCTAAGGATCCATTGTATATTCCAATTGGGCCAATTACAAGGGCAAGATCCAAAAAGCTCAAGGAAGCATTTAACGGGCTAATTCAGAAGATATGGGCTGATTCTAACATGCATAAGTTTGGCCCAAAAGAAGATGAAATTATTTTGAATTTAATCCAAACAATATAATCAGATGGCTTTTGGAATTCATTAAAGTTGCTTACCTAAAGTTAAGTCTTTGGGAAAGAGAAACTTTAAATTAGGCTTTATTTATATCAGATTTTATATATATAAGTCTATATAGATAATAGTCAAGACTTCTCATATTTCTAGATGTATTTGGAGGATTCTAGGCACCTTTTCATATCCCAACACTTATGAAAACGTGTTGGCTTTAATTATTATGGTTGGAGACTTGTTCCAACCCTATATATAAGTGGTATTGTTCAATGTAATGGGATATATTTGGCTGAAAATATAAACTGAGTTTTTACTCCTCTTTTGGTTCTTCATTGAACTTCCGAACTTATCAAGGTTTCCCCTTGTGGCGTTCAAACTTGAATACTTGTGGTTTGCGATTCTTTATAATCGTTGGGTCACAAGTTCACTACAATCTGGAATACTTGTGGTTTGCGATTCTTTATAATCGTTGGGTCACAAGTTCACTACCACCAAGAATACTTGTGGTTTGCGATTCCTTATAATCGTCGGGTCACAAGTTCACTATCGTTATCAATCTGATTTTAGTTTGGGATTAAATTGAATGTTCCTAATGAGGTTCGCATCAGCTCTTCTGGTTTTTACTCTATCCAAAGGATCACCAATTACCAATTCTGGAGGGTGATACTTGAGCCATCTAAGATCAGGTTGCAAATCAGAACGTTGACCTCTTGATTGATCTTGCAACACTACTGTTGGAGTTCCAGTAGTAGTCTGTTGAACATTTGCAGCCTGTTGAACATTCTCTGGTCTGTCAGCTGTTTGTAACTCGTCTGTTAGACAATCAGTAGACTGATTTTGAACAGCACTTGAGCTAGCAGCTGAGTTGAGATCAGGTAGTATGATGGGAACATATTCTTCATTCGTATCAACACTCAATTTCTGAAAATCAGTAGACATATTTGAATTTGCACTTCGATTCTCTTCAGAAGATTGGTTTGGTTCATCGAATACTACATGAATGGATTCTTCTACAAGTAAAGTACTTTTGTTAAAGACTCTGTAAGCTTTACTGACAGTAGAGTATCCTACAAAAACAGCTTCATCAGCCTTTTCTGCAAAAGCAGTAAGGTGATTTTTCCCATTGTTTAAGACAAAGCATTTACAACCAAAGATTCTAAGATAATGAATGTTTGGTATCCTGTTGTTCCAAACTTCATATGGCGTCTTGTTCTGATTTTTGTTGATCATGCATCTGTTCTGGGTGAAGAAGGCTGTATTTGTGGCTTCTGCCCAAAATCTTTGAGGCAGTTTTGCTTCAGCTATCATTGTTCTGGTAGCTTCTTTCAGAGTTATGTTTCTCCTTTTAGCAACTCCGTTTTGTTGAGGGGTTCTGGCAGCAGAGCGCTCATGGCTGATTCCTCTGGCATTACAATACTCTTCAACAGTGGAGTTTGTAAACTCTGCCCCTCTATCTGATATGATATTTAATATCTTCATGCTTTTCCGTTTTGGATCAGTTCTATCAGATTAGTCAGATGTTCCTTGGTTTCACTTTTCTTCTTCATGAAAATTACCCAGGTATATCTTGAATAATTATCCACAACAGCTAGGCAGTATTTCTTTCCATTGTTGCTGATTGGATCAATGGGTCCAAAATAAGTCCATGTGTAATAGCTCCAATATCCTTGAAGAAGATTGGTGCTTCTTGCTTTTGAAAGATTACTTTATTTGTTTACCCTTCTGACAGGCGTCACACAGTTTGTCTTTGCTCATGACTATTTTTGGAATTCCTTCTACCAGGTCATTCTTGATTAATCTGTTGATGGTCTTGAAATTCACATGATTCATCCTTTTATGCCATAGCCAACTAATCTCACTTGGTGTAGATGCCACCAAACAGACATTTGAATTCATGTCCACAGAATTCCAGTTGACTACATAGATATTCCCTTGTCGTCTTCCAAATAAGATGACCTTCTTTGTACCAATCTGTTCAACGTAGCACTTATCTGATGAGAAGATAACCGAGAAACCTTTGTCACAAGATTGACTAAAGCTTAGCAAATTGTATTTGAGGCTTTGAACATAAGAGACGTCAGATATCTCAATGTTGCCTTTGATGAACTTTCTGCATGCTACAACTTTGCCTTCTTTGTTGTCTCCAAATGTGACTTTCGGACCGTCTACAGCAACCGCATCTGTCAACTCATGTATGTCGCCACACATGTGTCTTAAACATCCACTGTCCAAGTACCACTTTTTTTTTATTTTACTCCTACTCCCAATCCTATCCTACAAAACAAAAAAAAATTGTTTTAGGTACCCTTATTGTGAGGGTCCTGGAGGATTAGTTTAACCCTTGACAACCCAAGATGTTGAAATCTTAGGCTTCGTAGGCTTTTGAGTTTTGACAGAAGTATGAACATGTTTATCTTTATCATATTCAGCATGTGTGTTATGTTGATAGTCAGTATGATAAGGATGATGTTCATAAGCAGAGTATGGTGCATGATATACAAAATATGCATGCATTAGATGAGCAGGGTAAGGCGCATATTGTGGAAATTGAGGTGCATGATATATCGGTGGATATGTAGTAGGTTGCACATAATATGATGACTCATTTCCATACCAAGCATTTTGATTTTTCTTGTTTTTATGCTTCTTTGGTTTACTAGTTGCTTGCTCATTAACAGACGACTTAGTTTTGATTACTAGTCTGATTGGTTTTACTCTTATCAGCAGACTTCCTGGGACTCTGCTGTTTGGTTTTACCAGTCTGTTTTTCTAATTTAGTCTCTTTGCTCTTCTTAGCCTTAGGAGCTTTCGTCTCATTTAATTCTTTCTCAGGTGCAGGTTTAGTTGTCTGAACATACAAAATGACCTTACTATTGTCAGCAGATATAAATTTTTCAGTAAGATTCAGTTCTAACTTATCCTGATCTAAAGGCATCTTCTGTTTACTAGACATGTGAGTGGATGCTACAGATGACTTATCATGAGACTCAATGACTTTTTCAAGTTCAATGATTTTGCCCTTATATACTTCACATTTAGCTTTCAGAGAGTCATTTTCTTGCTCAAGCAGTTTGTATTCAGTTGATTCTTTTGGTTTTTCAACCTTAAATTTCAGTGAACTGTTTTGCTCTCTTAGCAATATCATCTCTTCCTTAAGCTTTGCAAATGCATCAACAATACTTGTATTATTAACCACCATTTGCTCAAATGAATTAAATAATTCATTTTCAAGAGGAGTTACCTCATCCTCAGAATCGTCAGATTCCTTAACCATCAGACAAATAAGAGCAAGGTTCTCATCTTCAGTAGACTATACTTCAGAAGTGTCTGAGTCTGAATCAGACGAGTAGATAGCAGCCAGTTTTTCTGCTTCAGCCATCAACACCTTGCCTTTCTGATGTTTTCTCTCCTTTCTTATTCTCTTTTCTTCCTCAGTGTACTTCTCAGCTTTAGGATAGAGGCAATCTCTGATGAAATGTCCCAGCTTCCTACAATTATAACACATTAGTTTGGATTTATAAGCATCCTTACTATCATGAGGAGAAGAGGTAGGGTTAGAAGTAGAAGCACTTTTGTATTTGTTCTTCATTTTTTTTTTTAGAACTTCTTGAAATTGTTGATTAACAATGCAACGTCTCCAGCAGTATACTCCTTTTTGTTGAGCAGTGTGGCTTCATCAGATGAGTCCATTTCATTGCCTTTGTTTGCTGTTCTTCTTGGGTTTTCAGCAGCAACCAGTGCGGCTGTGGGGCCTGAAGCTGAGGTTTCTTCAATACCCATTCTTGGCAGTTTATACTCATATGCCTTGAGTACGGAGAACAGCTCTGTTAGAGAGATCTTCCCCAAATCCCTTGACTCTTCCATAGATGTCACCTTCATGTTGAATTTTGGAGGCAGAGCCTTCAGTACTCTGACAGTGATTTCTTTGTCAGTGAAGGTCTTTCCCAGCTTTAGCACTTCGTTCAGTGTCTTTGTAAACCTTGTATCCATCTGATCAATAGTTTCCGCGGACTTCATCTTGAAGTTGTCTAACTTTTCAAGAGCAACACTCAGCTGGTGCTCCTTAATGGCATTGTTTCCTTCGCTCATATCACGGACCTTAGCCCACATTTCCTTTGCAGTTTTGCAATGTTTGACTTTGTCAAACCTATCAGTGTCTAGGGCCTTGGTCATGATGAAACAACCTACTTTCTCAAAATTGAACAGCTTCACTTCTTCCGCTGTCATCTCTTCAAGTTCTTTATTCACCACTACATCGACATCATCAACCTTTTCAGTCTTGGTGATCTTGAATGGACCTTGTTATACAGGTGTATATATTGTCATTATAAGCAGCAAGGAAAATCTCCATCCTGATTTTCCAATCCTCAAAATTCATACCGCCGATGTGGGGAACATGACTGATACAGCCCATTTTCAAAGAGTTTTTTTTTAATTTTCAAAATGTGCTCGTTTGAAGACTTTAAAACCTTTGAAAAACACTAGGATCAAGCTCGTTGATCAGGCAGTTGATTCAAATGAACCACCCGCTATGATACCACTTGTTGGTCCCAAGTGGTCAGTTGAGGTCTAGAGGGGGGGTGAATAGACCTTTGAAAATTTGAATTTAAAAACTTTTAAAGTCGTCTGTCAACAGACTAAGCTGATCAAGAAATGTAAGTTGACTCGGCTGATCATTCACACAGCTTGAACAACGGCGTTGACCACTCTTCTGATGATAACTTAGCTGATTTCAGCAAAATCAAATTTTCAATCAAAGTACTTGCAGCGGATTTAAATCAGTGTTTTTCACAAGTAGTCTTATAAAGAATTTTATCCCCAGTTTTGTAAACTTCTTTTGAAAAATTCTTTCTAACAGTTTTCAAAGTGTTTTTATGCAATTTGAAATAGGCAAGTAAATAATGCAAGACAAAAACACAGAGAATTTTTATAGTGGTTATATGGATCAAAATTCTTTAGTCCACTCTTTCAAGTCACTTAGATCTTGGGTTATACTATAAACACACAGTTTACAATATACTATGCTTGCGCTTAACAACAAATGATAAGCCACAAGCTCGCAGCAAGAAATCACAAAGAAACTCTTACCCTTCGAAGTAATATCACTCACTTAGATGGATATCTACTTCTCACAACACTCCTCTAACATAGATTCACTCAGAAAATATTTTCTTTTTGCTTCAACTTAGTTTTTGTCAACACATGACTTCAGCAGACGAGTGAGCTGTTCTTGAGTTTTTGAGACTTAAAAGATTTTGCTTTCTGAATGGTCTCAGTTGTTGTGTCTCCCTTTAACTCTTGAATTCATCTCTATTTATACTTGGATTTGAAAATGTATCCGTTGAAGAAAGACATATTTCAAATAGCAAAGTACTGGTCCCCCAAAATCTGAAACGACTTCTTGCACTGTACACTCTGCTGTACTTTTCTGTCGGTCGCATTTAATGCACCCTGCTGATCCGAGAATGTCTTCAATCATTTGCCATTAATACCCTTCTCTAGCAGCATTTATTACTCCAAGTGCATTTATTACCGTTGGGAAGACTCCTTGATCCTTTCACTCAGCTGATCGAAATGACCCGTCTGATAGATACTCTGCTGATCAAAACTTGAACTCATCTGATTTGAGTCAGCTGATAACCTACCCTTCTGATTTCGAATTCAGCTTAAGATCAGTAGTCTTCTGGACCTTGCATTTTGATCCTTCTGATAGTCTTCTTACTTGATCAAAATTCTTCTAAGGGTTCTAAGCATTCTTTACTTAGCTGATTTTGATGTTTTGGAAATCATCAAAACCTCCCTTATCTTCTTGACTTCTTTTCACTCATCTTCATCTTCATCCAACAAGCAAACCGATGTCATTGAAGCATTAAATGGAGAAAATTTAAACTGGAAAGATAATCAAGTCTCTTCTTCAAAAATCTTTTTTGTTTTTATATTAGAAATTATATTTTTTTGTTATTTGAATTTGTAAAGTTTTTAATTTTGCACAAAACGAATGTTTAATGTTATACGTTTGAAATAAATTGAACAATTATACGTTTAATGTTTTTTTTATTATGTACGTGGGCTTAATCTTTTTTTTTTATTAAAATTAATAAAACAATTTTTTTTGAATTTGCGAAGTTTTTAAAACTAATTTATTTATATATATAGAATGGTTATTAAAAGTTGAGATAATATGTCTATTCTATATAGTGTAATTTTTCATAACAAATTTTGACTTATTCTTCTTATATTTCCTTTATTATGTAGGTGGGCTCAATCTTTTTTTGCCGTTAATATAATGATATATGTTTGAAATGAAGTTATTGTCGATTAATTGTTTATATTAGTAATAATATTTGTTGTTTCTGTATTTTATTTTTTCGATGGATAACTTTTGTGGTCGCAACAAAGGAAAGAGCGAAGAAGAATAAAACTTTATTTGAATTAATTTGAACAAATAGACATAGAATTGATAAAACTCATTAATAATGTTTTTTTCTATAATTATTCATTAATATTTTTTATTGTTAAAATATATACTACTAATTCGTGAGTCTTAATGGGGGTTTGTATTTTTTTTATAATAAAATTCATAAATTAGGTAGTGAGAAAAATAACTTAAAAATAATGAATTTATTTGCAACTCTCAATAATAAAAGAAAAAATATTAGATCCTATGCGATTATAATTGGGAAACAATAAAAAAAAAATGTCTCAGAATTGAGAAACAATCACTGTTTATAATTGAGAAATATACTAAATCAATTATTAAATTTAAAGAGAATCTTATAATTGAGAATTATAGTAAATAAATTATTTTGTAGGATGAGTAAATTTAAAGAAAAGTAAAATTAATGCAATTGCAAATCAGATGAGAAATTAGGAAAACGTTTACGGTTATGATATAGCCCAATAGGATATAGGTTTTTAATAGATTGAGTTTGGGCTCGTTTCTATAAAATGGATCCATAGAAGTGTGTAGAAAGAAATAAAACATGGTATTGTATAATATTTCGATTTTTTATTCCACATTTAAATAAAAATTAAATATAATACATTTTATAAATACTTGTATAATTATAATTAATTGGGCCCAATCGTGTTCTTAAAATTTTAATTTTTTTAAATTAATATAGTAAGATTATGTTTTCTAATTTAATAGAAATAACACATTTTATATATATGTTTAGTATTTATACGATTGGGTCTAAGAAAATTATTAAATATTGGTAAATCTATAAATTTAAATTTTATATAATAGGATGAAGTTAATAGTTATTTAATGGAAAATATAATAATTTTATTATGGGCTTTATGATATTGATTTATAATCACAGTTTGTGTATGTGTTTCTCTGCCGCGCGTATATAAAATAAGTGGGTATTACATGTATATAGATAATATAAGTTTTAACTTATGAATTAAATTTTATACAATTTTTGTATGAGTAGTTATCGTAATCGGAATCATGTTGAATTTATTATTTTGTATCAGATTAAAAATCTTGTTTTAATAACACAAAAAATAATTGTAAAAGAAAAATAAATATGTGATACGGATAACTATACATAAACCATATTTTTTACATTATGATGTAAATCAGAACCCAGAAATCGTTGTTCTCAACATAAATGTGCGAAGATTCCTTGATTTAAATATTTTCTTCCAAATACGCAGACAAGCCATCCCTGTTTTTTCTTTATTGTAAAATTGCAATCTGATTTTAATTTACGGTAAGTGCTTTGTCAAAAATGAAATTATCAGAATTTTTTGTATATTGTTGATTTGATGGTTCTAATTTTTGCCGCTATTGTTTTGCTTTTAAATTCGTCGTGTGATTTAATTGTTTCTGTGAATTTATTGTATGGGTAAATTGTATCTTTTTAGTATTGATAGATAATTATTTGTAAAACATATAAGATTCAGAGATTCCATTCCGAAATTAGGGTCCTGTTTGAAGAAATGGATGTCCAGAAAAGATAGTACATTAAAGTACATTCACTTTCATTCTTAGAATTCATTTTTGTTATTTGTTTTATACTATATGTTTATTGTGAATTTATTAATTATGTGTGCTATTTATGTGAGAAAGTGTAAATGTGGTGTTAAAGTTTAGGTTCCTTAAATTTAATGTCTTGTATGAAATTTTCCGAAAGTTTATATGAAACAATACTTGAAATTAATAGATCGATTTAATTATATTAAAGAGTTTAATAAATTATTCGATTTATCGGAGCTTGAAGTTACACTTCAACCACGGCTCCTGTTAATCTACATTTGAACTTAAGAAATTAGATGGAATTTATTCACATTGCTTTTTGGAAATAGTTTCTCAAAATAAAAACTCCGAATTAATTTGATGATATTTAATTAACTAATTCATAATTAGTTAATTAGAAAAATATCAAGATTAATTATATTAGATTTAATTATAGAATTGATTCTAATGAAAATTGAATACTAGATTCAAGAAAAAGGAAACATTGACATTTATGGAATTTCTAATTGTAGAAATTCATTATTTACTATGTAAGTATATATGATATATTTATATAATAAATAAAAGGATGTATTATATATTTATATATGTAATTTTTGAAATTATATATATATATATATATATATATATATATATTTATTTATGTATGTTTTAATTACTTACAAGAGTTGTATTTAATTAATAACTCTCCGAAGGTAAGAGAGAGCAGATTTCTTTTCCTAGTAGAAATCTTTGAGTCATGGTAGGAGTTTAACTCTTTCCATAACTATCTATATATACAAGATATAGATCTTAGAGAAGAAGTATGATTGATTTGTGAAATCATTAAGATTACACTCAACAAAAGGAAGAAAAAGTTCTTCAACCAAAAACATACAAAAGCCATCCCTTGTTCAAGAAACAAAAAGAGAATTTCGATCTTGAAACTATTGATTTCTAAAACGTGAAAGAAAGTTCGATTCTCTTAAGTTGGTGCCCACACACCTAGTAGAAGGAGAACGTGGTTGATATCAATGGTGAAAAAGATCAAAGCCGTTTGTTCATCAAAGTCTAGAAAAGCATGAAGCCAAAAGTTTAACTAAAAGAACGAAGGACTGGAAGCTTTCTGTAAGTTTTCTATTTATTTCTTATGCATAATTAAAATAATTATCGTTTATGGGATCCTCGTTTTTATGATAGTTATTTTCGAAATATACTATGAACATAAAACCCACCAAATTTTGCAATTGGGTCGAATTAGTTTGATCCTGTTTACTCGTCGGGTCGAATGATTCCGATCCGATTGGGCAAAAAACCAATTGTATCAGAGCGGTCCATAAATGACTTTATTTTATTTATTGTAGGTATATGCATGTTTAAATTGTTTAAATATTGAATGGATGAATGTTTTATTTTAAGGGTCGAATTTGGTGTTTTTTGGTTTAGGATTTTATCATTGTTATTTAATTTCCTAGATCTTTTGTACGCCAAATTTGTTGGCATATGATTTTTGTAATAATTAGATTATTTGAAGAATTTGATCAAAGATCCGAAGAAGAAGATGCATGGGACTGGCTGTGTGAATGGAGCCTCAGTTGCGAAAGAAATAAAATGGAGTTTGTTTAACAAACCCACTTAAAATCATGTTTTCTGTTGGGGGCCGTAACACTTTCTCCCATTTTTAAAAAACCTAGCCATGAATTGTTTTGATCACCAGGGGCAGACATAGAGGCTTTTGGTTGGGGGGCGAGATTTTTTAATAGTAAACTTGATATTTTTTCTGTTATTGAGATAAAATGACAATTTAATGAAAATACGTAATTTTGTATATTTATCTAATAAAAGGTGAAAAATATATTAGTAATTTTTTTAAAGAATTTCATTCAACAAATGGTTCAAGATATTGAATAATCTTAAAACTCATAAATATTTTTACAACATAAACCCAGTTCTGTAAAAAAATGCTATAAAAAATACCAAAATTAATATTAGAACTTTTTTTTTTATTGTAATGCATTTTATAAAATCAAATATTTTTATCATAAAATATGATGATTATAATTAAGACACTAATAAATTATTAACATAAAAATATTTACAATAATGTTAGTACACATGCCACGTTAATGTTTATAAATTGGTCCATTAATACATTTTATAAAATCAAATATTTTTATCATAAAATATGATGATTATAATTAAGACACTAATAAAGTATTAACATAAAATATTTACCATAATGTTAGTACACATGCCACGTTAATGTTTATAAATTGGTCCATATATTTATAATAAACTGGAGGAAAGAAAGAGAAATAGATTATAACTAAAAAAAAATAGTAATAACAACTAAGTAGATCACGAGGTTCGAACCCGGGCCTCCTTGTTGGAAAAATAGTACACCATCCACTACACTACTAAATACATTTGTATATACTTGACAAATACATCTATAAAAGTATTTCTTTCAGATTTTCTTGGGAGGGCGACCGCCCCAGCCCCTTAAGCGGTCCACCCCTGTTGATCACAATTTTGAATCAAAGTGGGCTTTGGGCCCAATAATGTTTTGGTATAATATAGCTTAGAAACACCGCCCTGCTTCACTTCCAATTATTGAAAAGGGATTACCTCAAAAAAAAAAAAATTATTGAAAAGGGATGGGGTATTGTTTGAAATTGGCCGATTGGGTGGTAAGTCAATTTGCGAAATTGACTTAGGCTTGGACCTTGGATGCAATTTTGAATGGTATGTTTTGAATAAAGTTTAGAATTTAATCAAAATTATTTGATCTGAACCGTTAGCACAATTTAGAATTGTGAGTCTGAAACTTTAAGTTTAGAACTTAAACAGCGTTATTTGGTTTGGACTTTTAGCACAATTAAGAATTGTGGATTTTGAATTAAGTTTTGAACTTTATCAATTTTTTTTGATTTGGGTCATTAGCATAATTTTGAATTGTGGGTTTTTCGATATAAGTTTAGAACTTTATCAAAAATTATTTGAGCTTGGCCGACTTTGCAATATGGGCTTCATGGAGAAAATTGCAAGATAGCTAGGAGATGAAGATTTGTAAAGGAAGCTAATTTTGTAATAGTTAGGTCCTATTTTTTATTTTTTTCTGGGTTGTAATTTTTCTCATGGGCTGTAATTTTAGAAATATCCAAAAACACCCGACCCGTCTTTTTTTTATTTATGCTTATGTTATGATTGATAGTATATTCATGCATATTACATGTTATTCATGATATCCACAATCGCTTTATTATGTTCATGCATCACATATAAATTTTATATTTGATATATATATATGTTTTTATGCATGCGCGTATAGTATTATGAAATTATTTAAATAATTAATTAGTTAAAATGTTAAACTTATGATAATTATCTAAACTTTGGTGATTCCTGAGTTTGGTAAAAATTAATAAGGGTTCATCTAAATGTTAGTTCAATTAGAATGTCTAAGGGAACCGAAGTCCAATTTGATTGGATAATTATTTATTTTAGGTCCAATCTCAACTTAGATAGTATAAAATCACCTAATGTCTAATTAAATTGGAAGATAATCTATATAATAAATTAGACCCAATTAGATTGGATTTTAATCCTAAATTAGCTTAGAGATTAAAACTCTAGTTATGTTTATATATATAGATTATTAAAACATAAATATTTATTTAGATAAAACACATGTAATAAAATTATTAAGTGGGAGAAGGATATATGTCGATATATCCTACGGTCTCTATTGTTAGTTTAATAAAGTGAGATTTAGGTAGCGCCTCGCGATGCCTAGATTGCATCCTCCCTACGGAAGGTGTCTAACCTATATCAATAACAAGATTAAACTTCCTTGAGATAGATTTATTGATGTATTTTAACTTGATCTACCCTACGGTGACAATCTAAGTTAAGTCATAAAATCTGAAACAATAGGTTACACTCCTAAACATGTATTTAAGTTAGATGAATACATGTGGCCAAGTAATGCAGTAATTAATAGTGAAAGATGAATATGAGATATTTTAGTTCACTTATTAATTTGAGATTGTCTCGAATTTAATTTAGTATTAATATGATCGACCCTACGGCAACATATTAGTAGCTAAATTATTTTATCGCGGATTAGTAAATTGCTTTATGTGTTTTTCTTAAGAGTTGCATTCATGCATCACGTTTACTATTCCAAAATATGATGTTTATTATGAATGTATGATCGAGTTTCAATTTATTTATTTATTCAACAATTATGTATATTATAAACTCATTTGTTGGTTTACTCTCGAACGAAAAACTAAATGGGGAACGTAACTACGTTAATTGAAAATTCAATATTAGCATACGAATGATTTGTGAGAATCAAGAGTTCGTTCTCACAGAGGATTGTCCTCCAGAACCTCTCCCTGGTGCTTCTCGTAACGTACGAGATATGATAGTTGTATCCGAACCAACAACAAGGTGCGTTGCTACATGCTTGCTTCCATGAACGTTGTTCTTAAGAAGAAAAATTAGTACATGGAGAACTCATACTAGTTATGAGAATCTTTACAAGTCATGTTTAGCAAACCTTCTGAACAAAGTCGACATGAATCGCCTCGTAGAATCTTGAAGGCTAAGTTTAAGAACACTTTGCTAAGAGATCATGTACTTGACATGAACAAAATTGTGCACAAGGCGGCTATAAAAGAGGCCTCCATTGAAGAGATGACTCAAATTAGTGTATTTATCGAGTCATTCATGCCAAACTTTTCTTTGCATTCACATCCAACTATATTGAGAATAAGTTGGTTTATAGCATGACTAAATTGCTAAAACGAATTGCAGACTTTTGAAGCCATATTTAAACATATGACTAAAAAGTATGAGGCAAACGTTGTCAAGCAAAGTTCGTCTTTCTCTACTGTTAAGAACAAAAAGAGGAAGAGGGCGAAAGGTGGGTATGAGTCAAGACACAAGAAAGCTATGAGCATCCTAAGGTAAGTGAAATAAGAACAACTCCATGAACAAAATCCATAAGAGAAAATGTTTTAATTATGGAGTTCATGTTTATTGAAAGAGAAACTATAAAAGGTATCTCTGCGATAAGAAGATCAAAACGAAAAGGTAAATTTGATTTACTGGTTTTTAGAAACTTATTAGTGGAAAATAATGTCATTCTGAGTATTTAATTCAGAGGCCACTAATCGCATTTGTTCTTCTTTAGATGTTTAGTTCTTCAAAGGGACTTGCCAAAGGAAATGTCACAATGAATGATGGGATATGGATGATCATTTTTGTAAAGCCCATATGAACAGTTTGCTTAGAATTTAGGAATAGATTCATTATTTTGAACAATGTAAACTTTATTCCTAAACTTCGTTAGAAATTTGATTTCTCAATTATGATTGCATGAATAAGATAGTTATTTCACTTTTTCAGATAATAAAATTGTTATTTCAGAAAATAGTTATCATGCAAATATAAAACATGGGCTGTTTTATAAATGTCTAGAAATGATCGAGAAATAATTTATGAATTATTTTCGGTAGTTATTGATCAATCATACGTTCTAAAACTTCTAAGAGTGACACCATATTTTTTTTGAAATCTAAGGTAATTACATATTAACCTTGATAAGATGAACATGCTAGGAAAGGAATGTCCTTCAAGAGAGTTGAAAGTCAACACTCTTCATGTTTATCTAAAGCAAAAGAAATCTGAATCTTCTGGAAAGATTAAAGAATTACTAGAGATGTTGAAAAACATTTAGGTAAATCACTCAAAACTCTTTGATAGGATCAAGGAAGAGAATACTTGGATTACGAATTCTAGGAATACTCGATGGAGCATAAAATTCAATCCAACTCACTTGAAACTCTTCAATTGAAGTTTCTTAGAAATGGTTTGATCAATAATGAACTATACTCCTCGTTATCAGTGTCTTTCTTGTGATAGTCACTAGAAACCGCAATCTACATTTTGAATGTAGCAACAAACAAGTCAATCTATAAGACTTCCATAGAGTTGTGGAATGATTGTAAAGTTAGTTTACAACACTTTCACTTATGTGAGTGCCTGGCACACGTGTTGAAAGGAATGACTGAAAAGTTGATACTGTGGTCTGAAGTGTGTCTAATTCTAGACATTCTATTAGAAACTGGAGGAGTTTCGTAGCATTCAAGATAAAAGAGAATCGTATCAACGAATATCACTTTTATTGAGGAATGCTAGTTAACAAACTTTAAACCTCGTAGTTAAATAATATTGGAAGAAATTTTAGCTGATGAGATCAGCACACCTCAGCTAACTACTAATGAATTACATCAACGAAAGACCACAATCCTGATTAGAACATCTTGGTACCTCGTCATAGTGGGAGGGTAGTTAGACTACTCACCTTCAACGAGCATGATCAGAAATACCTCTAGTAGTGTACGACACAAATCAAGATGATTCATTGTCATACAAGCATGCAATGGATGATTCCAATAAGGGAAAATGGCAAGGGCGAATCCTATAATATTTGGAAAATTTGTAGATCCAAATGATGAGATCAAATATATTTGATATAATTAGATCTATAAGAATAAGAGAGGTATGAACAAGAAAGTATAGACTTTCAGAAGGTTAAGCTAATAGCAAAGTGGTTATAATTTAAAAAAAAAGAGGGAGTTGACTATGAAGAAACTTTCTCACATGTTGCTAAGCTTAATTCCATACACATACCTCTTATCCATCACATCCAAATTTTATTATATGATATGAAAATTGGATGTGAAGATAGTTTTTCCGAATAGCTATCTTAAATAGAGCATCTATAAGATGTAATCGGAAGGGTTCACTGATCAAGGCCAAGAGCAGAAAGTCTGTTAACTGCAAAAGTCAATTTGTAGACTTAAGCAAGCATGTAAATCCTGAAATCTAAGGTTTGATGAATCAATCAAAGTCCATTGATTTGAGGAAAACAATTGATGGACCTTGTGTATACAAGTATATCAAAAGAAAAAAAAATGGTGGTTTTCTTAGTAGTTTATATTGATGATGTCTATCTCATTGGGAATGACATATGATATCATATACCATTAAAAATGATGAGTTCGAGGGAAACGTATTCTCAAAGATCCTAGGAAGGGCAATGTAATATATGCTCGTGTAATTGGGTGGAGACCTGAACCTTGAAGGATAATTGATTTTGACTCCTAGTCAAAGAAAGTCGAAAGTCGACATCATGATGGTATGGTTGTTATTTGAAACGGCTTGATACTATATGAGCATATAACCTGAATAGCAGCTTGTGAAGTAGCTAAAAGGCAATTACCAAATCGTTCCTTCAAAATCCTTTGAAGCACTTTTGGAGAAAATGGATTTGAGAGACATATCTCATATGCTTTGGAGCAAGTGGGAGATTGTTAGGCATGATGCTCTTAAATCATTTATTTGACATTCTTTAATTGAATAAATAAATAAATTTGAAATTCATTTTTCATATCATCATTTCGATTATGCATTTAATGCATAATATATAAATCAGAAAATTCCAAGTCTATTAAAGAGACTATGACTTAAGTATATATGTTATACTGGAGGATTTAAGTTATAGCTAATAGACTAAAAAGTCCGTAGAGAGTTAAGGTTGGGATCTTTAACTAAACAGTACTAGTACGGTCCATGAAACATTTACAATGTAGTAATTTTGATCTGAATTACTGATATAGAGACATCGAAGGTGGAGGTACTTTGTGTAATTCGATTACATAGGACTGGATCAGACATGATCTAGAATCATAAATAAGATACCGTTGATATTATGGTTCTAGAACATTTCAACTGATGATTATATGCGAATTGATCTAAATCGTGAGTAGGCATAAACTCCTGTTTATGTTAACAAGTTCTTTTGACTCATATGTAATGGCTCGTAACCATGTCGAGCCTAAAACTTATATCTTGAAGATCCATTGAAATAAATGGCTGTGAATGTGTTTTACAGATATGGAATCCAACCCTTCTTGCGAGAAGCTGGAATATTGATTCCCTTAAGTGTTAGTTCTGGAACTGAACAGTAGAGCGCTCTGATTCATGAATAAGTTCATAAATCAAACTGTTTACTAGTGAACTAATGGAACTTAAGGATAAAAAAGTAATTAGAGGGGCAAAACGGTAATTATGCCTAGCTCTAATTACGAATCAATTATTGAAGGATCGAATTGCATGTAGTGATTATATCAATGAACTATCTTGATCTTTTGGGTAATATATATTGTAACGACAAGAGTGCAATTCCAAGTCATTAGTGGAGCCACTTGGAATTAATAGATCGATTTAAATATATTAAAGAGTTTAATAGATTATTTGATTTATTGGAGCTTGAAGTTACATGTCCATAGGTCCTCAACCACGGCTCCTATTAATCTACATTTGATCTTAAGAAATTAGAACGAATTCATTCACGTTGCTTTTTGTAAATAGTTTCTCAAAATAAAAACTCCGAATTAATTTGATGATATTTAATTAACTAATTCATAAGTAGTTAATTAGAAAAATATCACAATTACTAATATTAAATTTAATTATAGAATTGAATCTAATGAAAATTGAATACTAGATTCAAGAAAAAGGAAACATTGGCATTTATGGAATTTCTAATTGTAGAAATTCATTATTTACTATGTAAGTATATATGATATATTTATATAATAAATAAAAGGATATATTATATATTTATATATGTAATTTTTGAAATTATATATATATATATATATATATATATATATATATATATATATATATATATATATATATATATATATTTATGTATGTTTTAATTACTTACAAGAGTTGTATTTAATTAATAACTCTCTTGAGGTAAGAGAGAGCAGATTTCTTTTCCTAGTAGAATTATTTGAGTCATGGTAGGAGTTCAACTCTTTCCATAACTATCTATATATACAAGATATAGATCTTAGAAAAGAAGTATGATTGATTTGTGAAATCATTAAGATTATATTCAACAAAAGGAAGAAAAAGTTCTTCAACCAAAAACATACAAAAGCCATCCCTTGTTCAAGAAACAAAAAGAGATTTTTGATCTTGAAACTCTTGATTTATAAAATGTGAAAGAAAGTTCGATTCTCTTAAGGTGGTGCCCACACACCTAGTAGAAGGAGAACGTGGTTGATATCAATGGTGAAAAAGATCAAAGCCGTTTGTTCATCAAAGTCTAGAAAAGCATGAAGCCAAAAGTTTAACTAAAAGAACGAAGGACTGGAAGCTTTCTATAAGTTTTCTATTTCTTTCTTATGCATAATTAAAATAATTATCGTTTATGAGATCCTCGTTTTTATGTTAGTTATTTTCGAAATATACTATGAACATAAAAGCTACCAAATTCAGCAATGTGGTCGAATTAGCTCGATCCTGTTTACTCGTCGGGTCGAATAGTTCAGATCCGATTGGGCAAGAAACCAACAGAACGTGCCATATGAAATTGCAATTATATCATGGCTCCAGTTGCTACACGTTCTTGTACTGATCTGTTCAGTGCAAAGTTAAGGTGATTGAAAAAAGTATTATTTTTCTGTCTTTGTGTTTGTAAGACGAGAAAATAATTTATAGTATTTTTTTTGTAGTTGTAAGTATTTTAAAAAAATTGCTGAAGATGATTATGTTTATCAAAACGTGTCTATGGATAAATGTCCGATTACGGAATGGGAGCCTCTATGCGAGCAACAACGATCGTTCATAAGAAGATGTCAACAATCAAATAATGCGGACCTTATTTATAGACAGGGGATGTTAAATTAGTTGTTTTTGGATTATTTATTCTAAGAACTTATGAATTCTACATTGAAAAGAAAATCTTGGATAGATTATTAATGTTTATGTCGTTATTTATTTCAGAAAAGTTACTTCAGTGATGTAGATATAAATTGGGGTTGCACGTTGTTGGAAGCTGCTGAAAGGTTAGGATATTTCGAAGCTAAATATGCCAGGCCGATGGTGTTACTTCTTAGCAATGAATATGAAGGAATCCAACTTGGAATGAAACTGTTAGAGCAAATGACTCAATCAAGAACCATCTGTATGCAGTTACTACCAGCTTATCGGGAAAGATTTCTAGTATTTGGATAAAGAGCACCATCTTCCGCCTTCCAAGGTGTTGTCTTAAAGAAGGAGTGCATAAAAAAAGTTTTTGGAAAAAAACAATGCAATTTTTCTTATACATACTGATGGAACTGGATATATTTGAAAGTTTTTGTATCATAATATGATTTCTTCTTTTCTCTTGAATATATCTTGTTCCACCCGTATGTATAAGAACAAAGCTTTGAATATAAATAAACGGTTGTAAGAATTTGATTGACAGAGTGGGAATTTATGTATTGTGATGTTGATGAGATTTTTTGATATTGTTTTCCTATAATATGAAGTTGTTTTATATATAGTGTTTGTATACCCATTTAAATAAATTTTCTTTTTCGATTTTTTTTTATATATTATTAAATAAATTTATTTATATTTTATCAGATTTAGCATTTCAATACATCTTGGTAAATGTGTAATGTAAAATTGTAAACTGAAAATATATAGTTATTTTCTAGGGATTAAATGAGAGAAATAGTACAATCATAAACACAATTTTTTTCCTTTGAATTATTTGAGTGATTGTTTTTATTTTATTTAGATAGGTAAATTTTAAGAACAAATTTTTATACGCTTATTACCTTTTTTTTTTTAATTAAAATCAGTAATAATGATGTCTTACAAGCATCTGTCGTCAAATATCTTCAAGGCGTACATTTTCTTGAACAACATAGTTATTGATTAGGCCGTTCGGAATTGGCATACATGGTGGAATGTTGTAGGTTTCAGATGTCATTAAAGATGAATTTGAGTCTTTGCTGAAGAAGCTGATTTAACCGATTTTCGTTAGGTCCAATCAATATTATCGGATTAGATTTGAGGGCATATTAAGTTACTCAGGATGGTGCAATACAAGAAAAAGTAAAGTAAGAACGATGATAATAACGTAGAATTAATATAGAGCAAAATCTATTTTATTAGAGTAAATATATTACAATGCTCTGTACAAAGTATGTAGGCGTAAGCTCTATTCTTGTGTGTGTAATACAACGTTGATCTAGGTATTTATAAGATATAAACCCCAGCCATAAAAGGTAACATACTCCTACCAGGACTCTGGATATTTGTCCTTGTTAAGTTCGAATCGCAGCCTGGTCGATGAGGAGAGTCGTCTCTGATCGGGTCGAATTGCGATAACGAATGAGCAGTATGGTCGAGCCGATCTAATAATTCCGAGTCGATCCGAGTATCATATGGGGTATAAAATAGCCCCCATCAGTACTCCCTCCCTTCTTCGAGCGGATATGTAATAGAAGCTCGTAGAAGTATTGAGCTTTATTTCGACTGACTTTTCTATGAATTGTGCCTTATTAAAAACCTTACTCGAAAAAAACCCTATAGGAAAAGAGTGCGATGTTTCATAGATAGTCGTTTTTATCGTTTACGAGTTGTGCTGTTGTCCTGCTTCGAGGAGCTAGTTCTCTTTGCTCTATCAAGGTGACAGACATATTATCTGTACTATCAATATAATCAATTATAACAAATCATGGCGGGAATACGAATAGTCGCGAAAGCGTCATTTCGACTTTGTATATATATATGCGCTCCCGGTTTCACCCTCATTTTTTACTTTCTGCCCTCTATCTCCTAGCAGTAACTTTCTTAATCGATAATCCACGCAAATATCATATTTATTGACAATCATCTTCGACAATCCTTGTCATGGCTTCAAATTTGAGAAATCCCACCTCCTCGTCTACCGAGGACGTTAATCCTGTTATCGATGTGGAAGCTTCTCCAAGCCCTTCTCTAGAACAAACGGGAATGTCGGATGTAAATATCCCCGAGAAGGATACGTTCAAGGTGAGTATTCTTTCTGATGCGGAGGTGGCCGCTAAGGCTAAAAAGGGGTGCTAACCCTCAGGTCTCTGATCCGGTTGAAAACCTCGTCTGTGCTTACACCGAGGAGAACTTTCGCGAGGTATTGGATAATTATACGAAGTATTTTTCGGAAGGCTTTGATATTCTTCTTCCGTCCCCTATTGACTATCTTTCGAAGAGCTTTGACCTGTTCAAGGGAACGGGTCGACCTGGACAAGCTCGAAGCGTCTGATCCGACCTTACGTTTAAAATAGCCCCCATCAATACTCCCCCACTTCTCGAGCGTAAGTGAAGCTGAAGCTCGGAGAAGTAGATATTGCCTCAAGGTAGATGGAGGGCTTTTCTTATTTTGTGCTTCGGTTATGCCTCATTAAAAACCTAGCTCGGAAAAACCCTATGGGATAAAAACCAAGCAAGGGAAAAAGAGTGCACATCTTAGAAACCTCAAAATGATTAATTGTTACGAATAAAGAACATCGGTAATGATAAAACTCGGAGAAGTAGATATCAATTGGAATGTCCCTCATCAATACTCCCCCACTTCTCGAGTGCAAGTGTAGCTGAAGCTCGTAGAAGTAAATCGAGCGAAGGTGCTGATCGACCTCGAAATTGGGATGCGTCGGATATACCTCATTAAAAACCTAGCTAGGAAAAACCCTGTGGGATAAAAACTGAGCAAGGGAAAAAGGAGTATATATCCATGAGAGACGCTTAATAAAATCAGATGCTTTTGAACTAGAAAGCCACTTCTTCAAAGTTGAGGGGCCCAATACGCCATTTATCCTTTTATATTAAATCTTTTTCGAGCAAAGAATTATATCAACAGATATTACCCATACTATTATACATTTTCGAGCACTGAGTTTATACCAAATGAATGGTTTTACTCAAATTTTCCATTAAGCCTTTTTCGAGCATAGAGTCATATCAACGGATTTCACTCTTGCTTTTAGACATTTCGCGCAAAGGGTTATAAAGAGAGATTTTACTCAAACGATTTTATTTCTTAAGTCTTTTCCGAGCCAAGAGTCGTAGCAACAGCTTTCAGTCTTGGTCGAAACAATTTGGTAATAAATTTAGTTAAAAGGTTTTCTAATCGACAGTTTATGCTCATAAAATCAGAATTTTACCAGCTTAAGGGTTTTATCACATTAGAGATCGTAGATTATAGATCCTAGACCGAGCTTTATCGATCAGCATTTGCGTCGCATAAAGTTGATGTGTACTTCAGCTTGAATCGATCAATAATGATGAGGATTGATCAAGATTGAGACGCTCCAGATTGAGATTGAAATGCTCCAGATCGATATTGATCAGGCCCAAGAATCCGACCAGGCTAAATACAAAATAGCAGCCATCAGTACGAAACCCGCTTCTCAAGCGAAAGTGTATCTGTAGCTCGGAGAAGTAAAATTATGCCTTTGAATGGCTTCCTGATGTATATCGAACATGACTTATTAAAAACCTTGCGTGGAAAAACTCATTGGGATAAAAACAGACCAAGGGAATAATGAGTACATATTCTTCGTGATATTAGGGTTTGTCAATGCATGGGTATTGTGTCGTATCGATCTCTGAGTACATCATAATTTCTTCAATGGTTGAATTTGCAATTCTCCATAACCATAATCAGCAGGGAGATCGGAGCAGTTTAAAATCCCACACAGTAATTCTTCGATCCTTTTAAACCAAAATGTCGATCTCATAAATGAACCATGATCTTTATATCCCGCATGGTGTCAAGATCGAACATAATATATGAAGCGCATAATAGAGGCATGACAGCTCATATTTTGATCAATACCAATTTTTAGAAGATTTTCCAGACTAGTTAGCCTTATAGTTGTAATAGTGTAGATCAATATAGGACTTAGGATTCCTAATCGATCTTTAGAGATCGAGCATGAATGTAACTGTCTTTTAGTAATCTTTGTACGTCCTCTCATTCTTAATAAAGTGTTTGCTTCTGCACTCCCCTTTGTCTTCGTCTTCTTTGAATGAACTAGGTAGTTGTTGACTGATCATATAAGAGACTTATTCATCCAGATCATCTGTTTCACCAGTTCGTATTGATGAAGGTCGATTGATTATTGTCGATCTCATACAAATTATCTTGTTTAACTCAAAATCCATACCAATTTAATGGTCTGAGCTTTAATTTTGTAGTCCTTGTATATCGTTTAGTGTATACCTAACTAACGATTTTACTCAAATTAATAGAAATTTGGGTGGTAAACCAATTATCGGTTTTAACCCTTAGATTGTAGATCGAGCTTTACCGATTGATGGTTTATGCTCATAAAATTAGAATTTTTACCAACTTAGTGGTTTTGTTCCTTTATCTATCATAGATCGTTGATCGCAGATCGAGCTTTATCAATCGACGGTTTATGCTTAATATGTACTTGATGGGGTTTTACCAAATTAATGGTTTTACTCAATATTATTCGATCAAGAGTGTAATGATTTACTCATTATTTTCGATTTAAGAGTTTATACCAATTTAATGATTTTACTCTCTACCTTCGATTTAAGAGTTTTTACCAAATTAATGGTTTTACTTATTTTTTATGTAAGAGTTTATACCAAATTAATGGTTTTACTCATTTTTTATATAAGAGTTTATACGAAATTAATGGTTTTACTCACTTTTTATATAAGAGTTTATACTAAATTAATGGTTTTACTCATATTTTTGATTTAAGAGTTTATTCCAAATTAATGGTTTTACTCATTTTTTATATAAGAGTTTATACCAAATTAATGGTTTTACTCATTTTTTATATAAGAGTTTATACCAAATTAATGGTTTTACTCATTTTTTTTATATAAGAGTTTATAACTAATTAATGGTTTTACTCTTTTATTTTCGATCAAGAGTTTATACCAAAATAATGGTTTTACTCATTTTTTATATAAGAGTTTATACTAAATTAATGGTTTTACTCATTTTTTTTATATAAGAGTTTATACCAAATTAATGGTTTTACTCATTTTTTTTTATATAAGAGTTTATACTAAATTAATGATTTTACTCTTTTATTTTCGATCAAGAGTTTATACCAAATTAATGGTTTTACTCTTTACCTTCGATTTAAGAGTTTTTTTTAACCAAATTAATGGTTTTACTCATTTTTTATATAAGAGTTTATACAAAATTAATGGTTTTACTCATATTTTCGATTTAAGAGTTTATACCAAATTAATGGTTTGAGAAATCGGATGGAGCTCGAGGTGAGTAAAATCGAGAGACTCTTACTTCATAATGAGCTTCTTACTGACGAGATCAATCAATTGCGTGAGGATAATCAAGCTCTTCGGAGGGAGAGAGATGACCTTACTCAACTGAATGCCAATCTGGAGGGAGTAGTGGAGTCTCGGATTCAACGGGCGCGAGAGGAATCTCGTCGTGATGCCTTGGATGAAGGTTACGAGCAAGGTTATCAGAAGCACCAGGAGGAGCTGATGATATTTTTGGGCACTCCAACTCCGGGGAAGACTTCTTCGACCAGGCCTTCCAGTTCCAACCAGCCGCAATAGTTTAGCTGGCTTTCTCTTCTTTTTTTTTTCTTTTTTTCTTTTTATGAGCAATATAAGTACGAGAAAGTTATTTCCGTTGCTAGAAATATTCTTTCACCAATTTTGTATGAATGCTATCGTATGGTGTATATACTTTTGCTGACCTCTATCTTCGTCGAAATGTAGTTCGAATTACTTTTTTGAGTAGACATTAGTCTTTCAGAATTTGAAGGGTCATCATTTAAGTTGGGGTTTCGCAATGTTTTGTCTCCCCGTCATTATGACTTTGTAACTATAAGACTCATTAGAAGTTTATTTAACAAACTTAGAACTTGATTATAGCTTCTAGGATTATATTCCAAACATTCGCGACATGACTAATCTTCTTCGTATTAAGCCTTGCAAAGTTCTTTCCTTCATCGTTCAGCTTGCCTATATTATTCACATGTCACTACTTCTTGAACAGAGTAGTCCTTACGATGAACGAAAGGATTTTGCTGGTCTTGATGCGAATGATTAATTTAGCGTATATTCCTAGTTGATTAACAGTTGTCGAAATAGGTATTATACCTTTGTCGACTAGACATAAATCTTTGATCCGAGTAGTTTTTACGACGAATGAAAGGATTACGCTGGGCCTAATGTGGAATCTTTCGAGCAAGTAGGTCGTCTTATGAGTGAGCCATTTGACTATCTTTCAAGGTAGGAATAAGTATGATACCTTTGTCGACTAGACATGAGTCTTTATTAGAATTCCAAAGGTCATTTTTAATAATGCCTCCTTGATTCAATAAATATGACGTTTCTTCTTCTTTCTCTTAATATTAACGTTTCTAGACTTATAAATATGTGAGGAGGCTTACCAAATTATCTCAGACGGATTCAAGTATGCTAACCTCAAATTTTACTCTTGCCACTGAAGAATTAATTTATGAGGTCTTTTGTCGAACCAAATGACATGTTAATTTTCGCAAGTCTCTTCTCTATTTTGGTTTGGGTGGAATTGGAAAAATGGAGGATCCATCTTTTTCCGGAGGATCCTTTTTATTCAAACCAGTTTTAACGGAAAGCTGGTCAATTCATTAAAAGGGCCAACACTTCCCTTCCTTGGTATTCCGTTCGATGATGGCGGTTACTTTGTAAGGGGTAGGTGAAGTTTTGGTACAGTTTTCTCCGTCCGGCGTCCTTGCAAAACCCCTTGTTGAATATGGGGGCCTCCCTTGTCGAGGATATGTTACTAGGGGGTAGTGTCCTTTTCTGATCAAGGAGGATACTTCATCATCAAGGAGCCTATCTCATGAAATACATGCAAAAACTTGGAGATCAATCAACATAGTCGATAGAACACCATTTGTCCTTTGTAATACTTGTAAACTCTAATGTAGTAGGAAAGTTTTCCCGATTTGTAATATTGTCGAATGTAACTACTTATCAATAAAATCATTTTGATCTTAATATGTTGTGTTCATTTTGCACCAAATATTTATGAACTTTGCTTATCTGTAATGAATTCGAAGTCTCATATTGATACTGTCGACCCTTATCTATTATCGAAATTCATATCCCATCGTTTAAATCTCATTGAGATAAGTAGCTCGATTTCTGTGTCCATTATGTAGACGAGATACATAAGTCGATATATTTTAATTGAAACCTGAATCTTGGTTATTTACTTAAATAGCTCGTTGAGGTTCTTACTCGAGATTTATTTCTATCGTCCTTGTCAATAGTCGAGCACCGAAGCTCGTAGACATGATTTTGTCTTTTCCAAAATCCTATATAAGGACCCTTATTTTTTCTTTCAAGCATTCTAAGTATGGAGTATATTCTTCTTATATAGTAATCATTATTCTTTCCACAAGAAATGTACCCCTGCACTGGCTGTCATAGTCCCCAAATTAAACAACCAATTTATGTATCATGTCCTTACGTCAATTACTTGGTATGGGTGGAATTGGAAAATGTAGAACCATTCTTTGGATCCAGCATACCACGACCTCCTTAGGCAGTTCTTTTGATATATGAGACAGTGACAGGTTGACATGTCTGATTGAGAAAGAGTGTCGTTCCTCATACTCTGGCAGACTTCTTGGATCTCAAGAGGAAAACTGGATTCTATTATAATGATTTAGTATAGATTCTCAAAACGATCAACTATTTCGTAATTTTATCATATTTTCCTTGTATCCCACTGCAATAATAACGGATCTCGTCATTTGAGTGGTATTGCTGTGTTCTTTAAACTGCTTCTCTTCATTTCCCGAAAGGTTTCTTTTCAATGTGACTTGGGTATCACCTTAGGCTAATAAAATATATTCAATCGACCAGTTTGTTTTTCGAGAATCGATCTCGACATGTTAAGCATTCCGATCTCGTTTATCACCTGTTGCTGAGGGGTGTTATCGACCCCAACCGCTGCCGTTCCAACTTACTTGCAATAAATAGGGGAAGTTGATAAGTCAAGTTTTCCTCTGTTGTTTTAAATATTTCCTATCCGTAGGATTAACTTCGTCATTCCTATAAAAAGGCAACAACTCATTTACCATTTCTTTCCACACCGAAAAGATGGGAAATTCAGTTTCCACTAATTTCATTTTGCCAAGTGATCCCATAATCTTTAGAAAAGCACATTATCACGATCAGTCTTGTCACGATTATCTGTTCCTCATCATGCCTAGTACTGACGAGTCCCATTAACGCCCTACCTAGTACTGACGAGTCCCATGTGGCCTTTGATCAGCACATGGAGGGTTCAGATCTACCTAGCATCCTCGTTCTTGGAGGTTACCTCCGGAGCGCCTCCTTATCGGGGTGTGCTGGTAGATTTTCACTTTCACAATGGTCCGTGCGGGACTTTGCTTTGGACGAACAACTGCAACAAGCTGTCAAGCGGGGTCTCGTTTCGGTCGAATAACCGCTACAAGCTATCAGGCTTTTTAGAGGTTGTTTGATTGAAAAAGGAATAGATCTTCCGAGCCTGGTCATCGAACCAAAGAAGTCGACCATCCTGAGCAGCATGCTTCTTAGGTGGTTGAAGAAGAATATCGAGGCACTAGGGAGGAGATTGGTGTTTCCGTGGACATTGTCGTGAAAACTCCCATCTATTGAATAGGTTTTCCATTTTTGTAATGTAACAACATGTAAAGCGATAGATGTATTTGTATACGATAAATCTAATAAAACTTTGATTTTCTTCATATCCTTTGCATATGCTTCTGTCTTGTTTTTAGCGAGTATCTTAATATTGTGATCTGATCGTCATATCAATCGATCTACTTGAGGTCATTGTGTGTTTACCGATCCATCCAGTTCTACTCGTTCTGTACTTTAGGTGTTTCACCAATTTTTTCTTGTTTATAATCCTTTAGATTGTAACTTTGGAGATCATTAAGTGCTTACCGACCCCATTGGTTTTACTCAATTTATACTTAGGTTTTTTTTTACCAATTATTGGTTTTAACCCTTTAGCTCGTATCTTTGGAGATCGTTGCTTACCGAACCAATCAGTTTTACTCAACTCGTACATAGGTTTTTTTACCAATTATTGGTTTTAACTTTTTAGCTCGAAATTTGGAGATCGATGAGTGTTTACCGACCCAATCAGTTTTACTCAATTCGTACTTAGGTTTTTTTTTTTTTTTACCAATTATTGGTTTTAACCTTTTAGCTTGTAATTTGGAGATCGATGAGTTTTTACCGACCCAATCGGTTTTACTCAACTCGTACTTAGGTTTTTTACCAATTATTGATTTTAACCTTTTAGCTTGTAATTTGGAGATCGATGAGTGTTTACCGACCCAATCGGTTTTACTCAACTGGTACTTAGGTTTTTTACCAATTATTGGTTTTAACCTTTTAGCTTGTAATTTGGAGATCGATGAGTGTTTACCGACCCAATCGATTTTACTCAACTCGTACTTAGGTTTTCTACCAATTATTGGTTTTAACCTTTTAGCTTGTAATTTGGAGATTGATGAGTGTTTACCGACCCAATCGGTTTTACTCAACTCGTACTTAAGGTTTTTTTACCAATTATTGATTTTAACCTTTTAGCTTGTAATTTGGAGATCGATGAGTGTTTACCGACCCAATCGGTTTTACTCAACTCGTACTTATGTATTTTTACCAATTATTGGTTTTAACCTTTTAGCTTGTAATTTGGAGATCGATGAGTGTTTACTGACCCAATCGGTTTTACTCAACTCGTACTTAGGTTTTTTTATCAATTATTGGTTTTAACCCTCTTTTTTTTTTTTTTTTATAAAACTTAATTGTAATATTGAAAAGATATTTTGAAGAATTAAGCAAAAGCTTTTTATTATCGTGAATTCTATCAAATATTCAACTAATCAAAATAAAGATAATTGCTACGTAGGAAAAAAAAAAACTAAAATTATGAAAAAAAAAAATTCGGGCTGTTTCATCAACGTCCATAGTATCTTCTCAGGTTGACAGCATTCCAAGTTCTTGGTAAGGGTGTTCCATCCATGTGCACGATTTGAACCTTTTTTTCCTACGCCAACGACGATGTAAGGTCCATCTCAATTTTGTTGCAATTTTCCCACATGTTTAGGCACCTCAACCTTTTTCAGTACTAAGACCCCTTCCTTAAAAGATCGTATTCGTACCCTTTGATTGTAAGCTTTTTCCATGTTGGATTTGGTAACTTGTAACCGTACTGCAACTTTTTCTCTTAATGCTTTAGTTAGGTCGATGTCGTCCTTCCTAGTCATTTCATTCTCCTCGCTATCGTACATCTCAATCCTCGGGCTGGGGACCAGAGTTTCCACTGGGATAACAGCCTCTGAACCATAAACCAGGCTGAAAGGGGTATCTCCGGTCGAGGCTTTAACAGTTGTTCGATTGGCCCAAAGTACTCCGGGAAGTTCATCCAACCACTTTCCCTTTGCTGCCCCCAATCTTTTTTCCAGGGACTTAATTATTTCACGGTTAGCCACCTCTGTTTGGCCGTTTGCCATTGGGTGCCCTACAGAGGTAAAGTTCTGTTGAATCCTAAATTTTGAGCACCAGTCCAATACTTGTTTTCTCGCAAACTGAATTCCATTATCGGAGATCAAAACTCTAGGGATGCCGAATCGACATACTATGAATTTCCATAAGAAGTTGATAACTTGAAATTGTGTGATTCGCGCTAGAGCAACACATTCAATCCATTTGCTAAAGTATTCCACCGCGACTAAAACATACATTTTCTTTGATCTGGCCATTGGGAAAGGTCCCACAATGTCTATTCCCCATTGATCAAAAGGCCAGCAGACAGGTATGGGGTGCATTTTCTCAGCCGGTTGATGGTTTATATTTGCATGAATCTGGCAGTGATGGCATTTCTTCACATACTCGGTAGCGTCATGGTTCAGGCTAGGTCAATAATATCCTGTTCGTAGACATTTTAATGCTAATGCCATGGCTCCGCTGTGATTCCTTGCCTCTCTTTTATGAATCTCTCGGAGTACCTCCGGGACTTGCAGTCCAGAAATGCATTTTAGCAAGATTCTGGAAACTGATCTCCTGTAGAGCTTTCCATCTAGGATCGTGTATCTAGGTGCTCGGTATTTTGCCTTTCGAGCTTCATTCTGGTCTATTGGTAAGGTTCCTTCCGAGGGATATTCCATTATTGGAGTTATCCAATTTTCTTCTGGTATGTCAATTTCCATCACCTCGGTAGTGGGCAGATTATCAATATCAATTGCTGGGGTGCTTGAGATTAGCCAAGTGATTACCCTTTCTGTTCAGCCATCTCTAGATCCTGCGAATCGAGATAGCTGGTCTGCCCATTTGTTTTTCGAACGTGGGATGTTCTGTATTTCGAATTTGTCAAATTTTCCTGCGAGTTCTTTTACCTTAGCAAGATATTTCACCATGTTGTATTCTTTGGCCTCGTATAAACCTTCTATACGTCGTTGGACCAATTCCGAGTTGGTTAATACCCTCATGTTTCTGATGCTTGCTTTAATAGCCATCTCCATTCCTGCGATCAAAGCTTCATATTCGGCCTCATTGTTCGTTACCATAAAATCCAAAGTGATTGCGTAATTCAAATCCCTATTTGATGCCCCGTCGACATGCATCAAGCACGTGTGATTTTCGACAATCATTACGTCATTATCACTAGTTGTAGCTTCGTTCGTAGTTTCGTGTGAGGTCGGAGTTTCTAAGAGAAAATCGGCGAGTACCTGAGCCTTTATCGTAGTTCTTTGTCTGTATTCGATCTCGAATTGTCCTAACTCAATCGCCCATTTAATCAATCTTCCTGAGGTTTCCGGTTCTGCCAGAACTTGCCTTAGTGGTTGATTGGCTAGTACGATTATCTTATATGTCAAAAATTACGGTCGAAGCTTTCGCGCGGCGACCACCAAGGCCAAGGCAAACTTTTCTATTTCTAAATAATTTTTCTCGGCTCCTTGTAACAACTTGCTTAGGTAATAAATAGGCTTATGTTCTGAACCTTCTATCTTTACCAACACTGAACTTATCGCTACCTCCGAGATGGATACGTAGATGTATAGAGGTTGTCCTTCAGTTGTTTTAGCTAATAGTGGTGAAGAAGTCAGATAATCTTTTAATTGGTTAAAAGCCTGATCACAATCCTCGGTCCATAAAAAGTTTTTCGCCTTTCGCAAGGTTTGGAAGAATGGCAAAATCCTATCTCCTGATTTGGATATGAACCTATTTATTGCAACGATATTCCCAACTAAACTCTGCACTTGGGAGATTGTTCTTGGTGGTTTCATTTCAGTTATGGCTCAAATCTTTTCCGGATTTGCTTCAATTCCCCATTGATGAACCATGTAACCTAGGAATTTTCCTGATTTTAACTCCAAAGGTACATTTTGCGGGGTTTAGCTTCATACGGTATTTTCTCAAAATCTTGAAGCATTGGTCTAGATGTTTGACGTGGTCAGCTTCATTCATGCTTTTCACCAACATGTCATCTACGTAGACCTCCATTATTTCTCCTATTAACTCTCTAAACATTAAGTTAACCAATCTTTGATATGTTGCCCCTGCATTTCTCAATCCAAAGGGCATTACAATGAAGCAGTATACTCCCTGCTCAGTGATAAAGGCGGTTTTTTCTTGATCCCGCTCATTCATATAGATTTGATAAAAACCTTGGAAGGCGTCCATCATGCTAAAAATAGCGAAGCGTGCAGTTGAGTCGACTAGTAGGTCGATTCTTGGGAGCGGGTAAGGATCTCGTGGACATAGCTTGTTGAGATCGGTAAAATCGTTACACATCCTCCATTTGTTGTCCTTTTATCCCCTTTTGCCACTAAGACCACGTTACATAGCCATTCTGAAAAATGTATCTCCCGAATTTGTTTGGCTTTTAGCAATCTTTCAACTTCTGCTTTGATTATTTTATCTTTTGTAGGCCCATGGTTCCACTTCTTTTGCCTTGCTAGTTTCGCCATTGGATCTATTTTCAGAGAATGAGTAATGATTCTTGCGTCTATGCCCTCTATATCATCTGCACTCCATGCGAAAACATCGACATTTTTTCTAAGGAAATCTACCAGCATAACTTTCCCTTCCGGACTGAGTTCAGTTCCTATCCTGGTCGTTTTCAGGGGATCACCTTGCACAAGCATAATGTCCTTGTGCTCTGGTGGCCCAATGGTTAGATCGACCGTCTCTTTCCCTTTTCGATCCTATCCTATCTGTACTGGGGATGTCGGTTTCAGCTCTGTCGATGTCATCCCCGATTTTTCTTTTCACTGGAGTAAAAGACTTTGATGAGATGTAATTTGGATCCCCTATCTTTGCAAGCCCGATATGGGTCGAACAACACAAGTTTCGTCCTCAGAAGTATCAAACCGAGCCAGGGCATATAATGATCTGTTCTGACCCAGCGCAGAGAACCCGAGGTCGAAGGTTACTGTTGGGCCGAGCCCAGGCCCAAGCCAGCGGGCCGGAGAAGTACTCCTGCAAGTGTGTCAGAAAGCCCATCATCTCAGCTATAAATACCCCTAGCATTCATGACGACGACACAACTTCCCAGGTGCTCTTCCTCCGAGGCTGCTGCTCGGAACTACTTAGGAAGAATAGTATAGGCTGTTTTATATGTATTTCACCCTCTAGCTTGTACGGCATCCTATAATGCTCGGATAGGACTCTCAATACTTGTAATTTGTACTCAATCATCCAGAATATAAATACTATTGATCTTTTTCTTCTATTTACAAACATTCGTACGGCATTTCATACCACCTAGATCGAACAAGAGAAAACGCGTAAGATCAATTGGCGCCCACCGAGGGGCCTTATTCGAGTATTAGATCGAAATATGCCTACTACGAGAAGAAATACCTATATCAGAGGAGAACCTTCCCATGCAGCAGGAGCACAGAATTCGGTCAACAATGAGCCTGATAATCTGTCGCGCGCGGCTCAACAACCAGAGATTCCACCAGTTGTTCCGCAGGATAATGTTCCAATTCACACGACCGTTGGTGATCTAAGGTCCATCATAGGCACGATGTGCAGGGAATTTCTGAACGGTGGAAGGGCTGATCAATCACCTGTAGATCAACCAGCAGTTCACGGGAGACCTGAAATACCATCTTCGAACATCCAGAAGGAGAACAGTGTACTACGATCTATATCGCACGCGCCAGCAACAAACCCTCCTCGAGCTGTGCCATCGAAAATCAACGCCCGGTCAGAAATCCAGCCAAAATCAGTACATGATGTGGAAGATTCAGTAGTAGGGGAGAGCCACCCTTCTGGTGCTGTCAGAGGCAGAAAATCGACCTACAAAAGAATTACTGAATCCGAACTGGAAAGGATAGTGCAAGAGAGAGTAGCTAAGAAGTTGGAGAAGGAAGATACGCTGATAGAGATTCCTCGCAGCAATCATGCTGCCAGGCGAGCGGGAAACGTTCCGAGTAGAGAGAATCTACGAGATAGAGAGGTTTCGATCAGTATCATGCGTTGTTCGCCGTTTTGTCAAGAAATACGCGAAGCTCGAAATGCGGAAACGGTACCGACCAGGCTACCACGGTATAACGGGACTACCGACCCCGGGGAACACATCAACAGCTTTATTAATGTGATGAACTTATACGGACATTCAGAGGACTTTTGTTGCAAGATCATGGTTACTACCTTCGAGGGAATTGCCCTCGATTGGTTCGGAAAGTTGCCGCCTAACTCCATATTTTCCTTCGAGGAGTTTTGCGACAAACTAAAACACCAATTTGCTAGTCAAAGGAAACCGAGGTTACCGGCGAATCATTTGGGGACCGTAAAACAGTTGGAAGGAGAAACGTTGAGGCAATGGTTAGCGAGGTTCAGTATCGAACTTCTCAAAGTTGATACCCCGCAAATCGAATATTTGTCTTCTTTAATGTTCGAGCTGACAAGGAGCACTCAGTTCGGAAACGCCCTGTGCAGAAAACAATCGAAATCCTTCGAACGAATAATGGAGATCGCTGAGAAATACATGATTCAGGAAGAGATGAATAAGTTAAAAAGTTCGCACACTGTGAAACTTCCTCTCAACAAGAAACAATATCGGGCTCCTATCCCGAAACCTGGTGATTACGGAGGATCGAACAAAGGGTCTGTTTGGCAACGAATCAACACTTATAAGCCACATATGCCGCTCCAAGGGTCGAATTCCTATGGACCTCCTTATGAACGAGCTCGACCTCCAAGACCGGGAAAAATTCAGTTTACCGAACTTAACAGTTCAAAGGAAGAAGTGTTAACTGTGTTAGAAGAAGGAAATTTGATCCCCGAGGCTCAAAGGATCATTCAGGCTAGGCCAGGTGCGTTGGGTTATGACCAGTACTGTCAATACCACCGGGCTCGGGGGCACAGCACCGAAAACTGTTACCAACTGAAAGTCGAGATAGAAAAACTAATTGCACAAGGAAAACTCAAAGAATTTGTCAAAGGAGGCAACTATAACAATCGTTATAGGTCTAGAAGCCCGCGAGAAAGGCAGGTTCGAAATCAGACGGAAGAGCGGTCAAATGGAGTGATAAACATGATTGCTGGCGGACCAGCAGGAGGAGATAGCATAAATGCTAGAAAAAGAACGTTGAGGTCGATAAGGGCTGGGGTCTCTATAAAGAGGGAAGTTCTATCCTTGGAGTTTCCCTCCATGGAAAATCAAGTTATAAGTTTCAATGAGGCCGATCGACCTTCGGATGTTAATTGGGACACAAATGAAGACGATCCAGATTTTTCCATGGTGTTGACATTGAAAATTGTTAATTTTGAGGTCAAAAGAGTGCTAGTCGATAATGGAAGCTGGGCAAACATTATCTCATCGGAAGCTCTCACAAGGATGAATCTTTGTCACCCGCATCCGGATCGAGTAACCACTCATTTGGTCGGTTTTGGGGAATCGAAGATCGTCCCGCTTGGGACCATTCTCTTGAGCACGACTCTAGGAAGCAAGCCAAAGAATGTAACAAAGATGATCAAATTCCTGGTAGTAGATACATCGTTCGCTTACAATGCCATATTAGGGAGACCAGCTCTAAATATCTTCAAGGCAGTTGTATCTACCTACGATCAAAAGATAAAATTCCCGACCGAGGGAGGGGTAGGAGAAATGAGGAATGACTAATATATGGCTTGGGAATGTTACAGTTCATCTCTAAGCATAGAGAAGAAATTGGAACCCAAGCTCTTGGGTAAGAGGAAAGTAATTGAGTCGGAACCAGGGACGGACACACTGGTTCCCAATGGTGTAAAACTGCAAGAAAAGAAAGGAGGGACCAATTATGCGACCATGGTAGCACCCGATGATAAGGAAGTGAGTCTGCTTTCTCGATCCCTTGATAAGTTCACCAAGGGCGCAACAGGGTTGAAGGAAGCGGGGCAAACCATGCTCGTGGGATTCTTGCAGAGGAACGCGAATATCTCGATCTGGGGCTCGAAGGATGTTCCGGAAATCAACCAACACGCGCTTACTCAACCCTCAAACAGTTTGGAAAGATGGGGAAAGGAGGCGACTAAAGAAGTAAGTATTGTTGAAGAAGACAATATCCCGACTAAGTGGAAACACGAGGATAACTATCCAACCAAAAAAGGAAGAGAGTTGCAGAAGCATCTTTTAATTTCTGGAAAATCCCTTAAGAATCATGAACCCAAGGATGAAGATTCAAGTTGCGTAATCATTTCACACTTCGTGATCACAAGCAATGAAACAGAGCTCGAAGCACAACTCACAGAACTAGGGATGGTCGGAAAAGCAAAGGTAAAGCCAGTTTATGTATTGACAAATTCTGACTTTGTTCATAGACAGGTAAAAGCCAAGGGCGAAACCAGTGGATTCAGCGAAGCAGGTTGTATGGACATGGCAAAAAGTTCGATCTCACTATTCGAAAAATTCTATATCCAGCTTGTTCCAAAAGAAGAAAATCTATCAGTCAGCTTACTATCAAAGTTCTCAAGGAATGCAGAGGGGAAGAGTAGGAGAATAATTACATGCTTATTATCAAATGATTCTATTATCAATCTTGTATTCTTTAACTCGGATGATTATCTGAAGAGAGGTCATCTTCATCAGATTGATCCGAACTTAATCTACCAACCAGCTGAACTCAAGCATTCTACCCCGATCTCTGAGACTTTTGGCAAAGAAGACATCAACCTCGCCGATCTTTTTCCAGTAAAAAGAAGAGAGCCTATATCGACCCCCGTCAAATGCCCCATAAAGTTGTTCGAATTCTCCAATTCCAAGGAAAACAAAGCATTAACAATGAAGAAAATCGATCATGTAGACGGAAGAAGCAATCGTACAAAGATGTTAATTCAGGATTTACGTTCTAACAAGAAAAGAGCTTATAATCAAAACCTTCAAATTCGAAAATTGAAAATGAGGGGTCTTATGAGAAAAAAACTGGAGGCGTCAAAGTATAATGGAAAACTTCAGCCCAATCGGGACGGAAGATTCATACTGCATTGCTCATCCAGAAGGAAAGGTCCTACTCTGATTTCGGAAAGTTGTCAAGACAAGAGGATTATTTATTAAGTTCTAGGGTTATTTACTATTTGCTATCTCATTGTGTTTCATCTATTCTCGCGATTAAAGAAGACTATTATTTCCTTGAAAGTTTATTTTGAACAGAGTTATTTATTCAATGAAAGTTCATTTCGCCAAAATTCTTATTTATTCGTCATATTCTGATATTCTCGATCTCTATTCATCTATTATCAATCTCTATTTGTCTCCATCAACTATTAAACGGGTGAAAGTTGTTGCTACGACCCTCGAAAATCGACCAAGGGTGAAAGCCGTTGCTACGCCCCTTGGATCGAAAAATAAAAACGGGTGACGACCCTCGGGCTAAAAATGCTCTGAAACGACTAAGGGTGAAAGCCGTTGCTACGCCCCTTAGATCGAAATTATTAAATGGGTGAAAGCTGTTGCTACGATCCTCGGGCTAAAAATGCTCTGAAACGACTAAGGGTGAAAGCCGTTGCTACGCCCCTTAGATCGAAATTATTAAATGGGTGAAAGCTGTTGCTACGACCCTCGGGCTAAAAATGCTCTGAAACGACTAAGGGTGAAAGCCGTTGCTATGCCCCTTAGATCGAAATTATTGAATGGGTGAAAGTTGTTGCTAAGACCCTCGAAGACGACTAAGGGTGAAAGCCATTGCTATGCCCCTTAAGTCTAAAGTATAATCAAGATCGATCTAAATTCTATCATATTCTTTCTCCACAACTATTTACTCGACTAAGGAAGATTATTTCGTCCAACTCAAAAAGATTCAGATCCATAATCCGAAAAGAATCTAAGTTATGGAAGATATCTCACGGAAGGTTATAATGCAGAGATCGAAATCTATTATGGTTCTCAAATTATCTCACAGAAGTTGCGAATTACAGAGGTCGAAATTAAATTGATCTAAAGTAAAAAAAAAAAAAAAAAAAAAAAGGGGGAAATCGACAACAATATAGAAGAAAATTTTTCATTCATAAAATCTTCAGTACATTTACGAGTATTTTTTCTACGAATACAAGGATAAAGTTCGAACTCAAATGAGAAAAAAGTTTACATTTACCCATATCCTACTACAGGTGCTACAAAAAGAACTAAAGGTCTTCGAATTAAAACAAAGAGCGGAGGAGAACGGGATCGGAGCATGTCCCCGGACTCTTAACAGATCTTAGGTCTTCATCAGTAAATAATGATTGCTATGCCAATCCTTTAAGATCCGCTGACGAAGAACCAGCGCACGAGAGGAGTCTTGGTCGATCTCCGTGCGCAGTAACCCGAGCCGGAATACTATGAACCAGCTCCGGAAGCATCTTGAAGAAGTTGAGATCAAAACCTTGAAGACCCTTCCACGAGTGGACCCACTGTCCGACTGGGTGGAGCGACAGGATACGGGAATTCGAGCCAGCCTCAAGTGGATGGAATCAGAGAGAGCTGGTCGCCTGCCGGTACCCCAGTCGCAATCCTTTTCGCCTGTCGATACCCTAGTCGAAATAAGTCGCCATTGACGACAGCCAAAGTAATGAAGAAAGACAGTTCAAACCCGAACCTCGAACCGTTTTATCAGAGATAAGAAACGAAACATGATGCTCAAAGGAAGTAAAAGTTCAATCATATAGTCGAACAAAACAATTACAGAAACGTAAAAATATGAAGGTAACTCCGGAACTATATATAGCAAAAGCAAAGGGCGATCAACGACTCAGATTTATTAGAACTAATGGCTGAGATACGAGCAATAAATACGCCGACCGTTCCGCTTCCCGAGAATTAGGGAACCGTTTGGGTAAATGAAGAAAATGTCAAATTCAATTATGCTCGAAATCCTTATAGTCTCAGTTTCGGTCATCAAAGAGAGTCACAAAGAAAAATTCGGGGTATAGCTGATCAAGAAAGCATTATCAGTAACTCGCCCAAGAATGGCCAAGATCGGTAAAGTACTATATTCAAGCAAATTAGAACATCGCAAAGATTAATCAAAAGACTATTATTTCCGACAAAGTATAAGTTTGATATATCAAGCGATTACAAGTTACAAAGATATCAACTCCTATTACATATCAAGCCAATCTCTTGGATACTAGTACATTGTACAATCCTGTAAATATCGTCAAAAACTAATCTCTATATCCGAACGTGAGAGGGATTTCATGACCAACCAATCCTATGAAATTTTCGGCGGACGATAATGTCCTTATTCGAATATGATGGAGCCTGTCAAGCCAACAGGCTATTGTCTTCATTTATGAGTCAAAGGGGGGAAGGGTAATACATCTTTTTCAAGGTGTAATGTGAATACTTTATTGAAGACCTCGATCCTTGAAGCACCACCCCCCTGACATCTTCGAGGAAGAACCAAACAAACCGCCGAACACCCTTGAAAAAGTTGATGATTGAACCTCTCCTAAACCACAAAAGGTCGAGGGAGCTACTTGGGTCGTGGGTGGTCAGCAATGAGGCTTATTGGCCTCCAAGGACGGAATAGCATTCGCCTGCAGGTATCCTAGTCGAAATAGAAGTACTAATCAGCCTATTACCTGCAAAATAGGTTCTAACTCGAATTTCAAAATGTTGAGCCATGCAACAAGATCTTCTAATCAGCATGATCGATGGAATCCGCCTTCAAAAAATCTATAAGGATACAAAATGAAAGACCCCATTTCTAGGAGCAACTTTCAAAAATCCAACGGTTAGCAGAAAATAAAAAACGATCAAGATCGAAAGACTGTTACACTTCCCGAGAAGTTGAGAAAAAAAAATTTCATCTGATTTTGGAAATGAGCGAAGTTATTATACCAAGATCGAAGATCAGGGACTCCATCGATCAAGATCGCAAGTTCGAACGGAGAAAGCAGGCTAAGTACGAATGAAAAAGAACACATCAAATTTATGCAAGATTAAATAGGCAGAACATACAATCCTGGATTAAATAAGTCATTACAAACCACAATAGTTAAAAATGTCAGAAATTATTCATGGTTACACAGAGATAAAACAGCATAGTCGTACAGCAAGCCCGGAAAGGTAAAAGACAACATCTAGAGAAGCTTATTATCGGAGAAAATCTTCCGGAGCTCAGCACTGCGAGCCTCATATCCACGGTCGTAAGCCGCCTTTTCACGACGCTCGAACTCTTCTTTCTCCTGCTCGTGAAGACTTCTGAGTTTCTCGAGCTCCTCGTTCAGTTTCTTGTGGATTTCTTCTCCCTGATCCTTAGCAACCTTCTCTTTCTCTAAAGCAAGCTTCTCCTCAAGGACACGGTCGAGTTCAGTTTTCTTCTTCTCCAACTCGAGGGAGATAGCAGCATGCCGATTTGATTCCCGCTCGGCAAACGTTTTGAGTTCGAGAAAATCTTGTCCGGCCTATTAAATGTTCGGATAAGTTAAAAAAAAAAAAAAAGAGAGAGAGAGAGAGAGAGAGAGAGAGAGAGAAAGATATTATAACACCTGAAACAGAAAGTGCGACCCAGATTGGTACAATTCTTCCAGATTTCTCTCCTTGGACATGTCGGTTTCAGAAGAAGTGAGGTCAAGCCGCAATGGACTATCTACAGGATCCCCGAGCGTAGCTTTAGAAATGGACCCGTCCTTCAACTCCTTAGGCGGGGAAGGAGTAACCGTCGGAGGAGCGGAGTCAACTCGGGGTTCAGAAAGATTATCAGTTTTTAAGGATTCAGCAGAAGCTTCTCCACCAATATCCAACTTAAGTTTTTTGCTCAAACCTCCTGTGAGGGGGACGGCCGAAGAATCACCAGGTGATGGCATGTTCCCGATGGCGAGCTTCTGCAAAGCCTCAATGGGAGTGACCCCATCGGAATAAGGCCTTTTGTTTGAAGAAGGAACGGGAGTTTTCTGCCTAACAAGCTCTCCACTCGAAGAACCGACAATTTTCGACAAAGAGCCCTCGAGCTCAGACTCAAGCTCCTCATCCAAGATGGACTTGTTTGTGTTGCCCTTAGCTTGCTTCGATGAAGCGTTTTTCTCTTTCTTAATCTCCCCTCCCTTAGGAACTTTGGGAGAAGACACAGAGGTTTTAGAAGAGGATTTGGAGGGTTTGGCTTCCTTGGCCGGCTTTTGCTCTTTGGACGGATTTTTGTTTTTCGAGCCATCCAATAGCAGTTTGGGGTCGATGGCCTTGCCCAGTATTTCTTCCATGATAAACGGGGAAGTGAGTTAAGAGATTCGAAGAATGCAGAATATAGATAAAGAGCTCCGATCTCGGTAAATAAAGGTGTCGTGTAAATAATTTGAAGAGATCCTCATATTTATAGGCGCTACACCCTACGATTACGGTAGTGGAATCGACGCGACTTTCAAGAAAGATTCTATTTGGAATAAATAAATTTCGATCATAGAGTACGAAAAGATATCGAACTATGAAAAGTAGATGATGCCCAAATGTTTGCAAGATAAAAAATTACAAGTTATGCGAACCAAATCGTAAGAAAAACAAGTCCGATTACAAAAAACGAGTTACATACATATACACATTTGATTCCTAACTACAAGGCTATGAATCGTCCCCCCCCCCAGCATGCTTGAACCCAGCGTTCGGACCACCGCCACTTTTGCCACCGCTGCCTAATGGATCGGTCTGGTCAAAGGGTCGATCATTTTCCTCATCCGATCCGCCCTCTATGTTGACATCTTAGTTCTCTCCTAAGGCAGATTGATGATTGTCGTCGGACCGCTCGAGTAAATCAGGATTAGGCATCGGAACGCCAAACTCCTCAACTAAGGGGGCGAAACGATGACTTTGCCAGTTCACAGTTTCTTGGGGCAATGATGAAGTTTTGTAGTCCTTTCCTTCGGCATTTTTGTAAGGATTCATATAAAGGAAGTATTCCTCCATTTTGTCCGGGATCCTATCGGCTGAAACTAGTTGTTGAACCCCCTTATAAAAGATAGTTTGAAGGATTCCGCCGATCCTTCTCCGAACTAAAGGGTCGAGAACGGGGGAATTAAGAAATTTTCGTATGGCTGGAATTTCCGCCTCTTCTGCCCCTTGGGAATATGCGGGCGCAGAGTCTTGCTTGGTCTGCTCAAGCTCGATTTTAATTCTCTTAAGCTCATCCTCGAGTGCGCTTTTTTCTGTACTACTGATAATAATTCATCCTCCACAGAGGAGGAATATTTCTTACTTGTATTCTCTAGCTCTTTCTTCACTTTAGACAATTCTCGTTGACTGTCTGCCAGTTGGGATCGAAGGGTTTGATTGTCAACGAAAATTTGTGCGTATGCATCGTGAGCATCTTGCGACTCCTGCTCTAACAATGCTAAGCGATAGGTCTGAAGAGCGAACAAATCCCCGACCTATGACAAAATCTCGATTATCAGTAAATATTAGAGACTCTAAAGAAAGATGAAATAGTCGAAGGAGAAAATTCTTACCTCATGATACGTCCGGGAAAAATCACTCAGAACCTCAAAACTACCTTTGATGGTTTGAAGCAACATATCCCGCTTAAACCGACCAGCCATGTAAATTCTAGTTGCTTTATCAAATTCATTCTCACCATCTGGGCCCAGATCGGATTGAATAGTCCCGTCTTCGGGATATCCAGCAGCCTTACTACTACGGAAGTGCTCATCCATGAAATCTGCCACATCCGGCTCCGATCTACCCTCTCGACATGGAACCGAATCAGAACTCACACCAAAGGGTTTTACCCTCCTCGAGGGCCCCGGATGGTCAGCATTCCTCTTTCGACTCAGGAGCTTCTTATACTCTTGCACACCCAGAATTCGGTTCCAGGAATATTGACTGTAACCAACGGACGAAAGAGTAGAAGTATCAGGGGAGAACAGACTTCGGAGAGGACCCGCAGTGGCGGAATTCAAGGAACTCATAGTACCAACCCCTCCTAGATCGGGAAGTAGAGTTGGTATATCAACTGAATCTCCGCCTAAATCACTTGCATCCGCTCTTCTTTCCGAAGTATATGGTAACTGCTCGAACTGGGATGGCATATTTCCAATCGATCCAGCAGTGGACAGCCGAAACCTCTCAACAGTTCGACCTGTAAAAGAAATACAAGGTATATGTGAGTTTAAACAAGAAGAGTTAATCTATCACACATTGAGATAGGAAGAAACTAAAGACATGCTCAAAGAAAGAGGTGCGCGGGACGAAGCGGCAGATGCAGGCAAGTCACCGAGCGGCTTAAGGGATCCTTCGAAAGATCGAATGGGTAAAGGATAAGAGTATTCGATCTTCGGGGCAGGATAGTCACATTTGCTCAACCCAGCCAACCGCAAAACACCTTCTTGAACCAGAAGCATGGTTTGGTAAGGGTTGGACCGTAGCTGCTCGAGAAATTCATCGGAAAGACGATGGTTGAGCTTCTCCTTAATTCTGCGACGACCATATGACCAAGAATTTACGCCATCCCATCGATATGGTCTAGTCTTTGAGCTACCTTCTGATACGGGGACATCAGGGCCTTTCACGAAAAAGAACCTTCTCTTCCATCCTTTAATCTTCTCCGTTGTTATGTTCGTGAGAATAGGCCGTTTCGACCACTGGCAGATGGACACGAACCCATCATTCGAGCCCTTACACAGGTCCATTCGAAATATTTGCCAAAAATTACTAAAAGAGGCCTCTTCCCCTTTGGCTTCCATGAGAGCGCTGAACGCTACGATATACGTGATAGAATGCGGGAGAAGCTGAGCGGGGGAAAGCGAAAAGAAAGTCAAGATGTTTTGGATAAGAGGGATAAACGGAATGCGCAAACCGTAAGAAAATTGCTTCTCATAGAAGGTTTGACACCCGGCTGGAGGCTCGGTTGCACGCTCGGTGTAGGAAGGGATGACGATCGAAAAACCCTTAGGAAGAAATTTCCCGAACTCCGCCTCAAGATGAACGCGATCCTTTTTGAAAAAACCACAGGAAGTTTGATGGGCAGGAAGTTCTGACCTGTTTGAGGTGGCTGTGTTAGAAGGAAATGTATGTCTAAAAATCCTGACAAAGGCGCCCTCGCCAATACTAAGCTTCTCGAACACGTCTTCCTCAAGATCTTCGATCTGATCAGCATCCTCATCTTCTGGATAAAACTCTCCACCCTCGTAATCATCGACAAGCTTTAACAGAGGATCAGACTCTTGGTCCTCTCCGACTTTGTTCTTGCCCTTCAAACTTCTGGAACTAGACATTATGGACTGAGAAACAATTATACCAAAACAGTTGCTCGTTCGACCCGAATGCTTCTAACCCAAGAAAGTACGTGATTTGTGAGTGATCTTTCAAAAAGTCAACATATATATACGGGGTTAAAAAGGTAAAATTGCAAACAGGTCCTCGAGTAACCACGACGGTTGAACTTCCACTGGGTAAAATTTAAAGTTATTTTTCTGAGAATTGCATTCTTGATCCCTCACTTTCCAGAAATTGGGATATGTTTCTTGGGAATTGTTCCTATGGTATCCCATTGGTCCTTTGTGTTACGATCGAAAAATTAAGGAAGCATTGCTAAGGAATTGACTAGAGCATCATAGTAATTGACAGTAAGGAAAATCCCGATCTAGAGGTCCTACGCAAACAGTGGACGACAAGGTTAATATCACGGCAACTCCATTATATTGATTCTAATATATGCACTCTTTTTCCCTAGCTCGGTTTTTATCCCAAAGGGTTTTTCCGAGTTAGGTTTTTAATGAGGCATAGCCGAAACATATTTTAAATGGCTCATCTCACCCTAGCGTTCGAAACAGCTTATACTTCTTCGAGCTTAAGCTCCACTTTACGCTCGAGAAGTGGGGGAGTATTGATGAGGGGTAATTTGGATCCCCTATCTTTGCAAGCCCGATATGGGTCGAACAACACAAGTTCCGTCCTCAGAAGTATCGAACCGAGCCGGGGCATATAATGATCTGTTCTGACCCAGCGCAGAGAACCCGAGGTCGAAGGTTACTGTTAGGCCGAGCCCAGGCCCAAGCCAGCGGGCCGGAGAAGTACTCCTGCAAGTGTGTCAGAAAGCCCATCATCTCAGCTATAAATACCCCTAGCATTCATGACGACGACACAACTTCCCAGGTGCTCTTCCTCCGAGGCTGCTGCTCGGAACTACTTAGGAAGAATAGTATAGGCTGTTTTATATGTATTTCACCCTCTAGCTTGTACGGCATCCTATAATGCTCGGATAGGACTCTCAATACTTGTAATTTGTACTCAATCATCCAGAATACAAATAATATTGATCTTTTTCTTCTATTTACAAACATTCGTACGGCATTTCATACCACCTAGATCGAACAAGCGAAAACGCGTAAGATCAGACTTAGATCGGTTTCCTAACGCCAGGGAAGTGTTATAACAATCTCAGGCCATGCAATGATCATTCACTATTTCTCCAATGCCCGAGACCGTAGGAAACTTTATCTTCTGATGGTAGGTCGACACGACTGCTCAAAAAAGGTTGAGTGCCGGTCGTCCTAATATTGCGTTATATGCAAACGGTGTTTCTACGACCAAAATTTTTATCATTTTTACGACTCGTTCAGGTCTTTTTCCCAATGAAACACTGAGGTTGACTGTCCCAGAGGGGACTATTTCTGATCCTCCAAATCCTACTAATGGAGTTGCTACCTTTAGTAGCGTTATTTCTCCCAAATTCATCTGTGTTAGAACTTCTCTTGAAATAATGTTCGCGGAGCTGCCATCAATTAATATTCTTTTCACATTGTAGTTCGCTATCTCAAGCGATGCTACCATTGGGAAGTCAGGATTATCTTCCTTCATATCCCAAATGATGTTCCGTGGCAACTCGCCCTCATTAAAACTGATGGCTGTTCTTTTTTAATTATGCTTTCGAGAGTCCATACCTCCCTTGGAATTCTACAACTTCCTTCTATCGATTAGGAGGTTCTTCGGCGGGCGTTACGACTATTTCTCCCTGCTGGCCCACCGGAGATTGTATGTATGGTTCCGTTCACCTGGTCATTATTCATATCTTAAGGCGGACCGTTGTTAGGGGTTCTCCTTGGCGGGGTTCTTCTTCGATTATGGTTTCGAGGGCTCCTGGTTCTATTTCTCTTCCTCCCATTTCGTTCGACGTAATCGTCCAACTTTCCCTCTTCAATCAGCCTCTCGATTTCCTGTTTCAGATGGAAACAGTCCTTAGTGCGATGTCCATGAGCCCGATGGTACCGACAATATAGGTTGTAATTTCGAGCTCCTGGCTTAGCCTGTGTAATTCTTTTCACTGGGGGATTCCAATTGTTTCTCTCGAGTAGCATTAGGATCTCTACCATAGGTACATTCAATTTGGTGTATTCCACGTGATCTACTCGATTCCTTTGAGGTAGTTCAGCCGATCTGGGTCTTGCATAGACATTAGGTCTTATATCCCGATCGTTGTGATTATAAACCAACCTCTGGAAAACATTTCCCTTTCTGAAAGATCGATCATAATCTATTAGCTTTGGAATGGGAGCTTTATCCTGTCGTTTTAGGCCAGAGTTTGTAGCTTTGCTCCTATTTTTGTCTTTAAAGGAGTTCATCTCTTCTTGAGTCATATATTTCGAGGCTAAAGTCATAATATATGCGAATGTCCTCGGTTGTTTTCGACTTAGGGCATTCCCAAATTGTCTGTTTTTGGTGAGGTCAAATAGTATGGAGATTATGTAGTTGATATTTGGCGAATCGATTTTAAGCAATTCCACATTGAATCTAGCCAACTAGCTTCTCAAGGATTCTCCTTCTTGCTAATTAATAGTCCCCAAATAACTCATGGGGAGCTTCTGTCTCTTCTGGCTGGCGAATTGTTGGGTCAGCTTGTTGCATAGCTCACGAAAACTGAATATGGAATTGGTCGGTTGTTTTCCAAACCAATATGACGCCAACCCTTCGAATGTTGTAACCATTAAGTTGGCGGTGTATTCAGCTGAGTGTGCATACAGATTCATTATGTTCGTAAAGCTGAATATGTAATCGTCTGGGTCAGTTAAACCGTCGTATCGTGGAAATTGTCCCGGAACTTGTCCGGACGACTCCGCTTCCTTGATTTATCTACAGAAAGGGGAACATGCAGCTATGCTTTCCTGGACTTCTCTACTCCTTGCCCATGGCTGTTGAACAGCCAGTAGCCTTTGTTCCACACGTTCTTGAACCATCTTTTCGATGTCTCTTTCCGAGACACGCATGGTCTTCGATTGATTAGGGGTCGGGTCGATGACATCAACGTCGATAGGAATAATAGTATTCTCTTTCGACCCTTGATGTGCGACATGAGCAGAGGGTTTTGTCCGATTCGCTCTCCTTCGGACATGGTTATCGACTGGTTTTGCGTTGCTCCTTTGCAGAGTAGCTAGAGATTGCTGGTCGGTCCCCGTACTATCGGCCTGTTCTGATATGTGGTCAACGTGCCTTTGAGTTCTCCTGACAGGTTGCGCCTGGGCCGCTCTTGGGTCTCTGGGCTCTTGTTCCGAAATTGCTTGAACCCCTGGATACAGGGAATTCACCAGTAGTGCTATTTGTTTAAGTTTTTCTTCCCTTTCCGACAGCGGGACGGGAATGGTGCGATCCTAGGGTCCATTGAGGCTGGATCGGCAGCAGCGTCCTGCTGTCCCTGCGGGAGTTGGATATTGGTTTCAAGGCGTTCTTGCCGATCCGATGGATGGTCATTTTCTTCCTGATCGTCGAGTGCGTTGCTAACTCGTTCATTATTTGTTGTATTTTCTTGGAGACCATCCGACGGCACGTGTGGGTGTGTTGTGTTACTCCTTGCCTCGTTGCGTGCGTTCTTCCTTGGGCGAGCCATGTGTCTGTCGAATAATTAACTCAGCCCCTCGGTGGGCGCCAGCTGATTTAACCGAATTTCGTGTAGTTCAATTAAATCAATTATATTTATACGAGGTTAGATTATATTCGGATTAATGGGCTTAGTTACTTTATTCCGGATGGATCAACTCAAAGATGAACAACACGTAACGAAGGTAGGATGTAAAGATGAATAACGTAAAGATGAATAACTATAGCAAAAGCTCTTGTGTTTGATTAATCTCAGATTATAAAGTATGTAGGCGTCTGATGTTATTATCGTGTGCCCTAATACAATACAAGTAAATTGTATTTATATGTGTTTATCCCTAGCTATACAAGGAAACGTAATCCTACTAGGACTCGGAGTGACGTCCTTCTCGTATTCAGATATTAGCTTGGTCGCTGGGGCGCACCATGTTAGATCGGGTAGACCAGTACTTACGATCGAGCTGTATGGTCGGGCCGATCTATTATTTTTGAGTCCTCTGAATATCGTATGGGGTATAAAATAGCCCTCATCATAACGCAAACGGATGTATCCAACAAAATTCTTAACTTCTATATCTGCATTACATTCATAGCTACCAGTTTCTTCAAATTCATCCATACTATCCCAGGCAAAAAAAATTATGTGCTGGTCCTTGTCTTACACAACAACGCGGAACACTAAAATCAGTATTCTTCACCCAAATACTAGAAAGACATTTTATAATACTTCTTCGATAATAAGGCAAATTAATCCGGATAATACTTGACTGAGCCATTTCATTCAATAATTTGATTCCAAGATAGATTTTCTCACAATCATTGCTAACAAGTAGAACCATTGCCCTTGCATACTTGGCTCCCATAAGACCAAACTTTTCTGTATTTTCAAGCAATACACAACCCAATTTGATGTTCACATCACTGAAACATTTTTTTCCACAAAACATGTATAAAAATTGTTAGGAATTTTTAGAATCCAATCTTAATCCAAAATTCATTAATTGTTTCACTAAAATCTACAAATTTCACTTCCTAACCATCCCCTGCCTATATATGAGATCAAGATTGTTGGATTGTTCACATCTACTTATAAACAATCGCTGCTCTTGTCTTAAAGGCTCCCACTCTATCATCGGACACTTATCCATAGACATATATCGATACACATAATCATTATCACCTATTTCGTTAAAGTATTTGCAACTGCAGAAAATTAATAAATAACCAGCATTAGTAACACATAAATAAAATAAATAAAATAACCATTTGATTTCTTCACCTCATTCTCGCATTGAAAAGGTCAGTACAACAATATGCACCAACTCGGGCCATAATATCAGATGCTATTTCATATGGTAATTTATCCATACCTGCAAAGATTATGTAATATCGGTATAGTGTCCATTCCTAAACAGATAATATTTACATTAAATCTGAAATATCAAAATTAAAATAAGATTCCTAAAATTAAACTAAACATATAGATTTATTTTCCTAAATATAAAACATATGTAAGACTTTAACGATAATCAACATCTAATTTCCGGCTACTTCTGATCAAGCAAAACAGAACATAAAAATCCCAAATAAAAAAAATTTATTCAACATTAGGCCAAAATCTAAAATTCATCCTAAATATACAAAAAATGGTTAGTAACAAAGTTTCTTTATCTTCCTAACTTGTAGTATTAAATAGAAAACACTCATAGAACAGTGATTATTCTCTCAATTGCAAAAAAAAAAAATAACAATATAATCAAATTTTAAATAAAACTGTAAAAGACGTATTTATTACTAATAATTAAAAAAAATTTACAGAGATTTACCGTAGATAAACTTGAAGCAATAACTTCACAATGAAGAAGGAAGAAAATATGTCGGCGTTTGATTAAATGTAGAACTTTTAAGACAAGGGTTCCTGCCAATGGCGGAGCTAGATCGATTTTATTGGGGGGGCGAAATTTTTTCGAGGGATTAAATAATTAGAAAAATATATATTCTTTTACAATTATTGACAAAGATTTTTTTGAAATGTACAATATACTAAATAAAGAATATTACATACAGAAAAGTGCACTAAATAAATATAATTATAAGGAGAAGACCTTATATATTATAAAGAAAATAAAATTTTTATTCTTCTCACAACTATTTAGATTTTTTTAGGAATAATGCACTAAATAAAGAAAATTATAAAAAAAATACTTGTATTATAATAACAATAAAATATCATATTCCTTAAATAATTATTAAGAAGAAAGAAACAATTAAAAGAAAGGCTTAACTATTGAGAAAGAAAGAAAAATTAAAAAAAATGGCTTAAGAATTGAAGAGAAAGAAGGGAAAATTTTTAAAAAAGGCTTAAGAATTGATATAAGAATCAATTGAACCAAGCAAGGTTCGAACCCAGATCTCCGTCCTACCCCAGCAATTCCTTAACCACTCGGCCAACACAGTCATTACTTCATATTTTACTACTACTAATATTTAATCCTGAAAGTTTTGGGGGGGCGGTCGCCCCCCCCAGTCTACACATAGCTCCGCCAGTGGTTCCTGCCAAATTTTATGTTGCCAGAAAATATTTATAGGAAAAGATTCGTACAGTACTATAAATAATACAAGACAATAACTGTTAAGGATTGCAAAAGTTATATATTTAGTTTAAAAAATTTTGTGACTTTATTAAAGTGCAGTTAATGATCTGATACGCAATAATTGATAAGTCATGTCTCTTATCCTAATAAATACTGAACAATATGCGTATTTTTTTATTTACCACATTTATTTAAAAAATGTAAAAATTATAAATAGATTACATTGCATAAAACATCCCAAAATAATCAGCATATGGACGAAATTACGGTTTAATCTTAAAATCATTCTACAATATTATATAAATATTCGTGTTATAACATAATAATATGCTATGACAGGTAACCAAGCATGGTCAGATAATCAACTTCCATATAAAAACAAACGATAACAATTATTAAATTTCTGGTGCAAATTCGACCAGTTAAAAACTTTGGGACAAAAATCCAAATCATTAATTATTTTGCAACCAAATTTCAGAAGACAAATACCAACAATATTGTTTAAGTAATTTATATAACCCAAAATCAAAATTTTATTAAAACAATTATCACCCAGTTACTAAACAAATTACAAACTTTAAAAAAAAAATCAATTAACCGAATAATTTATTACAAACTTCGTAAATATACAAATTATAACTTGGAAAATATACAAATTAGGGCATCTCCTATGTATAAAGGTGTGGCTGGATTTGGATCTAGGGGGATGAAAATATGAATAAAATGTAGAAAGGGGAAAAAAAGGCAATTACCCCTTCAATCCACCAAAATCAATGGTGAGACAAGCTGGTGGTGGCTTGCCTCACCCCTCTCGATATGTTACTCCCAGCCAGCACCAGTTCACTCTCTTTTAAATTTTTTTTGTTTTTTTGTTTTTATTTATTTTATTTATCCTTTTAATAAAAAAAATTAAAATACCTTATTTATAAAATGTAACTCTTTTTTAATTTGTGTACTACTTTTAAAAAGCTAATTTTAGTATAAAATGTAACTTTTATTTAATAAAATCAAATTTAATGTAACTATTATGTTGGAAAACTTAATGTCAATATTAAATTATTTTTATTATTTTCAAATCATGTCAATCAAGTATTTAATTGTTGTATTATTGTGCACCAATTTTAAAATTTCTTTAAAAGTTAATTATTAGAAACTCAAATTTAATTTAATTAATAAAGATGAAACCTTAAAAGAACTTTTATTTTTTATAATAAACCTTAAAAGAATTTAATGAACCTTGCATATGATTCGTTAAATTAAAAACGATATAACCCTAACAATTATATCTTATTGTTATTTATTATTTATTTATTTATTATTGTTTAATTTTTATTATTATTATTATTGCTATTATTATTATTAAGTGAGAGTGGGGAAATTGAGAATTTTAATTAAATGGAATTGATAGATTTATACATTTTAGATGACTTATGAAAATGAAAGGGGAAGCTGGACTTGGATTCTGAGGGAAAGCTGGACTGAGTGAGTGGAAACTAAATTTGGGCCGAGGGATACATAGGAGATAGCCTTAACAAGCTAAACCCAAAACTATCAATAATATAGTCCGAATAACAGACAAAATTTAACCCGGATCATAGCCATCATTACAAAGCCTTAATTAAGGCGCCCTCCCTTACGTGTGTCAGAATAATAAATCAGCCAAAACGATTTGATGTAAATTCAATTTATATCATAGGCGATTGTTCACATTCCCACTATGAATGTATAATAGAAAAAGAAAATTTTCTTCTCACCTCTTCTCTTCATCTTCCTACAGGTTCCAGAAGGGAAAAAAACCCTTCCCGCCTGATTAATTATAATCTCAGGTAAATTTTCCAAACTTCTTTGAGTACAATACATTCCTCCTATTTACAAACATTCAAGTAATAACTTCCTCGGCATGTTCAATTTATTAAGTTTTTCAGTACGTAAATGTTCATATGTAGATTTATGCTTGATTCTTTAGAATTTTTTTTTTTATTTTGTTCATAATCGAAAAATTATAATTCTGGAAATGAATTAAGACAGTCTTAAATTACTATGCCATAGAGTTCTGTTTCAACTGAATAGACATTATTGACCTAAGTGTGTGTTGGCCAGAGAGGCACCTAAATTTTATACCTAATTTTTCTTATGCATTAGATGAAGTTTAGTCACCAAATGATATAATCTCTATAAAACAAGTAATAACTTGTTAATAAAGAGTAGTGAAAATGGTACGTGGGGTATGCAATGGGAGGTTTTATTTATGTCTAACTACTATTGAATAGTATTTTCCTAGAATATTACTTTTAGCATCTCCAGCAAGATTAGGACATGTACAGTGGCATCAATTGATTAATCAAATTAATACCCTACCTATCAAACTCATTCGTATCAGACAGTATAATTACGTTATGATTGCTTCTTCAAGGATTTGCCATCTTTAGGATAAATTTGAACAACAATATCCAGTTATTTGAACTTTTCAGTTGTGTTGAAATAAAGCTTATATTGATCTTTTTTCTTATATTGATGTCACATGTTACTTGGTCAAAGATAAAGATAATTACTGTGCACTTTTTATGCCGGTCACAATATTTTAGGCTTCTTAGGACAATACATAACACTCTATTTTAATTCTTATGTAAATATTAAGCATAGAATCATTATATAAATTGATAGGTGAATTCCAAAGAAGTGTTCTGTTTCAATTTAATATTTAATTGCATTTTACTGCATTTAGAACAACTATCAGTGTTCTGTTTTAATTACTTACAGCATTAGCATGCATCTTAATGTACTTACTCAATGTATTAAAGGAAGATTAATATATTCTAATTATTTTGACAGCTCTACAAAAAAGAAGAAAACATAGCAGCCATGCAGGTAAGACATATAATTGTCTTATACTTTCCAAAAAAAAAAACAACTCTAACAATATAATTTACACATGTAGGTACAAAGAGGATTCAAACCAAGAACATACGTCTACAATGAATCCCAGGTATACCAAATCCTCTATATTTACAGATTTACAAAAACAAACTCTCATAACTGAAATATATATACACAGACAAGAAAAAGAGCAAATAAATGTGAACTGTACCTCTACTACGAAGGACGTTTTTTCGAAAAAAAGGAGGCGGCATAGAATATTCTGGTAACCCCGGCGCCATAATAATGAATATCGACTCCAACAAATTCAAGCTGAAACACTTGGTCCACATTATCTACAAACTAGGAAAATACCTACCAGAAGGACTATGGTACCGTGTCCCAAATGGAGAATTTGCCGATAGCCTCCGCAAAATAAGCAGCTACCGAGACATTAAGTGTATATTCGATCTTCTGATGGCAGCGGGAACATATAAAATGCCCATATATGCACAAGAAAAGTCAATACTACTGACTCCAAAGGGCCTCCACATTCACGGAATACCTTTTGACGTGCCAAGAGTGCTGAACAAAGTCAACACCACAGAACCGCTGAAAACGATCATCCAAATGTCAAAGAAAGAAGATGCATACGACCACATCTACAAAATCAGTCACAGGAGCATATTTGAAGAAGAAGATTGAAAAACAAACATCCCTTTCACTGCCTAATACTTCCTGGTTAACTTAACGATGTTTGAACGCTATTTTCATATGTATGCTAACTTTATGTAAAAACTTATTTGTTGAATTATGTCAAGTTTACCAATTTATTCTTCCTTCCTATTTAGGAAGATTAGATTGGGAAAATATTGTAAGGATCTTTTATTTATTTGTATAGCTTGATCTTAGGGATTTATGTCTAAGACTAGCTCTATATATACTCTGTACATATTTTTACAATTAGATGAAAAAGTATTCTTCAACTTAACATGGCATCCGAGCCAAACCTTATATCAAATTTTTTTTTCCGCTGTTGCTCTAACCCCACCAAAACCAAACCCCATTGACTTTTAATTTTCTATCAAACAACCATATTTTATGAACAAATCTTTTTTCTGAAAAAAGACACAAAATGAGTGACAAAATTCTCGAGTCAACTAAGATTAAATCTGTTCCGGTTCTAGTTCAGTCTGAAGGAGTATTCAATGCTGGAATTACTCTTACCGAATCAAATTACGATATATGGTCTCAATTGATGGAAATGCAAATTGCTGAAAGGGACAAGATTTCATATATTCGTGGCAAGAATAAACCACCTGCATAATCAGATGATGGCTATGAAAAATGGTATGCTGAAAATCAAAAGGTAAAATGATGGCTATTAATGTCTATGTCTCCCGATATTATGAGACGTTATTTACGCTTACCCACTGCCTACGACATATGGATTGCTTTGTCCAAAGCTTTTTACGATGGCAATGACGAATTGCATATTTTTACTCTAAATCAAAAGGCATTTTCTGCAAGGCAAAACGGAAGAATTCTTTCGGTGTATTATGGAGAATTAACTGAAATTTTTCAAGAATTAGATCATCGTGATTTGGTGGTAATGAAAGATCCGGATGATGTCAAGGCCCACCGCATGTCTATTGAACGATTAAGAGTACATATATTTCTCGCTGGTTTGGATGAGGTTTTTGACACAATCCGACGTGAGATTTTACGAAAGGACCCAATACCGAATCTAGAAGAAAGTTACTCACTTGTTCGTCGAGAGGCTGTTCGTAATACCACATTGCAAGGTGAGTCTGGAGCATCGGAACCTAGTGCTATGGTGGCTCGAAATCAGCCTATCCAACAATACCAAACTCAATCGAACAAAGATAGACCTGCCAATGGTGTTGACAAATCTTCCTACAAATGCACCCATTGTCATAAGACTGGACATACCAAAAGTCGTTGTTTTGAAGTAGTGGGCTATCCAGATTGGTGGGATCCCAGTCGTGCAAAGAAAAATCACCACAAGCCTTCCACTGCAGTTGTTCAAACAAAAGTAGAAGATGAAGCTACGAACAACGCTTCGGCATTGGTAATTGGTGCGGAAAATATTGGTAAGGTTTTAAATATTTCCACACCTGTTTTGAATAATGCATGGGTAATTGATTCAGGTGCAACAGATCACATGACATATGATTCTAGACAAGTCACACCACTCAATCACTCCACACATAAATTTGTTTCCACTGCTAATGGAAATTCGACCCCTGTTACTGGGGAAGGTTCTTTGACTCTTACCAATACATTAAATTTAGATTCCGTATTAATTGTTCCTTCGTTAGATTATAACCTTTTGTCTGTTTCTCAAATAACCACTGCTTTATCTTGCATTGTAATTTTTTGGCCTGATTTTTGTGTGTTTAAGGACATCAAAACCAGGACGACGATTGGTTGTGGTATTAGACGTGGGAAGTTGTATTACTTGGACTTGGAATCAAAGAGTATAGATTGTCTACGGGCATTAGCAGTTGATGGTTCTGATGATAATAGAAGTAAACAAATATGGCTGTATCATCGACGTTTTGGTCATACTTCATTTGGATATCTCAAAAAATTGTTTCCTGGTTTATTTAAAGAAGTTGATGTTTCTAGTTTTAAGTGTGATACATGTGAACTTGCAAAAAGCCATCGTGCTTCTTTTTCATTACGATTGAATAAAAGTATGTTTCCATTCATGATTATTCATTCTGATGTATGGGGGCCATCTAAAGTCACTACTTTAGGTGGGTCTCGTTGGTTTGTAACATTTATTGATGATTGTACTAGGATGACGTGGCTTTGCTTAATGAAATCCAAAAGTGAAGTGAAATCGATCTTTCAAAAATTTCACAAAATGATTGAAACTCAATACAACAAAAAAATTCAAGTACTTTATAGTGACAATGGTGGAGAATATAAAAGTACCGAGTTTCAACGTTATTTGGAGGCACATGGTATGATTCATCACACAACTTGCCCCAGTACACCCCAACAAAATGGAGTGGCTGAGCGAAAGAACCGACACTTATTGGAAGTCGTTAGGGCTTTACTAATCGAAGCTCATATGCCTTTATCTTATTGGGGAGAAGCCTTAACTTCTGCGGCTTTTTTAATCAATTGAGTACCATCCAGCACTATCGATTTTAAAACACCATTCGAAATTCTTAATGGTATGGTTGAGACTCCAGCTGTTTCTAATTTAACTCCTAGGGTTTTTGGATGTGTAGTGTTTGTACACTTACACAAACATCAACGTACGAAGTTAACTCTTCAAGCATTGCGATGTGTATTTGTTGGATATGCCACTCATCAGAAAGGATATCGGTGTTATCATCCTCCTACATGTCGATTATTTGTCACTATGGATGTTATTTTCCATGAAGATACAATGTACTTCTCCAAGTCTGAATTTCAGGGGGAGTACCAAAAGGAAATTCAAACTCTAGAATATGATAATCAAGATGCGGGCATCTTTGATATACAGGACATCACATTGGACTCTAGGGGTGATGACTCGCATATTGAAATAAATCAGGAGGTGGGTGAATTAGATCAAAGTAGCAATGAACTTTCAACAACTGATGAAGTAAGTAATGGAGTCTTGGATCCTGTAGAATCATTTCCCGTCAACATACCATACCAATCGTCTACTGAAGATGTCCTTGAGGCTAACAGAAGGCAATTGCCACCACGTCATACCAGAGGTATTCCTAAACCTACATATGAACTTGAAATCTCTAGCAAAGTAAAATATCCCATGAGCCATTATGTGTCTTACCAGTGCTTGTCGAAATCAAATATGTCATTTATGAATCAATTATCTGTTGTATCTATTCCTAACAATGTGCAGGAAGCCTTATCTGATCCTAAGTGGAAAGCAGCTATGAACGAAGAGATGAGATCTCTTGAAAAAAATGAAACATGGGACCTAGTAGATCTTCCACCAGGAAAGAAACCAGTTGGATGCCGGTGGATTTACACCGTGAAATACAATGCTGATGGCACAATTGAGCGCTATAAGGCGAGACTGGTAGCAAAAGGATACTCTCAGACTTATGGAATTGATTACACAGAAACATTTGTACCAGTAGCCAAAATCAACACGATTCGTGTTTTACTATCTTTAGCTGCAAACTTGGATTGGCCACTGCAACAATTTGATGTAAAAAATGCTTTTTTACATGGGGAATTATCTGAAGAAGTTTACATGGATCTCCCACCAGGATGTATGACACCTAAGAGTCAAAGTCACAAAGCATGCAGACTGAAGAAATCATTGTATGGACTAAAACAGTCTCCTAGAGCATGGTTTGGAAGATTTACAAAATCTATGATAGCCTTTGGCTACCGTCAAAGCAACTCTGATCACACTCTTTTCTTAAAGCGTCAACAAGAAAAGATCACGGCACTCATTATATATGTGGATGATATGGTGGTTACAGGGAATGATCCATATGAAAGAGAGGCCTTACAGAATTACTTGTCCAAGGAATTTGAGATGAAAGATCTAGGTCCCCTTAAATACTTTCTTGGGATTGAAGTATCCCGATCTAATAAAGGGATAGTTTTATCTCAAAGAAAATATGTCCTAGATCTATTAAAAGAAACCGGTATGTCAGCTTGTCAACCAATTAATACACCAGTTGAAGAAGGTTTAAAACTATGTGTTGAGCCCAATCAAGTATCGGTTGACAAAAGAAGATACCAAAGACTTGTGGGAAAACTCATGTACTTATCTCATACCAGACCAGATCTTGCTTATGCTTTGAGTATTGTAAGTCAGTATATGCATAATCCTGGAGAACAACATATGAATGTCGTTATTCGCATTTTGAGGTATCTAAAGTCTTCTCCTGGAAAAGGAGTATCATTCACTAAAAGCAATGATTATTTAAGCATAGAAGCATATACTGATGCTGATTGGGCTGGTGATGTGAGTAATAGACGATCTACTTCTGGATATTTTACCTTTGTGGGAGGCAATCTTGTGACATGGAAAAGTAAGAAACAAAATGTTGTCGCTCGCTCAAGTGCAGAGGCCGAATTCAGAGGCTTAGCAAATGTACTTTGTGAAACATTGTGGTTACGACTTCTTTTGAAAGATTTGGGGTATATGTCTGAACATCCTATTCGACTATTTTGTGACAATAAAGCAGCATGTGACATTGCGCATAATCCGGTCCAACATGATCGTACAAAGCATGTTGAAGTAGACAGGTTTTTTATTAAGGAAAAGTTGGATGAAAAAAGTGTGGAATTACCAAAGATTCGATCAGAAGATCAATTGGCTGATATTCTCACAAAAGCAGTTTCGTGTCGAATTTTCTTAAAGTTTTTAGACAAGTTGCGCATGTGGGACATTCATGCACCAACTTGAGGGGGCATGTTGAATTATGTCAAGTTTACCAATTGATTCTTCCTTCCTATTTAGGAAGATTAGATTGGGAAAATATTGTAAGGATCTTTTATTTATTTGTATAGCTTGATCTTAGGGATTTATGTCTAAGACTAGCTCTATATATACTCTGTACCTATTTTTACAATTAGATGAAAAAGTATTCTTCAACTTAACATTATTTTCCCAGTGGTATTTTGTCTTATGTTTACATATGTTTTAAGTATGTATCTTATTTTGTTATAGATATGAGAAAAAATAAAAGCAACTTTACCTTAAAAAAACTCAAGCAGTAAATAATCATTAGATAGCATTTCTATGAAAATTTAATAAGGAATTCAAAACTTTGATACAGTACCAACACACTAGAATTGCTTAAGTTAAACCGAATATAATTTCAAATGTTAAGCTACTTAAAAAATAGAATAACCAAGTATAAAATTTATTATGTCTCTTCTATAAAAAAAACCACTAATAAAAAACCCGGACAACATATAAAAAATAATATAATTAAATATAATTACACAAATGTTAAATTCCTATAAACACATAAGAATAATACCATGCTGAGACCGCCTAAAATATTTTCGGCCCATTAGTAATTACAGAATAATAATATATTTCACAAACCCATATCCAATAAACAGTACCAATAAATTGGGCCTCAGACTCAACTTATTAGAGTAACTCCATCAATTTTCATTAAAAAAAAATTTATAGTTCAATTCATTTCAAGAACTTCGACTAATAATGTCTCCGGTATGTGATATCTATATATAATTATATTAAATCCAATTTAAAACATAGTAGTGTAAAAACAAATAAATACGCAAAAATAAATATATTCAATAATAATTATCAACACCAACGAAATATTTGAACAAGTAAATTCCTTTAAACAAATTACAAGAATTTAAATACTTTCAACGAACTTCTAATTTAGAGGTCAAAACACGATAATAGAAGTTAAACGAGAAATTCTCGAAATACAAACTAAGCCAAAAGTCATATAAAATATCCGACGAGACATTACATTCAAACTTCAAACTAATATTTATCCTAGCCAAAAAAACGATCTATACGATCCAAAATTTCATCGCTATCTTCATCAGAATTATCCTCATCCATTTCAACCTCAAAGTAACAGTCTTCTTCACCACTTTCTTCCTCATCACTTTCTTCCTCGGTTTTTCCTTCATCTTTTTCCTGTCTCTTTATTTCCTCGCCTTTTTTCTCCATACCCTCAAACTCCTTACCCAATTCTTCTTCGTTATTTTCCTCTTCTTTCTCACGTTCCCGATCCATATCGATCTGCCGTACCCAACCCTCCTTGTAATTAACACAAACTATATTAAATCCTAATCCGGCATGCACAATAATTAAAATATAAAAAACAAATTTAAATATAATTTAATATAAAACACAAAATTATACTAACCAGTAAGCCTCATCTATGTCATCAACACTTTGTTCTACTTTTCGTTCTTCCTGTTCAATTTTTATAAACTTGTTTATTTACAAATACATAAAAACAAATTAAAATATTTTTACTAAATAAACAACAACTCATCAGGATCCTCTAAGCATACCTGAGCCTCATTAGAAACATAATTCCTTGGTCTAAATTACCTTCCCACCTAAAAACATATACAAATAAATCATATGATATTTCTTCATTAAATTATGAAATACTAACTTGTCATACCTGCATGATTATTGTGCAATATGATACTTTCTATCATTCTGTTAAAAAACAAACTTAATATAAGAACAACTCATACAACATAAATTTTTATAAAAATAAATATAATAAAATCAAAGAAAATTCGAATAATGACTTTAAAATTAGCCAATAACACAGCAAGAAAAACAAACATGCAAAACCTCATGATTCTAAAACAATAAATAACAAAATCCGCCAAACAAACAGTACTCCAACAATATGAATCCAAAAAATATTTAAATAGCAGAAGAATTCTATCCACCTAATTAAAAGTAAAAAAAGATAAAATTATATAAGCTTACAACCAAGAACTCCAACACCACATGCAATATTATTTCGAAACAAGAAAAAAAAATTTAGTCAAAAAAATAGCAGGACAACATAAACACAAATAACTCCCAAGTAAGCACAATACTATCGTCTCTAACAAAAACCACAGACGATTATATAAAATCCACAGAGAAGGAAAAAAAAATTGACCTGAGCACATTAAATTTCAACCATACCTAAACTAAACTCTTCTCCAAGAATATGAACAGACAAGATGAATGAGAAAATCGAAATAAACAAACGTTAATAAATTCTCCTACTGACACACGGTAGATGATGTTAATATCTAGAATTGTAATTATCATATTCTCTCAACTTTTATGATTAAGTTTTATCTACTAAATATTATAAACCCATTTTTGAGAAAGCCCAAACAAAATAAATTAAAATGAGAGAATTTCACTTTTGATACCATAACTCAACCTACTTTAGGGATTTAATACCACAATTTTTTCTTCCGACACATTTGATACCATAACTCAAATCAACTCGACACATTTGATACTTCCGTCAAATTGAAAACAGAATTGTCACGTGATTGTCACGTGGCCGTTAAAACTTTGCACATTTGATACCATAACTTATGTTGACTGATAATTTTACCCCATAACATTTCAGGTTACCAAAAAAACCCCACATCTCCAAATTTAGTGACGATTTTAGTCCACACTGTTGCAAAATTTCCAAATTGACTCGAATAAGACCACGTGCTGACCAATTTAGAACTTTACACATTTGATACCATTACTTATGTTGACTGATAATTTTACCCCATAACATTTCAGGTTACCAAAAAAGCCCCACATCTCCAAATTTAGTGACGATTTTAGTCCACGTTGTTGCCAAATTTCCAAATTGACTCGAATAAGACCACATGCTGACCAATTTAGAAAATTTTACTTATTTTATTTAAATAACTAATTTAATTTATAAATAATATTAATAAATTAAATAATACATTAACATACCAAAATTAAGAAAATATATACTTTTTAAATATTAAATTTATATAAAAGAATTAATATATTTAATATTTATTAAAATAATAAATTATATAATTTAAAACTATTTAATATTTATTAAAATATTAAATAATAAATAATTTTAATTTTAAAAAAAAAATCCCCACCCCACCCACCACCTCCCCAGCCTTCCCCCCTACCCCCCGATTCCCAGGCCGCCGGCGACCTGGATCTTCTGTCCCAGGCCACCGCCGGCCTGGGTTCTTTGATCCCAGGCCACTGCCGGCCTGGGATCTTCGGTCCCAGGCCGGCGGTGGCCTGGGACAGAAGACCCAGGTCGGCGGCGGCCTGGGAATCTGGGGGTAGGGGGAGGGGTGGGTTGGGTTGGGTGGGGTGGGGTGGGGTGGGGTGGGGATTTTTTTATTAAATTATAATTATTTATTATTTATTTTAGTAAAAATTTAATATTTTTTAATTATATAATTAATTATTTTAATAAATATTAAGTAGATTAATTCTATTATATAAATTTTATTTTTAAAAAGAATATGTTTTCTTAATTTTGGTGATAGTTATGTTAATGTATTATTTAATTTATTAATATTATTTATAAATTAAATTAGTTATTTAAATAAAATAAATAAAATTTTCTAAATTGGTCAGCACGTGGTCTTATTCGAGTCAATTTGAAAATTCGGCAACAATGTGGACTAAAATCGTCACTAAATTTGGAGATGTGGGGCTTTTTTGGTAACCTGAAATGTTATGGGGTAAAATTATCAGTCAACATAAGTAATTGTATCAAATGTGTAAAGTTCTAAATTGGTCAGCACGTGGTCTTATTCGAGTCAATTTGGAAATTTTGCAATAATGTGGACTAAAATCGTCACTAAATTTAGAGATGTGGGGCTTTTTTGGTAACCTGAAATGTTATGGGGTAAAATTATCAGTCAACATAAGTTATGGTATCAAATGTGCAAAGTTTTAACGGCCACGTGACAATTCCGTTTCCAATTTGACGGAAGTATCAAATGTGTCAAGTTGATTTGAGTTGTGGTATCAAATGTGTCGGGAGAAAAAGTTGTGGTATCAAATCCCTAAAGTAGGTTGAGTTATGGTATCAAAAGTGAAATTTTCTCAAATTAAAATACAAAACTTTGCTGGGCTTTGCTTCATTAAGACATTTCAGAAAAAAAAAAAAAAAAAAAAGCCCAAAAGTCATGAACCAGTTCCAACTGAAACTATTATTGGCCTATAAAAAAAAACCCAACTCCTTCGATCTTTAGTACAAAAATAATACACCATTCAATTTATTCAATGGACATCAATTAATAATGTTTGTACATATATCTACACGATCTTTGGTAAATTCAAGTCATAGAAATTCTATTTAATCTCTTATACTTTCCACATACTATTAATATAATATTAGGCTAAATTTAAAAAACAATGAAATATTTTTTTACAAAATTTATTTAATATATTCTAGATAATTTAGTTCAACAATTATAATCTCACTACTGGAAGAAAAAAAAATTCAATTTTATAGCATCTACAAAATAAATTAAAAACATGAGATCATATAAAAATATCGAATGTTGAAAATAAAATACTCATACACATCTTAAAAAAATTACATGATCTTAAATATTTCATACACCATATACCAACTATATATTAACTATAGACTATTTCAGTCAAATACAACTGCACGATATGTTCTTGCGCTTGTTCGAAGGCCACGATCTTGATTAAAAGCATTCAACCCACTTCTGAATCCTTAAAACAGCCAATTTACAACTTCCACTTTTCAACTTAATGCATCGATCATTCTGCGTCACAAACCATCACACCGGGCACCAAACACCGCGCAAGGCGCGGTGTTGACCCACCTAGTATATATATATATATATATATATATATATATATATATATATTGTTTTTTCAAATTTTTTTTTAAACTAAGGGCTGGCCCTGATGGCCAGCCCATTTAAAAGTAACAACAGGCCCATTTTCTCAATGGGCCTGTTGGTCTGTTGCATTTGCAACAGGCCCAAAATGGGTTTGTTGCAATTGCAACAGACAACATGCACGAGTCTCCGGCCATTGTTAGCAGTGGCCGGTTGCTTACCGACGGTGGGCTGGCTCCGGCCAACCCCACCGGAAAATGCATAAGGAGACTCTGTATTTCTAGACCCTATATTTCCAGATTTGTACAAATAGCCCCCAAATAAAATAGATCAAGTTTAGACACAAAAACTTTTCAAACTTTTATACCTAAATATAAAAATTGAAATATTGCATGAAAATCTATAGATCTAAAATCTAAAAACATAAACATATAGGTATAACATGCTTTCCAAATGACACTCTTTAACTTTTTTTTTCTTTTAGCCATAAAAACATTTTATAAAATTAATTTCTTTCTCACACGAACTTCTACATATGAATTTAAAACAAGAACACATCAAAAGGCGGCAATGATCCGCTCTGCCTGGTCAATAGGTGGTGCTGCTGGTGGGACTACCGATGCCCCCTCAGATTGGTCAGAGGGAACCCGACGTCCAGCACGGCTATCAGCTCGATTTCTTGCCATTCTGGACATCGAAAGTGGCTCGTTAGGAAAATATAACCAATTAAACTCATATTGTTGGATAAGGATGAAGATGAAGGCACTGAAGACAAATTGATAAGGGAGGTTTTGATGCATTCCAAAACTTCAAAATTAGCTAAGTATGGAGTAACTTAGCTGATGATCCCTTTGGAAGGAATTTTGACTAAGTAAAGAAGACATCAGAAGAGTCAAAGTTTTAAGGTCCAAGACTTCTGATCTGCTGAAGTAAAGTTATCAGACTGATGAAGATCAGCCGACTCAAATCAGATTTGTTCAAGTTTGAGATCAGCCGAGTTCGCCATCAGACATGCATTTTCGTCAGCCAAGTGAAGAAGATCATGAAGTGTTCCCAACGGTAATAAATGCCCCTTGGAGTAATAAATGCTGAAGTACAAGGTTATTAAAGACAAATGATTGAAGATTTGCTTCGCATCAGCTGGGTGCATTTAATGCTGCATTTAATGCTGCCTGCAGAATAGTACTGTTTACAGTACGGACATACTGCAAAAGAGCCGTTCGCGGATTTTAAGGACCAGTACTCGAGGAATTTGAATCTTGTCACTCTTCAACGGACATTTTTCTATCCTCAAGTATAAATAGCTGAAAGAGACGAAGAAGAAAGAAAAAACACAATCTCTGAGAAATTTTCGAAGCAAAATTCTTTAAGTCTCAAGAACAGCTCACTCATCAGCTTAGTCATTTGTTGACGAAAGTAGAGTTGAAGAATCAAGAAAAATACATCTTCCGAGTGATTTTGTAAACAAGAGTGTTGTGCAGAGTTGTGATCCATCTTTGTGAGTGATCAAACTTCAGAGAGTAGAATTTCTTAGTGATTTTCTATTGTGAGCTCATAGCCTTTTCATTAGTTGTCTAGGTATAAGTGGAGAAATATTGTAATCTGTGTGATTATAGTATAACCCAGAATCTAAGTGATCTGGAAGAGTGGACTAAAGGATTTTTATCCATATAACCACTATAAAAATTCTTTGTGTTTTTACTGTGCTTTTAAACTCGCATATTTACTGCTTGCATAAAACACATTAGGTTAACTGTTTGAAAAAGGATTTAAAAGGAGTTTACAAAACTGGGGAAACATTTTTCAAACTGCTAAGACTACTTGTGAAAAACACTTTATAAATCCGCTGCAAGTACTCTAAGTATTAAAACTGATTTTAACAAAATCAGCTAAGTCACCATCAGACGAGTGGTCAACAAAACTGTTCAAAGATTTGTTCACGAGCAGAATTGTAACTAACTGATCTGATCAGCTTAGTCTGTTCAGTTAGGGTAAAAGTTTTAAAGTTAAAATTGAAGAAAATTTTTAAAGAGGTTTATTCACCCCCCCCCCCTCTAAACCTCTTCCGACCACTTGGGACCAACAAGTGGTATCAGAGCAGGTGGTTCATTAGAATCAGCTGCCTGATCAACGAGCTTGATCCAAGTGTTTTTCAAGGGTTTTCAAAATTTTCAAAAGAGCATCTCTTTGAAAAATCAAAACTTTTTGAAAAATGGATTGTATCAGCCATGTTCCCCACATTGCTGGTATGTCCTTTGAGGACTGGAAAATCAGAATGGAGATTTTCCTAGCTGCTTATAATGATAACATGTACACATGTATCATTAAAGGTCCATTCAGATTCACAAAGACCATAAAAATAAATGAAGTTGATACGGTTGTGGAAAAAGACCTTCATGAGATGACTCCAGAAGAAATAAAGCTTTACAATCTAGACAAAGTTGGGAGATTCATCATGACTAAAGCCCTGGATAATGATCGGTTTGACAAGGTCAAGCATTGCAAGACTGCAAAGGAGATGTGGGATAAAGTCAGAGATATGAGCGAAGGCAATGATGCAATAAAAGAGCATCAGCTAACTGTTGCTTTGGAGAAACTTGACAACTTCAAGATGAAGTCTGGAGAAACCATTGATCAGATGGATACCAGATTCACCAGAACTCTGAATGAAGTTTTAAAGCTGGGAAAGACCTTCACTGACAAAGAGATTACCGTCAGAGTACTAAAGGCCCTACCCCCAAAGTTCAACATGAAAGTGACAGCAATGGAAGAATCAAGGGATTTGGGAAAAATCTCTCTTACTGAACTGTTCTCTGTACTCAAGGCATTCGAGTATAAACTGCCTAGGATGGGAATTGAAGAAACCTCAACTTCAGGACCCACAGCTGCACTAGTTGCTACTGAAAACACCAGAAGACCAGCACAGAAAAGCAAAGAAGTGGACTCATCTGATGAAGCCACAATACTCAACAAGAAGGAGTACACTGCTGGAGATGTTGCACTGTTGATGAACAATTTCAAGAAGTTCTACAAAAGAAAAATGAAAAACAAATACAACAATGCTTCTACTTCTAAACCTAACTTTTCTTCTCAAGATAAAGATGATTATAAAGCAAAACTAATGTGTTACAACTGCAGGAAATTGGGACACTTCATCAAAGACTGCCCATATCCAAAAGCAGAAAAGTACACTGAAGAGGAGAAGAAAATAAGAAAAGAAAGAAAGCATCAGAGAGGCAAGGCTATGATGGCTGAAGCAGAAAAGCTGACTGCTGTCTACTCATCTGATTCAGATTCAGACACGTCTGATGAAGAATCGTCTGATGAAGAAAAACCTGCTCTCCTGTGCCTGATGGCAAAGGAATCTGATGACTCTGAGGATGAGGTAACTCCTCTTGACAATGAATTATTCAATTCATTTGAACAAATGATGCTTAACAATACTGGTATTGCTGAAGCATACAAGAAGCTTAAGGAAGAGATGATATTGCTAAAAGAGCAAAATAATTCACTGAAACTTTTAGCTGAAAAGCCAAAGGAATCAGCTGAATATAAACAGCTTGAGCAAGAACATGAGTCTCTGAAAGCTGAGTGTGAAGTTTATAAAGGAAAAATCATGGAACTTGAAAAAGTTATTGAGTCTCATGAAAAATCATCTGTTGCATCCACGCACACATCTAGTAAACAGAAGATACCTTTAAAACAGGAAAAGCAAGAATTGAACCATACTGAAAAATTCATATCAGCTGACAATAGTAAGGTCATTCTGTATGTTCAAACTGCTAGACCTACTTCATCTGAGAATGTGTTAAAGGAGAAGAAATCTCCTAAGGCTAAAAAGAGCAAAGAGCCTAGTGTAGGAAATCAGACTAGTAAGACCAAACAGCAGAGTCCTAAGAAGTCTGCTGATAAAGCTAAAGTTAATCAGACTAGTGGTAAAACTAAGTCAAAATCAATTGAGCAAGCATCTAGTAAACCAAAGAAGCATAAAAACAAGAAAAATCAAAATGCTTGGTATGGAAATGAGTCATATTATGTGCAACCTGCTGCATATCATCCTATGTATCATGCACCTCAATTTCCTAGTTACTATGCACCTTACCCTGCTCATCCAATGCATGCATATCCTGCATATCATGCACCTTACCCTGCTTATGAACATTATTCTTATCATACTGATCATCAACATGACTTATCTGATACTTATGATAAAAATGAAACTGTTCATGCTCCTGTAAAAACTCAGAAGCCTAAGAAGCCAAAGACTTCATCATCTTGGGTTGTCAAATGTGGAACTAATCCTTCAGGACCCTCTCAATAAGGGTACCTAAAACAATCTTACTTTTGTTTTGTAGGTTAGGATTAGGAGTAGGAGTAAAGTAGAGAAGATTTGGTACTTGGACAGTGGATGTTCAAGGCACATGTGTGGAAGCATACATGAGCTGACTGATGCAGTTGTTGTGGATGGTCCAAGTGTTACATTTGGAGACAGCAAAGAAGGCAAGATTAAAGCTAAAGGAAGATTAATCAAGGGAAACATAGAGATATCTGACGTCTCATATGTTAAAGGCCTGAAGTATAATCTGCTGAGCATAAGTCAATTTTGTGACAAAGGATATTCAGTCATCTTCTCAACAGATAAGTGCTATGTTGAACAGATTGGTACAAAGAAGGTAATCTTATCTGGAAGAAGACAGGGAAATATCTACATAATTGACTGGAATTCTGCTGACAAGAATTCAAGTGTTTGTTTGGTTGCATCTGCACCAAGTGAAGTCAGTTGGCTATGGCACAAGAGAATGAATCATCTAAACTTCAAGACCATAAACAGATTAATCAAGAATGATCTGGTAGAAGGGATTCCAAAGGCAGTCATGAGCAAAGACAAGCTATGTGACGCATGTCAGAAGGGTAAACAAATCAAGTCATCTTTCAAAGGCAAGAAGCACCAATCTTCTGGAAGAATATTGGAGCTATTACATATAGACTTATTTGGACCCATTGATCCAGTCAGCAATGGTGGAAAGAAATACTGCCTAGCTGTTGTGGATGACTATTCAAGATATACTTGGGTGATTTTCATGAAGAAGAAAAGTGAAACCAAGGAACATCTTACCAATCTGATGGAACTGATCCAGAATGAGAAGAGTATAAAAATATTGAAGATAGAGGGACAGAGTTTACAAACTCTACTGTTGAAGAGTATTGTAATATCAAAGGAATACATCATGAGTATTCAGCTGCTAGAACCCCTCAACAGAATGGTGTTGCTGAAAGGAGAAACAGAACACTGAAAGAAGCTGTCAGAACCATGATAGCCGAAGCTAAGCTGCCTCAAAGATTTTGGGCAGAAGCAACAAATACAACATGCTTTACCCAAAACAGATGTATGATCAACAAAAATCAGAACAAGACTCCATATGAAGTTTGGAACAACAGAAAACCAAACATTCATTATTTTAAGATTTTTGGTTGTAAATGTTTTGTATTGAATAATGGGAAAAATCACCTTACTGCATTTGCAGAAAAGGCTGATGAAGCTGTTTTTGTAGGATATTCAACTGTTAGTAAAGCCTACAGAGTTTTTAACAAAAGAACATTACTAATAGAAGAATCTATCCATGTAGTATTTGATGAGCCAAGTCAATCTTCTGAAAAGAATCAAAGTGTTAATCAAGATCTGTCTACTGATTTACAGAAGTTAGACATTGGAAGAAATGAAGAATATGTTCCCATCATACTACCTAATCTCAGCTCAGCCGCTAACTCAAGTGCTATTCAAAATCACAGTGCTGATTGTCTAACAGACGAGTTGCAAACAGCTGACAGACCAGAGACTGTTCAACAGACAACTAATGTTCAACAGACTACTACTGAAAATCCAACAGTAGTGCTGCAAGATCAAAACAGAGGACAACATCCTGATCTGCAACCTGATCTTAGATGGCTCAGAAATCACCCACCAGAGTTAGTGATTGGTGATCCATTAGATAGAGTGAAAACAAGAAGAGCTGCTGCACAAGATGCTATGTTTGTCACCTTTCTATCTCAAATAGAGCCTAAGCAAATTGAAGAAGCTCTAAATGATTCCTTCTGGATAGAAGCTATGCAAGAAGAGCTGAATCAATTTGAAAGGAATGAAGTCTGGTACTTAGTTCCTAGACCAAGTCATCAAAGGGTAATTGGCACTAAATGGGTCTTCAGAAATAAGATGAATGAAGATGGTATTGTTACCAGAAACAAAGCAAGATTAGTGGCCAAGGGTTATTGTCAAGAAGAAGGAATTGACTTTGATGAAACTTTTGCACCAGTAGCAAGACTTGAAGCAATCAGACTGTTTCTAGCCTATGCTGCTTACAAGAACTTCACTGTCTATCAGATGGATGTGAAGTCTGCTTTTCTCAATGGAGAATTGCAAGAAGAAGTGTATGTTGAACAACCTCCTGGATTTGAAGTCTATCAAGAAGAGGACAAGGTATATCGTCTGAAGAAAGCCCTATATGGACTGAAACAGGCTCCAAGAGCATGGTATGATACCCTATCTGATTTTCTTTTAATTAAAGGATTTCGTAAAGGTAAGGTAGATAAAACCTTGTTTACAATTGAATGGGAAAATCATATATTACTTGTGCAAATATATGTCGACGATATTATTTTTGGTTCAACTAACCAACAGATGTGTGATAAGTTCTCCAAGATGATGCAGAATAAGTTTGAAATGAGCATGATGGGTGAACTTAACTATTTTCTTGGTCTGCAAGTTAGACAGTTGCCTGATGGAATATTCATCAGCCAAGCAAAATACACAAGAGATCTGTTCAAGAAGTTTGGTATGGAAACTAGCTCAACTGCTACAATTCCTATGTCTACAAGTCTTCGTTTGGATAAAGATGAAGATGACAAATCAGTGGACATAACCAAATATAGAGGCATTATTGGTTCATTGTTGTATCTAACAGCAAGTAGACCTGACATAATGTACTCAGTTGGAGTCTGTGCAAGATTTCAATCAAACCCCAAAGAATCTCATCTCTTAGCTGCCAAGAGGATATTGAAATACATAAAAGGCACTCAAGAATTGGGATTGTGGTATCCTAGAGAATCTGGATTTGAACTTATTGGTTATTCAGACTCAGACCTTGCTGGCTGCAAGATTGACAGAAAGAGCACAACAGGTGCCTGTCAGTTCTTAGGTAGACGTCTGATCTCATGGATGAGTAAGAAACAGACTTCAGTTTCTATATCTACTGCTGAAGCTGAATATATAGCTGCTGGAGCTTGCTGTGCACAGATACTTTGGTTGAAACATCAACTAGAAGACTACAACATCAAGATCAGTGGAATACCAATCTACTGTGACAATACAAGTGCAATCTCTCTTACTCAGAACACTACAAGTCATTCAAGGACTAAGCATGTTGAGATCAAGCATCACTTCATTAGAGATCGTGTGGAAAAAGGCAATGTTATGATTGAGTATGTTCATACTGACAATCAGATTGCTGATATCTTCACTAAACCTTTAAGTGAAGCAAGGTTCTCAACTCTAAGAGCTGAGCTAGGACTACTTAATTTGGAAGCATAAGCTGAGGGGGAACTCATCAGAAGACTAGAGTTCAACAGCTTACTCATCTCCATTATCTTCAAGGATTAACTCTCAACAGACTAGTTAACTTATGAATTCTTAAACTCAGGGGGAACGTGTAAGACTAGCGGTACTTCTGAATTAAAGATGAAATTTGTTAATGACAGTTATTTGAAGTTATGTTTTCATCAGAAGACTCAACTATCGAAGATTAAAGTTATTTTATCTAGCTGGATTGACAAACAGCTGAGGAAGGTTATCAGCTATTGGCATTCTCTGATAACAACTATGTCATCAGGACAGTAGTCCATCAGATAAGTGTTTATTTTACTCATCTGATTACTGATATAAAAGCGGAATTATTTAAAACGTTTTACCTAAAAATACGCCTTTATAAGTAACTGTCGGGCGGTACATTTTCCCGCTTCTCATTAAATATCTTTTGAATTTGAAAAGTCGTAACTGACGCCGCACGATCAGCACTGACAGAAAAACGGATCTAACGGTTGGCGGATATCACGAAAACCGACATACCCCAACTCTATAAATCCCCATCTGATCAGTCGAGTCGCTCTTTACGCACTCTAAACATTCAAAAGTACTTGTGAGAAAATTACTTGCAATTCTCTGCAAATTTCTCTCTGTTTTCCTAACCTTCAACAGATTAGCAATGGCCGCTGAAGGTATGTTCCTCGTGTATGATTCCTACTACCAATCCGGTACAAATCTGATGAAAGAACTTCTGGAGAAGTTCAAATTTGCAAACTTGGTAAATTTCATGGAATACAATGAGGGAGTGATCTGGACTGATCAAGTGATGGAGTACTACAACACAGCTAAAGCTGATTACAACGCACTGGAGATTAAGGCTACAGTGGGAGGTAAATCTATCACTATTACTCCTGCTGTTCTGCACGAAACGTTTGGACTTCCTAACAGTGGACGACATGACGTCACTGTACTGACGGAAGATAAGCACCAACAATTCTGGGCGATCTGCGCCAAGGAGGGAGAAGTGCTTTCTGGAAACATAAGGAAGAGACAACTGAGAGATGAATATCAGCGGATGGCTGATATGGTGGCTAAGCTGATTGAGAACTGCACCTTCTCACTGGATGCTGTTACCATGAAGAGGTTCAGCATCATGGCTGCCATCTACTATGGACTGGAGGTCAACTGGTCAATCATAGTTTGGTACATCTTGGCTGATTTCCTTGATGCAAAGAAAGGAAAAGGCCCCTCAACCAACCACAGGATCACGCTCAGTTACCTACTGTTCAAGCTGCGGTGTTCAATGTTGAATGGGAAGGAAATTCATAAATCCAAGGCAATGTCCAAGTACTTGCCTGTTCTAAAGAGGAAGGCTGATGAGCCTGAAGCTGAAGATGAGGAACCCAAGGAGGTTCCTGCCAAAAGGCAAAGAAAACTGGTCAAGACTGCTGAGTTAGCCGTTGAGTCCAGAAAGAAGAAGGCTGCTGATAAGCCTAAGGAAAAGAAGATGAGAAAGTGACTTCTGCTGATGAAGCCACTAAAGCCATCAAATCAGTAGTGGCTGATGTAAGGACTGGATCCCCTGCATCACCATCAAGAACTCCATCAACAGAGAGGCCTGCTGAAAATGTTTCTAAGAGGACAAGGAGTCAGCAGAAGGATACTGCTACTTCAAGAACTGTTCAAGGCTTAACTAAGAAAGCTGCTAGAAAGCAGATGACCTTTATAGAGGAACCCACGGAGTTAGAAAATGTAGCTAGGGAAGACCCTGACGCTGCTGAAAAGCCTGCTGAAACAGTTAAGACTGTTGCGGCTGACAAAGCTGATGTGCAACAGTTGCCTCAAGCCACATCAACAGCTGAGGTTGCTCAACCTCAAGCAGATCCAGATGTCCAAATCATACATCCTATTGCTGCAAATCCTATCTCGTCTGCTGGACCAGCCCCTGCTGATAAAGGAAAAAGGAAGATAGTGCTGAGGAAAAAGAAAATTTCCAAGGCTGACAAGAAGGCAAGGGAAGCTGTTGAACAGAGAAAGCAGGATGAGTTGGAGGAGAAGAAAGCACTTGAGCTGAGCAAAGCTCAAGAAGCAAAGGATGAAGCCAGGAGGCAAATGTCTGAAGCAGAGAGAAAAGCTGCTGAAGACGCATAAATGGCTATGGTGTTGGAATTAAGCAAAGTTGATGCCTATGGACCTGTCCATGGAGGTGGCATCAAGATTGGAGAAGGCAAAGATGGAGAAGAAAAGAAAAAGATATTACTGCCTGCCCCCAAAGTCAAGTCAAAGGATAAATTTGAAATTCGAAGAGCCTTTGAAATAGTATATGCTGATAAGGATCTTTTCAAGAAGTTTGAGAAGTCTTTGGCATACTATGATCAAAAGCTCATGTTGAAGACTCTGTTCAACCAGGAAAAGCCAAGGTATATAAGTTGGAGAGACAACAGGCTGAACAAGTCAATAACAGAACTTCAAAATATGAAGGAGTTGGCTGATGAAGAACGATGCGTTCTGACCTGGCTGAAAACAAACTCCATTCAAAAGGCCCTTGATCCCAGCTATGTAAGAGATGTAATGCATAGTTATGCAAAAGACTTTGCATTGGAGGAGGCCAAGAAGATCAAGAGCACCTTGCCTGATAAGAAGAGAAAGTCTGAAGATGCTGAAGAAAGGGCAATTAAATTTGCTGTTATGGCTGCTTTGAGGAAATGGGCAAAGAAGTCAAGGTACCAGCAAGGAACCTCAAGTGACTTGCCACTGCTGCCAAGTATACATCAAATAGTTTTTGGCAAGGAAGTACAAGAGTACTATGAAGTGCCACCAGGTAACAATGCATTTGTCAACCCCTGGATCATTGTGAGGCAAATAAGACAAACTACATGCTTCAATGAGGATGGCACCATCACAAATCTATTCTATGATGATGTCACTGATGAACACAAAGAAGCTGATAAGTCCTTAGCTATTGAATGGCAAGCTAAGACTTCTGAAGATCATCAGGAGACTGTTATGGAAGAAGTCCCTGTTCAACAGGCGACTGATGAGAAGGAAGCTGATGCCACTGCTTCTGCTTCATCAGCTGATCAACATTCATCACTGATGGAAGCTCTCCAGATGCTTATGGAAAACTCACTAAAGGAACTGGAAGAGAAGCAAAATAAACAGCTAATGAAAGTCAAGGAGGAGCTGAAGAGTGAACTTAAGGCAGAATTGGAAGAATCAAACAGACTTCAGCTGGAAACTGTTCAAGGATCAACAGCAGAGATCATCAAGAAAGAAATTGACAGTATCCCTATTCCCCAAGACAATTCATTACAGTTAGTGCACAGTCTGAGAGAGCTGAACAAGAATGTTGAAGATGTGAAGGGTGATGTGAACCACCTTCACACTGCATTAAAGACAGCTGAGCACAAGATTGCTGATCTAACCTCAACCTTCATTCAAGTCAGCAAAGAGGAGAAGGAAATCAACTTAGGGATGTTGCAAGAAGTGGCAAAGGCATCACAAGAAGTTCAGAATGAAATTGCAACTATCAACCTTAACATTGATTACTTCAATGATCAGACTGACGTTATTAGCACTGACATTCATCATCTCACAGCAAGTCATGATGTTGTCAATCAGAATCTAAAGGCTTTGTGTGCTGGAATGAAGATTCCAACAGTTGCTCTCAACCCTGCTGTTGCACCTTCTAATGTCATCAAATCTGATGATGACAAAAAGGGGGAAGAGGAAGAACCAGCTAAGGAAACTGCTGCTGCAACTGATAAAGTCAAGGAGACTGAAGACACTGCTGACAAATCTGAAAAACTTGGAAAGGTAGAAGAAGAAGAAAAGGCTGAAAAAGAAACTACCAAGTACAAGAACACTGAATCTGCCAAGAAAGAAATGGAGCTAATTAAAGAGCAGCAACTCAAAGAGAAGATGGAAGCTGCCAAAGCAATCTTGGAAGAGGAAGCTGATGATGAAGAAGATGACGAAGAGTCATCTTATGAATATGAAGAAGTGCTTGAAGGATCAGATGAAGAAGCTGATAGTTAGAAATTATAAATTCATTGTAATCAGTTTACTTTATCTATCTCTTCAGAAATCTCATCTGATGAACTTGCATTGTAATATTCTTTTTCAAATATCAATATAAAGACAAGTTCATTCCAACATATTATTTTCTATCTCAGAAAATTTTTGAGGATTACATTCTTTAGTTTAGGTATTCAACAGGTACTTAGCTGAAGTTTTGTCATTATCAAAAAGGGGAAAATTGTTGGATAAGGATGAAGATGAAGGCACTGAAGACAAATTGATAAGGGAGGTTTTGATGCATTCCAAAACTTCAAAATTAGCTAAGTATGGAGTAACTTAGCTGATGATCCCTTTGGAAGGAATTTTGACTAAGTAAAGAAGACATCAGAAGAGTCAAAGTTTCAAGGTCCAAGACTTCTGATCTGCTGAAGTAAAGTTATCAGACTGATGAAGATCAGCCGACTCAAATCAGATTTGTTCAAGTTTGAGATCAGCCGAGTTCGCCATCAGACATGCATTTTCGTCAGCCAAGTGAAGAAGATCATGAAGTGTTCCCAACGGTAATAAATGCCCCTTGGAGTAATAAATGCTGAAGTACAAGGTTATTAAAGACAAATGATTGAAGATTTGCTTCGCATCAGCTGGGTGCATTTAATGCTGCCTGCAGAATAGTACTGTTTACAGTACGGACAGACTGCAAAAGAGCCGTTCGCGGATTTTAAGGACCAGTACTCGAGGAATTTGAATCTTGTCACTCTTCAACGGACATTTTTCTATCCTCAAGTATAAATAGCTGAAAGAGACGAAGAAGAAAGAAAAAACACAATCTCTGAGAAATTTTCGAAGCAAAATTCTTTAAGTCTCAAGAACAGCTCACTCATCAGCTTAGTCATTTGTTGACGAAAGCAGAGTTGAAGAATCAAGAAAAATACATCTTCTGAGTGATTTTGTAAACAAGAGTGTTATGCGGAGTTGTGATCCATCTTTGTGAGTGATCAAACTTCAGAGAGTAGAATTTCTTAGTGATTTTCTATTGTGAGCTCATAGCCTTTTCATTAGTTGTCTAGGTATAAGTGGAGAAATATTGTAATCTGTGTGATTATAGTATAACCCAGAATCTAAGTGATCTGGAAGAGTGGACTAAAGGATTTTTATCCATATAACCACTATAAAAATTCTTTGTGTTTTTACTGTGCTTTTAAACTCGCATATTTACTGGTTGCATAAAACACATTAAGTTAACTGTTTGAAAAAGGATTTAAAAGGAGTTTACAAAACTGGGGAAACATTTTTCAAACTGCTAAGACTACTTGTGAAAAACACTTTATAAATCCGCTGCAAGTACTCTAAGTATTAAAACTGATTTTAACAAAAATCAGCTAAGTCACCATCAGACGAGTGGTCAACAAAACTGTTCAAAGATTTGTTCACGAGCAGAATTATAACTAACTGATCTGATCAGCTTAGTCTGTTCAGTTAGGGTAAAAGTTTTAAAGTTAAAATTGAAGAAAATTTTTAAAGAGGTTTATCCACCTCTATCTCGTCAACTAGGGCCCTCAACCCCTCTATAACCTTGGCGGACTGCAGCACCCTACGGTTCCTGATGACCCGAAGCTCCCGCAAGCGGAGCAGCATGGCATCAACTCTATCATTGGCGTCTTGGGCATTGATGTCCACCATCAAAGCAAGGTCAGCATACCGATCACGATCAGCCTCTAACTGATGAACCACACGGTTCGGGTAATGGCCTCGAAACTGTCCATTATCGCCACGCCCAGGGGTCCAAATAGGATGATAGATTCTACGAGGTCTAGAGCGGCGATTAACTAGGGGATGAGGTGCTGAGTCATCACCAGCAAGGCCATCATTGGCCCCACGGAGCCCCATATCTCTATGGAAGACTCTACTCCTTCGTCCAATGCTCGAACTACGGCTACCCTGGCTCGACATCCTATCACACTCATAAGATAAGAACAATCTCTTAACGTACAATAATTACACATAGAACACAATAAACAGGACAAAACAGATGACTGCCGAGGATCCTTGACCTGACTTGAAAGCCTATGCTCTAATACCACTTGTGACGGCCCGAGCACCTAGGTCGGGTCCTACGTGGATCCACCCCCGAGTCCGGGTCCGTATTCGGTGAGCACAACCAAATTTGACAAGATTTTTTTTTTATAAAACAAAAACACAGAAATTTAAATCATAGTTCATAAATAACAACAAAAAACCCAATACGCTGCGATATGCAGGAACGGGTACAAAATGCAAATAAGCGCAAACCACGCATAACCACAGGGATCCAAACAAACTTAGTCTTTACGTACTTAATCATAATTGATACATATTAATACATAACATAACAAGAATAAAAAGATAGCATGACGACCTATGAAGACCGACAGACAGGATCTCGGAGATGAACACCAACTCTAGACATCAGACCCTAGAATACCTATATCTGAAAAGAAGAAAACGGGAATGCGTAAGTTGGTCGTCCAACTTAGTGAGGCTGTAGTTCACATGTGTGCGTGTAGTGCATGAATATAGCATAATATGTGTGTGCATATTTAATACAGTAATTAAACACATGTAATATCAATTTAACAGTTAAACAAATAATCGAAGGTTGCTGATGCCGTCCTCATCTTACCCTCCAATCCATATTCGTGAAAATCACCACTGAACACTCCAGTAAGGGGCGACCTTACATTACAGTGCGCATTGACGTCAAATGCCAGGAGTTTGACATTCACTCCCCAAGTGTAACCTCCACACTTGGTTCGTGAAGCGGGTCTACGGTGGATCGAGGTAACCCTACAGTCCTTACCTTTAGGGTTATCCACGATTCCGCACACCAAGATAGGGCCCACATAGAAATAACAACCAATACAGTACAGTAACAATTCAGTAACAGGAAATCTATAAACAACTCAATAACAGTTCAACATACAATATCAATTACTCATAAGCACATAGGCATAAGTAATAATTCAACGTGTAGATCGTCCTAGCAGCCGAGTTCTTTATGTTATCATACATCACATGCTTGTTCGTTTAGGAACTAAGTTACAGTTCTGACTCGACCTACCAACATATTTAGACTTACACACAAGTAACACACAACACTCACTTGTGTTGCTTAGGTTTCTTGAACGAAAAGTAAAGCGTCCTCGTTCCTGTACATATGTATGTAACGACTTAGAATCCATCCATAATACAAGCACTTAACTAGCGACTAAAGAAAAGCTTTAGTCGAACATGCATATGAATCGTGATTGCAATCGAAGTCACAATTAAAAATTGAACATTAAGGTCCTGTTTAATGGTTTCAGGTTCGTTCGGGTTGCGTGGTAACATAGCCAGGAAAGTTAACTTGAACTTAGTCGTTTATGATGAACTTAAAAGTTTAAATAGAATTTTAGCTTGAGTTATCTCTTTCAAGAAATTTTTCGTTATAAGTTATATTTGGAAATCTTTATTATTATTATTATTTTTTCGAAATTAAACTTTACTTGACAATTTGTAACCCCTTTATTATATATAGTAAATTTCTTTTTCTCTTTTTTGTTTATTTATTTATTTGGAAATATTTATCTTTTTTTTATTCTTGGAAAACTAATTATCCAAAATTATATATTTCCAGAATATTAATGAAAATTTATTTTCGAATTTATTAAATTTAGAAAAATATTTAATCAAAATATTTTATTTTATTTTAAAATTATTTATTTTCCAAAAATTATTCAAAATTATTTTATTTTATTTTCCCAAATTATTAATGTAACCTTGAAATTATTATCATTTTTAAAAGTATTTATTTTCACAATTATTTAAATAATATATTTATTTCCTTAAAATATTTTATTATTCATAAAAATGGTTTATTATTTATTTTTCAGAAAATATTTATTTATTTTAGAAAATTTATCCAAAATTATTTTAATTATTTTCAGAAAATAATTAACACGATTATTACAAATTATATATATATATATAAATATATATTAAGCTTACTTAATTCAATCAATTATTGTTATTTTAGAATTAATATTCAAGAATAAATATCAAAATTATATTAAATTTTACAAAGTTCATTTTCTGAATTTAAATTTAAATTTATTATTATTATTTTTATTTTTATTTTAGAATTTGTCAACTATATATATATATATATATATATATATATATATATATATATATATATATATATATATATATATATATATATATATATATATTTAAGTATATATATATATTTTTTTTAACTCAGGGCCAGCCCACTTAAATGTAACAACATGCCCATTTTCTCAATGGGCCTATTGGTCTGTTGCATTTGAAACAGGCCTAAAATGTAATTGCAACAGACAACATGCACGAGTCTCCGGCCATTGTTAGCAGTGGCCGGTTGCTTGCCGACGGTGGGGTGGCTCCGGCCAACCCCACCGGAAAATGCATAAGAAGACCCTATATTTCTAGACTATATTTTCAGATTTGTACAAATAGCCCCCCAAACAAGATCAAGTTTAGACACAAAAAATTTTCAAACTTTTATACCTAAATATAAAAATTGAAATATTGCATGAAAATCTATAGATCTAAAAATCTAAAAACATAAACATATAGGTATAACATGCTTTCCAAATGACACTCTTTAACTTTTTTTTTCTTTTAGCCATAAAAACATTTTATAAAAATAATTTCTTTCTCACACAAACTTCTACATATGAATTTAAAACAAGAACACATCAAAATTATCAAATCTTTTAACTAATATAAACTGAAATTTTGAACATGATACATTCAACTATGTTTAAAATATTTCATTGGATTTCAAAACTTCATATAAGGTTTTAAAGATTGCTCTACATAACCAAGTAAAAGAGGTGCTTAAGAGATTTTTACCCAAAATCTCTATGCTCTATCTCCGGCGAAGGTGTGGCGGCGGCAGCAGCTCAATGGTGGTGGCTCCTCCTTCTTTTTCAAGATTCACTCAATAATTTTATGTTTTCTCTGTTTTTTCACTAAACTCTTCTATGTGTTTTTTTGTGGTAAGGTAAGTGATGTACCAAGTCTTCGTCATAACATCACACGATATCGATTGTCGATATTTCGTCATGATATCACTTAATGTCAATCGTCGATGTTCTTGTGACAGCTACCTCGACTACCTTAAATAAGCACCCATCAAGGGAATCGGCTCAGCACATCGACCTCCATCAAACGGACCCACGGCACATCGAACCCCTCTTCGTAATAGGGTCGGACCGAATAATTCGTGTCAGTACCCAGATCCAAGTGTCTTATCATGACCCGACCCCAATATTCGAGATGTCCAATCAGGATCCGACCCGGTGACCCGAACGAAAACTATAAATAGCCCTCATAAATACAGTAACGATATACACTCTCCAAGCATTAAATACCCATTTCGATCTCACATATCGGTACTTACTTTAGCATCGGAGGGTTATCGTCGGGTCACCACCGGCATTAACCCGACGTAGTTATCTTTGATTGCAGGTTAGGATCCCTTCATACAAATCGAGGAAAGGCTTGATTGACCTGCCGATCTTCACATTGACGAGAAGTGTTGAGTAACCGACACCCAAACTTTATATACTACATAAACAAACTAATCAACTAAAACACTCTCATCAATTGGCGCCGTCTGTGGGAACCATAACTCTGAATCGAGAAAAGATGACTACACGATCAATGTCTGCTCTCGCTCGAGAACGAAATGAGAATCAAGATTATTTAAGGGAAGGTCAAGGAGATAGTATGCCCCCTCGGCATCCCGACCCGACACCAGCAGAAGAGGCTGGACCCTCGAGACCTCTTGCTCCGGATGTCTTTCAAATGACGAAGAACGACGTGAAGGCCCTCCTAGACGAAGCAAAAAAGGAATGGTTAGCCGAAGTCGCGAGAGGAGATCTCAAAATTCCTCGGGATCCACCACACGAAAGAGTACCGGTTGTAGGTGTGAGGATTGAGATGAACGAGGCTAACAACATAAACGATCGAGATAATGAAAGGAACCTTCTTCAACATGAATTGGAAGAGCAATCTGTGAGGGAAGTGAATAAATTAGCTTCCGAAGTCAGATCGTTACATCAAAAACTTGACAGACAGGAGAAGAAAAACGAAATCCCATTGTCCAACTCTCGATTGAGAAAATCCCCCTTCTATGACGAAATAGTCTTTGAAAGACTGCCCTCGGATAAGAGATTGCCTACTCAACTTCCTCGATACTTCGGGACCGAGGATCCTGAGGAACACCTTGTTTCTTTCAATCTCCAAATTACATGGCATCTCCGACAACGTAGCAGCCAAAGCATTCTCAACCACACTGGCGGGGATGGCTAAATCTTGGTTCGGAAGGCTAGAGGAGAAATCGATCCTCGATTTTGACCAACTGTGCGATAAATTCATGAGCCAGTTTGGAAGCAAGAGGGCAGTGCGACCTCCAGCCAATCATTTGTATTCGGTATTACATACACTCAATGAGACTTTCAGAGCATTTATGGGGAGATTTAATAATGAACTGTTGAAAGTTGAAATACCAAGGGTGGATTTTCTGATTACAATCTTATTCCAAAATACCTTGAATAGAGGATTTGCCAGCGCGATTGTCCGAGAAAACCCTCCTACCTACGAGAAGTTAATGAAAATGGCTAATCAATATATGAACGAGGAGGAAATGACTAAGCTCAGGGGGAGCATCTTTGGAATCGGGAAAACAGACGAGAAGCAACAAGCCCCTATCTTGGATCGTCCAATCGAGAGAGGTCCGAATAACCGCTATAACGATAATTGAAATAGAAGAGGATATCGAGAGGACGAAAGAAATTTCGATCCAAGGAGGCAGAAGGCAGGCAGATCCAACAAGGAATACTATGATAACTACACCCCGCTTAAAAAGCTCAGGTCAGAAATCTTGTTTGCTATATGTTGGTCCCAAGTGGCCAGATGAGGTCTAGAGGGGAGGAGGGGTGAATAGACCTCTGAAAATTTTAGACTTAAAAACTTTTCAGTTGACTGTAAGCAGACTAAGCTGATCGTAAACAGTAAGCTAACTAAGCTGATCGCACACACAGTTTGAGCAGCAGAGTTGACCAATCGTCAGATAAATAGTTAGCTGATTTCAGCAAAATCAGTTTTAAATCAGATTACTTGCAGCGGATGTTTTAAAGTGTTTTTCACTAGTAAACTAAGTCTTTTAAAGATTTTATCCCCAGTTTTAAAACTCCTTTAAAAATCTTTAAACAGTTTGGTACTAGTGTTAACTTATGCAATTTTAAAGTATGCAAGAAAACTTATGCAAAATGAGCACAAGAATTTTTATAGTGGTTATATGGATTTAAATCCTTTAGTCCACTCTTCCAAGTCACTTAAATCTTGGGTTATACTAGAAAACACACGGTTAACAGTATACACTGCTTGCGCCAATCAACAAATGAAAATGCCACAAGTTCACACTTAGGGAATCACAAAGATGACCTAATCTACAGAATTTTATCACTCACTAAGACGGATAAAACTCCTCACAACACTCTCTAATAGAAATCACTCAGATTTGTATGTGTTTCTTTGATCTTCAACTTCGGCTTATGTCAACAAATGACTAAGCTGATGAGTGAGCTGTTCGTGAGTTCTTGAGACTTAGAAGAATTCTGCTTCGAAACTTTCTCTCAGAAAATGTGTTGTTGTGTAGCTTCTTCTTCTCTCAAACTCTTGAACTATTTATACTCTTGATTTCAAAAGTGTCTGTTGAAGAGATACAGGATTCAAATCCTCGAGTACTGGTCCTTAAACTATGCAAACGGCTCTCTGCGACTGCTACAGTACAGTCTGCTGTACTTTCTGTCAGCTGCATTTAAAGCACCGAGCTGATACGAGGATTTCTTCAATCATTTGCCATAAATACCCTCCTTCTTCAGCATTTATTACTCCAAGTGCATTTATTACCGTTGAGGAGACTTCCTGATCTTCTTCACTTAGGTGATTAAGATCTCTCGTCTGATGATGTACTGAGCTGATCTCAACTTGAACTAATTTGATTTGAGTCGGCTGATTTTCAACAAACTGATTTTTTCCTTCAGCAGCAGATCAGTAGTCTTTTGGACCAAGTGAAATTTTGACTTGTCTGATTTGTCTTTTAAGTTTGTCAAAATTCTTCTAAGGGATTTTACTAAGTATTCCTTACTTAGCTGATTATGATGTTTTGGAAATCATCAAAACCTCCCTTTAACTTCTAACTTTCTTGTCCTTCAATCTTCATCTTCATCCAACAATTTCCCCTTTATTGATGATGACAAAACTTCAGCTAAGTACCTGTACCTAAACTAAAGTTTTAATCCTAAAGAATTTCTGAGATAGAAGATAGAAATAATATGTTGGAGTAAAAACTTGAACTTTCATTAATAATAGGAGTTTCAGTGCACGTTACAAGTTTTACAGACAGATGAGATTACAAGAAATAAAGTAAACTGATACAAGAAAACAGATAGCTTTAGTAATCTGATTCATCAGTGACTTCTTCTTCAACTTCTTCATACTCTTCCTCTTCATCATCGTCAATGCTTTCATCTTCTTCATCATTCACATCATCAGAGATAAGATTTTTCTTGGTAGCTTCCATTTTTTCTTGACGTTCTGCTTCTTCAATCCTTCTCTTGATGTGATCCAGATTCTTGTACTTCACATATGGATCAAGTTGCTCCTCTGGTGTATCCTTGGATGCAGCAATCTCCTTCTCATTGGTTCCTTGGCTTCTTCTTCAGCATCTTGTTCTCCATCAGCTTCCTTGGCACTTGCTTTAGCTTCAGCTTCCTTTTCTTTAACAGTATCAACTTTTTTTTCTTCGACAACTTCAGCTTCTTTTTCAAGTACAGGCTCTGATTCTTCAGCAGCAAAGTCTTTTTGTTCAGGTACTTGAACAATTGATGTAACAGTTGTTGTAGCTGACTTCTCTTCCCCCTTTTTGTCATCATCAGTAGGGTTGAATTCAACAGCTGAGACGTTGACAGCAGTGCATAGTCTTCTGATGTTCTGATCCACAGTGTCAAGTTGAGCAGTATGATTATTCAAGGTAGATCTGAGTGTGCCAGCCTGGTCATTGAGGCAATCCATGTTCAGTTGCAATGTAGAAACTTCATCATGAACTTTGTGGGCAGTGGAGTTCATTTCCTGCACCAGCAAGATGTTCTTTTCTGCACTTGAAACCTTAGTGAATAAACCTATCAGATCAACAATATCTCCTTCATTCCTCTGAAGAACTGTGTGAAGGTGATTGACATCAGACTTCACATCTTCAATATTTTTGTTCAGGCTGATCAAGTTCTGAGTCAGCATCAAGGAGTTGTCAGGCGGCAATGGGAAGTTGTCAATGGCGTCTCTGATCATTCTTCTGTTCTCTTCTTGCATCTGTCTCATCATCAGCCTATTTCTTTCTTCCATTTCCCTGAGAGAGTGTTCTAACAGCATCTGAAAGATTCCATCAGAGATGAGTGTTTGTCAGCTGTTGGAATGGAAGATGAGGCTGGTGATTCTTCATGGTTGATTGGGACGTCTGCCAAAACAGCTTCAACTTCATTTGGAACAGGTTCTGTAGCATCTTGAATAGCTTCGTGTTGAACAACAGCTTGTTCTTCCACCTTGACTATTTCAGGAGTTCCATCTTCTGATATTACTGTCGTCTGATGGATGACTTTTGTACTTGAAGGCATAGATCCTTGGGCAGGTGCCTTAACTACTTTCTTCTCCTGAAAAGTACTAACCTCAGGACCAAATTCGATCTGTTGCACACTTGGTAAAGTGGGAAGGTCACTTGGGGATCCTTCAAATATCTGGACCTTTCAGACCACTTCTCTAAGGCAGTGTAGACAGCAATCTGCACAGCTCTCTTGATGGGATCATCACTTCTTCTCCTTTTAGCTGGCAGTGCCTTCTTGATCTTTTCTGCTTCCTTGGCCACAATCCCCCTTGTGTAGTCGTGGAAAACATCTCTTACATGGTCAGGATCCAAAGTCTTGGTGATGGAAGAAGTCTGCAACCAGCTTAGTACCCACTTCTCTTCACCATCAAACTCTTTCCAAGACTTGATCTCTTCAACAGATTTGTTGACTCTATAATTCCTCCATTTGTTGTATCTTATCTTCTCTTGGAGAAATAGAGTCCTTTGTTGCACCTGCTTATCAAAATCTGCAAGGGCAGCTTCAAATCTGTTAAAGGCAGCAGGGTGAGAATTTACAATGTTTAAGGCCCATTTAACAGCAAATGGACACTTCTCAACCCTTTGACCAGGAGGAAGTACTCGTCTTGCATTAATGGATTCTCCTATCTTGATTCCTCCAGCTTTCCTTGGTCCATGAGCATCTTGTTTGCTAAGTTCAAGAGTCTTAGCCATATCAACATCCTCCTGTGCCTTTAATTCAGCTCCAGTTAGCTGCCTTCTTTTAGCAGCTTTCTCAGCTTCAAGCAGTTCTACTGCTCTTCTGAAGTCTTCGCCATCCTTCTTTTTCTGCTCTGCTTCCTCCATTCTCTTCTTCTCAGCAGCAGACACCTTTCTCATTACAATTCTTATTCTTTTGGGTTTGGCAGATGTCTGAGCTGGTGTAGCAGCAACAGCAGTAGGTTCTGGTGCAGCAATTGAAATTGGGGCAACTGCTATTGGTTCGATGATCTGCACTTCATTATCATCCTGACAGTGGCTTTGGTGTGGACCACTTTTCCTTGAAATGGTTTTGATGTTGCTCTATCTTTAAGTTGACTCCTTGTCCTGGCAGCAACATTTTCTTGGGGTCTTTCAGCAGAAATGGTTCTGGATGGAGAACCATAAGCCATGTCTTCAATTTCCTTTGCTGTCAGAGCTATGATAGCATCAACAACAAGTTTCTTTGCCTCTTCTTCTATTCCGGCTTTAACAGCTGGCTCAGCTGTTTGAACAGAAGGCTTGGACACAATCACTTTTATCTTCTTTTCAGCAGTTTTCTTCTTCGCTGCTTTTCTCTTAGGCTGCTCCGCATCAGCCAGATAGGCTCGCATAGCCTTGGATTGGTGAATGACCTTGCCATTGGTCATTCCACACTGAAGATCCATGAACAGATGACTGAGGAATATACGATGGTAGGAATTCCCCTTCTTGATGTGATTAGCTAATATGTACCAGACGAATGTAGCCCAGTTCACTTCCAATCCGTAATGAACAGCAATCATCGCATGGAACCTCTTCATAGGTACGCTGTCCAGTGAGAATGTGCAGTTCTCAATAATCTTGGCAAATATATCAGCCATCCGCTGATACTCATCCTTTAGTTGCTTTTTCATGATGTTGCCAGCAAGGATCTCTCCTTCCCTTGCGCAAATACTCCAAAATTCTGCTTCCTTTGGCTCGGCCATTGTTGAGATGTATGTTCTTCCAACATTTGGCAGTCCATACTTCTCATTCAGTAAGGCAGGGGTGATGCAGATGTTCATTCCACCAACTGTAGCCTTAATCACCTTCTTGTCAAAATCAGGCTTACCAGATGAGCCATAGTACTCCAGAATTTGATCAATATAGACCCTGTCCTCATGGGCTTCCATGAACTTGACCAAATTAGCCGATTGAAATTTTTCCAGAATTTCTTTCATAAGAGGGGTTCTAGATGAGTAAAAGGTGGAGTAAATGAGATATCGTCCTTCTTCCTTTGCCATTTTTGAGATTATCTGAAAAGATTAATGAAAAAAAGTAGATTTGCAGAAAGTATGAATGCAAAAATTCTCTCTAAGTTCTCTGAAAATTTGAATGTGCGTAAAAGAACAGTGAGCTGATCAGATCTAAATTTATAGAGGTGCAGGCGCGTCGGTTTCCGTGTTTCACGCGAATCGTTAGATCAGTTTTCTGTCAGCCTTAATCGTGGGGCGAGATACGCGGGTTTCAAATTTCAAAAAGCATTTAATGATTGGCGGGAATATGAACCGCCTCAGTTGACTTGTAAAAGTGTGTTTATAAATATAACGTTTTAAGATCAACACTTATACAAATAATTAGACGAGTAAATTAATACTTATTTGACAGACGAGTGTTCTGAAAACAGATATTACTAGTGAAAGCCAATAGCTAGTAATCTTCCTCTGCTGTTTGTCAATCCAGCAAGATAAATTAATCTTCAGTCTTCAAGAATTAAGAACTTATCTGATGAAAACTTAACTTCAACTAACTGTCATCAACGAATTTCATCTTTTAATAAGAAGTACCGCTAATCTTACACGTTCCCCCTGACTTTAAGAATCCATAAGTTAACTAGTCTGTTGAAAGTTAACCTTGAAGATAATAAGATGAGTAAGCTGATAAACTCAGGTCTTCTGATGAGTTCCCCCTCAGCTTATGCATCTAAATTAAGTAGATCTAGTTCAGCTCTTAGAGTTGAAAACCTTGCATCACTTAGTGGTTTAGTTAATATGTCAGCAATCTGATTGTCAGTATGAACATACTCAATTATAACGTTTCCTTTTTCCACATGATCTCTGATGAAATGATGCTTGATCTCAATATGCTTAGTCCTTGAGTGACTTGTAGTATTCTGAGTAAGAGAAATGACACTTGTATTATCGAAGTAGATTGGGATTCCACTGATCTTTATGTTGTAGTCTTCTAGTTGATGCTTCAACCAAAGTATCTGTGCACAGCATGCTCCAGTAGCAATGTACTCAGCTTCAGCAGTAGTGATAGATACTAAAGTCTGTTTCTTACTCATCCATGAGATCAGACGACTACCTAAAAATTTACAGGTGCCAGTTGTACACTTCCTATCAATCTTGCAGCCAGCAAGGTCAAAATCAGAATATCCTATAAGTTCAAATCCAGATTCTCTAGGGTACCATAATCCCAATTCTTGAGTGCCTTTAAGATATCTGAGTATTCTATTGGCAGCCAGGAGATGAGATTCTTTAGGATTTGATTGATATCTCGCACAAACCCCAACAGAATACATAATATCAGGTCTGCTAGCTGTTAGATATAACAGTGGCCCTATTATGCCTCTGTACTTGGTTATGTCTACTGATTTGCCATCTTCATCTTTATCCAAATGAAGTCCAGTAGACATAGGAACACTAACAGTAGAGCTAGTTTCCATACCAAATTTCTTGAACAGATCTTTTGTGTATTTAGCTTGGTTGATGAATATTCCATCAGGCAACTGTCTAACTTGCAAACCAAGAAATTAATTTAGTTCACCCATCATGCTCATTTCAAATTTGTTATGCATCAGCTTGGAGAACATGTCACACATCTGTTGGCTAGTTGAACCGAAAATAATATCGTCTACATATATTTGCACAAGTAATATATGATCCTCCCATTCAACAGTAAACAAGGTTTTATCTACTTTACTCTTTCGAAATCCTTTGATTAAAAGAAAATCAGATAAAGTATCATACCATGCTCTTGGGGCATATTTCAGTCCATAGAGAGCTTTTTTCAGATGATACACCTTGCCTTCTTCTTTGTATGATTCAAATCCAGGTGGTTGTTCAACATACAATTCTTCTTGCAATTCTTCATTGAGAAAAGCAGACTTCACATCCATCTGATAGACTGTGAAGTTCTTGTGAACAGCATAGGCAAGAAACAGTCTGATTCCTTCTAATCTTACTACTGGTGCAAAGGTTTCATCAAAGTAAATGCCTTCTTCTTGGCAGTAACCTTTGTCAACTAATCTTGCTTTGATTCTGGTGACAACACCATCTTCATTCATCTTGTTCCTGAATACCCACTTAGTGCCAATTACTCTTTGATGACTTGGTCTAGGAACTAAGTACCAAACTTCATTCCTCTCAAATTGATTCAGCTCTTTTTGCATAGCTTCAATCCAGTTAGAGTCACTAAGAGCTTCTTCAATCTGTTTGGGCTCAATTTGGGATAGGAAGCTGACAAATATTGCATCATTTGCAGCAGCTCTTCTTGTCCTTACTCTATCCAAAGGATCACCAATCACTAATTCAGGTGGGTGATTCTTGAGCCATCTGAGATCAGGTTGCAAATCTGAATGTTGTCCTCTAAATTGATCTTGCAACACTACTATTAGAGTTCCAGTAGTAGTCTGTCGAACATTTGTAGTCTGTTGAACAGTCTCTGGTCTATCAGCTGTTTGCAACTCGTCTGTTAGACAATCAACAGCCTGATTTTGAACAACATTTGGGTTAGCAGCTGAGTTGAGATCAGGTAGTATGATGGGTACATATTCTTCATTTCTTTCAACACTCAATTTCTGAAAATCAGTAGACAGATTTGGATTAGTACTTTGATTCTTTTCAGAAGATTGATTTGGTTCATTAAATACTACATGAATAGATTCTTCTACAAGTAAAGTTCTTTTGTTAAAGACTCTGTAAGCTTTACTAACAGTAGAGTATCCTACAAAAACAGCTTCATCAAACACAAAGCATTTACAACCAAAATTTTTAAAGTAATGAATATTTGGCCTCCTGTTGTTCCAAACTTCATATGGAGTCTTGTTTTGATTTTTGTTGATCATGCATCTGTTTTTAGTAAAACAGGCTGTATTTGTGGCCCCAATACAGGTTGTATTTCTAAGAAGCCCTTCTCCCCCCACAAAGGGAAGCCCCAAACTCCAAGAAATACTGCAGGTTTCATCGGCAAAGGGGCCATGACATTGATGAATGTTATCAACTAAAGGATTAAATCGAAAGGTCGATAGCAGAAGGTCATCTAACCGGATACATTAAAACCACGAGGAATAACCAAGGAGAAACTAGACCGGGCAACAACCGTTCTTGATCTAGATCTCCCCCAAGAAGAAATTAGAATCAAGAAGATAAGGAAGAACCGAGAAGGGCCCAACCAGGAACAATCATCAATATGATCTCGGGGGGTTCTTGCAGGCAGAGATAGTAAGAACTCGAGGAGAATAGTTTCTCGAGCCATTCGAAACAGAGACCAACATCAGCGTAATGAGATATTATCAATCAAACCAGCCACCCCCAGCAAGTTGATAGGATTTGACGACTCCGACCTCCAGCCAAGATACGTCCCATTCGATGATCAGGATGTCCCCTACTACCCCATGGTTATCACCAAACAAATAGCTAGCGCGACTGTAAAAAGAATCTTAATCGACACGGGCAGTTCGTCAAACATCTTATTCTTAGATGCACTAGAAAGGATGGAACTGGGACATACTCCTTTGGATCCTGTGGGAACTCCTCTTGTTGTCTTCGGAGGAGCTCAAGTTATCCCGATGGGGACATTAACTTTATCTCTATCGTTGGGAGAAAAAGGCAATTCGAAAATCAGGATTGTCAAATTCTTGATAGTCGGCGCACCATGCGCTTATAATGTCATCATGGGTAGACCAGCACTTAACAACTTCCAAGCAATCATTTCCACTCATCATCAGAAGCTGGAATTCCCGACCTCGAGGGGAATTGGGGAAGTGCTGGGAAACATGAAAGATGGTTGGGAATGTTACACTGTTTCCATAGACAAGCAAGTAAAAAAGGATGGACCTCACTGGAAGGTTTGGAAGCTGAATATGGAGGCCCTTCCCAAGCCCTCGACCCCGATCATTGTTGACGATCCTCTCAAAAAAGGAATCATGGAGAGAGGAAAAGAAAAGAAAGAAGAAATGAATAGCCGAAAAAGAATGTTCGAGAGAATCGAGCCCTCAGAAGGTCACAAATCGATCGAATTAATACCGGGAGAATCGTCAAAAATGACTAGAGTTGGTGATAGGATAGTGCCCTGCAAGCCAACAAAATAGCTTGTAATAGGGAACATTATTTTATCTTGAAAGAATCTTTGATTTATCAATTAATACGAACTGTTTATTTTATTGAGAATTCATAATATAAACAAATGGCCATCTTAATCTTTCGCGAACACATTTAAGCGATTGGTTGAAACCCTGAGATCACTCATGACTACGGGACTGTTCACTTCAGTATTGGGTGCGATTAATCATGAAACAGTCTCAAAGGTCGTGATCTCAAAAATGTTCCAAGTCATAGATTCATATCGAGACGGGGTATCGAATGAATCGTCAAGACTTGTACGATTATGCATGATTCACTTAAAGTGAATTTGTTGTTGTTTCATGAACAAGACATTGTTAATGTCAGTGCATATGACTAGGTGGTTCGATAGGGGATCGGACGCATCGAACGACCCGAACAGAGAGACCCATTGTGGAAGTGCGTAAAAAGCATATCGGTGGTGGGATGTCTCTCAAGACTTATAACAGTGTACGATTTAGTCCTTAGACTTGAGATGCTAGGGCGAATTCGGTATACGGGTGTGCGTACTTTGATTTAGGAGCCGGGCACATAGCTTGTCCATTGTGCGCCTACGTTGGGTACGTATAGTCGTATGCGCGGATGGTTAGCATCAATATAGGATCTATCGACTCATTGTAATGGATGAGGGAATTTCCTGTACATTCTTCGATGATGAATTCCGAGAAATCCATGGCCATGGTCAGTGACGGATTTGGAAAAGGGTTTCCAGATTAAGCAGTCACACTGGAAGTATTATCCTGAATTAGAAAGTACAGAATCGAGATGATTAGAGGTGCCGACCAATTCACACACCTTAGGTCTCGATCGGGAAATTAGTCGTTAGAGGGACCGTATGTACATGGTACTTATAAGAGGTTTAAGGTTCACTGAAGTCAATTCACCTGAAGTTGGGCCTAATGGGTTTGTGGCTAGACATCGACCATGAGGTGTGGGTACTCCTGAATTGATGGTAGATTAATTCTGGAGTGGTCAATTGAAAGTAGTTTAATTGATCGGAGCAATTAATTAAATAATTAATTGCTCATTAATTAAATCACAGAAATGTGAGCCTGCGGCCAATTGATGGTGAACCTAGAGGGTCACACACAAAAGCTGAAACTGTGATAGTCAGTCGTAGAACGAATTGATTTAAAGGGGTTAAATCAAAGAAAAGAATTAAAGGATTAATTCTTAGAGAGAGAAAATTAATTGGATTTATCTAATTAATTAAATATTTAATTAAGGAACTAATTAAATAAATGGGCCATTTAATTATAGTGGTTAATTAAATGACTTGGGCTTATTTAATTAAAATGACTAATTAAATAAGAGGTATGAGCTAACTTATCTGATGGCCCATTAGGCCAAGAAAGAGATAAGGTCAAGAAGAGATAAGGATAAGGATAGAGATTAAGGGATAGGGTTGGACTCTACTATAAAAGGGGAGTCTTGGAGACTCAAAAGAATAACAGCAAGAAAACACAAGCAACCCTAATCTCTCCTCTCTCTTGGCCGCCCCCTTCTCCCCATTTGCCCTAGCCGCCGCCGCCCTACACTACCAAGCCGCCGCCGCCCCTGGTTGTAGATCGGCCGTGCAACACCTCTCTCCATCTTCTTGTTCTACATCTAGAGTTGGATCTGAATCCAACTCTTGAATCTGAAGTGTTTCTTTCCTAGTTCGTAGCCTGTGGATTGAAGCAATAACAGATCCAGCTGGTGTGGACTATTCTCTAGAGGCACAACACTTGGGGTGCTCTAGTGATCCTAAAAGAAGACCGGAGAAACCACCACCTTGCCTGTGGTGAGGTAAAATCTTAATTTTACCACTTTATTTATTTTAGTATTTATGTGCTGAAATAAATTCAACCTTATTCATATGTGCTAATAAGAACCCTAGGATGTGGTGTATAAAAATTTTAAATTCCGCACCGTTGTAGTTGACAATTATACCCACAAAAACCCAACAGTGATATCATAGCCTAACTTATTATGCACATATGAAAAAGGCCTGAACGCATCAAATTATGTGATTATATGTATTTGTTGTGTTCTGATATTTGATTCTTGCTTGTTATGATAAACTGAGTGTTCGGATTTTTGCATTTTTCGGTTTTTGGGCCTAAATTGTAATTTCCAAAAATTGGAGGGCTAATTTGCAAATTTCGATTTTTCATAAATCTGAACAGAAATTAAAATTTTGTTTTTCTGCAATTCTGGACCAAATTGTAAATTCTGGAATTTTTCAAAATCTGGACCATTTTGCAATTTACGAAAGTTTAGGGGTGTTTTTGCTATTTCCGTAAATTTGGGGTCTGTTTTGCAATAAACAAAAGTTTCTGGAAATTTTGTTAATTTTCTGCTTTCTGGTCCAATTTGCATATTCTGGAAATTTTGGGGCTGATTTGTAATTTCCAAAAGTTGAGGGGTCAAAGTGTAATTTTCGAAAATTCAGGGGCCGACCTGCAATTTTTCAAACTTGAAAAACAGAAACTGTTTTGTGCACTAAAAGGGTTTAGTAAATCCGGAAAGTCAATTTTATCATAATTAGTAGGGACTTAAAGTGAGAATCAAAGGGTCATTTTAAAGGGGTTTAAAATGATGTTAGAGATTGTTTTATAAAGGGGTTTTAAAACTAGAATCTTAAGTTTTTTAAAAGGCTGTTTTAAAATGGGATAAGAAATAAGAAATTAGTTTTTGCTTGTTTCTTGCTCTACGTGAAATTGTTTACGTGGTTTTCGATCGCGCCGAGCCTTGACCCTTAGGGTAGATGTGATTGGTTATTTTTCATCTTATTGGTTTTATTGGGCTTGCGAGCCTTAAGTTTCGGGCCACTTTGAGCCATTGTAATAGATAGGGCTTTACTGTTTTATTGGTTTAGAATGGAGGCCCGTTACAAGCAAAGTGGGAGCCCAAGAAGACTAAAGGCCATGTATGCATGGTAAAATATGTAATAGAGTAGGTCTCTTTGAAACCTAATAGATTGACCAATAGGACCATCGTCTTTGGCTCGATGGTGGTCCGCATAGGAGGCTCCCGATCGAAAACATACTGTGGTAGCATGCATGCTAGGTGTGTATGTGTTTATTTACGTATTTATATCTGAGCTTGTATGGTGATGCGCGCTAGTTATATTTAGATCGTAAATAAAAGATAATGCATAACTGGAACGGTGAGATCTCGAGGAGAGTTACCTCAAACTCTTAAACCCGAAAAACCCCTCTTGAAAATAATATTAAGTCATATTGGGTACATTTAAAATGATGTTTTAAAGATCCAAGCCTTCCATCAATAGGGACTAGTGTAAGTTGTCTACTTATCGTTGAAGGTGATCCAGAGTCTGGCACCCTAGGCGAAGAAAGGGCCAATACACGAAATTCCTTGATTCTTGTTTTAAACAAAACTTGACAAGGGTGGGGACTGGTCGGGATGTGATTATCGACCGATAACCAGTTACGGGGACTTCACGACCGGGCCAGTTGCTCATCATGATTGATGGGTTAGACTTAACGATTAGTAACACTTATGATGTAGCAGTGCTAGATAAGTGCGAAGACCGAGGCAAAATAGCTTGAAGGTTGTGGAGGAACACAATTGGTAAAAGTATACCTACCTGGGGAGTTAATTGTATGATCACGAGTCGTGGGTGCAATTAATGTCTGCTGGGACGTCAAGACCTACTAGGAGATTAGATTTCCCGAACAATTGAAGGGGTAATTGTTTCGAGAAAATAGTGGGAGAACTTTTTCGATAACAAGTCCAACATCGTTAATTATAAGTATTAATATAGATCAGTTAGCTAAACGTTATCATTTACTTTTGTAGATCAATTCTGCAAAAATTTCTAAGAATCCATTAGCTATCATCCTTGACACTAACAAACTGAACAGATCAAATTTTGTCGACTGGCTTAGAAATCTGAGGATAGTCCTCGACTCCGAGAAAAGGAGTTACATTCTCGATGCACCCATGCCTGGTGCACTTCCGGAAGGGGTTTCGGAAGAGGAACGAGCTACCCATCAAAGGTGGGTCGATGATGATATTCAGGTTCGTTGCCTCATGCTGGCATCAATGACCAATGAGCTGCAGAAACAACATGCAAGGATGTTGCATGCTGCTGACATAATTCTTCATCTCCGAGAGTTGTTTGGAGAGAAGTCTAGGACCGAAAGGTTCAAGACTACAAAAGAATTATTCAATCTGAGAATGGCTGAGGGTTCAAGTGTCAAGGATCACTGTTTACGCTTCATTAATCTGGTTGAAAAACTGGAGAACTTGGACGTAGACCTGCATGCTGACCTTCGCAATGACCTCCTCCTCCATACTCTGCCGCTCTCATTTGATCAGTTCGTGCTAAACTTCAATATGGAAAATAGAGAGCTCGCTCTACACGAACTGACCAATTTATTGGTCACAGCAGAATCAACCCTGAAAAGAGAGAAGTCTGTCATGATTGCTGAGCAACCCAAGGCTGCAAAGCCTAAGAAGGGCAAGAAAAAGAAGAAGAAAGTAATCTCTTCTAAAACAACCAAGAAGGTTGTCGAGAAGAAAAGAAATAGCCCAGAAGATGAATGTTTCCACTGCAAGAAAGCAGGGCAGTGGAAAAGGAACTGCCCAGACTACCTGAAAGAGGTGGTCAAAGGTATTTTCTTTATTGAAATTAATATTTCTATTAACTATGCGTCGTGGGTGTTAGACACCGCAGCCGGTTCTCATATCTGCAATGATTTGCAGGTGATGGGAGCAGTAAGGCCTCTTAAACCTGGGGATAGAATCCTGCGCTTTGGAAACGGAGCTAGGGTTGCGGCAGAGGCCATAAGAGACGTAGAGTTAATGCTAGGAAATTTTTCTTTGGTTTTGAAAGACTGTTTGTACGTACCAACGATTATCAAGAACATTATTTCTATTCCTTTATTGGATAATGATGGTTTTTGTTTTTCCATTTCTAATGGAAATTTTAGCATAATAAAAGGTGGTTTTACTTATGCTTGTGGTACTTTGATAGATGGTCTTTATTCCTTAGAACCTGCTAATTCTAATGTCATGCACATTCAATCAAAGAAAAGAAAACAAGATGAAAACAATCCACAACTTTGGCACGCTAGGCTTGGACATATTTCCAAGAGTAGAATTCAAAAGTTGGTCACCTCTAGGGCTCTTGAAATAAAGAACCTAGATGATCTCCCAACTTGCGAATCCTGTCTCAAGGGAAAAATGACCAAAGCGCCTTTTACTGGGAAACCGGAGCGAACCAAACAAATGTTAGATTTAATCCATACTGATGTTTGTGGACCACTGAGTGTCAGTGCGAGAGGAGGATTCTCATACTTCATAACCTTCACAGACGACTTCAGTCGTTATGGGTATGTATACCTGATGAAGTATAAGGCCGAAGCTTTTGGTAAATTCAAAGAGTTTCGAATGGAAGTTGAGAATCAACTTGGACATAGTATCAAGGCACTTCGGTCGGATCGAGGTGGTGCATACTTAAGTCAAGAATTGTAGAGAATGGAATTCTCTCTCAGCGAACTCCTCCTAGAACACCGCAGTTGAATGGTGTGTCTGAGAGAAGGAACAAAACTTTGTTAGACATGGTTCGTTCCATGATGAGTTTCGCTGACCTTCCTTTTTCGTTTTGGGGCCAAGCCCTATTAACTGCTTCGAAGATACTTAACGTTGTACCTTCAAAGTCGGTGCCGACGACGCCATACGAAGAGTGGTTTGGTAAAGCACCCATATACTCATATCTACGAGTATGGGGATCTCCTGCCTATGTAAGAAACAAGAAAGGAGATAAACTAGATAGTAGATCTAGTTTGTGCAAATTTGTGGGGTATCCAAAGGAATCCATTGGATACTTGTTCTACGAACCTAAGGAACAAAAGATGTTTGTGTCCAGGAACGCCAACTTCTTGGAGGATGACTTCCTCACTAAAAGAAGCTGGATATCCGTAGAACTTAATGAAGTCCAGGAAGCGGACCCATCCCCACAAACAGTAGGAGTTGAGCCTGAACCCGTTGAGCCATCTAGTACACCAGTACTTCGAAGGTCCGATCGAGTTCGTAAAGAGCCTGAAAGGTATGGCTTTATTCACGAAAACGATCAATTGGACACTGATCCAAGGACATACGAAGAAGCTATGTCAGACATAGATTCGGGTGCGTGGCAGGAAGCCATGCAATCCGAAATGGATTCCATGCATTCCAACAAAGTATGGACTTTGGTTGATCCACCTGAGGGGACCATCCCTGTAGGCTGCAAGTGGATCTTCAAGCGCAAGCTAGGAATGAATGGAGAGGTATTAACTCATAAGGCTCGCCTTGTGGCAAAAGGTTATTCTCAAAGGCCTGGAATAGACTATGAGGAAACCTTCTCGCCAGTAGCGATGTCTAAATCCATTCGGATACTATTAGCCATAGCCGCGTGGTATGACTACAAGATATGGCAAATGGATGTAAAGACCGCCTTTCTCAATGGCGACATTGATAAAGAAATTTATATGCAACAGCCAAAAGGCTTTACATCTAAAGGAAGTGAGCATAAGGTTTGCAAACTTCAAAGGTCAATCTATGGCCTAAAACAGGCGTCCCGAACCTGGAACATACGTTTTGATGAGACAGTCAAGGGGTATGGCTTCATCAAGAACGTTTATGAGTCATGTGTGTACAAGAAATTCGATGAGAGTTCGGTACAATTTATTGTGTTATATGTCGATGACATTCTGTTGATCGGAGACGATATCAGAACGTTGACGCAGACGAAAGCGTGGTTATCCACGCAATTCTCCATGAAGGATATGGGAGACGCATCTTACGTACTAGGCATACGTATCTATAGAAATAGATCGAAGAAGATGTTGGGTCTCTCCCAATCCCAGTACATTAACACTATACTGAAAAGATTCAGTATGGAAGAATCCAAGAAAGGATTGCTTCCAATGAGATATGGAATCTATCTTTCTAAATCAATGTGCCCTACGAGTGATGAAGAAAGAAAGAGAATGTCTCTCATACCTTATCTATCTGCCATTGGCAGCATAATGTATGCAATGTTATGTACTAGACCTGACGTAGCTCACGCTCTCAGTGTTACGAGCCGCTACCAGTCAAATCCAGGGGAGGGACACTGGACCGCCGTAAAGACTATCCTAAAGTACCTGAGACGGACTAAGGATATGTTCTTGGTTTACGGTGGTAGTGTAGAATTGAAACTCGAAGGATTCACTGATTCGAGTTTCCATTCTGACGTGGATGATTTTAAATCCAATTCTGGATATATATTTTGCCTCAACGGTGCAGCGGTGAGTTGGAAGAGCTCCAAACAGTTGACCACTGCAGACTCAACCACTGAAGCAGAATATATCGCCGCATCAGATGCAGCGAAGGAAAGTGTTTGGATGAGAAACTTCATCCAAGAGCTGGATGTGGTACCTAGCATAGCAAATCCCATAGTAGTCTACTGCGACAACAATGGGGCAATTGCTCAAGCGAAGGAGCCGAGATCACACCACCAGTCCAAACACGTATTGAGGAAATACCATGTGATAAGGGAGATCATAGGTAGGGGAGACATTCAAATGGAGCGTGTCGACTCAAAGGATAACGTAGCTGATCCACTAACTAAGCCATTATCGCAAAAGGTGTTCGAAGAGCATCTGGGAAGGATGGGTCTTAGAAACGTTTGTGATTGGCTTTAGGGTTAGTGGGAGATTGATAGGATAGTGCCCTGCAAGCCAACAAAATAGCTTGTAATAGGGAACATTATTTTATCTTGAAAGAATCTTTGATTTATCAATTAATACGGACTGTTTATTTTATTGAGAATTCATAATATAAACAAATGGCCATCTTCATCTTTCGCGAACACATTTAAGCGATTGGTTGAAACCCTGAGATCACTCATGACTACGGGACTATTCACTTCAGTATTGGGTGCGATTAATCATGAAACAGTCTGAAAGGTCGTGATCTCAAAAATGTTCCAAGTCATAGATTCATATCGAGATGGGGTATCGAATGAATCGTCAAGACTTGTACGATTATGCATGATTCACTTAAAGTGAATTTGTTGTTGTTTCATGAACAAGACATTGTTAATGTCAGTGCATATGACTAGGTGGTTCGATAGGGGATCGGACGCATCGAATGACCCGAACAGAGAGACCCATTGTGGAAGTGCGTAAAAAGCATATCGGTGGTGGGATGTCTCTCAAGACTTATAACAGTGTACGATTTAGTCCTTAGACTTGAGATGCTAGGGCGAATTCGGTATACGGGTGTGCGTACTTTGATTTAGGAGCCGGGCACATAGCTTGTCCATTGTGCGCCTACGTTGGGTACGTATAGTCGTATGCGCATATGGTTAGCATCAATATAGGATCTACCGACTCATTGTAATGGATGAGGGAATCTCCTGTACATTCTTCGATGATGCATTCCGAGAAATCCATGGCCATGGTCAGCGACGGATTTGGAAAAGGGTTTCCAGATTTAGCAGTCACACTGGAAGTATTATCCTGAATTAGAAAGTACAGAATCGAGATGATTAGAGGTGCCGACCAATTCACACACCCTAGGTCTCGATCGGGAAATTAGTCGTTAGAGGGACCGTATGTACATGGTACTTATAAGAGGTTTAAGGTTCACTGAAGTCAATTCACCTGAAGTTGGGCCTCATGGGCTTGTGGCTAGACATCGACCACGAGGTGTGGATACTCCTGAATTGATGGCAGATTAATTCTGGAGTGGTCAATTTAAAGTAGTTTAATTGATCGGAGCAATTAATTAAATAATTAATTGCTCATTAATTAAATCACAGAAATGTGAGCCTGCGGCCAATTGATGGTGAACCTAGAGGGTCACACACAAAAGCTGGAACTGTGATAGTCAGTCGTAGAACGAATTGATTTAAAGGGGTTAAATCAAAGAAAAGAATTAAAGGATTAATTCTTAGAGAGAGAAAATTAATTGGATTTATCTAATTAATTAAATATTTAATTAAGGAACTAATTAAATAAATGGGCCATTTAATTAAAGTGGTTAATTAAATGACTTGGGCTTATTTAATTAAAAGGACTAATTAAATAAGAGGTATGGGCTAACTTATCTGATGGCCCATTAGGCCAAGAAAGAGATAAGGTCAAGAAGAGATAAGGATAAGGATAGAGATTAAGGGATAGGGTTGGACTCTACTATAGAAGGGGAGTCTTGGAGACTCAAAAGAATAACAGCAAGAAAACACAAGCAACCCTAATCTCTCATCTCTCTTGGCCGCCCCCTTCTCCCCATTTGCCCTAGCCGCCGCCGCCGCCGCCGCCGCCCTACACTACCAAGCCGCCGCCGCCCCTGGTTGTAGATCGGCCGTGCAGCACCTCTCTCCATCTTCTTGTTCTACATCTAGAGTTGGATCTGAATCCAACTTTTGAATCTGAAGTTTTCTTCCCTAGTTCGTAGCCTGTGGATTGAAGCAATCACAGATCCAGCTGGTGTGGACTATTCTCTAGAGGCACAACACTTGGGGTGCTCTAGTGATCCTAAAAGAAGACCGGAGAAACCACCACCTTGCCTGTGGTGAGGTAAAATCTTAATTTTACCACTTTATTTATTTTAGTATTTATGTGCTGAAATAAATTCAACCTTATTCATATGTGCTAATAAGAACCCTAGGATGTGGTGTATAAAAATTTTAAATTCCGCACCGTTGTAGTTGACAATTATACCCACAAAAACCCAACAGTTGGAACGAAACTCTCTAAGGAACTCAAAACCCAACTTATCGATTTCTTGAGGGAAAACGTGGACGTGTTCGCGTGGTCGACCATCGATCTGTAGGGAATAGACCCGAAAATCATCGTCCATAGGCTCAATATCGATCCATCAGCAAGGCCGACCAGACAAAAGAAAAGGAACTTTGGACCCGAAAGAAATAGTATAATCAAGGAAGAAGTCAAAAAGCTCCTCGATGCCGACTACATTGCAGAGATACAATTCATGGAGTGGCTCTGTAATGTCGTCTTGGTTTCCAAAAGGGGAGGAAAATGGAGAATATGCAATGATATCACGGATCTAAAAAAACTTTGCCCAAGGGATCCGTATCCTCTCCCTAGAATCGACTCCCTGGTCGACTCCACTGCAGGTTGTGCTATTCTAAGCATGATGGACTCTTTTCAAGGCTTCTATCAAATCTTTATGGCCTTTGAGGACCAGGATAAAACGGCATTTGTTACTGAGATGGGTGTATATTTCTTCAAGGTGATGCCGTTTGGATTAAGAAATGCAGGGGTGACTTATCAGCGCTTGGTCAACAAGATGTTCGAAACACTGATAGGTAAATCTATGGAAGTGTACATTGATGATATGCTCGTCAAAAGCCTCGACGAGAACAAGCACTTAGTACACATCAGACAAGCATTTGATATCATGAGGAAATATGGGATGAAACTTAATCCCGCCAAATGCACTTTTGGCGTCCGTTCAGGAAAATTCCTTGGCTATTTGGTGAATGAGAGAGGTATCGAGGCAAATCCGGAAAAAATTCCTAGGCTATTTGCTTGTATTTTTTACTTAATCACTTCATATCTAGGTCGGCGGACAAAAAGCCTACCTTTCTTAAAAATTATGAGAAATGCAAGGAAATTCGAATGGACCGAAGAATGTGATCAAGCTTTCGATCAACTCAAAGCTTACTTAGTGACGCTCCCCTGTTAGCGAAACCTCAGGATGGAGAAGTTCTTTATCTCTATGTTGCTGTATCACCACAGGCTATAAGCTAGGTATTAGTAAGAAAGAAAGCTAGAGAAAACCACCCGATCTACTATGTCAGAAGGGTCTTACAAGGCCCGGAGAGAAACTACTCCGAGATTGAGAAGTTTGCTTTGGCCATATTAACCACTGCGCGAAAGCTTCGTCCTTATTTTCAGTCTCACAAGATCGCCGTTCTGACAAATCAATCGCTGAGACAGACTCTTTCAAAACCGAATGCATCGGGAAGATTGGTTAAGTGGGCAGTAGAATTGGGGGAGTACAATATCTAGCTGATTTCGTTCTCGAAAGCACCAACACAGATGAAGAAAAAGAAGAAATCTGGATGCTCCACGTGGATGGTTCCTCGACATCAACGGGAGGTGGAGCAGGAATTTACTTCCAAGGACCAAATAGTGAAGAATTGGAGTTTGCATTAAAGTTAGACTTCTTGGTATCCAACAATGAGGCAGAATACGAGGCCTTATTAGCTGGTCTTAGAATGGCATCGGAAACGGGGATTCGAAACTTAATTGCCTACACGGATTCTCAACTAGTAGAAAAGCAGTTCAAAGGTTTATTTGAAGCCAAAGAAGAATCCATGATCAAATACCTGGATCTCGTCAAAAATCAAACATCAAAATTCAAGACCTTCCAGTTGGAATACATAAGGAGGACTGAGAACACAAGAGTGGATGCCCTTTGGAAGTTTGGGAATATGATCGAAGGCATTGTAACAAGAAAAATAACTTTGATGGTATTTAGCAAGCCTGCTATCGACACGCAGATAGAATCACTAAGTGTCGATGTCCTGAACCTCGGAAATGAAGAACCGAGTTGGAAAACCCCTTTCATAGAATACTTGACCAAAGGAACTCTACCTGTCGATAACAATGAAGCAAGAAGAATCAAGTATAGAGCACCACACTACGCTATGATCGGCGATGAATTATATTGACGATCTATCACAGGACTACTTCAGAAATGTATAGCGAGTCCACAAACTAGAATGATCTTGAAAGAAGTCCATGAAGGATCATGCGGAAGTCACTCAGGAGGAAGAGCGTTAGCAATCAGAGTATCTCGACTGGGGTATTACTGGCGGACTTTAACAAAAGAAGCTAGTCATTATGCGAGAAGTTGTGCCAAATGTCAATACCACGCGACTATGCCCCAGCAGCCAACTCAGAAAATGGAATTTATTTCGATCGCATGGCCTTTTGATCAGTGGGGTGTCGATTTAGTGGGGCCGCTACCGAAGGCGAGAGGACAAAAATGCTTTCTACTCGTAGGAGTCGAGTATTTTAGCAAATGGATAGAAGTTGTCCCACTCAAGCAGATCACTCAAACTCAGATATCAACTTTTATTGGTCGATAATCTGTAGGTTCGGACTTCTGAGTATCATAATATCGGATAACGGAGGGCAATTCGTCGGCAAAAGGGTAACCGATTGGTGTGGAAAACATAGGATTACACAACGCTTTACCTCCGTGGGATGTCCACAGACGAATGGCCAAACAGAGGTAACTAGCAAGGAAATTTTAAGACTCCTAAAGAAGAGATTGTTGGAAGCTAGCGGAGCATGGTTGGATGAATTACCTTGGGTACTTTGGGCCAATAGAACGAAAGAGAAGACAGCTACTGGGGAAACTCCTTTCAGCTTGGTATATGGCTCGGAGGCGGTGGCTCCGGCAGAACTCGAGGTACACACACCTAGAGTCGACTTGTACAATGAAGCAGACAACACGGACGCAAGAAACTTTGAACTCGACCAAATGGAGGCAAGACAAGAGAGGGCTTCGACTAGGATGCAGTCCTACAAAACGACCATGGCCAGGGCATACGATAAGAACGTAAGACTGAAGTCTTTCCAAGTTGGGGACCTGGTGCTTAAACGGATTGATGTTTCTAATGAAGAATGAAAGCTATTAATAAGCTAAATCTACAATTCCTCAAAAAGCCGCGGAGGCATCGACATGAAATCGACTAAGGAAGAATGAAAGCTATTAATAAGCTAACTCTACAATTCCTCGAAAAGCCGCGGAAGCATCGAGATGAAATTACTAAAGAAGAATGAAAGCTATTAATAAGTTGAATCTACAATTCCTTGAAAAGCCGCGGAAGCATCGAGATGAAATCGACTACAGAAGAATGAAAGTTATTAATAAGCTAAATCTACAATTCCTCGAAAAGTCGCTGAATCGACTAAAGAAGAATGAAAGCTATTAATAGGCTAACTCTACAATTCCTCGAAAAAAGCCGCGGAAGCATCGAGATGAAATCGACTAAAGAAGATTGAAAGCTATTAATAAGCTATATCTACAATTCCTCGAAAAGCCGCGGAGGCATCTGTTGGGATACCTCGAGTGTCAGGACAACAAAGAGTGCGAAATTTAAAATTTTTTAGAGGCACCCACAGTCCCATAAATACAGTCTCCATATTATTTATACGAAAAAGTTGAATAAAAAACATAAACAGTACTAAAAAGGGGGTTTTCGATTTTACCTCACCACAGGCAAGGTGGTGGCAACCTCCAGTGTATTTTTCGATTCACAGCAAGTGATCCAAGTGTCTCACCTCCAGAGTTGATCCACGCCAGCTGGATTATGGCAACACCTTCTACTCTTACGCTACGAACTGGATCTAGAAGGTTTCTTATTAAAAGATTGTCTAGATCTACTTGCAGAGCAAGATCTAGCACAAGGTGAGCAGGAGAGGAGCAGCAGCGGCACAGGGGAAGCTCACAGCCAAGGGTGGCGGCAGCTAGCTAGTGGTGGCGCAGGGATGCGGTGCGGCTAGGGCTTGGGGCGGCTCAGGGTTTTTCTGCAAGGGTGTTAGCCTTTTGAGTTCATGTAGAACTCTATTTATAAGCCTCCCTCAAGACCTAGGTTTGCAAGACTTCTTATGGGCTTTTAATTAAAGGCCCATATCTTGCAGGCTACTTTTACTTAACTACTTTAATTAAACCCAATCCATATTAATTAATAAATTAATATCTCTCTTTAATTAATTAATTAACACTTTAATTAATTATTTTAATTAATTAGATCAACTAATTAATTAGTCTCCCACTTGAATTAATACTTTAATTGATTAACTTATTTAATTACCTTTAAATCAATTATTTCCTTTTATAACTGTCACCGTCCAACTGTATTGTGTGTGACCCTCTAGGTTCACCATCAATTGGCAGCAGGCCCACGAATTCCTCGTGATTTAATTTATGAACAATAAATTGCTCCGATCAATTAAACCACCTTTAATTGACCACTCCTAGAATCAATCTCCCTTATCAACTCAGGAGTACCTACAATTCATGGTCGAGGTCTAGCCACAAGCCCATGAAGCCCAACTTCAGGTGTATTGATATTTGTGAACCTTACCTCTTATAAATGTCATGTACATACGGTCTTTCTATCGACTAATTTTCCCGATTAAGACTTTAGGGTGTGTGAATTGATCGGCACCTCTAAATTTGTCTCGATAACTATACTATCTAATTCGGGATAATATTCCAGTGTGACTGCTAAATTTGAAAATCCCTTCCCAAATTCGTCACTGACTGCGGCCGCAGATTCCTCGGATATATTATCTAAGAATCGTATAGGAAATTCTCTCATCCATTACGATGAGTCGGTAGATTCCATATTGGTACTAACCACTCGCGTACATAACCATACACACCCAACCTAGGCATGTTATGATCAGGCTATGTGATATATACCTAGATCTAAGTACGCATACTCATGCACCGAATTCGCCCTAGCACCTCAAGTCAAAGGACTAAATTGTACACTATTATAAGCTTTGAGAAATATCCCATCACCGATATACGTCATGCGCTTCCACAATGGTTTTCTCTGATCGGGTCGTTCGATGTATTCGATCCTCTATCGGACCACCTATTCATATGCACTGGCCTCAAATGCCTTGCTCATGAAACGCTACAAATTCACTCCATGTGAATCATGCATACTTGTACAAGTCTTGGCGATTCCTATGATACCTTGTCTCATTTCCGAATCTATGACTTGGAACGTGTTTTAAGATTACGACCTTAGAGACTGTTTCACGATTGCACTCAATACCGAAGAGAATCGTCCCATAGTCAAATGTAATCTAAGGATTTCATCTAATCGCTTAAATGTATTCGTGAGAGATGAAGTTGGCCATTGCTTATTCTATACAGATATAAATAAACGTGCGTATTAATTATAGAATCAAAGATTGTTATTTACAGAATAGACCTATTACAAGCTAAAATGAACTGGCTTGCTGGGCATTATCCTATCAATCTCCCACTTGCCCCTAAAGCCATTCACAGATGTTTCTAAGACCCATCTTATCTAGATGTCCCTCGAACGCCTTTTGTGAGAGTGGCTTAGTTAGTGGGTCAGCTATGTTGTCTTCTGAGTTGACACGTTCCATGTGTATGTCTCCTCTACCAATGATCTCCCTGATCACGTGGTATTTCCTCAAAACGTGTTTGGATTGATGGTGTGATCTCGACTCCTTCGCTTGAGCTATCACCCCGTTGTTGTCACAAAAGACTACTACAGGTTCAGCAATGCTAGGAACAACATCCAGTTCTTGGATGAAGTTTTTCATCCATACACTTTCCTTTGCTGCATCTTATGCTGCGATATATTCTGCTTCTGTGGTTGAGTCGGCAGTGGTAGACTGTTTACAGCTTTTCCAACTGACTGCTCCACCATTGATGCGGAATATGTATCCAGTGTTGGATTTGAAGTCATCCACGTCAGACTGGAAACTCGAATCAGTGAATCCTTCAAGTTTCAGTTCCCCACTACCACCGTAGACCAAAAACATATCCTTAGTCCTTCGCAGGTACTTTAGGATTGCTTTTACGGCAGTCCAGTGCTCTTCGCCTGGATTTGACTGATAACGGCACGTTACACTTCGAGCGTGCGCTATGTCTGGTCGAGTACACAACATTGCATACATTATGCTCCCTATAGCAGAGGCATAAGGTATGAGAGACATTCTCATCTTTTCTTCGTCAGTTGTAGGGCACATCGACTTAGAAAGAGAGATGTCATGTCTCATTGGAAGCAATCCTCTCTTGGATTCTTCTATTTTGAGTATCTTCAAAGTTGTGTTGATGTACTGAGATTGGGAGAGACCTATCATCTTCATCGATCTATCCCTATAGATACATATTCCCAATACGTAAGATGCGTCTCCCTTATCTTTCATGGAGAACTGCACGGATAACCATGCTTTAGTCTGCGCTAACATCTTGATATCGTCTCTGATTAACAAAATGTCATCGACGTATAAAACTATGAATTGTACCGAACTCCCACTATTCTTGTTGTACACACAAGGTTCATATACGTTTTTTGATAAAGCCAAAGGCTTTGACTGTCTCATCAAATCGTATGTTCCAGGTTCGGGACGCCTGTTTGAGGCCATAAATTGACCTTTGAAGTTTACCCAATTTGTGCGCACTTCCTTTGGACGTAAACCCTTCGGGTTGTTGCATAAAGATCTCCTTGTCAATATCTCCATTGAGAAAGGCAGTCTTTACGTCCATTTGCCATATTTCGTAGTCATGCCACGCGGCTATGGCAAGTAGTATCCGAATGGATTTCGACATCGCACGGGAGAGATGGTTTTCTCATAGTCTATTCCAGGCCTTTGAGAATACCCTTTCGCCACTAAGCGAGCTTTATGAGTTAATACCTCTCCATTCATTCCAAGCATGCGCTTGAATATCTATTTGCATCCTACAGGGATAGTTCCCTCAGGTGGATCGACCAAGGTCCAAACCTTGTTGGAATGCATGAAATCCATTTCGGATTGCATGGCTTCGAGCCACGCACCCGGGTTTGTGTCTAACATCGCTTCTTCATAGGTCCTTGGATCACTTTCCATTTTCTCGTTTTCGTGAATGAAACCAAATCGCTCTGGCTCCTTACGAATTCGATCGGACCTTCGAAGAATAGGTGTACTAGTAGGTTCAGTGAATTCAGGTTCAACTCCCACTGTTTGTGGGGATGGGCCCGATTCTTGGACTTCATCAAGTTCTACGATTGTCCCATTTCGGTTGGTGAGGAAATCCTCTTCCAAGAAGTGGGCCCTAGATACGAACGTATTACTTTCTTTAGGATCGAAGAACATGTATCCAATGGATTCCTTTGGATACCCCACAAATTTGCACAAACTAGATCTACTATCTAGCTTATCTCCCTTCTTGTTCTTTACATACGCAGGAGATCCCCATACTCGTAAGTACGAATACACGGGTGCTTTACCATACCATACTTGGTGCGGCGTCGTTGGCACTGACTTCGAAGGTACTATGTTTAGTATCTTCGAGGCAGTTAATAGGGCCAAGCCCCAAAACGAAAAGGGAAGGTCAGCGAAGCTCATCATGGAACGAACCATGTCTAACAAAGTTCGGTTCCTCCTCTCAGACACTCCATTGAGTTGGGGCGTCCTAGGGGGAGTTCGCTGCGCGAGAATTCCATTCTCTTTCAGATAATCGAGGAATTCTTGGCTTAAGTACTCACCACCTCTGTCAGATCGAAGTGCTTTAATACTATGTCCAAGTTGGTTCTCTACTTCCATTCGAAACTCTTTGAATATCTCAAAAGTTTCGGATTTGTGTTTCATAAGATACACATATCCATAACGACTAAAATCGTCAGTAAATGTTACGAAGTACGAGAATCCTCCTCTCGCAATGACACTTAGTGGTCCACAAACGTCAGTATGGATTAAATCCAGTGTCTGTTTGGTTCGCTCGGGATTCCCTGTGAAGGGTGATTTGGTCATCTTTCCTTTGAGACAAGATTCGCAAGTCAGGAGTTCATCCAAGTTCTGTATTTCAAGAGCATTAGAGGAAATCAACTTTTGAATCTTACTCTTGGAAATATGTCCAAGTCTAGCGTGCCAAAGTTGTGGAGTTTGATTATCAAATTTTCTTTTTCTAGATTGAATGTGCATGACGTTGGAATTTGTTGGTTCAATGGAATATAGACCATCCATCAAAGTACCACGAGCATAAGTTAAACCACCTTTAATTATGCAAAAAGATCCATTCTCAATGGAAAAATTAAAACCATCATTATCTAACATAGGTATAGAAATAATGTTCTTAATAATTGTTGGTGCGTACAAACAGTCTCTTAAAACCAAAGTAAAATTCCCTAAAACTAATTCCATGTCTCCTATAGCCTCAGCGGGAATCCTAGCTCCGTTTCCAAAGCGCGGGATTCTATCCCCGGGCTTCAGGTATCTTACTGCTCCCATCACCTGCAAATCATTGCAGATATGAGAACCTGCTGCTGTGTCTAACACCCACGATGCATAGTTAATTGAAATATTAACTTCAACCAAGAAAATACCTTTGGCTACCAGTTTCATTTTCAGGTAGTCTGGGCAGTTCCTTTTCCAGTGCCCTGCTTTCTTGCAGTGGAAGCATTCGCCTTCTGGGCTTTTGAGCTTCTTTTCGACCACTTTGGTGACTGCTTTGGAAGAGAACACTTTCTTCTTCTTCTTCTTCTTACCTCTCTTGGGCTTTGCGGCCTTCGATTGGTGTGCAATCATCACGGGGTTCTCTTTCTTGAGAGTTGATTCCGCTGTGACCAAAAAATTGATCAGTTCGTGAAGAGCGAGGGTTCTATCCTTCATGTTGAAGTTCAACACGAACTGGTCAAAGGAACGAGGCAGCGTATGGAGAAGGAGGTCAGTGCTAAGATCAGCGTGCAATTCCACGTCCAATCGCCCCAGTTTTTCAACTAGGTTGATAAAACGCAGACAATAATCCTTGACACTGCTTCCCTCAGCCATCTTGAGATTAAACTCCTTAGTGGCCGCGAACCTTTCGGTGTGAAACCTTTCTCCAAACATCTGCTGGAGGTGGAGAAGTATATCTCAAGCAAGCGTCATTGCAGCATGTTGTTTCTGCAGTTCATTCGACATCGAGGCTAGCATGAGGCAACGAACCTGAAGATCATCATCAACCCTTTTAGCATGGGTGGTTCGTTGTTCCTCAGTAGCTCGTGCTGCGGGTGCAGCAGGCATAGGTGTGTCGAGCACATAGCTTCGTCGCTCGGAGTCGAGGACAATTCTAAGATTTCTTAGCCAGTCGACAAAGTTTGAGCCATTCAGTTTATTTGCGTCTAGGATAACAGATAATGGATTCTTAGACATTGTACTTAAATATTTACAAATGGAAAGAATACAACGTTTAGCTAACTGATCTATGCTTAATACTTATAATTAACGAATTTTGGTCTTGTTTTCGAAAAAGTTCTCCCACTATTTTGTCGAAACAATCACCCCTTTAATTGCTCGGGAAATCTAATTCCTATTAGGTCTTGACGTCCCAGCAGCAATTAATTGCACCCACGACTCGTGGCCATACAATTAATTCTCCAAGTAGGTATACTTTTACCAGTTGTGGCACTTCACAACCTTCAAGCTATTTTGCCTCGATTTTCACACTTATCTAGCACTACTACATCATAAATGTTACTAATCGTTAAGTATAACCCATCAATCATGATGAGCAACGGGAAGGGTCGTGAATTCTCCGTAACTAGTTATCGGTCGATCTTCACATCCCGACAAGTCCTCACCCTTGTCGAGTTTAGTTAAAAACAAGAGTCAAAGAATTTTGCGTATTGTCCCTTTCCTTAACTCGGGTGCCAGACTCTGGATCACCTCTGTCAATAAGTAGATAACTTACACTAGTTCCTATTGATGGAAGGCTTGGATCTTCAAAACTTCATTTTAAATGTAACCAATAGACTTAATATTAAATTCGAGAGGGAAATTTCGGGTTTCAAAGTTATACTAACTCTCCTCTAGATCTCACCGTGTAAATTATGCTTTATCTTTTATTTACGATCTAGATTCTAGCGCGCATCTCATACAAGCTAAATATAAATCGACAAATAAATAAAAGCCATACAAGCCTAGCATGCATACTACCACAATATGTTTTTGATCGGGAGCCTCCTATGTGGGCCATCATCGAGCCATGATATTGGCCCAATTGGTCAATCTAAAGGGTTCTCAAACAGGCCTATTCTATTAAATAAACTACCATGCATACATGGCCTTCATATCTTCTTGGGCTCCCACCGTGCTTGCAACGGGCCTTCATCCTAGACTTGAAAAGCAGTAAAGCCCTATTCTATTACAAAAGCTAAAAAAAAAGGCCCAAAAATAGTAACAGGCTCGCAGGCCCAATAAAAAACCGTACATTAAATTAAACCAATCACATCTACCCTAAGGTCAAGGCTCGGCGCGATCGAAAACCACGTAAGCAGTTCACGTAGAGCAAGAAACATGCAAACAACTTTTACTTATTTCTTTCTTAATTTTAAAACAACCTTTTAAAACTAACTTCCTATGATTCTTGCTTTTTAGTCACTACTAATTATGACAAAATAAATTTTCGGGTAAACAAAAATAAATTTTCTGCTTAAAAACAGATTCTGTTTTTCAACTTTTGATAATTACAGTTTGGCCCCTCAACTTTTGAAAATTGCACTTTTGACCCCAAAGTTTTGAAAAAGTTACAAAACACCCCAAAAACCAAATCGGCCAGTAGACCAGAAAATAAAATTTTGAATCCTGAAAAATTCTGATTTTGCAAACAGACCCCTGAACTTTCGATAATTATAAAACAGTCCCTTAACTTTTGGAAATTGCAAAATGGCCGAAAAATTGCGTGCGACCAGAATTGAAAAACAGTCCAGATTTATCAAAAATTCCAGAATCAGAAAACATGTTTTTTCGATTTTTTGCACAAAAGAGTCCTGAAGTTTTCAAAAACTATAAATTCGCTACATATATGAAAAAGCAGTTTTACCCCATCATAGATCCAGTCATAACAAGTAAGAATCAATTTATAGAACACAATAATCACGCGTTTTCATACATATAATTAAACATATACGTAAACACACTATTATGTTAAGGCCTTTTCGCATAATAATTATGGAGTTGGCTTTGATACCACTGTTGGGATACCTCGATTGTCAGAACAACAAAGAGTGCGGAATTTAAAAATTTTTCGAGGCACCCACAGTCCCATAAATACAGTCTCCATATTATTTATACGAAAAGGTTGAATCAAAAACATAAACAGTACTAAAAAGGGGGTTTTCGATTTTACCTCACCACATGCAAGGTGGTGGCAACCTCCAGTGTAGTTTTCGATTCACAGCAAGTGATCCAAGTGTCTCACCTCCAGAGTTGATCCACACCAGCTGGATTATGGCAACACCTTCTAGTCTTACGCTACGAACTGGATCTAGAAGGTTTATTATTAAAAGATTGTCTAGATCTACTTGCAGAGCAAGATCTAGCACAAGGTGAGCAGGAGAGGAGGAGCAGCGGCACAGGGAAGCTCACTGGCCAAGGGTGGCGGCGGCTAGCTAGTGGCGGTGCAGGGATGGGGTGCGGCTAGGGCTTGGGGGGCTCAGGGTTTTTGTGCAAGGGTTTTAGCCTTTTGAGTTCATGTAGAACTCTATTTATAAGCCTCCCTCAAGACCGAGGTTTGCAAGACTTCTTATTGGCTTTTAATTAAAGGCCCATGTCTTGCAGACCTCTTTTAATTAACTACATTAATTAAATACAGTCCATATTAATTAATAAATTAATATCTCTCTTTAATAATTAATTAACACTTTAATTAATTATTTTAATTAATTAGATCAACTAATTAATTAGTCTCCCACTCGAATTAATACTATAATTCATTAATTGATTTAATGCCATGTACATACGGTCCTTCTATCGACTAATTTTCCCGATAAAGACTTTAGGGTGTGTGAATTGTTCGTGTGACGCCCGGCTAACTCAATTGACTTAACACTTGTAAATGTCGATTTAATTGAATTGGTCGTGTGTCAATTCTAACAGAACATTCCATGTTATAAGATAAGCACTATAATTATAATCTATACAGCGGAAGTTCTAGAGTTACAAAGTTCCAAAACAAAGAGTGACTCATATTTAAAGTAACGCATATTAGTCACTTTCTCCTACTTTACGTATTACAATCCAAAAGAGAATCCAAACCTAGCACTTAATATGTTGAAAACTAACATATGATAATAAAGCGTTTACATATATGACTTATGAAACTCAACAATTAACTCGCATTCTTCATCTCTTGATTCTTAGTTTCCAAAGTCAATTTGAGAAAAGAACAACAATAGAAAGAGGTGTAAGTCTTGTTCGACTTAGTGAGAAATTGTGATGCCAAAACAAAGTTATATACGTATTAACAAGAATATGGATAGTGAACTAGAAAGGAATAGAAAAATTAGAGAGTATATGAAGCATTATTTATAAGATCAAGAAGTAAGGAGAACGAAATTCAGAATTTCATGTTCTTATTTGGTAAACAAAAAAATAATCAAGTACAAATCTTATCCACCTTATACCTCCCTACGAGGAGCGACCTCGCCAAACAAAAACAGAGGACATGCCCGGGTGCATGTCAGTTCAGTTCGGATCACTTACCCGTAACTAAACCACAGAGGGGTATTAATCAAAGAGATCATATACCGACGACCCGATGTCGCCCAGCTGTCAACTTTGTTAGTCCCAGGGCCCAACTTCCCAAGGGCGTCCCCAAGGGTGATAGTAACATAACAAAAGATAGACATAATCCATAACTCGGGATAATATTACCTACTAGATCGAATGAAAGAAATGAGGGATGTCATTGAAATATCGAAATAGGTGTGAAGCACAATCAGAATCAACAAGAACATGTTATATCAAGAACGGGCTCAATCAAGTCAGAAAGTAGAACATATATATAATAAAATGAGTTTGTGCTTTTGAATAATATGAAATTTAGAATATCAAAGTTGTTCTTGTTCTCGGGGCGGTGTGCCAAAAGAGCTGAAGAAAGAACGAGAAGCCTCACCCGAAGTTCAATTCTATCTTCTTAACTTGGTTCGATCGTATTCTCCCGACCTAATTTAAGTAAGCACTTATTAAAATATGTAGTATATGATAGTCATCACTAAACTTGAAGTAACTAAGAAGAATGGAACTATAAGCCTAGGAGTTTCAGATAGTGTAAACAAACAAACCATCTCATTTAGTCGGATTTTACTTTTAGTGCTGGCAGCAAAGCTTATTGTTTGAATAACTTTTTATATATATAATGGAATGACCTGAAACAAAATCCTATGGTTTCCTAACTCAAAATAGTTTCATTAGATTAAAGGACATAATTTTAATTGATCAGAATCAATAATATATAAAAGTTAGAAATTCCAGCAGAAGTTCAAAAGGAATTCATGATAGGTTGATTAACACTTTCTCTTTTCAACTAGTTAATAGAAGGTAAATACAAAGGTTAGTCCTTTTTCTTAACATAAAAGCCATAAATTAACATAAGATATTATAAGGTTATGAAAAGTAAAATTATGTCATAAGATGAGTCAACAATAAACATAAACATTCAAAACCCCAAAACAGTCCTAGTGTTTCTAACTCCCCTGTTTGAACTGTTCTGAAATTGAGCCACCACCGGCATATGAACCGGACATGGCAGACCAAAATACTACTTGAACACACCAAATTTTGTCTTCTTTCCAACCCAACAAACAGATTCTAAAAATTCCAAACCGAACTCAACTTATAGGCAAAATAATAACACTGCGCATAATTGTGTAGATTGTAAGTTTACCTTAATAACTTCCTTTGTAAGTGATGGATTGATACAAGACTTGAACCTACTTCTTTCCAACTTTAAATTGATTCAAATATTAACTGGAATCAAAAGTTTTTCATTAGATATTAGGTATTAAGGAGAAGAACTTCAGGTATATAAGTTAGGAGAAGAATTCTTACCTTGACTTGCTTCTATTTCTTCCTAGAGTTCTTAAGCTCTTATGGACGTTTTCTAAACTGATTTGGAGGAAAGTATGCTTTGTTCAATGACTCTATACTTATCTTAAATAGGAAGGAAGAATGGCTTTATTGTAATAATGTTAAGAGGTTGGGGTAAAAGTTTTCTTGTCTAGATTTTTCTTACCTTAAGTCTTGTTTGGTGAAACTTTGTTTCACCTATTTACTTATGAAAATTGTTTAAGCTATAATAAATCTTTATTTCTACCACTTCAATTAATTGCTTTAGTAGGGATGTTACAATCTCCCCCTCTTAAGGAAATCTGGTCTCCAGATTCTAACCTGAAGTGAAAAGTTCAGGATGATGCTTCCTCATTTCTTCTTCTCGTTCCCATGTTGCTTCTTCTACATTTTGATTTCTCCATAATACTTTTACCAAAGGTATCTTGCGGTTGCGAAGCTCCTGGAATTTTTGATCAAGGATTTGAACTGGTATTTCTTGGTATGATAGGTCACTTTCTATTTGTAGACAATCGGGTTCTAAAATGTGGGATTCGTCTGGCTGGTATTTTCTCAGTTGTGATACGTGGAACACGTTATTAATTCCCGTAAGAATTGGGGGTAAATCTAATTTGTAGGCCAATTTACCTATTCGCTCAATGATTTCAAAAGGTCCTACATAACGTGGATTTAACTTTCCACCTTTCCCTATTCTTTTGAATCCCTTCCTTGGTGATACCTTAAGAAATACTTTGTCCCCTATATCAAATTCCAGATCTCTTCTACGGCGATCGGCATAACTTTTTTGTCGGTCTTATGCAGCTTTTATTCTTTGTTTGATTATTTGTACCTTATCAATGGCTTCCTGAATAATCTCTGGTCTTATCGCTCTACGTGAGCCGTCTGAAGTTGTTCTCCAATCGTCCAAATCCCAATGGAGTGGGGAGCGACATTTTCTGCCATATAAAGCTTTGTATGGTGCCATTTGAATGGAAGCATGATAACTATTATTGTATGCAAATTCTATAAGTGGTAAATGCTGGTCCCAACTACCTTTGAAGTCCAACACGCATGCTCTCAACATGTCTTCTAAGAAGCCAATAACTCGCTCTGACTGTCCATCTGTTTTAGGGTGTGCGGCTGTACTGAATTTCAGCTTAGTTCCAAGATTTTCCTGTAACTGTTTCCATAGCCTCGAAGTAAATTTAGGATCCCTGTCTGAAATTATACTAGATGGTAACCCATGTAGTCTAATGATCTTTTTCTTGTATAATTCAGCCAATGTTTCCACATTGTAGTTTGTCTTTACAGAAAGAAAGTGAGCCAACTTAGTAAGCCTATCCACAATAACCCAGATACTGTTGCATCCATTTCTTACAGTTGGTAGACCTGTTACGAAATCCATAGTAATTTGATCCCATTTCCAGTCAGGTATCGGTAGTGGTTGCAGTTTTCCGGCAGGATGTTGATGTTCAACTTTTACCAATTGGCAAGTCATGCATTTCTTTACCTAGTCAGCAATGTCACGCTTCATTCCATTCCACCAAAATTGTTTCTTTAAGTCCTTGTACATTTTAGTACCTCCAGGATGAACTGTGTACCTTGTTCTATGCGCTTCTTCCATCAATTCTTTTCGCATAGTTTTGGGAACCCAAACTCGATTTTGGAATCGTAGTATACCTGATCGATCCATGTCAAATTTTGAATCTAATTTCTTTTCCACGAATTCCATTTGTTTTCTAATATATTCATCTTCGTGTTGAGCTTTTCGAATTTGAGTGCACCATTCGGGTTGCATATCTAAATTGGTCAATCGTCTATGAGCTTGCATACATATCATAGCTTTCACATATGTTTGTTCTTTCCCTTTGATATTTTGAATCTTTGCCTTTCGACTTAAGGCATCGACTACTACATTAGCCTTTCCAGGATGATATAAAATTGAACAATCATAGTCTTCAAGGAATTCCATCCACCTACGCTGCCTCATGTTTAATTCTTTCTGAGTGAACAAGTATTTCAAACTTTTGTGGTCAGTGTATACTACAAAACTGGTCCCGTACAGGAAATGTCTCCATTTTGCCAAAGCAAACACGATTGCTCCCAATTCTAGGTCGTGAGTGGGGTAATTTTGTTCATGTAGTTTTAGTTTCCTTGAAGCATATGCAATTACCCTCCCATTCTGCATCAGTACACATCCAAAACCTTCTTTTGATGCGTCTGTATAGATAACAAATCCACACGGACCTTTGGGTAAAGCTAGTATGGGGGCGGTTGTCAATCTCCGCTTGAGCTCTTGAAAGCTTGATTCACATTTATCGCTCCATATAAACTTACATTGCTTTTGGGTCAATTGTGTTAATGGTGCCGCAATTTTAGAGAAGTCCTTGACAAATTTGTGGTAATAACCAGCTAGTCCCAAAAAGCTACGTACTTCAGTAACATTTGTCGGTTGTTTCCAATTGACAATTGCTTCTACTTTGGAAGGATCAACTTCAATACCAGCATTGGATATCACATGTCCTAAGAACGTCACTCGTTCCAACCAGAACTCACATTTACTAAATTTGGCGTAGAGCTTATTCTCTTTCAAAGTCCTTAGTACTATCCTGAGATGATGTGCATGCTCTTCCTTCGTCTTTGAGAATACCAAGATATCATCTATGAATATTACAACAAAGTTGTCTAGAAAAGGTTTGAATATTCGGTGCATCATATCCATAAAAGCCGCTGGTGCATTTGTTAAACCAAATGGCATAACTAGAAATTCAAAATGGCCATATCTTGAGTTAAAAGCAGTTTTTGGGACATCTTTTTCTTGAATTTTCAATTGATAGTAACCTTGTCTAAGATCCAACTTTGAGTACACATGTGATCCTTGTAATAGGTCAAATAATTCATCGATATGTGGTAAAGAGTACTTATTCTTTATAGTGACGCTATTCAGTCCTCGATAATCGATGCACAATCGAAGAGATCCATCTTTCTTTTTAACGAACAAGACTGGTGCTCCCCAAAGGGAAGAACTAGGTCGAATGAACCCTCGTTCAATCAGATCTTGTAACTGAGTTTTCAATTCTTTCAACTCAGCAGGAGCCATACGGTAAGGAGTTTTTGAGATGGGTGCTGCCCCGGGTAGAGTTTCAATGACAAATTCAATTCCGCGATCCGGAGGTAAATTAATTAGTTCCTCAGGAAATACTTCCACGAACTCATTTACTACCGGAACTTCCTCTATTTGAATTATGTCTTTGGGCTTATTTTTCAAATAAGCCAAGAATCCATAGCCTTCATCTTGTAGTATTTCCCTTGCTTCAATTGCCGAGATGATTGGTATTGGTTGTTGTTTCTTCTGGCTAACCTCGAGTTCTCTTGGTGTAATCTTGTTAAGTTTTATCTCTTTGGTATAACAATTTAGTTCGGCTTGATGTTGGTACAACCAATCCATCCCTAGGATGACATCGTATCCTTGGATGTTTAATTGGATTAAGTCGGTCGGGTAATTAATATCGTCTATCATAATTGGGCATGCTTTACAAACCAAATCCGTAGTCATACTAATACCCATAGGTGTACTTACTTCAAAAGTGTAAGGCAATTTTTCAAATTCCAAGGACATGTTGGTTGAAAAAGAAGTAGCAATAAAAGAATGGGTAGCTCCAGGATCATATAGAGCTTTGCCAACTTTGCCAAGTATATGGATTTTACCTTCCACCACGGCCGTTGGGTCAGGTACTTCCTCATTGGCATCCAATGCGTAAACACGAGCAGGGACCTTAGGTCTTCCAGTTTGGCCAATTGATTGTCCACCTTGCTTCGCTTGTGGTGTTGTGCTGCTATTCTTCGCCCTTGGGCAGTCTTTGATAAGATGTCGGTCACTACCACATGAGATACATCGTCCACTCTTTTTCCAGCAAGCTTCCTCATTGTGACTTGGGTGGCCACAAAAGTTACATGGCCCTCTCACTATCGATCTCATTTGGTTAGTAGCAGATCTTGTCTTCGTATTATTATTCTTCTTGAGATCCCCATGAACTGTCTTTGAAATTTTATTCCCTTGATTGAATTTTCCTACATTATCCCATCTAGAGCTTGATGGACGATTTCGTTTGAGTTGTTCTTCAACCTTCATTAACTCTTTCATCTCCGACTCTACTTACAATGCTTTTTCTACTGTATGGGTGTAATTAGTGGTGTCCGTAGAAATTATTGCCCATCGTAATTCCAAATTTAGTCCTTCAATAAATTTTCTCACCTTTCTGACCTCGTCATTTTGGTAATGTGGAGCATACCTAATAAGTTTAGTAAATCGATCTTCATATTGGGACACGGTCATTGTACCTTGGGTTAAGTCTAGGAATTCTCTTTCACGACGGGTTTGCACAACTTGAGGAATATATTTACAATTAAACTCTCTTACAAAATTCTCCCAAGTACGAAGGGTATTATCATGTTGCCATCGTTGTTCCACCGTTCTCCACCAATGTCTAGCTGTATCCTCTAACCGAAATGTGCCGAAACTTATTTTCTGTTCATCGGTGTAATCTAGTACATTAAAAATATTCTCTATTTCGGAAAGCCATAATTCTGCCTTGTGATCAATAGGTTCCCAAAGAATTTTGGGGGTTGGAAACGAAGAAACCTTTCAAGTGTGTGATCCATAGTCGGATGAACTAATATATTAGTGGAGCCGTTGGCATGTGTTTGTTGTTGACAAAATTGCATATATTGATGCATAAATGAAAACATTTGTGTGAGGTCTGGTACTCCATCTGTATGGAAAGGTTGTTGTGCCATGGCAGGTCCTATATTAGCAAAGTTTTGTCCTTGATTGGGATCATTTTCGCCTGGAGTTGGTGTCGGGTTTGCTTGAGTACTTAATGGTGGTGTAGCTCGTGGACTGGTGGGCGTAGTTTGATTCCTTGTTCGTGCCATTCTAAGAAATGTAGAAATGTTAGTGTATTAAATGTATTGTTACATATGATTTCACATATAATATTATAGCATAGTAAAATACAAAATGGTTATGTCATGTTATTACATTATAGTGAAATACAAAATGGTTATGCAAATGCATCGCTATGAAAAATTGTACCATAGTTACATACATGGACTACATAGCAAAAGTCATATATTCTAATGTTAACTCCAAGGATACTAGATTCCAAGACTAAGACAAAAAGAGTTAACTTGAGTACTAGCCTATATAGTTATACTAATATTAGTATATATCTAAAGAGTATCATTAAGGTTTTACAATAACTAGCCAAGTGTCTAAATATTATCTCCTAACTTATAGTTAGTTCTAGAGATAATACTAGACAAACAAAATTCTAACTTGTCACTAAAAGGGAAAACTAGTGACAAGCTAGTCGTGTAAAGATCATGGGTTGGTACGTGGTGGTGCGGGTATCTCCGCTCCACTAACCGTCCCATCATCTGCATTCCTCAAATCAGCCCCTTCTTCTGCATTCCTCAAATCAACCCCTTCTTCTTGATCTATATCAGTTAGTTCATACATCCAGGCTGGATCTTCCTCTGGTTCTTCCTCATTTTTAAAAATAGCCACGGGTGGTACAATTTGTCCAACTTCTCCTACTTCAACCCCTTCTCCAAGCAAAATACCTTGCTGCATATATTCCATTGATTGATCAAAAGCAGTATTTTGCTGACGGATATTTGTAGAAGGTCCTTCTCCTGCTTCCACTTGTATCCCTGGAAAACTTACTTCATCATTTTGGCCAAACAATGCTCCGTAAGTTATCGTTTGAGCTCTAAGGCGAGCCGTATCGATCAAGTCATAATAGTCGGAGTTCCTTCTTCTCAATAACTCAATCAGATTTCCCAGATGATTATGTCCTTCGGCCAGAAACATAGTGTGCTCCACTTCGTTGCGCAAAATTCCTAGTATCGTATCTACGTACCTTTGAAGCTCGAATAATGTATGGTTTCTTTCTTGAGTGCGAGCATGTGTTTGGGCTTCCCAAGCTGCTGAAATTCCCATTAAATCACACTGAAATTCGAGTAGTTTTTCTCGCATTGCTTGTACTTGGTTTTGGAGTAGTGTTCGTTCGTTTTGCAAATCTACTAACTGGGAGCCTTGTCTTTCATATGCAGCAAGAATTTCTTCCTTTTCGTTCATTACTCTGTCTCAATCATTTTCCAAGCTGCGTACAACATGATCGGGGTAATGCCCAATCAGATCGGTACTCTGGGGAGTGAAAGTCAGAATAGGAGCATTTCTACGGAGATGTACAGTACGTGCTGGTCCATAATGCCCATTAGTTAAAGGTAAGCCATTACTATAATTTCGATCAGCCATCCTGTGGTCATAGAAATCAAATCCTTAATATATCAGAATATAATTAACATGAGGTCATAATGGACTAAAAAAAACTAACTCGGTACTAACTTTTGAAAGTTTAACACATAGATGTCAAGTTCCAAATAATCAATCAGAATCTAATATCTATGTTTAACAAACCTTATTTTCCAAGAATCATATCCCTGACTTATAGCTTGTCGCTCTGATACCACTCTGTGACGCCCGACTAACTCAATTGACTTAACACTTGTAAATGTCGATTTAATTGAATTGGTCGTGTGTCAATTCTAACAGAACATTCCATGTTATAAGATAAGCACTATAATTATAATCTATACAGCGGAAGTTCTAGAGTTACAAAGTTCCAAAACAAAGAGTGACTCATATTTAAAGTAACGCATATTAGTCACTTTCTCCTACTTTACGTATTACAATCCAAAAGAGAATCCAAACCTAGCACTTAATATGTTGAAAACTAACATATGATAATAAAGCGTTTACATATATGACTTATGAAACTCAACAATTATCTCGCATTCTTCATCTCTTGATTCTTAGTTTCCAAAGTCAATCTGAGAAAAGAACAACAATAGAAAGAGGTGTAAGTCTTGTTCGACTTAGTGAGAAATTGTGTTGCCAAAACAAAGTTATATACGTATTAACAAGAATATGGATAGTGAACTAGAAAGGAATAGAAAAATTATAGAGTATATGAAGCATTATTTAAAAGATCAAGAAGTAAGGAGAACGAAATTCAGAATTTCATGTTCTTATTTGGTAAACAAAAAAATAATCAAGTACAAATCTTATCCACCTTATACCTCCCTACGAGGAGCGACCTCGCCAAACAAAAACAGAGGACATGCCCGGGTGCATGTCAGTTCAGTTTGGATCACTTACCCGTAACTAAACCACAGAGGGGTACTAATCAAAGAGATCATATACCGACGACCCGATGTCGCCCAGCTGTCAACTTTGTTAGTCCCAGGGCCCAACTTCCCAAAGGCGTCCCCAAGGGTGATAGTAACATAACAAAAGATAGACATAATCCATAACTCGGGATAATATTACCTACTAGATCGAATGAAAGAAATGAGGGATGTCATTGAAATATCGAAATAGGTGTGAAGCACAATCAGAATCAACAAGAACATGTTATATCAAGAACGGGCTCAATCAAGTCAGAAAGTAGAACATATATATAATAAAATGAGTTTGTGCTTTTGAATAATATGAAATTTAGAATATCAAAGTTGTTCTTGTTCTCGGGGCGGTGTGCCAAAAGAGCTGAAGAAAGAACGAGAAGCCTCACCCGAAGTTCAATTCTATCTTCTTAACTTGGTTCGATCGTATTCTCCCGACCTAATTTAAGTAAGCACTTATTAAAATATGTAGTATATGATAATCATCACTAAACTTGAAGTAACTAAGAAGAATGGAACTATAAGCCTAGGAGTTTCAGATAGTGTAAACAAACAAACCATCTCATTTAGTCGGCTTTTACTTTTAGTGCTGGCAACAAATCTTATTGTTTGAATAACTTTTTATATATATAATGGAATGACCTGAAACAAAATCCTATGGTTTCCTAACTCAAAATAGTTTCATTAGATTAAAGGACATAATTTTAATTGATCATAATCAATAATATATAAAAGTTAGAAATTCCAGCAGAAGTTCAAAAGGAATTTATGATAGGTTGATTAACACTTTCTCTTTTCAACTAGTTAATAGAAGGTAAATACAAAGGTTAGTCCTTTTTCTTAACATAAAAGCCATAAATTAACATAAGATATTATAAGGTTATGAAAAGTAAAATTATGTCATAAGATGAGTCAAAAATAAACATAAACATTCAAAACCCCAAAACAGTCCTAGTGATTCTAACTCCCCTGTTTGAACTGTTCTGAAATTGAGCCACCACCGGCATATGAACCGGACATGGCAGACCAAAATACTACTTGAACACACCAAATTTTGTCTTCTTTCCAACCCAACAAACAGATTCTAAAAATTCCAAACCGAACTCAACCTATAGGCAAAATAATAACACTGCGCAGAATTGTGTAGATTGTAAGTTTACCTTAATAACTTCCTTTGTAAGTGATGGATTGATACAAGACTTGAACCTACTTCTTTCCAACTTTAAATTGATTCAAATATTAACTGGAATCAAAAGTATTTCATTAGATATTAGGTATTAAGGAGAAGAACTTCAGGTGTATAAGTTAGGAGAAGAATTCTTACCTTGACTTGCTTCTATTTCTTCCTAGAGTTCTTAAGCTCTTATGGACGTTTTCTAAACTGATTTGGAGGAAAGTATGCTTTGTTCAATGACTCTATACTTATCTTAAATAGGAAGGAAGAATGGCTTTATTGTAATAATGTTAAGAGGTTGGGGTAAAAGTTTTCTTGTCTAGATTTTTCTTACCTTAAGTCTTGTTTGGTGAAACTTTGTTTCACCTATTTACTTATGAAAATTGTTTAAGCTATAATAAATCTTTATTTCTACCACTTCAATTAATTGCTTTAGTAGGGATGTTACAGTTCGGCACATCTAAATTTGTCTCGATAACTATACTTTCTAATTCGGGATAATATTCCAGTGTGACTGCTAAATTTGGAAACCCCTTCCCAAATCCGTCACTGACTGCGGCCGCAGATTCCTCGGATATATTATCTAAGAATCGTATAGGAATCTCATCCATTACGATGAGTCGGTAGATTCCATATTGGTACTAACCACTCGCGTACATAACCATACGCAACCAACCTAGGCATGTTATGATCAGGCTATGTGATATATACCTAGATCTAAGTTCGCACACTCATGCACCGAATTCGCCCTAGCACCTCAAGTTAAAGGACTAAATCGTACACTATTATAAGCCTTGAGAAACATCCCATCACCGATATGCGTCATGCGCTTCCACAATGGGTTTCTCTGTTCGGGTCGTTCGATGCGTTCGATCTTCTATCGAACCACCTACTCATATGCACTAGCCTCAAATGCCTTGCTCATGAAACGCTACAAATTCACTCCATGTGAATCATGCATACGTGTACAAGTCTTGGCGATTCCTACGATACCCTATCTCGTTTCAGAATCTATGACTTGGAACATGTTTGAAGATTACGACCTTAGAGACTGTTTCATGATTGCACTCAATACCGATAGTGAATCGTCCCATAGTCAAATGTAATCTAAGGATTTCATTCAATCACTTAAATGTATTCGCGAGAGATGAAGTTGGCCATTGTTTATTCTATACAGATATAAATAAACGTGCGTATTAATTATAGAATCAAAGATTATTATTTACAGAATAGACCTATTACAAGCTAAAATGAACTGGCTTGCTGGGAACTATCCTATCAGCATCGAGATGAAATCGACTAAAGAAGAATGAAAGCTATTAATAAGCTAACTCTACAATTCCTCGAAAAGCCGCGGAAGCATCTAGATGAAACCGACTAAAGAAGAATAAAAGCTATTAATAAGCTAAATCTACAATTCCTCGAAAAGCCGCGAAGGCATAGAGATGAAATCGACTAAAGAAGAATGTAAGCTATAAATAAGGTAACTTTACAATTCCTCGAAAAGCAGCAGAGGCATCAAGATAAAATCGACTAAAGAAGGTTGAAAGCTATTATTAAGCTGTCCATCTCCTCGAAAGACGAAGAAAGACATCAAGACAAATTGACCAACGAAGTCAGAAATTAAAACCAATGTCATTCATGAATTAAATGAATCAACTAATAAAGTTAGAAACTACAAGGATTTAAGAAGTTATTCAACGATTAAATGAATTAACACTTGTATCCTTTCGACGATCGAACAAGTAAAGAATTAAATTCATCGAGTTATTGATTGCCAGTTGAACATATATGAAAGTTGCTATTTGAATTGAAATTGAAGCATCGACAATTACACGAAAAGCCATGTATATCAACGAAATAAATGATTTTATTCCATTGAATCGATCACTATACAACTTTATCAAAAGCTATTACAATTATTTTCTCGATTAAATGCATGAAAATTTTTGGAATCCTACATCTAAATCTTCGTCCCTTTGAGATGTGACCACCGAGATCTAGACGTCGGCTTAACGAAGACCACGGATCTTCACCGACGCTCGAGACTTCCTAAATGCATGCCTATAGCTTTTTCTCTCACTGATCGGTGCATCTTCGAGATGGACGTCTCGAGGTCTCGATGGTGTTAGTGAAGGCCAGTGGGATCATTTCCAGCAATAGCAGACAGGGAAACCCATCGACTAGATGACCATGGCTGATGGGTCTCTCTGCATTGACCGAGTGATAGAAGAGGATAAAATTGCATATCGGAGATCGATAGTTTAATTTCTCCAGCGTCTGATCGGCTGCCGATGCTTCGACAACACCACCAACCCACCACCACCGACGACGCCTCAAGACCTCGACACTCAGGACGACGGCGATCCGTTCCTGAGAGCCAAAATGAAGAGGCGTCATCAAAGCCGACCTCATTGTTCTTACCGATCCCACCCATTCGAACAACGAGGCCGACACATAGGGGCCACCCCTTTACCGATACCACCCAATCGAATAAATTAAATCCACCACCTCGGTCAGGAGGGCGAATACGTCGAGGAGGTGCGAAGATTAAGAAAGCACTCCTCATCGATCTAATGAATGAGGAAATCTCGAGGGGAAAGTATGACAGAGTATATATCAAGAGATGCATGTTTGAATGGTTGTATGGACTAAAAAGGAATGGTCCCCCCTCCCCTTTCAATTTATAGATCCTACCTACCTGATCCAACGTCTAGAATTTATTGGGATCAACGGTTAAGATCAAACATATTTAAAGCGCCGCCCGTTGCGCTTACCAAGGAATGCCACGCGGAGGAATTAATCTGACGGTCCAAAGGCATCACGATCAATGACTAGGATCCAAGCATTTAATACGCCAACCTTCATTACTATCAACCTTCTCCGACATTCGAATGATGAGCGACACGTCGAGCGCTTATTAGCATACAACTAGGCTCGTTCGTCGACCTGATATGGTATTACTTGTCAAAGGCGTATCGACTATGCAATCTTTGTGCATGTCGACAATTTAGTATCAAAAAGCCGAAACCCCAACAAGAACTGAACGACGGAAGAACACGTCGATACGATGAAACCTTTCCAATTACTCTCATACCAAAAAACAAGGATCGATAAAAGACAATGGTGATAGTATAAACATGGAAAATATGTTTGATAGAAAACTTATCCCTGAATGACATACTTCTATTCTGAGAAATTATGCATAAAACGAAGTACTATATATAGAATCACGGAGATGATCCGAGGGTTCAGAATGCATCTTACCCCTCGAGATCATCACCGATTCAGCCAAATACTGACAAGTAGGACCAACAATTGGCCCCGTAGCATAGTTAAAGGATTACAAATTAAAATCAAGGGGGCAAAAAATTAGAAATCAAATCGACAGTCGGAATAATGGTAGAAATAATTATTACAGACCAAAGTAACTAAAATCGAAACACACTACACGAGCGCAACTCAATGAAAGATCATCGAGATTCACAGTACGGAATATTCTTATCACAAGCCAAATTAAAAAAGTATCAAATTGAACCATGATCATGATGAGTTTCATAGTCAAGCCTATCGAGATGAGTCGACTCCTTCGAAGTCTCAGGGGCCTCCTTACCTGCTACTTTTTCAGCCTCCTTGGCCTGAATATCAAGAAGAAAGCCGAATTCATGTTTCTCGGGCTCTTCTTTATCATCGACCTCAGGCACAACTGTTGGTCCCAAACGTGGTCAGATGAGATCTAGAGGGGGGGGGGGGTGAATAGATCTCATAAACTTTAAAACTTTTTCTCTAACTTTTTCTGTCAGCAGACTAAGCTGATCCAGAATTCGTAAAACTACTAAGCTGTTCGCGCACAAAGCTTTGAGCAGCAGAGTTGACCACTCTTCTGATTTCACTAGGCTGATTCAGATATACTCAGAGTTTCAAAACTTGTATGCAGCGGATATATCAAGTATGTTTTTCAAACAAGTTTATCTTTCAAAGTTTTACCCCAGTTTTACAAAATTCTTTTCAAAACATTTTTAACGGTTGAATGCTCTTTTTGAGATATGCAAGAAAAGAATGCAGATGTAAAACACCGATATTTTTATAGTGGTTATATGGATAAAAATCCTTTAGTCCACTCTTCCAAGTCACACAGATCTTGGGTTATACTAGAAAACACAAAGTTAACAGTATACAATGCTTGCGCCAAACAACACATGAAATGGCCACAAATGCGCAGTAAGAAATCACACAGAAATCCTACTCTACGAAGCTAGATCACTCACACAGACGAATCTACACTCCTCACGCTATTTTCAGTATAGGAGCTCACAAAGAAAACCTACACTAAGAATCTATATCACTTCACAAAGATGGATATACACTCCTTTCTTTTCTCAGTTGAAAGTCACTCAGACAGACAACGCAAGTTCTCTGTTCTTCAACGAAAAGCTTCGTCAACAGATGACTGGGCTTGTGATCAGACGACTCAACTGATGGATCTCGCTCTTAAGATGTGATCTTGAATTGTGCAAGTCTCACTTTGATCTTCAGTTAGTCTTCTATTTATACTCTTGGATTTGAATTTCTGCCCGTTGAAGATGAGACAGAATTCTACAGTCCTCGAGTTCTTGTCCCCATTTTTTGGAACGGCTCCCTGCAACTGCTACAGTACAGTCTGCTGTACTTTTTGTCAGTCGCATTTAATGCACTCAGCTGGTTACCGTTGGACAGCTTGCTGACCGTCTTCACTTGGCTGATGGGAGTACTAAGCTGATGGCTACTCGGCTGATTCAAGAATGAACATATCTATCTTGACTCGGCTGATGATCACCCATCTGATCTTTACTGATCTGATATCCCACTCGGCTGATTCGGTCACATAGCTTCCAGACCTTGAGATAGGTTTCACTAAGCTGTTCTTAGTTGATGACTAATCCTTTTGATCTTCAAAACCATTATGGCCTTTTTGTCATCTTCAAAACCTTCTCTAATTTATACCAACAATTTCCCCCTTTTTGATGATGACAAAACCTTCAACTAAGAACGTCTTCTAAGTCTTCAGATTTGGTCTTCATACCTTGAGATGGAAATTTATTGATCTGATACAACTTTCAAAAATTACCAATAGTTGGTTCTTTTCCCTTTTCTGTTCTTCTGTTTAAAGGGTTCTTAGTTGCATCCTTTATCTTCCCCCTTTTTGTCATCAACAATAGTACTTGAGTTGCATCTCTTCTTCCCCTTTTTCTCTTTATAGGATTGCAAACTTAGTATGCTGAAGACAATTAGGTGAGTACTAGGCTGATTTAGGTAGTCTTCGTTGCTGTTTATCACTCCAGCTAAGAAAATTTCCCCTAACTTCAAGAATTGATACCACTTATTGGTATTTGTTGTCTGATTCCACTTGTAGTCTGATGCTACTTGTAGTCTAATACTACTTGTATAAATGTAAATCAGATTAGTCAGCTGATATCACTTGTTGATGTGATAACACTTGCTGATACCACTTGATGTAGTACATTCTTGAATAACACTTGGCTGTTGAGTTCCAGTCAGCTGATAAGAAGCAGTCTTCTGATAGCTTCATTTTGACTTATTGAAAACTTCATCTTTATTTAGGAGTACCGCTAGTCATACACGTTCCCCCTAAGTTCTAGAATTCGTGGTCAAGTAGTCTGATGAGAATTTTTCTTCAAAGACACTCAGCCGTTGAATTTCAGTAAGCTGTTCTGGGTTAGTCTTCTGATAAGTTCCCCCTCAACTTATGAATCCACAATCAACAAACCATTTTTCTTTGTCACATGGTTGACTTGTTGGTTTCTGATGGTCTTTATACCACTTGTAATCCTTTGATAGGCTTCAGCTTTCCAACAATCTTGCTTCCTTGAAATCTCCAAATGTAGCGTCTACCACTTGTTGATTTATACTACTTGTTGGTTTATACCAATTGTCTGGCACCACTTGTCTGATGTCACTCACTTGACTGATATCACTTAATGGTTTGGAGCAATCTGATATAAGCAGCTTGATAGTACAATTTTCCTGATGCACACTTGATGGTAAGATCACTTGTTGAATTTGTTGAAATTTGCAAGGACAGTCAACTCATTTTTGTCATCTCACATGCAATTCACCTGTAAAACAGATGACTATTTTTGGTACCCCTTATTTATTGGGTCCAGCAGGGTTAGTAAAACCTTTAACATGTGATGATCTAGTGACTTATGATTTATCATGATGATATCACTTATCATTATGATATCACTTTACTGGTCATGATTAAAACAATGCTCATAAGCAAGGTAAGATGCATGAAATGTGAGATAAACATGCATATTTAAATGAAGATGGCAATCAGCACAGTGAGCATGATCAATATGATAATATGAATAAGCACAGTACATGTCATAATAATAATTATCATAATGTGATTCAAATTCTTGCCAGATAATTTCATTTTTGCCTCAATTTCTTACCTGAGTTGTTTAATAACTCACCTTAGATTTAGCAGACTTGACATTTAAATTTTACTCCTTTCAGCAGCCTATTCGGCTGATGGGTTTTAGTAGTCTGATTCGTCTTAGGTAGCTTACTAGGTTTTCTAACCTATTGAGCATCAGTAGACTTCTTCTTTTGAGCCTCTGATTTCTTTTTGTTTAGAGAATGATGCAAGTTTTTCTTTTAAAGTTCATTTATATCTTCAAAACAAATTGCATACTCAGCTTTTAGAGTTTCATTCTCATGCTCAAGCTTTTTGGTAGTCAGCTGATTCTTGAGGTTCTTCAACCTGAATTTTCAGTGATCTGTTTTGCTCTTTTCAGCAGAGTCATCTCTTCTTTAAGCTTGGCAAATGCACAAACAATATTTGAATTTGTAATATAGCATTTTTTCAACCATTCAAATAGTGCATTTAATTAATAGTAGAAGTTACCTCAGTTTCAGAATCATCAGATTCTATGGCAGTTAAGCATAAAGTTTCAGGTACTTCTTCAAATTCTTTATCAGATGACTGGTTGTCTGAATAAAATATGCCGGAGTTTATTAGCTTTGCTGCATCAACTAACTTTGATTTGCTCTTTGTAAGCTTACGCTCCTTTTTGGCACGCATTTCCTTTTTAGCTAACTTCTCAGATGAAGAGTGTGGATGACCTCTGATCAAGAGTCCATACTCTTTGTCATTGTTGTCTCTAAGAATTGCTTTAGAGGAATCCCTGTTTTCCTGAAAATGATCAGAAGAAGATGAAGTAGCATTTTTATATTTTAATTTAATTTTCTTCTTGTAGAACTTCTTGAAATCATTCAACAGCAGGGTAACGTCGTCAGCAGTGTAGACTTTTTCTGAATTCAGCAGAGTCTTCTCTTCAGACTTGTCTGCTGATTTTCTTGACTTGTCTGACGTCATTAGAGCAGCAGTAGGGTCTGAACTGGTTGACACTTCTAATCCCATTCTTGGCATTTGATACTCATATGCTTTGAGGGATGAGAACAGTTCGGAAAGAGAAATCTTCCCTAAATCCCTTGATTCTTCCATGGCTGTCACCTTCATGTTGAATTTAGGTGGCAAGGCCTTGAGAACCTTTGCGATGATCTCCTTGTTCGAAAATTCTTTACCAAACCTTAGAACTTCATTCAGAACTTTGGTAAATCTGGTATCCATCTGATCAATCGTTTCACCAGACATCATCTTGAAATTTTCAAACTCCTCAAGAGCCACACTGAGCTTGTGTTCTTTGATAGCGTCGTTTCCTTCGCTTAGCTCGCAGACTTTATTCCACATCTCTTTGGGAGTTTTGAAATGCTTGATCTTCTGGAATCTTTCTTCGTCTACAGCTTTGAACATAATGAGCTTAGCCTTTTTATCAAGATTTACTAACTTTTCTTTGGGAGTCAGCTCATCCAGCTCTTTGTCAACTATCTGATCTGGTTGGCCAGCAACCTTCACAATCTTCTGAAATCTGAATGGTCCTTTTGTAAAACAAGTAAGCATGTTGTCGTCATAAGCGGCAAGAAGGATTTCCATTCTGATTTTCCAGCTTTCGAAGTCCATAAGGCCAATGTGAGGAACATGGCTTATGACATCCATTTTTCAAAAAGTTTTTGATTTTCAAAATATGCTCTCTTTTTGAAAAATTTTTAAAAAAAAAACACACCTTGGATCAAGTTCGTTTGATCAGGCAGCTGATTCTAATGAACCACCCGCTCTGATACCACTTGTTGGTCCCAAAAGTGGTCAGATGAGATCTAGAGGGGGGGGGGTGAATAGATCTCATAAACTTTAAAACTTTTTCTCTAACTTTTTCTGTCAGCAGACTAAGCTGATCCAGAATTCGTAAGACTACTAAGCTGTTCGCGCACAAAGCTTTGAGCAGCAGAGTTGACCACTCTTCTGATTTCACTAGGCTGATTCAGATATACTCAGAGTTTCAAAACTTGTATGCAGCGGATATATCAAGTATGTTTTTCAAACAAGTTTATCTTTCAAAGTTTTACCCCAGTTTTACAAAATTCTTTTCAAAACATTTTTAACGGTTGAATGCTCTTTTTGAGATATGAAAAAGAAAAGAATGCAGATGTAAAACACCGATATTTTTATAGTGGTTATATGGATAAAAATCCTTTAGTCCACTCTTCCAAGTCACACAGATCTTGGGTTATACTAGAAAACACAAAGTTAACAGTATACAATGCTTGCGCCAAACAACACCTGAAATGGCCACAAGTGCGCAGTAAGAAATCACACAGAAATCCTACTCTACGAAGCTAGATCACTCACACAGACGAATCTACACTCCTCACGCTATTTTCAGTATAGGAGCTCACAAAGAAAACCTACACTAAGAATCTATATCACTTCACAAAGATGGATATACACTCCTTTCTTTTCTCAGTTGAAAGTCACTCAGACAGACAACGCAAGTTCTCTGTTCTTCAACGAAAAGCTTCGTCAACAGATGACTGGGCTTGTGATCAGACGACTCAACTGATGGATCTCGCTCTTAAGATGTGATCTTGAATTGTGCAAGTCTCACTTTGATCTTCAGTTAGTCTTCTATTTATACTCTTGGATTTGAATTTCTGCCCGTTGAAGATGAGACAGAATTCTACAGTCCTCGAGTTCTGGTCCCCATTTTTTGGAACGGCTCCCTGCAACTGCTACAGTACAGTCTGCTGTACTTTTTGTCAGTCGCATTTAATGCACTCAGCTGGTTACCGTTGGACAGCTTGCTGACCGTCTTCACTTGGCTGATGGGAGTACTAAGCTGATGGCTACTCGGCTGATTCAAGAATGAACATATCTATCTTGACTCGGCTGATGATCACCCATCTGATCTTTACTGATCTGATATCCCACTCGGCTGATTCGGTCACATAGCTTCCAGACCTTGAGATAGGTTTCACTAAGCTGTTCTTAGTTGATGACTAATCCTTTTGATCTTCAAAACCATTATGGCCTTTTTGTCATCTTCAAAACCTTCTCTAATTTATACCAACAATTTCCCCTTTTTTGATGATGACAAAACCTTCAACTAAGAACGTCTTCTAAGTCTTCAGATTTGGTCTTCATACCTTGAGATGGAAATTTATTGATCTGATACAACTTTCAAAAATTACCAATAGTTGGTTCTTTTCCCTTTTCTGTTCTTCTGTTTAAAGGGTTCTTAGTTGCATCCTTTATCTTCCCCCTTTTTGTCATCAACAATAGTACTTGAGTTGCTTCTCTTCTTCCCCTTTTTCTCTTTATAGGATTGCAAACTTAGTATGCTGAAGACAATTAGGTGAGTACTAGGCTGATTTAGGTAGTCTTCGTTGCTGTTTATCACTCCAGCTAAGAAAATTTCCCCTAACTTCAAGAATTGATACCACTTATTGGTATTTGTTGTCTGATTCCACTTGTAGTCTGATGCTACTTGTAGTCTAATACTACTTGTATAAATGTAAATCAGATTAGTCAGCTGATATCACTTGTTGATGTGATAACACTTGCTGATACCACTTGATGTAGTACATTCTTGAATAACACTTGGCTGTTGAGTTCCAGTCAGCTGATAAGAAGCAGTCTTCTGATAGCTTCATTTTGACTTATTGAAAACTTCATCTTTATTTAGGAGTACCGCTAGTCATACACGTTCCCCCTAAGTTCAAGAATTCGTGGTCAAGTAGTCTGATGAGAATTTTTCTTCAAAGACACTCAGCCGTTGAATTTCAGTAAGCTGTTCTGGGTTAGTCTTCTGATAAGTTCCCCCTCAACTTATGAATCCACAATCAACAAACCATTTTTCTTTGTCACATGGTTGACTTGTTGGTTTCTGATGGTCTTTATACCACTTGTAATCCTTTGATAGGCTTCAGCTTTCCAACAATCTTGCTTCCTTGAAATCTCCAAATGTAGCGTCTACCACTTGTTGATTTATACTACTTGTTGGTTTATACCAATTGTCTGGCACCACTTGTCTGATGTCACTCACTTGACTGATATCACTTAATGGTTTGGAGCAATCTGATATAAGCAGCTTGATAGTACAATTTTCCTGATGCACACTTGATGGTAAGATCACTTGTTGAATTTGTTGAAATTTGCAAGGACAGTCAACTCATTTTTGTCATCTCACATGCAATTCACCTGTAAAACAGATGACTATTTTTGGTACCCCTTATTTATTGGGTCCAGCAGGGTTAGTAAAACCTTTAACATGTGATGATCTAGTGACTTATATTTTATCATGATGATATCACTTATCATTATGATATCACTTTACTGGTCATGATTAAAACAATGCTCATAAGCAAGGTAAGATGCATGAAATGTGAGATAAACATGCATATTTAAATGAAGATGGCAATCAGCACAGTGAGCATGATCAATATGATAATATGAATAAGCACAGTACATGTCATAATAATAATTATCATAATGTGATTCAAATTCTTGCCAGATAATTTCATTTTTGCCTCAATTTCTTACCTGAGTTGTTTAATAACTCACCTTAGATTTAGCAGACTTGACATTTAAATTTTACTCCTTTCAGCAGCCTATTCGGCTGATGGGTTTTAGTAGTCTGATTCGTCTTAGGTAGCTTACTAGGTTTTCTAACCTATTGAGCATCAGTAGACTTCTTCTTTTGAGCCTCTGATTTCTTTTTGTTTAGAGAATGATGCAAGTTTTTCTTTTAAAGTTCATTTATATCTTCAAAACAAATTGCATACTCAGCTTTTAGAGTTTCATTCTCATGCTCAAGCTTTTTGGTAGTCAGCTGATTCTTGAGGTTCTTCAACTTGAATTTTCAGTGATCTGTTTTGCTCTTTTCAGCAGAGTCATCTCTTCTTTAAGCTTGGCAAATGCACAAACAATATTTGAATTTGTAATATAGCATTTTTTTAACCATTCAAATAGTGCATTTAATTAATAGTAGAAGTTACCTCAGTTTCAGAATCATCAGATTCTATGGCAGTTAAGCATAAAGTTTCAGGTACTTCTTCAAATTCTTTATCAGATGACTGGTTGTCTGAATAAAATATGCCGGAGTTTATTAGCTTTGCTGCATCAACTAACTTTGATTTGCTCTTTGTAAGCTTACGCTCCTTTTTGGCACGCATTTCCTTTTTAGCTAACTTCTCAGATGAAGAGTGTGGATGACCTCTGATCAAGAGTCCATACTCTTTGTCATTGTTGTCTCTAAGAATTGCTTTAGAGGAATCCCTGTTTTCCTGAAAATGATCAGAAGAAGATGAAGTAGCATTTTTATATTTTAATTTCATTTTCTTCTTGTAGAACTTCTTGAAATCATTCAACAGCAGGGTAACGTCGTCAGCAGTGTAGACTTTTTCTGAATTCAGCAGAGTCTTCTCTTCAGACTTGTCTGCTGATTTTCTTGACTTGTCTGACGTCATTAGAGCAGCAGTAGGGTCTGAACTGGTTGACACTTCTAATCCCATTCTTGGCATTTGATACTCATATGCTTTGAGGGATGAGAACAGTTCGGAAAGAGAAATCTTCCCTAAATCCCTTGATTCTTCCATGGCTGTCACCTTCATGTTGAATTTAGGTGGCAAGGCCTTGAGAACCTTTGCGATGATCTCCTTGTTCGAAAATTCTTTACCAAACCTTAGAACTTCATTCAGAACTTTGGTAAATCTGGTATCCATCTGATCAATCGTTTCACCAGACATCATCTTGAAATTTTCAAACTCCTCAAGAGCCACACTGAGCTTGTGTTCTTTGATAGCGTCGTTTCCTTCGCTTAGCTCGCAGACTTTATTCCACATCTCTTTGGCAGTTTTGAAATGCTTGATCTTCTGGAATCTTTCTTCGTCTACAGCTTTGAACATAATGAGCTTAGCCTTTTTATCAAGATTTACTAACTTTTCTTTGGGAGTCAGCTCATCCAGCTCTTTGTCAACTATCTGATCTGGTTGGCCAGCAACCTTCACAATCTTCTGAAATCTGAATGGTCCTTTTGTAAAACAAGTAAGCATGTTGTCATCATAAGCGGCAAGAAGGATTTCCATTCTGATTTTCCAGCTTTCGAAGTCCATAAGGCCAATGTGAGGAACATTGCTTATGACATCCATTTTTCAAAAAGTTTTTGATTTTCAAAATATGCTCTCTTTTTGAAAAATTTTTAAAAAAAAAACACACCTTGGACCAAGTTCGTTTGATCAGGCAGCTGATTCTAATGAACCACCCGCTCTGATACCACTTGTTGGTCCCAAAAGTGGTCAGATGAGATCTAGAAGGGGGGGTGAATAGATCTCATAAACTTTAAAACTTTTTCTCTAACTTTTTCTGTCAGCAGACTAAGCTGATCCAGAATTCGTAAGACTACTAAGCTGTTCGCGCACAAAGCTTTGAGCAGCAGAGTTGACCACTCTTCTGATTTCACTAGGCTGATTCAGATATACTCAGAGTTTCAAAACTTGTATGCAGCGGATATATCAAGTATGTTTTTCAAACAAGTTTATCTTTCAAAGTTTTACCCCAGTTTTACAAAATTCTTTTCAAAACATTTTTAACGGTTGAATGCTCTTTTTGAGATATGCAAGAAAAGAATGCAGATGTAAAACACCGATATTTTTATAGTGGTTATATGGATAAAAATCATTTAGTCCACTCTTCCAAGTCACACAGATCTTGGGTTATACTAGAAAACACAAAGTTAACAGTATACAATGCTTGCGCCAAACAACAAATGAAATGGCCACAAGTGCGCAGTAAGAAATCACACAGAAATCCTACTCTCCGAAGCTAGATCACTCACACAGACGGATCTACACTCCTCACGCTATTTTCAGGATAGGAGCTCACAAAGAAAACCTACACTAAGAATCTATATCACTTCACAAAGATGGATATACACTCCTTTCTTTTCTCAGTTGAAAGTCACTCAGACAGACAATGCAAGTTCTCTGTTCTTCAACGAAAAGCTTCGTCAACAGATGACTGGGCTTGTGATCAGACGACTCAACTGATGGATCTCGCTCTTAAGATGTGATCTTGAATTGTGCAAGTCTCACTTTGATCTTCAGTTAGTCTTCTATTTATACTCTTGGATTTGAATTTCTGCCCGTTGAAGATGAGACAGAATTCTACAGTCCTCGAGTTCTGGTCCCCATTTTCTGGAACGGCTCCCTGCAACTGCTACAGTACAGTCTGCTGTACTTTTTGTCAGTCGCATTTAATGCACTCAGCTGGTTACCGTTGGACAGCTTGCTGACCGTCTTCACTTGGCTGATGGGAGTACTAAGCTGATGGCTACTCGGCTGATTCAAGAATGAACATATCTATCTTGACTCGGCTGATGATCACCCATCTGATCTTTACTGATCTGATATCCCACTCGGCTGATTCGGTCACATAGCTTCCAGACCTTGAGATAGGTTTCACTAAGCTGTTCTTAGTTGATGACTAATCCTTTTGATCTTCAAAACCATTATGGCCTTTTTGTCATCTTCAAAACCTTCTCTAATTTATACCAACAACAACGATATCGAGCTCCTTGCCATTTTCATCATGATCGGGATCTAGTTTATCTTCATCAAATTTATCATTAAGGAAACCCAAGGCACGACACTGCTTCCATCCTTTCTCGAACATCTTGATCAAATCGGTGCCCGATTGACGGTCTACAAGCTCGTGGTACATGATACTGTTGTAAAATTTGAGGACGATTTCCTTCCTCTCTTCAGACGACAAGCTGCGAGGACACTTTAGTGCATCTAGCTGACCTTTCTCGAAACATGTTGCCTCCCTCTCCTCCAATTTCTTATCAAAATTGGCCTTCAACTCCGATAGCTCGACCTCTAACAACGTGATCCTTTTCTCCTTGTCAGAAATCTCTTCCTCGAATGATTTCGCTTTCTCTTCGAGAACACCGGGTTGCTTCCGGGCCTTCTTATCGAGTCCTTTATATTTCTCGGCACGCTTTCGAGCCGAATCCGCCCTACAGCAGTTGTGAAAGATCAGTTGGTTGCTCTGAAGGGATACAAAACAAAAGTTAGTATGTCCAAAATGAGACTATAAAAGTCAACCGCCTTAACATAAAAATGAGAAAAACACAGAAATACCGCTAGCTGAAGGGCTGCTTGCAAACGCAAGATATCAACGGTATCAAATTTTAGCAAAGCCTCGTGATCTATTAGCGACAGCGTCGAACAGAACTTGTCCCAGACCTCGGGACTAGTGTCAGTACGAAGAAAAGTCGGATTAATCATCGAGCTTTGAGCGACTTGATCCCCCATCCTTTTCTTCTGATTCTCGACCCTAAGCTCGATTGTCTCCCTCGGAGCAATGACGGCATCGCCTGTCGACAAAGTCGGGCTCGCATCATACTTCGCCCTTTTTTTGCTAGGCGTTTCCTTCTGACCACCATCGGATGACATGGGCCTCTTTCCCTTATCAGAAGACGGCTCCTTGTCAGGACCTGCGCTCGACCTTGGAGGGATAGTACTCGACTGCACGGATACCTTGGTCCGCGAGTCCTTCCCGCGCGTCGCCGGAGGAGGAATAGCAGCATTAGCCATCTTTTTCACTTTTAGGACTGCCAACGAAGCTCGACTCGCCATGACTACAGATTCTGCACAAATCGAAAGAATTAAGTTGATAGCTAACAGAGAATGAATAAATAAAGAGCATGATAACTACCTAATGAGGGACTATCAATAGGTAAAGAAGCCATCGACATCCCTCCCAAACTCAAGATCGGTTCCCGCAAAAGTAAGTTGATATCGAATGTCGATTCTGATAACTGCGAAGGAAAGTCGGGCCCCCAGGAAGGTTCGGGAACATTCTTCAAAAGAATCCCGCCCGACCTCCACTCACGTTTCGTCCTCCACACATAATTCTTAGGAGCTCGAACAAAAACAAATCTATGTTTCCAACCCTTTCCATGTGATGACTTAAGGTCACTGAGGAACCTAACGTTAGGTTTTGACTTAACAAAGTAAAAGCCTTCATTAGACATAGGAGAGGGACTTACGCTGAAAAGACCGGAAAAGTTAGCAAAAGAAGCCGGCTGGCCTAAGGACTTCATGACCAAACAAAAGCCGATTATATAGCCCACGGCGTTGGGGACTAACTGAGTTGGACAAATGCCGAAACCATTTACTATGTCGACAAATTCTTTAGCCAAAGGAAACCGAAGCCCGTTTTCGAAGGTATCGATATGAAAAGTCCTACACCCTCTCGGTGGATCATTTATTCTCTGATCAGGAGTAGGGAGAAGAACGGTCCAACCCTTGGAAAATTGGAACTTAGTTAAAATTGACTAAGCCAACAAACGTAAATGACTTGCTGACATAGTATTAAAGCGTTCGGAAGTACGATAGCGTTCCGATGTCGAACTCGGTGGAACGACATCTTTTGGTACCGACTCAATAACGCTCAATAGTTGTGCAGAGAGAGGGCTATGATGCTGCCCCTCAAAGGGGTGTCGAAATGCGACATTATCGACCCCACAGACATACCCTACCCCTCACCGACAGACTCGCTACCGACTGACAACGAATGATTCGACATAGAGAAAAGAAAAAGATAAAAAGGTACCTAAGTTGAACGAAAAACTTCGACTAGGATAACGACTGCTTAACTCGACCAATGGCAGCTCCGACGACCTCGCTCCGATTAAAATGCTGCTTTGAAGTATGAATAGTGAATGAAAGGAGGCCTATTTATAAACACAAACATCCAAAAAGCACGCTCATTCAAAAATATTTAAAAAGACGCGGCGGTTGAAGAAAAAAATGCACAAACAGCTATTCAAAGGCAAGGGTCCACCATAATAAATTCACCCAACGAATTAATTGCAAAAACAACAAAATTTATGAACATATTTAGTTGGTGGCAATGACTATTTACAAAATTTCATAGGTCTCGACGACCGTTTACAAAAATCGATAACAAAATATACTAAAATCTTATCCGGGCAAGAAAATACATATCTAATCATCCTTGTTCTCCTCGCCCTTGGGTATCAATTTTCCGAACTCATGAGCTCGAGCAACAGCTTCTTCCGACTCCAACTCCACCGTACTAGCATCGACTTCACATTTCTCGTTCAACGCGGGACTAATGGCTTCTGGATAAAAATTAGACGTCAGGAAATCTCTATACGCACATTGAGCAATCGTCCTCTCATGCATACTTATCAACTCCTCGCCCATCCTAGCATCGGCGAGATAATTAAAGACTGGAGACTCGACAAACTCCCTAAAAATCTCCAGTCTCTGCTCGAAAGTTACGACTTTAGCCTCCGGGGGATAACCGCTGCGGAGTTTATCATTCTCCATTGTCACCAAGCTTAGTTGCCTCGTTGCATCCTCGAGCTGTTGATCCCTGGTCCTTAGAGCTTCCTCGTGCTCTTTCTTGCACTTCGCCAGTTCCTCTTTACACTTGGCCAACTCCTTCTGTGCTAGCTCAGCATCATAATAGCCATGGAACAAATATTGCATCACCTGTAAAATAGATACACCTAACCTTGAGATAGAGAAGTAGATATGAAGACTACTATATATTGAGAAGATTACTTACCCCGACAATCATCCGACCTCCATAATGCACGTTTTCCTGCAGCGAAAACTTTGTCAAAAATCTCTGATCTCGAGGATAGATGCTATGAATGAAGGTTGCAAAGGCTGGTATCAAGGAATTCATGAGGAGGACGGAGGTATCTTCATCTAAACGGGCCGGACGATCGAGTTTCGAATTGATCCATGCAGAAAGTTCCCACCGAAGATCCACTCCTTCGTACTCAGCACTCCTCACCCTTTTCCCCGTCGGAGGATCAACCGGATCAACGACAGGGGGGACCTCGGCCTCAACTTCAATCCTAGGTCTTTTCCCCAACCTGATCTCATCACGCCGAGTATCAGGGTTTCCTCCAGTCGACTTGCCCTGCCCATCACCGCCTTGTTGACTTCTGGACGATGAGCCTTGATTCCAAAACCGAGCATTCTCCTGTTCCAATACTACTCGCTTGCTCCCCTTTGGCGGAACTAAAGTTCCCAAAAGTATATTATCTACAAGAAGACATCGATCAGAAAAAATGTTACTCGAATTGATTAGGGGTACTTTGGATTCTCCTCCTATCATGATCCATGCTGGGATAAACTAGCTGAAACAGCTCTGATTCCGACCTTGAAGGCATAAAGCCGATCTCAAAGCGACACCAGCCCAACCTGATCGTAAAGCTAAAGGCCCCTGGTCGATAACCTCTGATAGGCCTAGCCCAGGCCCAATGCTATGGGCCGAAGAAAACTTCCTTGCTAATGGATCAACCAGCTCATAGCCCCTACTATAAATACCACCAGCATTTATGACAACGACACGTTTTCAGAGGCACCCCAGGCTCGATGCTTCTGCTCGAACACATATTAGAGACTATATGTAGCATCATTCCTTATATGTACTTAGCCTCTAGCTTGTACGACATCCTATAGCGCTCGAATAGGACCCTTGTAATTTGTACACTCACGATCGGAATATACATATTATTGATCTTCTCCTTTATATATTGCATTTTGGCTCGATTATATCATACTTTGATCTCCTACGATAACGCATAAAATCAATTGGCACCCACCGAGGGGCCTTATTTGTAGATCGAAAAATGTCTACTACGAGGCGAGATACGTACATTCGAGGAAAGTCTTCTCACGTAGCGGGAGTGCGGAATTTAGTCTACAACGATTTCGACTAATCCATCTTGAATGGCCCAACAGCTAGAAACTATTCCAACCATACCCGGGACGATATTCGGATTCAAGGTAATATGAAGGAAAATGTACGAATAGAAAGTCGGGATCTGAACCTTTATAGTCGATCACTTACTCTTGAGTAAGATACAAATTTCAAAACATGGAGGGATGCAACTCGATTTCGCTAGTCTCTATGTTGTAATCGAAATCGAGGAGGAAGGCTCGCGTTAAGTTGCTTATAAAAATGGGGAAATATTTCCCCGAACTTGGAATGCACTCAAAAATTAGGAAGTATTACAGAAAACGAAGATCATGTATTTGGCTTCTCGAGTTATCTATCGATCAAAATTCATGGTACGGATCTTATATCTCCAATTATTAAGAAAATCAACAAGGTACTTCTATTTTTGAAATTCTCTCGTCTATTCTATGCATCTCCACAAGCTATATATTAACTTCAGAATAGGCACTCGACCTCTCTTCTTAAATCGATATAAAGGTGAAAGCTATTGCTACGACCGATTAAAATAAAAAGGGTGAAAGTTGTTGCTACGACCGATTAAATTAAAAATGGTGAAAGTTGTTGCTACGACCCTCAGGTGAAAGCTATTGCTATGACAGATCAAAATGAAAAGGGTGAAAGCTGTTGCTATGACCCTCAGGAGAAAGCTATTTCTACGACCGATCAAAATGAAAAGGGTGAAAGCTGTTGCTACGACCCTCAGGTGAAAGCTATTGCTACGACCGATTAAAATGAAAAGGGTGAAAGCTGTTGCTACGACCCTCAGGTGAAAGCTATTGCTATGATCGATTAAAATGAAAAGGGTGAAAGTTGTTGCTATGACCCTCAGATGAAAGCTATTGCTATGACCGATTAAAAGGAAAAGGGTGAAAGCCGTTGCTACGACCCTAAGGTGAAAGCTCTTGTATTGATCAATCAAAATGAAAAGGGTTGAAAGTTGTTCCTATGACCCATAGATCGAATTCGCGAAAAAAGAACATCAACAATTGAATCAAACAACCTCGAAGATAAGATAAATGTCGATGTTCTTTCCAGAATTATCAATTACTCCCGTTATTTATCCAATTAAGCCATTAGAGTTATATAAATGATCGAGGAAAAGTTTGCCAGATATTTTGCTTATAACTGAGTTCTACTATCTTAACCCTGTTTTCTTGGAATCGAAATTTCAAAAATAATTATATTTCGAACATGGGCAAGAAAGTTCGACCCCGACTGGAACAATTGCAGGGGATTTTTTTCACCAGAAGAACTTGCATCAGAAATCGAAATTTGAGCCTGCAGAAGGCTTGGAAGGACGTTGTTAAGTTTTTCCTTAGAACGAGGCTCTTCCTTTGAACCTCCAGGAGAAGGAGGCTTATCGGGGGGGGGAGGGGGGGGTTCTCAACCTCTGTAGCATCCTGACCCGGAAAAATATCTACCTTGAGTGCATCTTTTTCATTGACAATAGTTTTGGCCTTCTTGCCCGGCCCTTCGCCCTCAGGATTATTCCCCGTAGCGCCAGTAAGAGGTTTGTTTTCATTCAAAAGTTTTGCGAGGGTTTCAGTAGGAATGATTGTATCAGACAACGATCTCTTACCCGAAGACTCAGATGACTTCAACCTGATTTGGGCGCGCTTGGAATTATCCAAGGGTCTGACGCGGGAACCGTCAGGTTCAGGCTCGGATTCTTCCTTCGACCAAACAGACTTGATCGACAGATTTCGAGTCGACTGGGAGGATGTATGCCTTTCTCTCACGATGTCCCCACCCTTAGAGGTTCTGGGGGACTTGGCTGAATTCTTCGCGACTTTCTTCTCTTTGTTCGATTTGGAGTCTTTGGACGAGGAACTCTTAGTTTTAACACCTCCCAGAAGCAAGGAATGATCGATTGAGGGACCAAGTATTTTATCCATGGTTCTGGTTTTTTACAAAATAAGCTCTTCCGAATTCTATTGGCCGACCTAAAAGCTCCGATCGCGATAAATTAGCTTGATTAAAGAATGGGTGAAAAAGCCCATATATTTATAGCAATAGTGACGCGTCGTTTTATTTTAAATTGAACAGTTACAAATCTTGAATGAGCCCGCACAAGGATACACGAAGAAGTTAATAGACAAATATTTTCATTCGAAATAAGTAAAATCATGTGGTACTACAATAGAGGAAAAATAATTGGATAAGTACAAAATACTAAGTCATGGTTGAAGAACTAAAATACAAAGACTTGGCGTATCTCGGAGGTTATTCTACTTCTATTTTATCCTCGTCATTGGAATCGCTGTCATCAGAGTCATCTTCGTCGCTGCTCGAATTATTGGTATCTCCGCTACCGCTTCCATTAACATCATCATCAATTTCAGTAGCAAATGGAAGACTTCCCTCCGGATCATCGAGATCATTTTCAATATCGACTTCAACCTCCTCTTCGCCTTTGCTCTCCAACTCCGAAAAAAGTAGAAGCTTCTAGCATATCAGGATTAGGCATGGGGAATCCGAACTCATATTGAAGGGTGGTAAACTCATGATTCCATAAGTCCCCGAGATCCGCGGGAAGGGACGAAGGCTTATACTCCTTCCCAAAAATGTTTTTATGAGGATCCATGTACGGAATATAGTCTGCAAGTTACCCTGGAATCCTCCCGGCAGAAATCAGTTGATGCACGCTTTTGAAGAAGAACGATTGATTAATCGGACCTGATCGTGCTCAAACGAGGGCATCTAAAAATAGGGACCTCAAAAATTCCCTTATCGCCGGAAGTTTGGCTTCATCTCGGCCCTGAGCATAAGAAAGCTCGAAATCTGCCTTCGTCTGCGCTAACTCAGCCTTAGGTTTCTCAACGTCTGGCTCGAGAACGCCCCCGGTAACACCGACTGCCCCAGAGAGATCTCATGCGGCTGATGTAGATAATAGGCCGTTCATGGCCTCTTTGAGCTCCCGCCTGGTAGAAGAAAGCTTCTTCTCCAACTCAGAGACTTTGGCCAGAGCCTCAGTAAGCTGGGTCGCTTTCTCCGCTTCTGCTCGAGAAACAAGCGTCAAAGCTCGATGAAATTGGGTAGATTACTCTTCCAAGAGAGCATGTCGATGAATCTGGTTGACGAATTCATCTCCAATCTACAAAGCAAAGGTCAAATTCCATGATCATTAGCATTTCAATATCATGAAAACGAGGAGGATTGATTAAAACCTTTTGATGAAATTGGGCAAAATCTCCCAACGCTCTAAATCGTCCTTGGAGAACAACTTTATATTATCATCTTTGAATCTGCCAGCTAAAAGTATCCGGATCGCCTTGTCCACCGAATGCTCCCCGTCGGGTTCTAGGTCTGAATGAATACTTCCATCCTCAGGATAACCGGCAATCCTCGCACCTCGAAGATGATCTTCGATATAATCTGCCAAATCAGGCTCGCATCGTCCAGGACGACATGGGATGGGGCTGGATCTACGACCAAAGGGTTTTGTTCTTCTCGAAGGTTCGGGAGCGTCCCGATATCTCTTCCGTGATGAACACACCTCAATCATCTGTCGAGATTGAATTTGCGTGAAAGAATAATGACTGTATCTGGCAGCGTTGGGGTCGTCAGTAGAAATCGAAAAAACTGTTCGCAACGGACCGATATCGTTAGATGGAATTGCGTCTTCGGCACCAACTGTGAAGCTGTTAGAATGCAAGTTTGGAATCGTTGTAGTGGAAATAATGTTATCTCCATTTCCCATCTTCTTGGCGGTCTTCGATTTATTTTGTTTTCGTGGTTGGCCTTGGGTCGTTTTAGAGGACGAAGCAACAGTAGAGCCTGTTACGGAAGTTCGAAAATGTTCTACAAGATCAACTGCACGAACAAAAGATATTTAAAATAATTATACAAGCAATTGGTGACCAGTCGAAGAACAACAGAATAAACTAAGAAGGTTACCAAGAGAAAGGGCAGTGACAATAGTTCGAGCCTCTGTCGGAGCAATTTCAACAGAACGGCCACCGTCCGAAGGATTTTCAACTTCGGGAGCATGCCCATAAATAAGGATCGGGGCAGAAAAGGTGTAGTTACGGAGGCCAACCAGCCGAAGGACTGTTTCCTGTGTCAACAACACCGTTTGATAAGGATCAGAGCTCCAATCTTTTAAAAGGTCTGAGGACAACAGGGGAGGAATTTTTCCTTTAAGGGATTGTTTGCCATATACCCAAGTCTTTTCGCCCTCCCACTCAAACGGCTTCATCTCAGAGGCACTCTCCGAAATTGGATTGTTGGGACCTCGAACAAAAAAGAATTCCTTTTTCCAACCTTTGATGTTGCTCGAAATGTTAGTTGAAAGAATAGAAATGTTCGGCCTATGGGAAAAATAGACAAACCCAGCGTTTGAAGAGCTAGATAGACTCATCTAAAAAATTTGCCAAAAATTCCGAAAAGACGCCTCCATTCCCCTAGCTTGCATCAGAACACTAAAGGCAACGATATACGCGATTGAATTAGGGAGCATCTGGGCAGGTGCGAGAGAAAATACTTCCAAAATTTCTCTAAGTAATGTAATAAAAGGAATACGCAAGTCAAAGTGAAACTGCCTACTATTAAAGGCTTGGCAACCCACAGGCGGCTCGGTAACGTTTTGTTTGGAAGTAGGTATGACAATAGAATAACCTTCGGGAAGGTATTTTCCAATCTCGAGCTCCAACTTCGCACGACGAGCCGGAGCATGATAAATGGTGCGGATCTGGTCGGCTTTACGTTTCGTCCGGAGTTGATTGGAATTGTTTATGGTTGCCACCCATTTCTTAATGATGACAGTCAACCGGCCTCCTATCTGGTATTTCGCGGTTTCATTATCACGGAGGGGAGAAACTTCGCTGACAGCCGATTCATCCTCGAAAATTTCTTCCCCGATATGAGCTTCGTCATCACTGGAGGTCTGGCGAACTTCCCCCTCCTCCGCTTCTGAGTTCAAAATGTTGCCCCTGTTTCCGACTTCGTCGCCCTCTAGAACCCTGTACTGATCTACAAGCGCAAGGGGGTCAATGTCTGATCCCTCTCCCATCTTGGTATTCCCTTTCCGAGCCCCGGAAGCCAGCATATCCATTCTTTATGGTGGGATGAATATCTATGTTATTCTGCAAATTATCGAATATGGTGCTCCGATCAAAATTTTAGAAATCTATCCTGAGTGAATTTTCTACAGTCAATGGATATATATACGGGGATAAAAAAAAAATTGCAAATCAAACCCCGAGTAACCGCGATAGTTGAGATTCTCAAGCAGTATATCTTCAAAGCGAGATATTTTGAAAATAGCAGTTCGGTCCCCGAGCCTTCTTTATTTAGATTGCGACCCACCTAATGGGTGGGATTTCCGGATTTATTATCGGAACAAATTTGCTTCCCCATGCTTCAGTAAATATCGACCATCATCGCAAAGAACAAAGAACTTTGACGCGATCTAATTCCTGACGAATAGTCATTCTAAAGTTTCCAAGATGCGCACTCTTTTTCCCTGATTCGGTTTTCATCCCAATGGGTTTTTCCGAACTAGGTTTTTAATGAGGCACATCTGAAGCACTAAAGTAATGGCTTGTCCTCGTCACACAGCTGCATTTACTTCTCCGAGCTACAACATCTCTTACGCTCAAGAAGTGGGGGAGTATTGATGAGGGGTACTTTGGATTCTCCTCCTACCATGACCCATGTTGGGATAAACTAGCTGAAACAGCTCTGATTCGAACCTTGAAGGCATAAAGCCGATCTCAAAGCGACACAAGCCCAGCCTGATCGTAAAGCTAAAGGCCCCTGGTCGATAACCTCTGATGGGCCTAACCCAGGCCCAATGCTATGGGCCGAAGAAAACTTCCTTGCTAATGGATCAGCCAGCTCATAGCCCCTACTATAAATACCATCAGCATTTATGACAACGGCACGTTTTCAGAGGCATCCCAGGCTCGATGCGTCTGCTCGTACACATATTGGAGACTATATGTAGCATCATTCCTTATATGTACTTAGCCTTTAGCTTGTACGTCATCCTATAGCGCTCGAATAGGACCCTTGTAATTTGTACACTCACGATCGGAATATACATATTATTGATCTTCTCCTTTATATATTGCATTTTGGCTCGATTATATCATACTTTGATCTCCTACAAAAACGCGTAAGATCACGTATATAATATCAACATGTTACGTCTTACCCAAGCTAGGATCACTAGCTTTTTTCTTCGACTGCGACAGACCGCAGGCCCAAAGGCGAGGCTCCACAATAAGTTTGGTAACATCAAGATTATACTTGCGGAGGATATCGACGAACTTCTGTGAAAAATGTGGTCTCGGAGGTTTATCAACCACAATGGGACCAACAGGCCAGTGAGATGTCACATTCAAGGTCTGACCTCTCGGAGGAGTGAGAAAAACGAACCTAGATTTCCACCCTTTACAATGGGAACTTTTTATATTGGTTAGAAAACTTCTGTTCCCTCGAGATTTGACTTGGTAGAAACTTGTACCTGACTTAGGAGACTCGCTCACCTTGAATAGGTACCAAAAATTCGCAAAAGAGACACGTTGATTGAAGGCTTTCATCACCACTATGAATGCGATGATCATCGACATGCCATTCGGCACTGTTTGTGTCAGATGAACACCTAGATTGTTCAAAATCTCGGCCAATTCAGGAGCTATCAGCACCCGGAACCCACCTTCCATTGAGGCCTCATGAATGGCCAAAGCCCCGGCCGGAGGCTCATGCATCATACACGAGCTTAGCATGGCCCTTGTAAATATATTTGTATAAATATTTTACCAAGTACACATCTGCACATATTTCAACATTTATGTGACAATCCAGTTTAGGTAAGAGGTATGGACAATACGGCACGACCGATCTATTATCAAGTCTCACTTTCTGGTAAACAACTGAGCGACCGTCGTTTCTTCTTCGATAATTAGGATACGAATTTTGACCATTTGTAGTACTTTCTGCGAAATCCTGAGGATAATAACTCTTACATTTACCAGCATGCATACACACACACGATTTATTAGATTCTCCACATGGGCCATGCATCATATGTTTTATTACATAAGAACGCAAAAAAGGCTGTGAACCGTCCGGAAGTTCAGCACTTATAATTTCGTCGTATACAGCGGGCGCAAAATCTTGTGATGTAATGACAAAATAATAATCCAATGAGCGTGATTCAAGCCGCGCTTCTGATATTCAACAATGTACGCATACGCTACTACCTCTCCAAAAAGCTATTTTTTCACAATCTCAAACTTTAGCTCCTCAAGTTTGTCCTTGAACACATGAACTATTAAATCAGGCCTGTCATCAGCTTTTTCACAGGGCAGTAAGTTATCGATAATCTCACTCCAAGCAGGATTATATGTCATTGTCAAAAAAAATCAGGTTTCCCAAACCTCTCAACAAGTGACATCGCATTTACGTACCTCCTTCTCATGTCACGAGGTCCACCAATAAAAGAAGAAGGAAGAACGATTCTTCGCCCCACATTACTTGGATTGGTCTGATCATCAATCAAAAGGTTATTAATAATACCCTGGTAAGATTCCGTACGTAACTCTCGCTGGAGCTGTTCAGATCGATAGTATTCCAGGCGCTCAGTTTCCACTTTAATGTACATGTCTATGATAAACTTCTGCCTCAATCTACCAGCATGCAAAAGATAACTATTATCCCCATCACGCATTTGGGCCTGATAGCATGAATATTCTTTACAAGAAACATTTCCCTTGTTTCTTTTATTACGCTGCAAGCCTATACATAATTACAAAGAAAAAGGCCGTTAAGAAGATTATTATAAACCAAACATTAGAAGACGGGAACTATTTTGAAAAATAGAATTATGCACCTTCTTCCTCTGCCGCAAGTAACTCTTCAGCAGAACCAACATTAGATATATCAAAAGGCATAATTGTTGATTCAGCTCTTTTACGCTTCGCAACAGAACCAACATGTAATTCTGTTTTCTTTGGAATACCCGGATGCCATCCTTGTTCACCATGTGGAAACAACAAAGGATATTGTAAAGGATTATAACAACTATAATAATAATTGACCTTATAACCACGACCAGGCACATTATATACTCGAATATCACGTTCACAACCACTGGAACCTTCATCACCGTCTTTCCAAACACCATCTACTTCATCAACAGTTGGAGCATTACAATTCCTTTGATCCAATACTGAATTAGTTCTCTAAACAATCCGGGCATCTCGTAAATCATCCCAAGAAGACAATCATTTTTTAAAGAATTTAGTATATGGATTATTTCCTAATGCCCTCACTAGAAGATCCATTACGTCTCGCCTCAAATCTTTAGCTCCCAAAATATCCGCATCTAAACTTTCTGCATTATCCAAAAAGAACAGCTGCAACAAGTCTTCTATTTTAGCAGAACCATCAATAGGATTCATGAAATGAGAAACCTTTCCATAAACCTTCAAATAATATACCCCATGCTTCGCCCACCACGAATCAGCGACTATTTTATTCCAATAGAAGTAAACGCAAAGCCATGATTGTAAGACCATCCTTTGCGCCTAAACTCTTTCGCCACCTCAAAAAAAGGATCAGTAAACAGGAACATCAATATAGGTGAAAGCACCACAGGAGCCAAAACAATCTGACCGCCCGCACAACAAAAACCAGGAACTTCACGATAAAAACAGCGAGAACCACAAAACACGCAAGAATCCTACTGAGGTTAGACCCAAGGAGTACGAGGAATATCGTGAATCCTATCAAACCGTCCGAACGATTTATTTGCACAAACAACAGGCACGTGCGTCAATGTAGAAGAACCTACAAAACAAATCAGCCAAGTAATTCATAAATAAGATAACAAAAAAATTCAAGTTATAGATTATTTTAACAGTATCACACACTTAACTACAAGAAATGGAATCACGCGTAGGAACAACCAATACAACGTTAGTACGAGAGGAACAACCCTCATTAGGAAAGCAAACATCAGCAGAGGAAGCAAGACAATGTAAAGCAGGTTGTTCACGTACGTAAGAACGCAAAGCATACTTCGCACGCTGCTTCGCAAGCAATGCAGTTTTATCCTCTGAAGACATAGAAGCATACTGCAAACGTCTCCTTTGATTACGAGCCAACTTAGTTGCTTCTTTAGCATCCACCATAACGACAAAAAAAAAAAAACATTTACAAAAATAGTAAGAAAAAAATATTCCAATGAATAAGTAAACCAATAATAATAACATAGTTCAGAGATTGCAACTCACAACTTCGAAAGACATTCGGAATATCAGCCGGTAGAAACAGTGTTGCAAAACACAAAAAGGCCATGACCACCATTACAGAAGGACAAGAAAGAACCTCATCTCCACAAACACCATGGATAAGCAACCAACCGCTTACGATTAACCAAAGAATCCCGTATTCCAACATAGACAACCAATCCAGCGCTCAAGATCATCCAAGGAAGCTTATACTCCAGAATAAGGTGAATCAGTTCATATAATGATCCTTACCCTTACCCCGATCTCATACAACACCAATCCAGCACTTAGATAAACCAAAGAATCCCATATTCCAACATAGACAACCAATCCAGCACTCACAATCAACCAAAGATGCTCATACTGTTGGGATATGCCTCGATTGTCAATACAACAAAGTGCGGAAATTAAAATTTTTCAAGGCACACCCAAAAGTCCCATAATAATATCTCCAAGTTATATATACGAAAGACACAAAACAAAGCACAGAAATAATCTAACAAAGGGGGTTTTCGATTTTTACCTCACCACAGGCAAGGTGGTGGAAACCTCCAACTCTGATTCTGACCTCTGATTAAGGTTCTGGTTCACTGGAGTGATCCAAGCGTCTCACCTCCAGAGAAAAGTCCACACCAACTGGATTATGATGACACCTCTTAGTCTTAGGCTCAGAACTAGATCTAAGAGGTTTGTTGATGAAGGATTGTGCAGATCTATTTGACAGATCAAAATTCTGCACAAAAGGAATGAGGGAGAAGATATGCGGCGGCGGCGCTAGGGCTTTCACGGCGGCGGTGCGGCGGTGTTACGGCAGCACACGGCGGCGACGCTAGGGCTTGGGCGGCGCAGGGTGGGGCGGATTTCTTAGGGCAAGAGAAGACTAGGGTTTTGCTTAGGTGTTAGTTCTCTGAGTTCTGTCAGAGCTCTATTTATAAGCACTCCTCAAGACCTAGGGTTACAAGATTCCTAATGGGCTTAGGAGTCCATCTCTTGCAAGCCCACCTTAATTTAATTAATTACTTAATTAAATATCCAGCCCATATTAATTAATTACTTAATTAATATTTAGTTTAATTAATCAATTGTCATTTAAATCAATTAAATCAATTAATTAATTTATCTCCCACTTGAATTAACACTTTAATTCACTTAATTGATTTAATTACTTCTAAATCAATTAATTCCTTTTATATTCCTACAGAACAGTCACCGTCCAATTGTATTGTGTGTGACCCTCTGGGTTCACCATCAATTGGCAGCAGGCTCACGAAACCTCGTGATTTAATTTATGAACAATAAATTGCTCCGATCAATTAAACTACCTTTAATTGACCACTCCTAGAATCAATTCCTCTACTAATTCAGGAGTACCCACACTTCATGGTCGATGTCTAGCCACAAGCCCATGAAGCCCAACATCAGGTGAATTGATATTTAGTGAACCTCACCTCATATAATTACCATGTACATACGGTCCTTCTGTCGACCAATTTCCCGATCAAGACTTAGGGTGTGTGAATTGATCGGCACCTCTAAATTTGTCTCGATAACTATACTTTCTAATTCAGGATAATGTTCCAGTGTGACTGCCTAATTTGGAAACCCCTTTCCAAATCCGTCACCGACTACGGCCGTAGATTCATTGGAAACATTATCTAAGAATCGTATAGGAAATATTCTCATCCATTACGATGAGTCAACAGATTCCATCTTGGTACTAACCACTCGCGTACATGTCCATACGCACCCAACCTAGGCATTTTTATGACCAAGCTAAGTGGCCTATACCTAGATCTAAGTACGCACTTTCATGCACCGAATTCGCCCTAGTACCTCAAGTCATAGGACTAAATCGTACACTATTATAATCCTTTGAGAAACATCCCATCACCGATATGCGTCATGCGCTTCCACAATGGGTTTCTCTGTTCGGGTCGTTCGATGCATTCGATCCTCCATCGAATCACCTAGTCATATGCACTGGTCTCAAATGCCTTGTTCATGAAACTACAACAAATTCACTCCGTGTGAATCATGCATAATCGTACAAGTCTTGACGATTCACTCGATACCCCGTCTCGATATGAATCTATGACTTGGAACATTTTCGAGATCACGACCTTTGAGACTGTTTCATGATAAGTGCACTAAGTACTGAAGTGTATAGTCCCATAGTCATGAGTGATCTCAGGGTTTCAACCAATCGCTTAAATGTATTCGCGAGAGATGAAGTTTGGCCATTGTTTATCCTTATACATATATAAATAAACATGCGTATTATTATAAAATCAAAGATTGTTATATACAAGATAGATCTATTACAAGCTAATTGAACTGGCTTGCAGGGCACTATCCTATCAATCTCCCACTTGCCCTAAAGCCATTCACAAACGTTTCTTAGACCCATCTTATCTAGATGTCCCTCGAACACCTTTTGCGAAAGTGGCTTAGTTAGTGGGTCAGCTATGTTGTCTTCTGATTTGACATACTCCATATGCATATCTCCTCTACCAATGATCTCTCTGATCACGTGGTACTTCCTCAGTACGTGTTTGGATTGATGGTGTGATCTCGGCTCCTTTGCTTGAGCTATTGCCCCGTTGTTGTCACAAAAGACGACTACAGGTTCAGCAATGCTAGGAACAACATCCAATTCCTGGACGAAGTTTCTCATCCATACACTTTCTTTTGCTGCATCTGATGCTGCGATATATTCTGCTTTTGTGGTTGAGTCGGCAGTGGTAGACTGTTTACAGCTTTTCCAACTGACCGCTCCTCCATTGAGGCGGAATATGTATCCAGAGTTGGATTTGAAATCATCCACGTCAGACTGGAAACTCGAATCAGTGAATCCTTCAAGTTTCAGTTCTCCACTACCACCGTAGACCAAAAACATATCCTTAGTCCTTCGCAGGTACTTTAGGATTGCTTTTACGGCAGTCCAGTGCTTCTCGCCTGGATTTGACTGATAGCGGCTCGTTACACTTAGAGCGTGTGCTACGTCTGGTCGAGTACACAACATTGCATACATTATACTCCCTATAGCAGAGGCATAAGGTATGATAGACATTCTCGTCTTTTCTTCGTCGGTTGTAGGGCACATAGACTTAGAAAGAGAGATACCATGTCTCATTGGAACAAATCCTTTCTTAGATTCTTCCATACTAAATCTCTTCAAGATCGTGTTGATGTACTGAGATTGGGAGAGTCCTATCATCTTCTTCGATCTATCCCTATAGATACGTATTCCCAATACGTAAGATGCGTCTCCCATATCTTTCATAGAGAACTGCGCGGATAACCATGCTTTAGTTTGCGCTAACATCTTGATATCGTCTCCGATTAACAAAATGTCATCGACGTACAAAACAATGAATTGTATTGAGCTCCCACTATTCCTTTTGTACACACAAGGTTCATATACGTTTTTGATAAAGCCAAAAGCTTTGACTGTCTCATCAAATTGTATGTTCCAGGTTCGGGACGCCTGTTTGAGGCCATAGATTGACCTTTGAAGCTTACACAATTTGTGCTCACTTCCTTTGGACGCAAAACCTTCAGGTTGTTGCATAAAGATCTCCTTATCAATGTCTCCATTGAGAAAGGCGGTCTTTACGTCCATTTGCCATATTTCGTAGTCATGCCACGCGGCTATAGCAAGTAATATCCGAATGGATTTTGACATCGCCACGGGAGAGAAGGTTTCCTCATAGTCTATACCAGGCCTTTGAGAATACCCTTTCGCCACTAAGCGAGCTTTATGAGTAATTACCTCTCCATTCATTCCAAGCTTACGCTTGAAGATCCATTTACATCCTACAGGGATAGTTCCCTCAGGTGGATCGACCAAGGTCCAAACCTTGTTGGAATGCATGGAATCCATTTCGGATTGCATGGCTTCGAGCCACGCACCCGAATCTATGTCAGACATCGCTTCTTGATAGGTCCTTGGATCAGCATCAACTTTCTCGTTTTCGTGAATGAGACCAAATCGCTCTGGCTCCTTACGAATTCGATTAGACCTTCGAAGCATAGGTGTACTAGTAGGTTCAGTTAATTCTGGTTCAGCTCCCACTGTTTGTGGGGATGGGTCCGATTCTTGGACTTCATCAAGTTCTACGATTGTCCCATTTCGGTTGGTGAGGAAATCCTCTTCCAAGAAGTGGGCGTTCCTAGATACGAACGTATTACGTTCTTTAGGATCGAAGAACAGGTATCCAATAGAGTCCTTTGGATAACCCACAAATTTGCACAAACTAGATCTACTATCTAGCTTATCTCCCTTCTTGTTCTTTACATACGCAGGAGATCCCCATACTCGTAAGAACGAATACACGGGTGCTTTACCATACCATACTTGGTGCGGCGTTGTTGGCACTGACTTTGAAGGCACTATGTTTAGTATCTTCGAAGCAGTTAATAGGGCTAAGCCCCAAAACGAAAAGGGAAGGTCAGCAAAGCTCATCATGGAACGAACCATGTCTAACAAAGTCCGGTTCCTCCGCTCAGACACTCCATTGAGTTGGGGTGTCCTAGGGGGAGTTCGCTGTGCGAGAATTCCATTCTCTTTTAGATAATCAAGGAATTCTTGGCTTAAATACTCACCACCTCTATCAGAACGAAGTGCTTTAATACTATGTCCAAGTTGGTTCTCTACTTCCATTCGAAACTCTTTGAATTTCTCAAAGGTTTCGGATTTGTGTGTCATAAGATACACATATCCATAACGACTAAAATCGTCGGTGAATGTTACGAAGTAAGAGAATCCACCTCTCGCATTGACACTCAATGGTCCACAAACGTCAGTATGGATAAGATCCAATGTCTGTTTGGTTCGCTCGGGATTCCCGGTGAAGGGTGATTTGGTCATCTTTCCTTTGAGACAAGATTCGCAAGTCGGGAGTTCATCTAAGTTCTTTATTTCAAGAGCCTTAGAGGAAACCAACTTTTGAATCCTACTCTTGGAAATATGTCCAAGTCTAGCGTGCCAAAGTTGTGGAGTTTGATTATCATATTTCCTTTTTCTAGATTGAATGTGCATGACGTTGGAATTTATAGGTTCTAGGGAATATAGACCATCTATCAAAGTACCACGAGCATACATTAAATCACCTTTAAATATGCAAAAAGATCCATTTTGAATGGAAAAATTAAAACCATCAATGTCTAACATAGGAATAGAAATGATGTTTTTAATAACGTTTGGTACGTACAGACAATCCCTTAAAATTAAAGTAAAATTCCCTAAGACTAATTCCACGTCTCCTATAGCCTCGGCGGCGATCCTAGCTCCGTTTCCAAAACGCAGGATTCTATCCCCGGGCTTCAGGGTTCTTACTGCTCCCATCACCTGCAAATCATTGCAGATATGAGAACCTGCTGCGGTGTCTAACACCCACGATGCACAGTTAATAGAAAAATTAACTTCAACTAGAAAAATACCTTTGGCTACCAATTTCATCTTTAGGTAGTCTGGGCAGTTCCTTTTCCAGTGCCCTGCTTTCTTGCAGTGGAAACATTCGTCTTCTGGGCTTTTGCGCTTTTTCTCGACCACCTTGGTGACTGCCTTTGAAGAAAATACCTTCTTCTTTTTCTTACCTTTCTTAGGCTTTGCAGCCTTCGATTGGTGTGCAATCATTACAGGTTTCTCTTTCTTGAGAGTCGATTCTGCCGTTACCAATAAATTGGTCAGTTCGTGAAGAGCGAGGTTTCTATCCTCCATATTGAAGTTCAACACGAACTGGTCAAATGAACGGGGCAGCGTATGGAGAAGGAGGTCAGTGCTAAGATCAGCGTGCAAATCCACGTCCAATCGCCCCAGTTTTTCAACCAAGTTGATGAAACGCAGACAGTGATCTTTTACACTGCTTCCCTCAGCCATCTTGAGATTAAACAACTCTTTAGAGGTCGCGAATCTTTCAGCGCGAGACCTTTCCCCAAACATCTGCTGGAGATGGAGAAGCATATCTCTAGCAAGCGGCATAGCAGCATGCTGTTTCTGCATTTCGTTTGACATCGAAGCTAGCATGAGGCAACGAACCTGAAGATCATCATCAACCCTTTTAGCATGGGTGGTTCGTTGTTCCTCAGTAGCTCGTGCTGCGGGTGCAGCAGGCATGGGTGTGTCGAGCACATAACTGCGACGTTCGGAGTCTAGGACTATCCTCAGATTTCTCAGCCAGTCGACAAAGTTTGAACCATTCAATTTGTTTGCGTCGAGGATAACAGATAATGGATTCTTAGACATTGTAATTAATATCTACAATAGGAAAGAAGACAACATTAAGCTAACTGATCTTATGTCTAATACTTATAATTATCGAAGTTGGACTTAGTTTCGAAAAAGTTCTCCCACTATTTTGTCGAAACAATCACCCCTTTGATTGCTCGGGAAATTCTATTTCCTAGTAGGTCTTGACGTCCCAGCAGCAATTAATTGCACCCACGACTCGTGGCCATACAAGTAATTCTCCAGGTAGGTATACTTTTACCAATTGTGTTACTCCACAACCTTCAAGCTATTTTGCCTCGATTTTCGCACCTATCTAGCACTGCTACATCATAGATGTTACTCCTCGTTTAAGTCTGACCCAGTCAATCTTGATGAGCAACAGGCCCGGTCATGAAATCCCCGTAACTAGTTATCGGTCGATTTTCACATCCCGACAAGTTCCCACCCTTGTCTTGTTTAGTTAAAAACAAGAATCGAGGAATTTCGTGTATTGTCCCTTTCTTCGACTCGGGTGCCAGACTCTGGATCACCTCTATCGATAAGTAGACAACATACACTAGTCCCTATTGATGGAAGGCTTGGATCTATAAAACTTCATTTTATAGTTTACCCAATATGACTTAATATTTTATTTCGAGAGGGGTATTTCTGGTTTGAAAGTTATACTAACTCTCCTCGAGATCTCACCGTGTAAGTTATGCTTTATTCTTTTATTACGATCTAGATTCTAGCGCGCATCACATACAAGCTAAATATAAATCGACAAATAAATTAAAAACCATACAAGCCTAGCATGCATTCTACCACAATATGTTTTCGATCGGGAGCCTCCTATGTGGACCATCATCGAGCCATGATGTTGGTCCTATTGGTCAATCTAAAGGGTTCTCAAACAGGCCTATGCTATTACATTAATCACCATGCATACATGGCCTTCATATCTCCTTGGGCTCCCATCTTGCTTGTAACGGGCCTCCATCCTAGACTAGGAAAGCATTAAAGCCCTATTCTATTACAAAGGCTCAAAGTTGGCCCAAAAACATAAAAGGCTCGCAGGCCCTAATAAAAACCAAACATTAAATTAAACCAATCACATCTACCCTAAGGTCAAGGCTCGGCTCGATCGAAAATCACGTAAACAGTTCACGTAGAGCAAGAAACATGTAAACAACATTTTACTTTCTCCTTTCTTTAATTTTAAAACATCCTTTTAAAACTAACTTCCATTGATTCTTACTTTTAGTCACTACTAATTATGACAAAATAAACTTTCGGGTAAACAAAATAAATTTTCCTGCTGAAAATCAGATTCTGTTTTTCAACTTTTGAAAATTGCATTTTCGGCCCCTCAATTTTCGAAAATTGCACTTTGACCCCAAAACTTTTAAAAAGTTACAAAAACACCCAAAGCAGTTTCGGCCAGCATTCCAGAAAATAAATTTTGAATTCTGAAAATTTTCGATTTTCCAAACAGATCCTTGAAGTTTCGGTAATTGCAAAACAGTCCCTAAACTTTCGGAAATTACAAAATGACCCCAAAAAGCGTGCGACCAGTTTGCGAAAACAGTCCAGAATTTTTGAAATTTCCAGATTCTAAAATTTCGAATTTTTTAGCCCTTTAAAACCCTAATTTGCGATTTTTGCCCAAAAAGTCCTGAAGTTTTCAAAAACTATGAAAACGCTATAGATCTGAAAAACAGTTTTACCCAATTGTGGATTTAGTCATAACAAGTAAGAATCAATCGACAGAACATAATTATCATGCGTTTTAATATACATAATTAAACATATAATATAAACACATATTATGTTCAAGCCTTTCGTATAATAATCATGGAGTTGGCTCTGATACCACTGTTGGGATATGCCTCGATTGTCAATACAACAAAGTGCGGAAATTAAAATTTTTCAAGGCACACCCACAGGTCCCATAATAATATCTCCAAGTTATATATACGAAAGACACAAAACAAAGCACAAAAATAATCTAACAAAAGGGGTTTTCGATTTTTACCTCACCACAGGCAAGGTGGTGGAAACCTCCAACTCTGATTCTGAACTCTGATTAAGGTTCTGGTTCACTGGAGTGATCCAAGCGTCTCACCTCCAGAGAAAAGTCCACACCAACTGGATTATGATGACACCTCTTAGTCTTAGGCTCAGAACTAGATCTAAGAGGTTTGTTGATGAAGGATTGTGCAGATCTATTTGACAGATCAAAATTCTGCACAAAAGGAATGAGGGAGAAGATATGCGGCGGCGGCGCTAGGGCTTTCACGGCGGCGGTGCGGCGGTGTTACGGCAGCACACGGCGGCGGCGCTAGGGCTTGGGCGGCGCAGGGTGGGGCGGATTTCTTAGGGCAAGAGAAGACTAGGGTTTTGCTTAGGTGTTAGTTCTCTGAGTTCTGTCAGAGCTCTATTTATAAGCACTCCTCAAGACCTAGGGTTACAAGATTCCTAATGGGCTTAGGAGTCCATCTCTTGCAAGCCCACCTTAATTTAATTAATTACTTAATTAAATATCCAGCCCATATTAATTAATTACTTAATTAATATTTAGTTTAATTAATCAATTGTCATTTAAATCAATTAAATCAATTAATTAATTTATCTCCCACTTGAATTAACACTTTAATTCACTTAATTGATTTAATTACTTCTAAATCAATTAATTCCTTTTATATTCCTACAGAACAGTCACCGTCCAATTGTATTGTGTGTGACCCTCTGGGTTCACCATCAATTGGCAGCAGGCTCACGAAACCTCGTGATTTAATTTATGAACAATAAATTGCTCCGATCAATTAAACTACCTTTAATTGACCACTCCTAGAATCAATTCCTCTACTAATTCAGGAGTACCCACACTTCATGGTCGATGTCTAGCCACAAGCCCATGAAGCCCAACATCAGGTGAATTGATATTTAGTGAACCTCACCTCATATAATTACCATGTACATACGGTCCTTCTGTCGACCAATTTCCCGATCAAGACTTAGGGTGTGTGAATTGATCGGCACCTCTAAATTTGTCTCGATAACTATACTTTCTAATTCAGGATAATGTTCCAGTGTGACTGCCTAATTTGGAAACCCCTTTCCAAATCCGTCACCGACTACGGCCGTAGATTCATTGGAAACATTATCTAAGAATCGTATAGGAAATATTCTCATCCATTACGATGAGTCAACAGATTCCATCTTGGTACTAACCACTCGCGTACATGTCCATACGCACCCAACCTAGGCATTTTTATGACCAAGCTAAGTGGCCTATACCTAGATTTAAGTACGCACTTTCATGCACCGAATTCGCCCTAGTACCTCAAGTCATAGGACTAAATCGTACACTATTATAATCCTTTGAGAAATATCCCATCACCGATATGCGTCATGCGCTTCCACAATGGGTTTCTCTGTTCGGGTCGTTCGATGCATTTGATCCTCCATCGAATCACCTAGTAATATGCACTGGTCTCAAATGCCTTGTTCATGAAACTACAACAAATTCACTCCGTGTGAATCATGCATAATCGTACAAGTCTTGACGATTCACTCGATACCCCGTCTCGATATGAATCTATGACTTGGAACATTTTCGAGATCACGACCTTTGAGACTGTTTCATGATAAGTGCACTCAGTACTGAAGTGTATAGTCCCATAGTCATGAGTGATCTCAGGGTTTCAACCAATCGCTTAAATGTATTCGCGAGAGATGAAGTTTGGCCATTGTTTATCCTTATACATATATAAATAAATATGCGTATTATTATAAAATCAAAGATTGTTATATACAAGATAGATCTATTACAAGCTAATTGAACTGGCTTGCAGGGCACTATCCTATCACATACTCCAAAATAAGGTGAACCAGTTCATTTAATGATCTTTACCCTTACCCCGATCTCATACAACAACGTTTATACAGGGCAATCTTGACCCCTAACCCAACAACAATTACCAACCAATTCCCATTTTAACGAATTAACTTCTATAAACAAACACACCAGAAAACAAAATGCACAACAAATCTACATCTTAACTTAAAGACCAAAATAAATACATAAAAAAAGTATAAATAGTTCGCGAGCTTGAGAGAGAAGATAACAACACAAACTCTGAGAAAATTTCCGAAGCAAAATCTCTCTAAGTCTCAAGAACAGCTCACTCACCTGGTGAAGTTATTTGTTGACAGAACCGAGTTGAAGTTCAAGATAAATCATTTTTCTGAGTGAAAAACTGTAAAAGGAGTGTTGTGAGAAGGGTAGATCCATCTTAGTGAGTGATCTAACTTCAAAAGATAGGTCTTCTTAGTGATTTCCTATTGTGAGCTTACGGCCTCTTCATTTGTTGTTTTGGCGTAAGTAGTGTATATTGTAAACTATGTGTTTATAGTATAACCCAAGATCTAAGTGACTTGGAAGAGTGGACTAAAGGATTTTTATCCATATAACCACTATAAAAATTCTTTGTGTTTTAACTTGCATTATTTCTTGCATATATTCAAATTGCATAAAACACTTTAGAAAACTGTTGGAAGATTACAAAAAGGAGTTTGTTAAACTGGGGATAAAATCTTTCAAAGACAAAGTTTACTTGTGAAAAACACTTATAAATATCCGCTGCAAGTATTCTATTTTTAAAGCTGAGTTTGCTGAAATCAGCTAAGTAGTGATAAGAGAAATGGTCAACTGTCCTGCTCAAGATTCGTTCACGATCAACTTAGTCAGCTTACTCATCTATATCAGCTTAGTCTGCTGACAGACGACTGAAAAAATTTAAAGTCTAAAAATTTTCAGAGGTCTGTTCAACCCCCTCCCCCTCTCTAGACCTCATTTGACCACTTGGGACCAACACATTTCAAGAGTGTACTTTCATTTTCAATTTCTCATTCATCCGATCTCCGAATTTGACATACTTTATACCATTTTAATGTACTCAAATAGTAGATTATAAATCCACAAAGACCCGACATTTTTCTCAAAGTGGGTCCCACTTAAAATGTGGTCAAAACAGTCCATTAACTTAATTTTTTCCAACAATCCCCCACATGAATGAAAATTGAACAAATTCCTAACAGGATGTTCTAAGAGGATAGAGTTTAGCGGTAGATACTTGCATAGGATAGGTAGGAGTAACCCTTTGAACCTTCCCTTGAGAAAGTATGTTTACTTTACTGGCTGATCAGTAGACACGGAGTCCTTGAACTGTTCTGCTGTTTATGTAAAAGATGACATACTCCTCACACGCATCTTACCTCGTAATGTTTCAGTTCTTACGGTTATGTCCGTTTTGGCCATGGACATCTACCTTGTTCAGCAAGAGTTTCTAAGAATTGTGCCCTATACAATTCCCTTTGAAGCGGCCATTCTGGTCTCTCACATAGGTGATTCATTTCCTTAGAGTATTTACTCTCGTTACAAGAATCATTAAAAGCTTGGCTTAACCTTATTAAACCGTTATCACTGTTTTCATCATAGGAATGGACTTGAGGGTAAAACCCCCCCACAATGACTTAACTAAACATTTGCGGTTAGGTTGTCCCATTGAACCTAGATCTTGGGATCTCCAGTCAACTAGGTTGGGTTTTCCTTCGCTAAGTTTTTATTCCATGGGCTTTAGTCCCATTCCTCTTGATGACTTAGCAACTATCTCTCTTGTTAACCCTTCAATTAGCGGATCCGCTAGGTTATCCTTTGACTTTACATAGTCAATAGTAATCACTCCAGTGGAGAGTAGTTATCTAATGGTATTATGTCTTCGGCGTATATGCCTAGACTTACCATTGTATATTTTACTTTGTGCTCTTCCAATCGCAGATTGGCTATCACAATGAATGCATACTGCTGGCACAGGTTTAGACCATTGTGGAATACCCTCTAAGAATTGGCGTAGCCACTCAGCCCCTTCACCAAATTTGTCAAGAGCTATAAACTCAGACTCCATTGTGGATCTGGCTATCACAGTTTGTTTAGAGGATTTCCATGATACAGCTGCACCACCTAAGGTGAATACATATCCACTGGTGGATTTTGAATATTTTACATTAGCTATCCAATTTTCATCTACAACAGCTGGATATCTTGTATAGTATAGCCCGTAGTTATGAGTATACATTAAGTATCTCAGTAACCTCACTATGGCTTTCCAGTGGTCAGTCTAGGATTACTAGTATATCTATATAGCTTACCTACAACGTATGCTATATCCGATCTTGTACAACTCATCCGGTACATTAAACTTTCGATAATCCTTGAGTACTCCACTTGAGAGATGCTCTCGCCTTTATTCTTTGATAAAGGTTGACTTGGATCTATAGGAGTTTTAGCCTCAATAGAGTCATCTTTATTGAATTTTCAAGGATTTTCCCAATATAACTGGACTGACTCAAAATGATGTCATCTGATTTTCTCGTGATTTTAACTCCCAGTATCACATCTGCTAGACCCATATCTCTCATTTCAAATCTAGCATTCAACATATCCTTAGTGGATTTAATCATCTTATCATTACTTCCAACTATAAGCATGTCGTCAACATAAAGACAAAGAATGACATAGCCATATTTTGTTTCTTTCACGTAAATGCATTTTTTGCATTCACTAGTTTTAAAACCTTTCTCCAACATGACATCATCAAATTTCTGATGTCATTGTTTCGGTGCCTGTTTTAAGCCATACAATGACTTTACCCGTTTACAGACTTTCTTTTCTTTCCCTGGAGCAGAAAAACCCTCAGGTTGTTCCACGTAGATTTCTTCTTCCAAATCTCCATTTAAGAAAGCTGTTTTTACATCCATTTGATGTACTTCTAAGTTTTGCAAATCTGCGATAGCAAGTACCATCCTAATGGAAGTTATTCTCATCACAGGAGAATACGTATCAAAGTAATCAAGACCTTCTCGTTGTTGATAGCCTTTAATCACTAGTCTGACCTTGTATTTATCAATTGTTCCATCTGGGTTCATTTTTCTTTTAAAAATCCACTTACACCCTAGTGGTTTGCATCCTGGAGGAAGATCAACTAACTCCCAGGTATGATTTTGTAAGATGGAATCAATTTCACTATTGATTGCCTCTTTCCACAAAGGTCCTTCAGAAGAAGTTACAGCTTCTTTGAAGGTTTGAGGTTCAGTTTCGAGCATATATGTTAGAAAATTTGGGCCAAAGGATTTTTCTGTCCTTGATCTTTTACTTCTTCTAGGCTCAACACAGTTGGCTCATCCTCAGATTCATATTCAGACTCATGGTCTTGATTATGAGTTATTTTAGATGATCTCACTTCTTTTCTAGTTTTCCCTGGAAATACATCTTCAAAGAAAGATGCATTTTTAGATTCCATTATCGTGTTTTTGTGAATCTCATGATTTTTAGACTCATGCACAAGAAACCGATAAGCATTACTGTTCTGAGCATATCCGATGAATATGCAATCAACGATATTAGGTCCTATCATTTCTTCCTTGGGTGTAGGTACTACCACTTTGGCAAGACACCCCCACACTCGCAAGTATTTGTAGGAAGGTGTTTTATTTTTCCATATTTCATATGGAGTTTTCTTCTGATTATTCCGGGGTATCTTATTTAAAAGACAAATGATAGATAGGATAGCTTCCCCCCACATGTTCTGTGGTAATCCAGAACTTATCAACATTGAATTCATCATTTCTTTCAATGTTCGATTTTTCCTTTTCGCAATTCCATTTGATTGCGGTGAATAAGGTGTTGTTACCTCATATATAATTTTGTGTTCAGCACAGAATTCACTAAATGGTGACACATATTCACCACCTCTATCACTTCGAAGTACATGATATTTTTATCAAGTTGATTCTCAACTTCTTGTTGTGAATAGAATGAATTTATCTATTGCTTCACTTTTTGCTCTTAGCAAGTATACATAGCAATATTTAGTACAATCATCAATGAAGGTAATAAAATAACTATAACCTCCCCTTGGATTGCACACATTTAAGATCACTTATGTCTCTATGTATCAAGTCGAGTGGTTTAGTATTCCTTTCAACCTTTTGAAAGGACGATCTCGCTAATTTAGCTTCAGTACAAGTTTCACACTTGTGCTTTTTATCGATTTGAAATTTAGGGATATGTTTCAAATTGATTAATCTACGCTGGGAATCGTAGTTCACATGTCCTAGTCTACCATGCCAAAGATAGGATACTCAAGCAAGTAAGCAGAATTATTAACTTTATTAATAATTTTAGTCTTAATAGCCATTACATTCATTTTGAACATTCCACCACACTCATATCCCTTTCCAACAAACATACCACTCTTGGTTAAAATAAATTTGTCAAACTCAAAAACAAGGCGGAAACCATGCTTGTTCAGCAGCGTCCCAGAAACCAGATTCTTGCGGATAGAGGACATCCTTCAGAGTCAGCTCCTTCCCAGAGGTCATTTTGAGAATTACATTCCCTTTGCCTTCTATAGCTAAGGTGGCCGAGTTTCCGATGAACAGTTTTTCTCCATTCTCTACCGCCTCAAAAGTGGTAAACACTTCCCTGTCAGAGCACACATGCTGTGTAGCCCCTGTATCTATCCACCACTCTTTAGGATTAGAGTCAACCAAGTTCACCTCTAAAACAACAGCACAGAGGTCCACATCACCACTGTCTTCAATAACATTTGTTTCATTAGGTTTCTTCTTTTTCGGTAGCCTGCTCTGCCGATTTGTGCCCCATCATGCCACAATTAAAGCATTTCCCTTGAAAATTAGTTTTCTTGGAAATACCACCCTTTGGCCCCATCCTGGAACCTTTGGTTCAGTAGAAGTGAGCCCTCTTTTTTCAGATTTCCTGTTGTCCTCTTCAATACGAAGCCTAACAACAATATCCTCCATGCTCATTTCCTTTCGCTTGTGGTTTAGGTAATTCTTGAAGTCCTTCCACCCAAGGGGTAAATTTTCAATAACAAAAGCAACCTGGAAAGTTTCACTAAGTTCCACTTTTTCAGCTTGGATCTCATGAAGAATTATTTGAATTCTTGTATTTGAGTCATGACTGTTTTTGTGTCCACCATTTTGTAGTCCAAAAACCGTGATCTTCCTGTGTCTCGTGGGAGATCAATAACAGAAAGTGTAGACAAATATAAATAATAATGCGATAATAGGATGCCGTACAAAGTATATAATTTTGGGGTCATATTCGAGCATAATAGGATGCCGTACAAGCTAGAGACTAGGTACAAAATAAAGCGATCTAATCTAACTTCTCGAGGAGTCTTCGAGCAGTATGTTTGAAAAATGAGCACTTGGGGAAGCGTATCTGGCGTCATAATTGCTAGATGTATTTATAATTGAGGCGGTGTGCTAGGTGAACCATCCGCAGGGGTATATTCTCGGCCTAAAGGCCTGGGCCTGGGACGGCCCAATAGTAAATTCGACCTTGAGCCTCTTTGTTAGAGATCGAACTGGGCTGGGATTGATATTATGTTTCCAAGGTCAGATTTCATGATCTTCGACCAGGCAAGTCTTCCAAAAGTAGAGAATCCAAAGTACCCCTCATCAATACTCCCCCACTTCTCGAGCGTAAGTGAAGCTGAAGATCGGAGAAGTAAATGTTGCCTCAAGATAGAGATGAACCATTATTTCGTGTTTCAGATATGCCTCATTAAAAACCTAATTCGGAAAAACTCAGTGGGATAAAAATCGAACCAGGGAAAAAGAGTGCTATCTTGGAAACTTTAAAATGATTATCTGTTGTGATGTAAATGGCATTGTTCCTTCACCCTAGAATGCAGTTTGTAGCAGTCGAGTTAATTGAGTCTGTTTGCTGAAACCCTTATTAGTACTCCCCCACTTCTTCGAGCGTAAGTGAAGCTGATGCTCGGAGAAGTAGGTACATTCCGAGGCCGAAAAGGCATGTCTTTTCCAACGGCCAGGCTATGGCCTAAATTCGTAGACCATAGGCGCCAAAAATGCAAATATCAGGAAGATATATTTGAATTTACTATGAAAGAGCTCGATCGTCGCGGTTACTCGGGGTCCGATTTGCAATTTACCTTTTTACCCTATATATATACATTGACCGTTGAAGATTCATTTACAAAAGATTCCAAAACCCTAAATCGGAGCATAGAGATCGAACAAATCATCTTTTGAAAGTTACCTTGCATATTTGCTTCGTTAAAATGTCTAGTTCGAGAGATTTGAAAGGTAAACCAAAAGTAGTTAAAGGGTCGTAATCCGATCCTGATATGTCTCTCATTGATAATTTTTGACTGTCAGAGAAGGAGAGTTCTGCCGACTCGAGCTCCAGTTCCGCTTCCGAAGAGGAAGAAGGAGAACTTCATGAGGACTCCAAGAACGAAAGAGACGAAGTTGAGACGGAAGCGGCAGAGGTCGATGCTACTGAGGCCGAGATCTTAAAGTTGGGAGAAAACGAATCCCACAAGTATACTATAGAAGGTAACGTTATCGACGATATTCAAGTGGGTGGAAACTTCGACCAGCGCTAACCATCACAGAATCGAGCTTCCAGCTGTTGAAACTCCAAGCTCTTATACTGAACAACATCGTAGTAAATTGGAGCTTGATTTCGGAAAATTCAACCCCGACGGATTTTCGATCGCCATCCCTATTCCTAAGGAACGGGTTACCGATCCTCCAAAAGGGTGCCAAGCCTTCTACAGCATGCAATTTTCTTACGGGCTGCGGATTCCTTTCATCCCACTAATCAGTGACCTGATGAAGGCTTTCTCACTTGCCCCTGCTCAAATCTTGCCCAATTCGATCGCGTATATAGTCGTGTTTTACGTGCTTATGCAAGCAAAAGGGAAGAAGGCATCTTTTCAGAACTTCTCGCAAGTTTTTCAAATGAGCACATCTATCTGGATTTGTGTATTTTTCTCAACGGTCGAATCGATCTATTCTTTCCCCATGGTGTCCAGCAATATTAAAGGCTGGAAAGAAGAGTTCTTCTTTGTTCGCTGGCCCGATACCCCAGCATCGGATGAGAATTCGTAGCCGACACCATATCTTTGGGAAGGAGCTGGGCCTTGGATATACGATAAGCGACAGCTCAAAGGAGAAATCAAGCAGCGCCTCTCAGAAAAGTTCCTAGAGTCCCTTCAATCCGATCTCTATCAACCCGCTCTGCTAACTCAAGAGGGGGTCTTGAGATTAGCTGGACTTTACAGAGGATCTCATCCTACTTCGGCAATCAAATTTGGACACGCCTTCTTGGTTGATAACAATGATCAGAACGACCAACAGTCCGAGGATGCGCCTTCAGAGGCCAAAGCCGCCAATGTCTCTCTTACCATAGTTACACTTGAATATTTTCAAAGTCAGACCTTTATTTCGCTTTGGCACTATTTTAACTTACTCTACACTTGCAGTTGAAATCGTTGAGAGGTTTCGAACGTCTGTAGCCGGTTCGAATGTTGCTTCTTCCTCAAAGAAAACTCAGGGCCAGCCGCACAAGTAGAAGAAATCCAAGGCGGGTCGAAATATTGGGGCTGCTGGTCCCAGTGCAAGTACTACTATAATTCTGACCCCGGTTGCAACCGTTCCGAGGATCGAAGTCGGGGAAAGATCACAGGTTGAAGACGCTGGTCCCCTGCGAATAGTGTTTTCGATCAACATTGCCGACCCGAATGCGGCAGGGTACAACTATTATACATTCAAGCAAATTCAGGCTCGGCAATTAATAGATGAACGTATGGCTCGGAAAAGAAACAGAGAGGCTCCTGAATCCTCCAGAAGGGTAAGGCCCTTTGGTCGAAACTCGGGTTTGATTATTTGCCTTCTGTGATGGACATAACCTGATTTGGCAGGCTATATAGAGGATCACCTTCGAGGCCCGAGGGCAACTGGCTATGCTGAAGGTGGGAGTATAGATTCGGATTTCGGCCCCAAAGGGGAGCATTCGGTGGATAAATCATTCAGAATCTTAATGGCTGGAAAATTCAAGGATGATATTACCGAGCGCTTCAATATGGATGGCTTTCAGCTAATGGGCAACTTTTCTTGGGCGTATCAGGACATAAGTAAATTTCGACCTTGTTCTCTGTTTTCTACGCTTATCAAATATAGATTAATGTGAATATTTCATTCCCTTTCAGGCGGGAGACCTATTTGTTCATCAAGCTCACCGGCTGGCTATTTTGGAGGAAGAGTCTCAAGAAGACCATAACGCCCTTAAACGCATTTTGAAGTAAGATGAAGTTATGGCAACTCAGTTAACGGACGCTAGCATAAGGTTATCCAAGATCAGAAAAGGAACTCGAGGATACTAAAAATGAGCTCAAAGAGGCAAAGAGTGGCAGGTATACGCCCACGGCTGAGGAGAATCTTGTTGCGGCCGTACGAGACAAGAGTGCCCTCGAGCTGGAGGTTAAGAAGTTAAAGGCGGAGCTCGAGCAGGCCAAAATGATCTCTGAACGAGCGTATGCTCAAGGTCAAGAAGAAGCCAGACTTCCAGCTGTAAGGGAGTTTTTGGAGTCTCCCTTCCTTGATTCTCTGGTTCGGCAAAGATCAGGCCCCATAAATCAGTCTTTCTTCTACAAAGGAGTTCAACAATTGATCGTGGCTGGAAAGATCCCGGGCAAGCTTGGTGATTATCTCCCCCATATGGATCCCTATTAGAACATCTTTGGAGAAGACTACAAGGCTTCTTCCTTGCCTCCAGATGTTGGGAAATTATAAGACCACGAGTTTGCTCCCTTCCTCGCAGAGTTCGGGGTTCCTATGCTGAACCCTGACATCCTTGAAGTTTCCAGCCCTCCTTTAGCAGAAAATGAGGTCGAAGGGGAGTATGAGGTAAACATCGATGATGACTCCGATGATCAAGAAGGACAAAATACTCCTCCTACGGACAAGGCAAATAACTTTGGTGATGACGATCGAAGTGGCGATGAAGGTGATGATAGTTCTGATAGCGAAGATGATAGCTCAGATGAGAGTGACTCCGATGCCGAGGACGAAGAAGAAGGTGAGGAGGAGGATCGGAACTCCAATGCTAGAAGTGACAGCTGATAGTATTTATGTAATAGGACTCTCCTTAGCAGTTTTTCTTCACGTTTTGTATCCCTAATATTTTCGAACTTTGCATGTATAGTATGATTTTGCTCTTAATTGTTCGAAAATATTAGTCTCTACGATCGTACTTATTATTCTTCCTCGAATTTCCTTGGGAGTCACGACTGTTCATTTGTCGTAAAATGACAAGTTGCTCACGCTATAAATATAAGGGTCATTTCAAATCATTCCGCTATAATATGAGAGTATTGAGATCGGAGACCCTAGATTAACAATAAAATTCGAGCCATAGCCTTTCTTTCCTTAACAATCATGGATAAAGTGTTGGGCAACCCAATCGATCCCTCATCGCTTCTAGGCGGTGCTAAGAGTAAGGGTCCGTCCAAGGATCCAAAATCATCCAAGGAAAAGAAGTCCTCCAAAACTTCTCCCAAACCTTCTGCATCCTCACCCAAAGTTTCTAAGGGTGGAGAGAGTAAGAAAGAGAAGTAGGCTTCATCAAAACCTGCTAGGGTCATCCCTAATAAGTCCATTCTCTCAAACGAGAAATCCAAGGTCGAATTAGAGGGTTCTCCCATGAAGCCTCTTGACACCTCCAAACGAGGCTTGATTAGCCAAAAGGCGTCTGAGATGGCCTCGAACAAAAGGCCTCATTCCGATGAGATCATTCCGACCGAGACCCAGCAGAAGCTTGTGACGGAGAATAAGCCTTTGGCTAGTGCTTTTGTAACAGCCTCTGTGATGGTAATGGTCATAAGGTCAGCCAAAAAAGCAGCGGAAACAAATTTTTTAATCGGGGACAAATCGGCCCAAAAATGCAACTACTTTGCAAGAAAACTTTGGAGACCTTCTACCATTACTATCCTAGGATCATCATGTATACAAAGTTCATAGAAGGAAAGATATCAAGTCATACCTCTCCCAATCTTGGGAGGTGAAGAGCCGCAAAGTATCGGGACAAGCAAGTAACACCCGAAACCTTCAACAACCTCCAAGCTCACGGGTTCAACACCTCCAAGCTCCAAGCTAGAATCTCCTCCTTTGAAAATTCTTTCTCCAAGAACCTCAAGAATATTCACACCAAGATCTCCAAGTGTAGATCCTCCAAAGTTAGCCCACACACACAAGTGATAGCACTTAAGGAGCAAATACAATGTAGTTTATTGTAGGATCAAATCCACCAATAAGACTTGTAGCTTTATTGTGCTTCCCAAGCACACTACTTTTGATACAAGTTAGTGTTTGGGGCCACCACTAACACATGATAAGATATTTATTTATCTCTAGTTATATATATACATATATCACATATATATATATATATCAACATTATATCATAATAAATATGATCATCTCATAAGACCAATTTAAATTGGTCATGGGTTAATTGAACATTTATTTCCCAATTAATAAATCCAATCTCTAATTGAAAATTAGAAACCCATTTATTTCTTCCTTCAATTAATTATACCCTTCTAATTAATTTTTGACTAAATTAATTTAACACTTAAATTAATAGAGTCCTTTAATTAATTAATCTCCATTAATTAATTACTACTTCTTGTCAAATCCAAATTGACTTTTAATAGATTGAACTAAGTTGCATCTTGTGCTATTGTGTGTGGCCCCTTGGGTTCACCATCAATTAGCCGTGGGCTCACAAACTATTTGTGATTTAATTAAAAGATTAATTAAACTACTTTTAATCAATCACTCATAGATATGATCTCATCAAATCTAGAGTACCTAACACTCGAGGTAGTCTTCTAGTCACGGTCGACGAGTCCTAACTAATGATGAAAATAAAGTGTGAACCTTTCTTGAATTGATCTCATCAATCCTCTTACGCATACCATGCACGTACGCTCCTTCAATAACTTATTTCCTGATCGAGGCCTAGGACATGGAGTTCAATGGATTCCTATTAGCCTTGATAACTATGCATCTTTATTCTTTATGGTGATTCCTTTTATTGATTACCCATTTGGAAACTCCTTTCCAAATCTAACATCACTCACTTCGGCCTAAGATTCCCGGAATCAATCCATACAAAAGAATGCATAGGAAATCGCCCAACCACATCACGGTGGGAGTTAATGGATCCTTTATTGACGTCATTAACCTCACTACGAAGTAATCCATACCCAATGTGAAACTATAATGACTCGCTAATTAGTAGTCGAGTAACACATCAAAGCATAAACGTTCCGCATGAAGTTCACTCTAACGTCTCAAGTCAAAGGACCAATTTACATACACTATCGTAAGTAGAAGAAATCTTCATCTCCGATAAACTCCTAAGATGAGATTTTTCTAGCGGGGTTTCCATGCGCTTGATCTCATCAAGCCACCCACTCATATGCATTGATATCTACCATATCGATGTCCATGGAACTATCCATCCCCATGCAAAAGAGAATGCATACTCGTGCAAGTCTTACCGAATACAATGATGCCCTATCTCAATAGTATTCTATGACTTGGAAAGCTTTTAAGATCTTAAACCATAGTAGAACATATTCCATAGAGGGATGCACCATATTCCATAGTTTCAACGATCTAAGGGCTTCATAAATTGCTTAGATATATCACAATAAATGAAGAATTGCCAATGCGAACTTTTATTGATCATGAATAAGATTGATTACAAGAGTATTTACAAGACAACCGATTGGCTTGTAGGGCACTACTCTAACAATCTCCCACTTGCACTAAAGCCAATCGTTCATTACTTTAAGGCCCATCTTAAGGCGATGTCCTTCAAAAGCCTTGATTGGCAATGGTTTAGTCAGTGGGTCCGCCACATTTTCTTTTGAGTCAACGCGCGCTACTCACACGTCTCTTCTATCAATGATATCTCGTATCAAATGATATCGCCTCAATACATGCTTGGATCTTTGATGAGATCTTGGCTCCTTTGCTTGCGCAATGGCCCCATTGTTATCACAGAAGATAGCAACGGGTTCGGCAATGCTTGGAACTACACCTAACTATTGGACGAAGTTTCGCATCCAAACACCTTCCTTAGCAGCATCACATGCGGCTATATATTCTGCTTCGGTTGTGGAATCGGCTACAGTTTCCTGTTTGGAACTCTTCCAACTTACTGCACCTCCGTTCAAGCAAAATACAAAACCTGACATAGACTTAGAGTCATCTACATCACACTGAAAACTAGAGTCAGTGTGACCCTCAAGTTTTAATTCTCCATTACCGTAGACCAAAAACAAATCCTTAGGTCTTCTCAAGTACTTAAGGATTGCTTTTACGGCACTCCAGTGACTCTCACCTGGATTGGATTGAAAGCGGCTTGTGACACTGATAGCTTGTGCCACATCCGGCCTAGTACATTGCATGGTGTACATTATGCTCCCTATAGCGGACGCATAAGGTATCTTTGACATCCTTTCTCTTTCATCGTCAGTCTTGGGAGACATCGACTTGGAGAGATGGATTCCATGTCGCATTGGAAGAAACCCTTTCTTCGAATCATCCATACTAAACCTCTTTAGTATCTTTTCTATGTACAACATTTGGGATAGCCCTAACAACCTTTTAGATCTATCTCTATAGATCCGTATTCCCAATACAAAGGAAGCTTCTCCCAAATATTTCATGGAGAATTTTGTGGATAACCATGCTTTAGTCTTCTCTAATATTCCTACTTCATTCCCAATGAGAAGAATATCATCGACATAAAGCACTATAAACTCTATCGAGCTTCCACTAACCTTCTGGTACACACAAGGTTCATAGATGTTCTTGATGAAGCCAAACGATTTGACAGTCTCATCAAAATGCTTGTTCCAATTTCGGGATGCTTGTTTAAGTCCATAAACGGACCTTTGTAGTTTGCAAACCTTTTGCTCACTACCTTTGGGTATGAAACCTTTTGGTTGCTCCATATAAATTTCTTCTTCAATGTCTCCATTGAGAAAAGCGGTTTTCACATCCATTTGCCATATCTCATAGTCATACCATGCGGCTATGGAAAGCAAGATCCGAATGGACTTCGGCATGGCCACCGGTGAGAAGGTTTCCTCAAAGTTGATGCCAGGCCTTTGAGTGTATCCCTTCGCAACTAGCCTTGCCTTGTAGGTCGACACCTCTCCATTTACTCCAAGCTTTCGCTTATAGATCCACTTGCAACCAACGGGTACTACTCCCTTTGGTGGATCTACCAAGGTCCATACCTTGTTTGAGTACATGGAGTCCAATTCGGCTCTCATGGCTTCACGCCATTTTCCCGAATCTATGTCCAACATAGCTTCTTCATAAGTCCTTGGATCAATATCCAATTGCCCCGTTTCATGTATAAACCGTTCAGGTTGTTTACGTTCACGAGTGGACCTACGAAGCTGTTGTCTACTAGTGGTTTCCTCATTACTCTCATTTGTTTCCATCCCTTGTGGTGATTCATCCGTCTCACGAACTTCCTCCAATTCTATCTCCACCTTTTCATTATCAAAAAGACGTTCTTCCATTAAAATGGCGTTCCTAGAAACAAACACATTTTGTTCCTTAGGATCATAGAATTGATATCCAATAGACTCTCTAGGATATCCCACAAATTTGCGTAAGGTGGACTTGACTTCCAACTTATCTCCCACTAGCTTCTTGACATAAGCGGGAGACCCCCAAATTCTCATGAATTTATAAGAGGGTGCTTTGCCGAACCACATCTCATGTGGTGTCTTAGGCATAGTTTTCGAAGGTACTACGTTTAGTATCTTTGAATCTGTAAGAAGAGCCAAACCCTAAAAGCTTCTAGGTAAATCCATGAAACTCATCATGGATTGAACCATGTCCAACAGAGTTCTATTCCTTCTCTCTGATACTCCGTTCAATTGAGGAGTACCCGGAGGAGTCCACTTTGAGAGAATCCCATTCTCTTTCAAATAACCGAGGAATTCACTACTCAAGTATTCTCCACCTCGATCGGATCGAAGTGACTTAATACTTTTACCAAGTTGCTTTTCTACTTCCTTTCGAAACTCTTTGAACCTTTCAAAAGCTTCGGACTTATGTGTTATGAGATACACATATCCATACCGTTAATGATCATCGGTAAAGGTTATGAAGTACTTATAACCTCCTCGAGCACTAACACTTAGTGGTCCACATAAATCCGTATGGATCAAAGCCAAAGTGCTTGAAGCACGGTCTCCCAGAAAATGGCATTTTGGTCACTTTTCCCTTTAAGCAAGATTCGCTAGTTGGGAACTCATCAAAGTCAACTATTTCTAGAGACCCATTTGAGACCAACCTTTGAATCCTCTTCTTGGAAATATGTCCAAGTCTAGCATGCCATAGATATGCGGAGTTATCTTTATTTGCCTTTCGTTTCTTATTATTATCGTGAACATGCAATATAGTATTAGATGTTCTGGACGTTTCAAGATTATACAATCCATTAGCTAGTGTACCATTTGCATATAAAGAACCATTCTTTGAGATGCTAAAAATTCCATTCACAATGGTAAAACAAAAACCTTCTTGATCCAAAACAGGAATGGAAATAAGGTTCTTGATTAAAGTAGGTACATAGAGACAATCTCTAAGGACTAGCTTACAATGTCCTACATCTAGTATTACGTCCCCTATTGCTTCGGCTGCAACTTTTGCACCATTGCCCAAGCGGAGAATCCAATCTTTAGGTTCAAGGGGCCTTGTTGTTCTCATCATCTGTTTGTCATTACAAAGGTGAGAACCACAAGCGGTGTCCAACACCCAATTAGCATTATTCACGGAAATATTAACTTCAACGAAAAATATACCTTGATTCTTTTTTGGGACGGTTTTAAGGTAAAGAGGACAATTCCTCTTCCAATGCCCTTCTTTATTACAATGGAAACAAATACCCTTAGGCACCTTTCCCTTCGCAACTTTAGGAGTAGCCTTAAGAGGCTTCTTGTCCTTAGAGGAACTTTTCCCCTTCTTTTTCTTTCCCTTTGCCTTTCGGCCCTCGGAAGAAGAGGGAGCTAACATCACATGTTTCTCCTTTACTATAGGGCTTTCCGCCGTGTGAAGCATATTAACAAGTTCATGAAGTCCAACTTCCATGTTATGCATATTAAAGTTCATCACAGATGGGGGCTATTTCGCACCCCTTATAATGTTCGGATCGACTAAGGGATAAAAGATAGGTTCGACCAGACGAGTCAGTTCAGGATCATCTTATCGACCCGGTAGAATACGACTTTCCTCAACAAGCAGACTACAATCCGGACTCAAGAAGGACGATTGGGCCGAGTCCTATTAGGATTATGTTTCCTTGTAAAGCTAGGTTTAATGTGATATAAATACCTAGTTAATCATTGTATTAGACACGCTTTACAGACTCAACTTACGCTTGCATAACAACATAATCTAAGATTATTCAATAAAAAAGCCTTGGCTACACTATCATATTCATTGATTGTCTTTATTACTGATTGTTCCATCTAATTGTTCTTCCTTGAGATTGATCCATCCGGAATAAAGTAACAGAGCCCTTTAAATCATATTAATTGTGAATCCCTAACATCACTTATTTACTGATATAATCTTACCCGACGAAATTCGGTTAAATCAGTTGGCGCCCACCGTGGGGCTAGGTTAATTATTCGATCAACATATGGTTCGCCCAAGGAAGAGCGCTCGTAATGGGGCAAGAAGTAACACGAGCAATCTTCATAACACATCTGAAGATCCACAGGGCAATACTGATAATAACGCCCCTGAAAACAACGACAATTTGCAAGGACCTCTTCAGCACCAGCAGGAACACCAAGGGATTCCTACCGGTACAATACCGGAAGAACCTGTAGTTCCAGCGATCCCTGTTCCCCTATCAGACACTAAGGAGAAGTTACGACAGATTGCTATGCACCTTAAATCACTTTCCCCAGAGGAATTACTTGTACTCGAACAAGTTCCTCGAAACCCTAGAACTACTAGGGCTAATCCCGCTCAAAGGACGCCAAGGCAGAATGATCAAATCTCTCAACAAGCTGATAGCCCGGTAAGCGAGCAGCGTTCATTACATAGTCCGCAAGGGGGAAACTCAAAACCCTCCGATAACAATCTCCGGAGAAAACCGGGTCAAAGAAGACCGCAGCCGGGACGCAGCGGGTCCAAGGAACATACGATAATCCCCATCGAGGATGACGTGGGCAATGCATCCCTGATCGACCACGAACTATGCGGTTCTCGAAAAGAGAAATCAAAAAGATGGTACAGGAACGACTTGAGCAACGCTTACGATCTGTTCAAAACCCGTGGGCCAGAACCACGGAACTCTAGGAGAGCTTAGCGGCCTGCTCTCCCTTCTGCAGAGAAATAAAAGAGGCACAGTCAACTGGACAGGTACCCAGTAGACTACCCAGATACGACGGAACCACTGATCCAGATGATTATATTTTTAGCTTCACAAACATAATGAGCTTGTATGCCCACTCGGCGGAATTCACCGCTAAGTTGATGGTGACCACGTTAGAAGGACTAGCCTTGGACTGGTTCGCCAAGCAACCAGCCAACTCCATATTTAGTTTTCGGGAATTATGCAACAAACTGACACAGCAGTTCGCCAGTCAAAAGAGACAAAAGTTGCCAATGAGCTATTTAGGAACCATTTATCAACAGGAGGGCGAATCCCTAAGGAACTGGTTGGCAAGATTTAATGTCGAATTGCTCAAAATCGAATCCCCTAATATCGATTACATAATCTCCATTCTCTTCGACCTCACAAAGAATAGGCAGTTCGAAAATGCCCTAAGCCGAAAGCAACCAAGAACATTCGCTGACATCATGAGTTTGGCATCTAAGTATATGACCCAGGAGGAGATGAATTCCTTTAAAGATAAGAACAAAAATAAAGCTATGGCCTTAGGCTCCAAACGGCAAGATAGAATTCCTGCCCAAAGATCCATGGACTACGAACGATCTTTTATAAAAGGCAACGTCTTCCATCGATTAGAATACAAAAAGAACGACCAGGACCGCTCATATTTATACATATCGATCTCCGAAGTGGCCATCAGTTCGGTATTAGTTAAAGTGGATAGCCTAGAACACAAACCTGTTTATTACTTAAGCAAACTACTGCAGGGAGCCGAGAAAAACTACTTGGAAATAGAGAAATTCGCCTTGGCCTTAGTAGTGGCAGCAAGAAAAATCCGACCCTACTTTCTAACCTATAAAGTTGTGGTATTGACCAACCAACCATTTAGACAGGTCTTAGCAAAACCAGAAGCCTCTGGAAGACTGATCAAATGGGCGATCGAACTCGGCCAGTTCGATATCGAGTACAAACCTAGAATTGCAATTAAAGCCCAAGTCTTAGCCGATTTTCTATTGGAAACTCCGAGCCAGGCAGTTGAACATCCTGAATCAACCAGCCATGCCAATGACATCCTAATCGTAGAAAATCAAACCTGGTTAATGCACGTCGACGGCGCTTCATGCCGAGAGGGAGGAGGTGCTAGAATCAATTTTACCGGGCCAAACAAGGAGGATATCAATTACGCAATAACACTAGACTTCATCGTGACAAACAACGAAGCAGAATATGAAGCAATGATCGCAGGAATGAAAATGGCAATCAAGGCCGACATAAAGAATCTTAAAATATTAACCGATTCAGAGTTAGTACAAAGACAAATAGAGGGCCTATATGAGGCAAAGGAATTTAACATGGTCAAATATCTTGACAAAGTAAAAAAATTGGCTGAAAAATTCGAAAGTTTTGGGATACAGAATATCCCACGATCGGAAAATAGATGGGCTGATCAACTCTCTAGATTTACTGGATCTGACGACGGAAAGACTGAGAGAGTAATCAATTGGTTAATTTCTAATACACCAGCGATTGATATCGATGAAACACCGATCTCTCAAGTAATGGAAATCGAAGAAGTCGAAGCAAACTGGATAACTCCAATGATAGAGTACCTTCGAGAAGGAAAATTACCCCTGGACCAAAACGAAGCTCGTAAAATAAAATATCGGGCTCCAAAGTATACATTAATAGAAGAAAAACTTTACCGAAGATCAGTATCGGGAATTCTTCTAAGATGCATCTCCGAATCTCAAACCGATGATATACTCCGAGAAGTACATGAAGGAGAAGCAGGAAATCACAGCGGAGCAAGGGCCTTGGCTTTAAAATGCCTTAGAACTGAATATTATTGGCCTACCATCAACAAGGATGCAACCACATATGTCCAAAAATGTCACCATTGTCAAATACATGCTAATGTAAGTCATCAACCAGCCGAAAACATGCACACCATACCAGTATGTTGGCCATTCGATCAATGGGGAATGGACATTGTGGGACCTTTTCAAGCAGCAAGATCCAAAAAAGCATATGTTTTAGTCGCTGTGGAGTATTTCAGTAAGTGGATAGAATGCATTGCCCTTGCTCGAATAATCCAATTCCAGGTGATCAATTTCTTATGAAAATTCATAGTATGTTGATTCGGAATCCCTAGAATCCTAATCTCTAATAATGGAACCTAATTTGCGGGAAAGCAGGTCCTAGAATGGTGTGCAAAATTAGGAATTCAGCAAAATTTCACCTCGGTTGGGCATCCTAGAGCAAATGGACAAACTGAAGTAGCAAACCGAGAAATAATCAAATCTTTGGAGAAAAGATTAGGGGCAGCCAAAGGAAAATGGCTAGATGAACTCCCAGGAGTACTTTGGGCTAATCGAACCACAGTCAGGACCTCAACCGGGGAAACCCCATTCAGCCTAGTATATGGCTCCGAAGCTGTTATTCCGATCGAAACACTAATTTCGATACCGAGAATTGAAATGTATGACGATCAGGAAAACGAAAAAACAAGAGAAAATGATATTGATTTAACAGAAGCTTTAAGAGAAAAAGCGGCCGTACGTTTGCAAATAACTAAAGCAAATATGGAAAGGGCGTCTAATCAAAAGGTACGCTTCCGAACCTTCAAAGAAGGGGACCTGGTCTTGAAAAAGGTAGAAGTATCCAAACATGTGGGAAAGTTACAACAAAATTGGGATGGACCATACGTTGTCATTGGTGTAGGAAAGAAAGGCTCATACAAAATTGCACACTTGGACGGAACAGCCTTACCAAGAACCTGGAATGCAGTCAACCTTAGAAAATACTATGGTAAATAAATTATAGTAGATCATGCTGTTTTTTTTTTTTTAGTAAGTTTTATTCATTGTAATAAAGCCCTTAGCCTACGAATCGATTTTTAATATACCTGTTAGCAATTTTAAATATTAAATCAAGATAGAGTATAAATCGATTGATTCGGTGAACACTCCTCAGAATTCTACAATCGTATTGGTTGAGAACAAGATACAAAGAGTCGAGCATAAATTGATCCGCTCATTAAACGCTCCTCGATCCAACCATACAACGAGTCGAGTATACATTGATCCGCTCAATAAACACTACTCGATCTATTTATAGCGATTAATAGGCTTTTGGTAATTAAAACCTAAGTCTAAATGAAAAAGAGTTGAGTATACATTGATCCGCTCAATAAACACTCCTCGATCTATTTATAGCGATTAAAAGGCTTTTGGTAATTAAAACCTAAGTCTAAATGAAAAAGAGTTGAGTATACATTGATCCGCTCAATAAACACTCCTCGATCTATTTATAACGATTAAAAGGCTTTTGGTAATTAAAACCCAAGTCTAAATGAAAAAGAGTTGAGTATACATTGATCCGCTCAATAAACACTCCTCGATCTATATCTATCGATCAAAAAGATTTGGGAAAAATACCTAAGTCTAAAAACGAGTCGAGTGTAAATTGATCCGCTCATTAAACACTCCTCGATCTGTATTTATCGATCAAAAAAAGATTTGGGAAAAAATAACTAAGTCTAAAAACGAGTCGAGTATAAATTGATCCGCTCAATAAACACTCCTCGATCTATATCTATCGATCAAAAAGATTTGGGAAAAATACCTATGTCTAAAAATGAGTCGAGTATAAATTGATCCGCTCAATAAACACTCCTCGATCTATATCTATCGATCAAAAAGATTTGGGAAAAATACCTAAGTCTAAAAAGGAGTCTAGTGTAAATTGATCCGCTCAATAAACACTCCTCGATCTGTATTTATCGATCAAAAAGATTTGGGAAAAATACCTAAGTCTAAAAACGAGTCGAGTATAAATTGATCCGCTCAATAAACACTCCTCGACCTATATCTATCGATCAAAAAGATTTGGGAAAAATACCTAAGTCTAAAAACGAGTCGAGTGTAAATTGATCCGCTCAATAAACGCTCCTCGATCTATATCTATCGATCAAAAAGATTTGGGAAAAATACCTAAGTCTAAAAACGAGTCGAGTGTAAATTGATCCGCTCAATAAACACTCCTCGATCTGTATTTATCGATCAAAAGGATTTGGGAAAAAATACCTAAGTCTAAAAAAACGAGTCGAGTGTAAATTGATCTGCTCAATAAACACTCCTCGACCTGTATTTATCGATCAAAAGGATTTGGGAAAAAATACCTAAGTCTAAAAAAACGAGTTGAGTATAAATTGATCCGCTCAATAAACGCTCCTCGGTCTATATCTATCGATCAAAAAGATTTGAGAAAAAATACCTAAGTCTAAAAACGAGTCGAGTATAAATTGATCCGCTCAATAAACGCTCCTCGATCTATCTTAAACAAAGAAAATGGTTTTTGATATAAAACCTAGATATTAAAAAGAGTTGAGTATAAATTGATCCGCTCAATAAAGACTCCTCAATCTATGCAATAAAAGTAAGTTACAATTACAGAGAAATCAACAACAAGAAATACGAGGATAATAACATTAAGAGTATTATTCATCTGAAGTTCTGAGAACAGATCTCAAGTTACATACGAAGAATACAAATAACTTTGTTCGATCTACATATCATCAAAACTGTTTAGAAAAAATAATCCTATTCTATAGATCTGCGATCTTCACGACAATGTCCACGGAAACATCAATCTCCCCCCTGGTACCTCGACGATCGGAATCAACCACCTAAGAAGCATGCTGCTCAGGATGGTCGACTTCTTTGGTTTGATGGTCAGGATCAGAAGATCAAATGTTCTTCCAGACGAAATGACCATTACCAGCCTGATGCCCTGTAACATCTACTTACCCAGAAGGAGATACTGCTGGTATGATGGGGTTGAATTTTACTCTAAAGCAGCATCTCTTCAGGACCGTCGCAGGAGAAGAAGTTTACCAGCACACCCCGGTGGTCTATCAATCCGGAGGTAACATCCAAACGCGCGGTGCCTGGTAAGTATGAACCCTCCATGTGCAAACAGAAACCACGGATCCAAACCCGTGTATACAAAGTTCGAGGCCTCATGGGACCCGTTAGTACAAGGTAGGGCTTCCATGGGACCCGTCAGTACAAGGCAGATGAAATTTAAGTTATTCTGATATGAATCACGATAATGTGACTTTTTGAATATTATGGGATCAGAAGGCAAAACGAAATTTAAGGAAACTGAGATCTCCATCTTTTCTGAGAAAACATGAACAAGATATGGAAACTGCCTAGTTATTTATAGGCACTTGTGCAAATGATCCTACGGCTGGATAGAGACTTGATCAAGGGACATAAATACAACCTTTTGATTTCCCGTAATTAATGCGAGTAAGTTGGAACGACACCGCTCCGATCGACTCAACGAATCGATGACAAAAGAAACTTTAGATCGAAGCGATCACAAAACAATTGAAGCAGATCTAAAAGAGCCCCAGAATAGAAAAGCTTGCACGCTCACATATGCTAGTCGCTCGACGAATAGCTAGAGATCCTCAACAAAGGCATGGAGTTCAAAGAAACAGGGGACTGTAGCACAATCAACTGCGGAGGCGGAGTATATATCAGCTGCAGCAGCTGTAAATCAAGCCATTTGGCTAAGAAAAATCTTAGGTGACCTAAAACATGAGCAAATTGAAGCTACGGAGATGAACGTTGATAATAAATCGGCTATTTCAATTGCCAAAAATCCAGTCCATCATGGCAAGACAAAGCATATCAAGATCAAGTATCATTTCATCCGTGAAGCAGAAAAAGATAAGGAAGTCAATCTAGTCTATTGCGAAGGCGAGAATCAGCTCGCGGACATTATGACGAAGGCACTCCCGAAATCTAGATTTGAAATACTAAGGTTCAAACTTGGAGTATCAAGCAAAAATCTCAAGGAGGAGTGTTAAAATTGAGAGTTTTTGCTTAGGTTCTATAAGGTTCTTGATTTATCAAGTTATATCAAGATGTCTCATTTATGTAAATAAGTACTTGGTACGAGAATCTAGATATATCTCAAGAAATCCTAGGATAGTTAGTGGTTGAATACTCTAGAATAATGAATATCCGAGAGAGTCTAGATAATTCTATGACAACTATAAATATGTATGTACTACCACATTGTAAAGTAAGCAATTGAATGAAAAAAAGAATTCTCTCCAAAAATCATTCTTCTCCAATGAACTACAAATAATTAACAAATAAATCATCAAGTTGATATCAATTTTACAATTGATTCAACCTCAAAAATCCAACAAAAATTAATAATAGCATTACAACAATATTACAATGTGACTAAATTTAGTTTATCATATATAAATTATGTAATATATAATTAATTTTAATCCACTAGCCATATTTAATTTCCATAAATCATTTCTTTTACAACGTGCTTAAATTTCAAACAATAAAATAAATTAACGTTAAGTCTATTACATAAAAGTTACAATATTACAAGTAATAAAATAAAATTAATGTTAAATTTATTATCATTCATTCCACAAAATTCTAAGTCTCATATTTTTTTCATCTCACTTAATAAAATTAATAATAATAGAGCTAAATAACAATAACAATTAATAAACATTGCACATAAATTACAATATTAAAAGTTATAAAAATACAAATTATATAAGTAATAAAATAAAATTAATATGAGATTTATAACTTAATTAACAATATTAAATTAATGTTAAAAAATATTTTTTTTATTACTTAATTAACATTAACTTAAAAAAAAAAAGGAAAAAATGAAGAAGAAGAAATTGGGGATGGGTGCCTTGCCCAAACCCCAAACAGAGATGTGTAAATCCACCACCCCACCTACTTGGGCCGTGGTAATCCACCCAACACCTCCCTCACCTCCCTCTCCCTTCCTCACTAAAGTACGCGTCCAACTCTAAACAGAGATGTGTGGATCTGGTAATCCACCCAACACCTTCCCTCCCCTTCATTGGAAAAAATTAAGTTAATGGACTGTTTTGACCACATTTTAAGTGGGACCCACTTTGAGAAAAGTGTCGGGTCTTTGCGGATTTATAATCTACTACTTGAGTAGATTAAAACGGAATAAAGTATGTCAAATTTTCGGAGATCGGGTGAATGAGAAATTGACACTCAAAGTACACTCTTGAAATGGGAGAAAATAAATACAAAGGACACAAATGCAGCCCAATTTGAAGGCTTCATTTTTGCATATATTTTCAGCCCATCAAGAATGAAGATTTTTTAAATCTGAAAATAAATCTGAAAAATTGTAACAGCCAATTGAAGACTTTAAATTGTGTAACCCCCAATTTAAATTTTCAATTGTGTAACAACTGAAACTGAAATGGCCATTAATATTTTATTTTCCGATTTTGCCCTCCTCCGTTCCTATAAATAGCAGCTCCCTTCATTATGTTTTACACACCAGAAAATACTTTCACTCTCAATTCTCTCTTACTCGTTCCGTCCTAGAGTTCTAGTTGTTTCAGTTCGTCTAACAAATCTTTGGTACAAAGTACTTTGTTGGAGCCGTTGTATCCTGGAAGACAGGCATTCGAAGGAACCTCGAACATAGCCGAAAGGGTGAGGGAGCGAATCTGTCTTAAGGACACCGTGTTCACACGGGCCTCGATTTGCTTCAATTTTGTATTTCCGAATTTAGTTTTATTTTCTTATACAGTTTCTGTATTTCATTTAATTGTTGATATAACAGTGTTTTCCATTTTACGATTATATTATTGTAACAATCCTAAGACAGATCGGTTCGTAAAAGGAAAACACTTTTATAAAACTTTGTTTTACAAACTGTTTACGAAGTTTAGTTCAATTTTCAACAATAAATTTGTCGAAACTGTTTTAAAGAAAAGAAAAAAAAATCTTTTGGACTTTAAGTGGTTGGTGTTCTGCTTGAAGAGTAACATTGAAATCAAAACAGCATCATGGTCTCAAAACTATTTACAAAATCTTAGCTTACAAAAGTGGGACAGAGTTTGGAAAATTTGAAATATAATTCGGACATAATTTTTTTGGGACAGAAATTATTGTGACAAAATTTGGTTTGGGAATACTAATCTGTTTGCAAAATAGTTTATAAAAGTTTCCCACATAAATTATTTTTTGCCATATAAAATCCTTCACAAAGTTTTGTTACAAAAAATTTAGTGGTGTGACAAAACAAATTTGGGGACAGAAAATTTGGTGTTGTAGTCTTGATAAGATACTCATTTGAATATTTTTGAATTTCTTTTGTGAAAATTGACTATTTGTGTTCTGGTTTTAGAAATGGCAACCAATGAGAACACCGAAGTTGTGGTAACTGGGATCTCATTTGAAACTCCAGTCCTAATGCCTGATGTGACACCGATTAGCCAAGTAGAAAAACCCGAGAAGTTCAACGGGTTGAATTTCAAAAGGTGGCAGCAGAAGATGTTGTTCTATCTGACCACTTTGCGCCTGGAGATGTTCTTAACCGAGGATCCACCCAAGAAAGAAGGGGAGCAAGATACGGCCTTCCTTGTTGCTCTTGACGGCTGGAACCAGTCAGACTACCTTTGCTGACACTACGTTATGAATTGTCTGTGTGATTCACTTTATGATGTATACTCTGATAAAAAGTCTGCAAAGGAACTTTGAGAAGCCTTGGACAACAAATATAGCACTGAAGATGCTGGTATCAAGAAGTTTGTTGTGGGTCGGTTTGATGAGGGGTACTTTGGATTCTCTACTTTTGGAAGACCTGCCTGGTCGAAGATCATGAAATCCGACCTTGGAAACATAATATCGATCCCAGCGCAGCCCGATCTCCAACAAAGAGGCTCAAGGTTGAATTTACTGTTGGGCCGACCCCAGGCCCAGGCCTTTGGGTCGAGAAATATACCCCTGCGGATGGTTCACCTAGCACACCGCCTCAAGTATAAATACCACTAGCATTTATGACGCCAGACACGCTTCCCCAGGTGCTCCTTGCTCGAACATACTGCTCGAAGACTCCTCGGGAAGTTATATTAGGTCGCTTTATATTGTACCTAGTCTCTAACTTGCACTACATCCTATAATGCTCGAATAGGACCCCCAAATTATATACTTTGTACACACGATCGAAAATATACATATTTGACCCCGCATTATTATTTATATTTGTCTACATTTTCTGTTATTGATCTCCCACGAAACACAGCAAGATCAATTGGCGCTCACCAAGGGGCCTTATTTGGGTGTTAGATCGAAAAATGCCTACTACGAGACGATAAATGTACAATCGAGGTGAACCTTCTCACGCAGCTGGAGCACAAAATTCTGTTAACAATGAGCCTGACGACCTCTCTCGAGCGGCCCGACAGCAAGAAACTCTGCATGTTGTTCCGCAGGAGGATATGCCCATCAGAACAACAGTGGGAGATTTGAGATCGATCATCGATACCATATGTAGGGAATATTTGAACCCCAAAAGAGTTGACCCATCCCCTGTCGACCAGCCTGCAGGTTAAGCTCGACCGAAAATTCTAAATTCCAACCTCCAGATGGAAAAGAGTATTCTAAGATCTGTGGCTGGGGCCCCCACGACTAATCCTACTCGAGCTCAGACTAAGTCCAACGTCCAATCTGAGCAATAACCCAGACTGGTACACGACTTAGAGGATTCCATGGTCGGAGAAAGTCAACCTAAAGGGGCGGACAAGATAAAGAAACCCGGTTACCGTAGGGTTACGTAGGCAGAATTGGAGAAAATCGTACAAGAAAGAGTTGTAAGAAACTAGACAGAGAGGAAACAGTAATAGAAGTTCGGCATGCAGTCACTACGGCTCGACGTACAAAAATGATGCCAAATAGGGATCGAGAGGTCGGATATAGTATCATGAGATGCTCGCCATTCTGTCGAGAGATTCACGAGGCTAGGAATACTGAAATCGTACCTACAAGGCTGCCTCGATATAATGGGACAACTGATCCCGGAGAGCATATCAACAGTTTTATTAATGTCATGAACCTATACGGACACTCAGAAGACTTCTGTTACAAAATCATGGTCACCACGTTAGAAGGAATTGCCCTCGATTGGTTTGGCAAATTGCCGCCGAACTCCATTTTCTCCTTTGATGAGTTCTGTGATAAGTTGAAGCACCAATTCGCTAGCCAAAGGAAACCCAGATTGCCGGCGAACCATCTAGGTACCGTAAAACAGATGGAGGGTGAAACTTTGAGGCAATGGTTAGAAAGGTTTAGTATCGAAATTCTTAAAGTCGATACTCCATAGATCGAATATCTATCCTCTTTGATGTTCGAATTAACAAAGAACACGCAGTTCGAAAACACGTTGTGCAGGGAACAACCTAAATCTTTTGAGCGGATCATGGAAATAGCTGAAAAATATATGATACAAGAGGAAATGAATAAGCTAAAAAATGCTCAAAACCCGAAGCTCCCCCTTGGAAAGAAACAGGATAGAGCTCCTACTCCAAAACCTGGCGATTACGGATGATCGAATAGGGGGTCAGTATGGCAGAGACTCAATGCTTATAAACACCAAATCCCGACCCATAGATCTAATATCTACGGTCCGCCTCCTGATCCCAATCAACCTCCGCGGCCAGGAAAAGTCCATTTCACTGAACTAAATACCTCAAAAGAAGAAATTCTAATGGTATTAGAGGAAGGAAATTTGATCCCTGTGGCTCAGAGAATTACTCAGGCAAGACCAGGTGCATTGAATTATGATAAATACTGTGATACCACAGAGCTCGTGGACACAGTACCGAAAATTGTTATCAATTGAAGGTGGAGATCAAGAAATTAATTGTGCAAGGAAAACTCAAGGTGTTTGTCAAAATAGGGAACTAAGACAACCATTATAGGTCCAGGAGTCCATGAAAATTTATCACTCAACAACGTGAAGCCCGAAATCAGGCTGATGAGCAAGTAAATTGAGTGATCAACATGATTGTAGGTGGACCAACAGTCGGACATAGCAGAAACGCATGGAAAAGAACTATGAGGTCTATAAAGACTGTTGTCTCGACCAACAAGAAAATTTTCTCATTGGAACCTCCTTCCATGGAGAATCAAGTTATAAGCTTCAGTGATGCAGATAGACCTGCAGATATTACCTGGGATGTGAATGATGATGATCCGGATTTTTCTATAGTCCTTACTCTGAAGATTGCGAATTATGAGGTAAAGAGGGTCTTAATCGATAATGGTAGCTCTGCAAATATAATCTCTTCCGAAGTCCTTGCTCGGATAAACCTCCAACATCCACGTCTGGATCGGGTATCTACTCCACTGATCGGATTTGGTGGTTCTGAGATTGTTCCGCTTGGAATCCTTGTGTTGTGCACAACTCTTGGGAAGAAACTAAAGAGCATAACCAGGATGGTAAACTTTTTAGTAGTGGATACACCGTTCGCTTACAATGCCATATTGGGAAGACCTGCCCTAAACGCATTCAAGGTTGTTGTATCAACCTACCATCAAAAGGTGAAGTTCCCAACTACAGGTTGGGTTGGCGAAATGAGAAATGATCAATATATGACATGGGAATGTTACAATTCGTCATTAGCTATCAAACAAAAAGTTGAGCCCAAACTACCTATGAAAAGAAGGATCATAGAATCGGAATCGGAATCACTTTTGGATTTACCGATCCCCGACTGCGACAAATTGCAAGGAAAGAAGGGTAAAAATGTGGACATGTTGTACAAGCCACCGATCATAAAAAGGCCATCCTAGTACCCGGATCACCAGAGAAAGTTACAAGGATTGGTACTGAGCTAAGCGAAGGGATGGAAACTATGCTCATTGACTTTTTACGAAAAAATGTAGATTTCTTCGCTTGGAGCTTAGATGATATTGTGGGAATCGACCCACGCGTGATTACGCACTCTCTGAACATAGATCCAAAGGCAAAAGAAACGAAACCATGGATGCGAAAAGGACAAGATCATTAACTCTGAGGTTGATCGATTGCTGGTAGCCGGTCAGATAAAGGAAATCAAATTTACCGAGTGGTTGTGCAACGTAGTCTTGTTTTCCAAAGGGGACAATGTCAATAATAAGTGGAGAATGTGTAACGACTTCACTGATTTGAACAAGTTTTGCCCGATAGACCCTTACCCATTGCCTCAGATTGATATGCTAGTGGATTCCACTATTGGATTTGTCTTCTTCAGCATGATGGATGCTTTCCAAGGAACCTATCAAATTTTTATGAATGAAAGGGATCAAGACAAGACTGCATTCATTACCGAGCGTGGAGTTTATTTCTTCATCGTCATGCCATTTGGGTTGAGAAATGCTGGCGCGACCTATCAAAGGTTAGTGAACATGATGTTCAAGGAATTGATAGGAGAGATCATGGAAGTGTATGTGGATGACATGCTCGTGAAGAGCATGACGAAAGAAGACCACATCAAGCATCTCGATAGATGCTTTGGAATTTTGAGGAAGTATGGTATGAAGTTGATCCCGGCAAAGTGTACCTTCGGAGTCAGATCCGGAAAATTCATAGGATATCTTATTCACGAACAAGGAATTGAGGCTAATCCGGAGAAAATCCAAGCTATCACCGAGCTAAAACCACCAAGAAATCTTTCAGATGTCCAAAGCTTGGTAGGAAAAATCATCTCCTTGAATAGGTTCATCTCCCGATCAGTGGATAAAAGTTTGCCTTTCTTTAAGCTATTGCGGAAGTCAAAGGATTTCGAATGGAGCGCTGAGTGCGATAAAGCCTTTGAATACCTCAAGGCATATTTAACTTCACCAACGATGTTGGCCAAACCCTCCGATGGCGAACCTTTATATCTTTACATAGCGGTTTCAGAGAAGGCTATTAGTTCGGTTCTGGTTGATGGGGGCTATTTCGCACCCCTTTATAATAATCGAAATGACTAGACCATATACGCTCAGACCGACCAGGAATCTAATTCGCTAAGGAGCTGTCAGATCCGATCTACATTATCAATCCTCGGCGACCAAGAGCAATGTCCAAATTCCATAAGGATTGCTATGCCTAGTCCTATTAGGATTATGTTTCCTTGTAAAGCTAGGGTTATAGTCATATAAATACCTAGTTAAACATTGTATTAGACAACATACAATCAGAGCTTACGCCTGCATACTTAGGCAATTTGATAACATAATTAATAGAAAAGCTTTTGCTATACTATTTACATATTCATTGTCTTGCTTACTTATTGTTCTTTACGTAATTGCTTCCTTGAGATTGATCCATCCGGAATAAAGTAACAGAGCCGTATAAACTACACTTAATTTGACCTCAAAAACATATCTTTATTGATTTAATCTAACCCAACGAAAAACGGTTAAATCAGTTGGCGCCCACCGTGGGGCTAGGTTAATTATTCAATCGACATATGGATCGCCCAAGGAAGAGCTCCCGTAATGGAGCAAGGAGTAACACGACGAACCCTCGTAACGCATCTGAGGATCAACCGGACGATAGTAACAATAACGTCCCTACAATAAATGACTATCAGCAAGAGAACGAGCAACTACCGAATCAGGAGGAACCACAAGGGATAAATATCCAAAACCCCCAAGGACAACAAGGGATCCCCGCCAGTGCTGTACCTGAAGACCAGGTGGCTCCTGCAATCCCTGTTCCCCTATCAGACACTCGGGAGAAGCTGCGACAGATCGCTAAGCTCTTTAATTCACTCTGCCCAGGGGAATTGCTAGTACCCGAGCAGGTTCCTAGAAACCCTAGAGCGACTAGGGCAAATCCTATTCAAAGGACACCAAGGCAGGTCGATCAGATCTCGCAACAAGCGGACAGCCCTGCAAGCGAGCAACAATCGTTGCACAGTCCGCAAAAGAGCAATTCGAAACCCTCCGATGAACATATCCGCAAAAGAACATCATCTCTAAAGAGGTCCTAGCTCAGATGAGCTTGGGAGAAATAACATTCCAAAAGGTAGCTACGCCTTTAGTAGGATTTGGAGGTTCCAAAATTGTCCCCTGTGGCACAATAACTTTAAGTGTCTCACTCGGAAAGAAACCACGTCGTACGGTGAAGTTAATCAAATTCTTGGTAGTAGAAACTCCCTTTGCCTACAACGCGATCCTAGGGCGACCCGCCCTCAACCTATTCCGAGCACTTGTTTCAACTTACCATCAGAAGATAAAAATTCCGACTGACATGGGAATCAGAGAGATAATAAACGACCATTGTATGGCATGGGACTGTTGCAACACCTCCTTAATATTGGGGAACCGTTCCAAATCGTTTACCCTAGCTAAAAGAAAGCTCGAGGACGAAGTTGATAGAATAGAAGTTGAAATCCCCAACACAGACCGAGTAGATAAAAAGGGAAAGGAACCGGTCGATTTGACTTTAAAACCACCGGAGCACAAAGATGTCCTGCTGGTACAAGGGGATCCAACAAAAACAACTAGAATTGGAACTGAACTAAGTAAGGAAGGGGAAGTAATGATAGTAAACTTTCTCAGAGAAAAAATAGATATCTTCGCCTGGAGTGCGAACGACATCGAGGGGATTGATCCCAGAGTAATCACCCGTTCGCTAAAAATCGACCCAATGGCAAAACCTGCTAGGCAGAAGAAGAGGAATCATGGGCCTATAAAAGACAAGATAATCAAAGCAGAAGTAGAAAGGCTACTCAAGGCTAAACAAATTCGAGAAATACACTTCTCGGAATGGCTATGTAATGTTGTATTAGTAGCAAAAGGGGATAAAAAGGATAACATGTGGAGAATGTGCAATGACTTCATCGAACTTAACAAACTATGTCCGCGCGATCCATATCCCCTGCCAAGAATCGACCTATTGGTCGACTCAATTGCTGGATTCACAATCTTCAGCATGATGGACGCCTTTCAAGGTTTTTATCAAATATACATGAATGAGTGAGACCAAGAGAAAACTGCTTTCATAACAGAACAAGGTGTCTACTGCTTCATACTCATGCCATTTGGCCTAAGAAACGCTGGGGCCACTTACCAGAGGTTAGTAAACCTGATGTTCAAGGAGCTAATCGGAGAAATAATGGAAGTGTACGTAGATGATATGCTGGTCAAAAGTATGAATGAAGCTGATGGGGGGCTATTTCGCACCCCTTATAATGTTCGGATCGACTAAGGGATAAAAGACCGGTTCGACCAGACGAGTCAGTTCGGGATCATCTTATCGACCCGGTAGAATACGACTTTCCTCAACAAGCAGACTACAATCCGGACTCAAGAAGGACGATTGGGCCGAGTCCTGTTAGGATTATGTTTCCTTGTAAAGCTAGGTTTAATGTGATATAAATACCTAGTTAATCATTGTATTAGACACGCTTTACAGACTCAACTTACGCCTGCATAACAACATAATCTAAGATTATTCAATAAAAAAGCCTTGGCTACACTATCATATTCATTGATTGTCTTTATTACTGATTGTTCCATCTCATTGTTCTTTCTTGAGATTGATCCATCCGGAATAAAGTAACAGAGCCCTTTAAATCATATTAATTGTGAATCCCTAACATCACTTATTTACTGATATAATCTTACCCGACGAAATTCGGTTAAATCAGTTGGCGCCCACCGTGGGGCTAGGTTAATTATTCGATCGACATATGGTTCGCCCAAGGAAGAGCGCTCGTAATGGGGCAAGAAGTAACACAAGCAATCTTCATAACACATCTGAAGATCCACAAGGCAATACTGATAATAACGCCCCTGAAAACCGATGATATACTCCGAGAAGTACATGAAGGAGAAGCAGGAAATCACAGCGGAGCAAGGGCCTTGGCTTTAAAATGCCTTAGAACTGGATATTATTGGCCTACCATCAACAAGGATGCAACCAAATATGTCCAAAAATGTCACCATTGTCAAATACATGCTAATGTAAGTCATCAACCAGCCGAAAACATGCACCCCATACCAGTATGTTGGCCATTCGATCAATGGGGAATGGGCATTGTGGGACCTTTTCCAGCAGCAAGATCCAAAAAAGCATATGTTTTAGTCGCTGTGGAGTATTTCAGTATGTGGATAGAATGCATTGCCCTTGCTCGAATAACCCAATTCCAAGTGATCAATTTCTTATGGAAATTCATAGTATGTCGATTCGGAATCCCTAGAATCCTAATCTCTGATAATGGAACCCAATTTGCGGGAAAGCAGGTCCTAGAATGATGTGCAAAATTAGGAATTCAGCAAAATTTCACCTCGGTTGGGCATCCTAGAGCAAATGGACAAACTGAAGTAGCAAACCGAGAAATAATCAAATCTTTGGAGAAAAGATTAGGGGCAGCCAAAGGAAAATGGCTAGATGAACTCCCAGGAGTACTTTGGGCTAATCGAACCACAGTCAGGACCTCAACCGGGGAAACCCCATTCAGCATAGTATATGGCTCCGAAGCTGTTATTCTGATCGAAACACTAATTCCGACACCGAGAATTGAAATGTATGACGATCAGGAAAACGAAAAAACAAGAGAAAATGATATTGATTTAACAGAAGCTTTAAGAGAAAAAGCGACCGTACGTTTGCAAATCACTAAAGCAAATATGGAAAGGGCGTATAATCAAAAGGTACGCATCCGAACCTTCAAAAAAGGGGACCTGGTCTTGAAAAAGGTAGAAGTATCCAAACATGTGGGAAAGTTACAACAAAATTGGGATGGACCATACGTTGTCATTTGTGTAGGAAAGAAAGGCTCATACAAAATTGCACACTTGGACGGAACAGCCTTACCAAGAACCTGGAATGCAATCAACCTTAGAAAATACTATGGTAAATAAATTATAGTAGATCATGCTGTTTTTTTTTTTTTTTTTAGTAAGTTTTATTCATTGTAATAAAGGCCTTAGCCTACGATTCGATTTTAATATACCTGTTAGCAATTTTAAATATTAAATCAAGATAGAGTATAAATCGATTAATTCGGTGAACACTCCTCAGAATTCTACAATCGTATTGGTTGAGAACAAGATACAACGAGTCGAGCATAAATTGATCCGCTCATTAAACGCTCCTCGATCCAACCATACAACGAGTCGAGTATACATTGATCCGCTCAATAAACACTCCTCGATCTATTTATATCGATTAAAAGGCTTTTGGTAGTTAAAACCTAAGTCTAAATGAAAAAGAGTTGAGTATACATTGATCCGCTCAATAAACACTCCTCGATCTATATCTATCGATCAAAAAGATTTGGGAAAAATACCTAAGTCTAAAAACGAGTCGAGTATAAATTGATCTGCTCAATAAACACTCCTCGATCTATATCTATCGATCAAAAAGATTTGGGAAAAATACCTAAGTCTAAAAAGGAGTCGAGTATAATGATCCGCTCAATAAACACTCCTCGATCTATATCTATCGATCAAAAAGATTTGGGAAAAATACCTAAGTCTAAAAACGAGTCGAGTGTAAATTGATCCGCTCAATAAACACTCCTCGATCTGTATTTATCGATCAAAAAAGATTTGGAAAAAATACCTAAGTCTAAAAACGAGTCGAGTATAAATTGATCCGCTCAATAAACACTCCTCGATCTATATATATCGATCAAAAAGATTTGGGAAAAATACCTAAGTCTAAAAACGAGTCGAGTATAAATTGATTCGCTCAATAAACACTCCTCGATCTAAATCTATCGATCAAAAAGATTTGGGAAAAATACCAAAGTTTAAAAACGAGTCGAGTATAAATTGATCCGCTCAATAAACACTCCTCGATCTATATCTATCGATCAAAAAGATTTGGGAAAAACACCTAAGTCTAAAAATGAGTCGAGTGTAAATTGATCCGCTCAATAAACACTCCTCGATCTGTATTTATCGATCAAAAGGATTTGGGAAAAAATACCTAAGTATAAAAAACGAGTTGAGTATAAATTGATCCGCTCAATAAACGCTCCTCGATCTATATCTATCGATCAAAAAGATTTGAGAAAAAAATACCTAAGTCTAAAAACGAGTCGAGTATAAATTGATCCGCTCAATAAACACTCCTCGATCGATCTTAAACAAAGAAAATGGTTTTTGATGTAAAACCTAGATATTAAAGAGAGTTGAGTATAAATTGATCCGCTCAATAAAGGCTCCTCAATCTATGCAATAAAAGTAAGTTACAATTAGAGAGAAATCAACAACAAGAAATACGAGGATAATAACATTAAAAGTATTATTCATCTGAAGTTCTGAGAACAGATCTCAAGTTACATACCAAGAATACAAATAACTTTGTTCGATCTACATATCATCAAAACTGTTTAGAAAAAATAATCCTATTCTATAGATCTGCGGTCTCCACGACAATGTCCACGGAAACATCAATCTCCCCCCTGGTACCTCGACGATCGGAATTAACCACCTAAGAAGCATGCTGCTTAGGATGGTCGGCTTCTTTGGTTCGATGGTCAGGATCAGAAGATCAAATGTTCTTCCAGACGAAATGACCATTACCAGCCTGATGCCCGGTAACAGCCACTTGCCCAGAAGGAGATACTACTAGTATGATGGGGTTGAATTTTACTCTAAAGCAGCATCTCTTCAGGACCGTCGCAGGAGAAGAAGTTTACCAGCACACCCCGGTGGTCTATCAATCCGGAGGTAACATCCAAACGCGGCGGTGCCTGGTAAATACGAACCCTCCATGTACAAACAGAAACCTCGGACCTCAAACCCGTGTATACAAAGTTCGAGGCCTCATGGGACCCGTTAGTACAAGGTAGGGCTTCCATGGGACCCCTCAGTACAAGGCAGATGAAATTTAAGTTATTCTGATATGAATCACGATAATGTGACTTTTTGAATATTATGGGATCATAAGGCAAAATGAAATTTAAGGAAACTGAGATCTCCATCTTTTCTGAGAAAACATAAACAAGAAACTGCCTACTTATTTATAGGCAATTGTGCAAATGATCCTACGGTTGGATAGAGATTTGATCAAGGGACAGAAATACGAACTTTTGATTTACCGTAATTAATGCGAGTAAGTTGGAACGACACCGCTCCGATCGACTGAACGAATCGATGACAAAAGAAACTTTAGATCGAAGCGATCACAAAACAATCGAAGCAGATATAAAAGAACCCCAGAATAGAAAAGCTTGCACGCTCACATATGCTAGTCGCTCGACGAATAGCTTGAGATCCTCAACAAAGGCATGCAAGTTTACGCCATTATGAAACGTTACTGGTTCACTTAGAAGTGTAAGATCTAACCCTCCAGCATATGAGGGTCGTCACTGCCTCATATATTATATGAAAAATTAATAATTGGCTATATATGAACTCAACTAGAGTCCAAGAAGCCTGACATACCAAAGAATTGCTGAAGGAGGTCTGAACAGACTAGATCTAACTAATAAGTCTATATTTTCCAATTCCTCCCATATCAAAAATTTTTTGACATATTTGATACACTGGTTGCTTTATTTTAGGAACATGGAACTCACAATCAGTACCAAGAAATGTGGATTTTAAGAAGATACCTAGAACGATATCTTTTCACAAGGTTCAGCGAACTTAAACCTATGATAAAAGCAGAGCTCAACAGTGGAAATGACAGCGTCCTTAAATAAGATATCCTTGGCAAAAGGACAAATTTACAAGGGACTGGTCGAACAGCGACGACAACGCTGAGCGTTCCTTAACAAGTATTCAATCAACTATCTACATGGATGGCCTGCTGTCCACATTTTTATGTCTAACACGACTTCTGGACAATCATAAGGGATCATGCTTGGTTGATCATCATTCTTATACTTGATTTAAAAAGTTTGATTTGCAGAACAAACGTTATATCATTTAGTTACTTAAAAAACTAATCGAGCAAGACTAAGCTACTTTTTTCGAAAACTGATATCCTCCCAGAAGACCAATATCAGATAAACAAGCTAATCTCTTCTGATTATTTCAAGAAATTATATTTATGCATAACAGCAAAATATGCATAACAAAATATATCTACAGATTGAAATAAATGGATCTGCCCGTAAAAGATCATAGCTTTAATTAAATCATTCTCCCCGTACAAAAACTTCAGCCCAAGCAACTACACAAAAAGTTTGGGCACTACAAAAAAAAAAAAAAAAAAGGAGAAGAAACTCAAAATAACAGCCGGGTCGAACAGGTCACCGAGAAGGGTTGTTATTAACAGGCCGACTAGCAGAAACAGTCCTCCGAGGAGTCAAATTACCTACAAACGCCATCAACTCCTCCTGACGCTTTAGATATCCGGCATCGTAACCTTCTTCATAGGCCTGCCGTCGAGACTCCTCTGCTAGGGCAGCAGCCTGAACCAAATCACTTTTCTCCTTCTCCCAGACAGACTTCTCTTCTTGTAATTTTTTGAGATCATCATTAGCAAGCTGCAGTTGGAGGGTCTGCCCTCCGGCCTTCGCCGTCTCTGACTCCAAACGACGTTGATAGGCATCCTTACCGAGCCACAGATCATCATTTTGCACACCCAGCTGGAGTGCAAAATATTTAGCCTGGAAAAGAAAAGAAAAAGAAAGCCCTTACATAACAAGGCAGTCAAAATAAAAGCGGGAAAAATAATCAAAAATATATTTACCTGCTCACATATCTTCACCAGCGACTGAACAAGGCGAACGTTGGGGGTACCCTCCAGCTTCCTCAACTCGCCCGGCAAGATAGTGCTCAGGCCCAGATCCCACGACAGAGCGTCAGGCTCAACAGAGCCAGGCAGTTCACTAACGGAAGGTACACCGTCAGGACGTTGAGTTACCGACTGCATAATATCCTTAACTTGCTCGAGGATGCAACCGTCATCTAACGGACGGGGGGATTCCCTCTCGTTGGGACTAACCGAGGTCTCCTTACCCGAAGCAGAAATAACGGTTTGATGACCGGACCTTGATCCGGCCCGACCTCCAGAAGGCCCGCCGAATTCGAACGAAGTAGTAACAACAGTTGTATCATTAAACAAGTAATCAGGGAAATCTTGAGAAATAGGTTGTGTTGCGGAGGGATTTACAAAGGAACCCTGATTAATCACCTCCGAGACAACACCAACTTGGCCTCCGCTGACAACCGGGGTAACAGAAGTAGAAAAAGGAAGAGAATTAACAGGAACATGTTCATATGTGCCATGTTCGAAAGAAGAAGTGCCTGAAGAAAAGGGTACGTCAAAAGCTTGCTCCATAAATGACGAATCACCAAAGGCAACCCTACCAGGGGAAGGCCTACTTCCTACTTCACCAGAAGAAGAAAATTTTGGTTGTACAAAAGATGAACTAACTACAGAAAAAGGTTCAGAAGAAATGACAGGATTATCAGTCGCCGACCTACTAACGGAGGACGAACGAGGAGGTTCCATCGAGGGCCCCTCTGTTCGAGACTTCTTCAGTCTGATATTTTTAGCGTTCTCACGGGAAGGACGCTTCGATGTGTTACCAAAAAGATTACTCATGATCGGAATTCAAAAAGTAAAATTAAAATATCAAGAAAGCTTATCGACCTGCTGAAGAAAAAGTATTCTGTTAAGAAATGAGTAAAGCGGTAAAATAGCGAGTCAAGTTTTTACCTTTTATATTTATACTATACGAAAAGACGCGAAAGACCCAAAGAAATGGCGCGAAATACAGAAACTGGGCTTGGAATAAACACTAGAACTTGAAAAGACATACGCATAATGATTACGGCAAAGTTAATGACCTGTCTGAATTATTACAGAGAAGACGAAAGGACATGACCGTCAGAATACAAAACGTTTATCTCACAAAGGGATAAAAAAGTAATATTACAATTAGATTTACGGTAAACAGTTACAAAGGTTATTTCGCAAGATCAATATATCATACAGCTTGGTCGCTATCCGGAATTTTCTGTTCGCTAGCGACGTCTCCTTCTTCTGTTGTGACAATATCTTCTTCCTCTTCCTCTGGATCGATAAAATTATCATCGACCTCGTCATTAATATCTGAAGGAGGAATCGGCAATGGTTTTCCAAACTCTTTGACAAGGTGAGCCAGAGGAAATTTTTGATAAACGACGTCCGAAAGCTCGGAAGGAGAATATACTTCGCCATAACGGTTCAACCGAATGTGCGCCGTTTTAAAATATTCCTTTCGACGATCATCTATCATTTCAAAAGCGACCAACTGATGAACCGCCTTCTTGAACGTACTTTCTAGGAGCGGACCGACCATTTGATATACCAGCGCTGTATGAACAGGAGAGCTGAGGAATTCACGAATCACTATTTCATCAGGATTCCGGCCATAACGATCCCCGAGTCCACTAAGAGGAATGTCCCTCTCATACTCCTCTAGAGAAGCTTGAAGACTTGATACTTGAGATTCCAACTCGCTAATTCGAGCAGTACTCTGAAATTGGAACTCTTCTAACTTTTTAGCCAATTGATTGGCTTGTTCTTGAGCACGGGAAGTCTCCAGAACCCTGTCTATAATCTCCTGGTCATCAGTCCCCGTAGCCCGAGTCTCTACGACCGGAACGGAAGAAGTCGTTGAGGGTCCAACCTCTGAATCAGAAAACTTATGAAGTAAAGTTTTATATTTCTCATCCAGAAACTCACATTGTTGTCTCCAGAGAGCATTTTCATAGGCATATGATGCCAAACAAGTCTTAGTCTGAGAAAAAGAAAAGGAATAAAAAGAAATGAATTAGCAAACTAAAGGAATCAACGAAGAAAATTACCCTATAAGCACATATCACCTTTTCAGCATAAAGAGAAGCTCGCTGAAATTTCTCCAAAGGATCCTTCCGAAGAAGCTTATTCATGTCACGAGTAAAGACGCCGGACAAAAGAACACGAGTGGCCTTATCCACTGCATTTTCGCTCTCGTCGTGAACTAAAGAATCATTCTCAAGATAGCTAGCGGCTCTTTTTCCCTCTAAATGATCCTCGATCATTTCAACCAAGGTAGGTTTTGGATGATTATCGCCGAGTAAAGAAAGATCGTTACCAGAACGACCATAATAACTCTTCTTTCTCCCCACCGGATTGTCATTGGGATGAGGAATCGACCAACTGCGATATCCACGTATACCCAAAGATGTTCTAAGCTGGAGAGGGGGATAACCGGATCCTGTCCCCTGACGAATAGAAGATTCTTGAGAAGAATCTGGAGATTCCTCTCTATTCTCCTCAGAGTCATGACTCAACTCCAATTTTCTCTTCCGAGACGCTCTATGCTCGATAGGAACATTCTCTATGGTTTTGGTGGATTTAGACAACACCATTTTTCCCATTGAAGAATGTCGGGAATTTTCTACCATATGAGCTGAAAAAGAAACACGGTCAAAGTCAGACCCTCTGCAGAAAAGAGATCATCACAACGTTATGCTGAAATAAATGCTTACCAAGTGATTCAGATGACGAAGTAATTGGAAAAACATGAGTACTCAATCCCGCTTTGCGAAGGAAAACTTCTCCAATAAAAAAAGCACTCTGATATTTATTGGCACGCATTGCCTGGATTTCTCCACTAAACTGAGGATCGTCAGGAATAAGTTCACCGGTCGGCAGACGACCTCCATAAACTCACTTGGAGTCATGATTCCACGAAAAGGGCGTAGTCGAGCCATCCGTCAAATGTAGATCAGAAGGTGGACGAAAAAGAAAAAATGAGATTTCTAAGAAGGGTTGCTAGAAACTGGGGAGTCAAAGATTGTGCGAGTAGGCTTCTGGCTAGCGAAGAAATATCCGCGGTTGGAGGAACTAGAAATGTTAAAGCGAAATAATTGCGTAAAATTACGAAAGGAGGGATGGAATCCTTTCGCTAATCAAAACAGAAAAACAAACCACGAAGGCCACGGAATTAGGGACTAATTGAGTCAAGGACACACTGAATATTTTTAAAATATCAAGAAAGAGGGCAGACAACGGAAGACGCATACCACTATTAAAATGGGCCGTGTAAAAGGCTCGACATCCTTCCAGCGGTGATGTAACCCTATCAGAAGGAGAAGGGAGAACTATCTCGGAACCCTCCGGGAAATATTTGGCATAATTGTTCACAACCTCAGAGAAAGTATCCACGGTGTAAGCACAAGCTAGATCCTCAATCGGTTCAGAAATTTGAGGAGCAGTGCCTTTGCCTTTCTTGGCTCGGGCAGCGACGTCCATATCAGAAAGAATTTGTACCTTAAAGGTATCCTCAGCAGGAACAATGAACTCTGAAACTCCAGTTTGCTCGCTCGAAGGATTAGAATGCAACCCTTCCTCGATAATGGGAGTGACATTCTCCCTAAAGGAGGAAGAAGATTTTCTTATAGAAGCCATTTTTTGGATCCTCGGAGGATATAAGTCGATAAAAGGAAAAACTTTAAATGATGAACGACTAAGCAAGAAAATGACTGCGAAGTGAAAGGAAGTATAAAGTAAAAATGACAAACTTAATAGTCACCTATTTATACTGAGAAATGAAAAGACGTTTCGAACTCCTCACGACTAATCAAGTACCCGCCGAAAACGGAGAAAGATAAAGAGCCTCCCCAAAGGGACGCGTAGCGGTTCATAATTGGAAAGAGAAAACGACTATCTATGATGCGTAGCACTCTTTTCCTTACTTAGGATTTTTTCCCACAGGGTTTTTTCTTAAGTAAGGTTTATAACGAGGCTCGACTCACAGAAAATAACAGTCGTAAGAAACCATCTACTTCTACGAGCTTTTACTACATATACGCTCGGAGAAGTGAGGGAGTACTGATGGGGGCTATTTCGCACCCCTTATAATGTTCGGATCGACTAAGGGATAAAAGATCGGTTCGACCAGACGAGTCAGTTCGGGATCATCTTATCGACCCGGTAGAATACGACTTTCCTCAACAAGCAGACTACAATCCGAACTCAAGAAGGACGATTGGGCCGAGTCCTATTAGGATTATGTTTCCTTGTAAAGCTAGGTTTAATTTGATATAAATACCTAGTTAATCATTGTATTAGACATGCTTTACAGACTCAACTTACGTCTCAAAACAACATAATCTAAGATTATTCAATAAAAAAGCCTTGGCTACACTATCATATTCATTAATTGTCTTTATTACTGATTGTTCCATCTAATTGTTCTTCCTTGAGATTGATCCATCCGGAATAAAGTAACAGAGCCCTTTAAATCATATTAATTGTGAATCCCTAACATCACTTATTTACTGATATATTCTTACCCGACGAAATTCGGTTAAATCAATCACAAAGTTGTCAAATGAGCGGGGCAACGATTGAAGGATCCAATCCCTATAGAGTTCATTGTCCATAACAACGTTAAGATGAGCAAGTTTTTCAATGAGTCCAATCATTTTAAGCCCATGCTCACGGACCGATGAACCCTCAATCGTGCGAGCTTGGAAAAGCTCCTTACTTGCCAAGTAACGTTCTTGCCGACCCGGAGTCGAGTACAACTCGGACAAGTGAAGGTGGATATCCGAAGCATGAGACATGTTCTCATGTTGCTTTTGAAGCTCACTTGACATTGAGGCCAACATGAGGCAACGGGCTTGAAGATCATCTTCAACCCATTTGTCAAAGGTGGCCCGCTCCTCATCCAACGAATCAGTCGGTAAGGCCATAGGGGATGGGGCGGTGAGGACATAGCTCCTTTTCTAAGAATCGAGGACAATGTGAAGGTTGCGGAGCCAATCGGAGTAATTTGGCCCGGTGAGTTTGTTTGAGTCAAGTATCAAGTGAAATGGGTTCTTTGCCATTTTAAAACACTTTTAAATCTACAAAGGCGAAAAAGATTATGTTTAGCGTTCATTCAATTTTTCAATATACTTTATGATCTTGGACTTCTAACCATAAAGGTCTCCCACTATCTTATCGAATCCCATGCCCCCACATGGTAAACGAGAAATCAAATTTCTTAGTAGGTCTCAAAGTCCTAAAGACATTTTCCACACCCACGACTCGTGAGACGTGTGGTCAATTCAATAGGTAGACAACAAATTGCCAATCGCTTCTACCAAACGACCTTTGAGAAAATTCTGCCTCGCTTTTCGTATGGACCCATGACTCGTGCGACATCCATATTATTAAACGTTATGTCTACACCATCAATCTTGATAAGACATATCTCGTGAGACAACGCCATGACCCGAATATGCCCTACCCTTGGCACTTTAACTCGTGCATCAAGGAAACGATCATATTGCTCTAATACACTCGTTCCACGATTCGTGAGACAACGGATGAATCGAATACAACTCATGACCGAGCCCTATTGATGGAAGGCATGGACTAGGGAAACTCGCTTGTCCATTATGACTTAATTATTAAACTCGATTGGGTCGAGTGGAGGTTTTTAATTATTTGAAGTTGCAAGATCTCACCAAATTTTAGTTGTTTATCTTTGTTAGGTGATCTATCCTAACATGCATACCATACATCAAATGGATAAAATACCAACAAAGCATAAACGACCCTAGCATGCTCCTATCGCGTGGTGGATGATCATGGGCCGATCCTATGCGGTCCATTCCGAGCCAAGGAATGTCCTAATTGGTCAATCTAGGGTAAGCAAACAAATGGAAATAGAATCCTATTCTATTACATATGCATCACCATGCATACATGGCCTTCAAGGTCTTCAAGTCCTCCAAGTCCTTCAAATCCTTCACAAGTCCTTCAAGTCCTTCTTCTTGAATAAACCTCACAACCTAATGCCTACTCTTTTTACATTGACATAAGTCAAGAAATAAGAGGCATGCAAGCCCCATTTAATTACAAACCCAAATCATCAAATGAATTACAAGATTAATATCCAATCACATAAGGTCAAGGCCACTAGATCATCCACCCATACATTCATCACACAATGTTGCATCGATAAGGTAAATTTACCAAGAAGATTATCTACCAATTTCTAAAGGATTAAGGCATGTTCATTGTGGTGTCCCAATTTAATGAGACCAAAGAACACAAATTTAGATAACTTGATGTAGGAGCTCGATAGGTGTTTGAATTTCGGTTTTATGACCAATCCGGCTCATCCTAAAGTTATCCATAAGTGAAGAGGCTTACCCACAGCCCTACATCACCTTAGGAGACCGTAGTACTCACAAGATTTAGGCAATTTTACCGGTGGGTGCGATTGTTCCACTACAACCCAGCATGTACGGTCTTTTCACCAAAAACCAATTCTCAAACTTAAACCACCCTTACTCCATACATCCCTATATCCATTAAAGTGTTCATAAACATTATCTAAACATAATCAACCATAAAAACAGTCCCTAAATCCGAAAGCAAATCAGTTGATGCACTTCAAATTTTAACAAACCGTTTTCATCAAAACTTAAGGAAACATTCATAACACTTATGAATCACTAATCTAATATGAAATAGCATGATTTGGCTCTGATACCAATTGATGGTAATGGTCTTAAGGTCAGCCAAGAAAGCAGCGGAAACAAAATTTTAATCGGGGACAAATCGGCCCAAAAATGCAACTACTTTGCAAGAAAACTTTGGAGACCTTCTACCATCACTATCCTAGGATCATCATGCATACAAAGTTCATATTAGAAGGAAAGATATCATGTCATACCTCTCCCAATCTTAGGAGGTGAAGAGCCGCAAAGAATCGGGACAAGCAAGTAACACCCGAAACCTTCAACAACCTCCAAGCTCACGGGTTTAACACCTCCAAGCACCAAGCTAGAATCTCCTCCTTTGAAAATTCTTTCTCCAAGAACCTCAAGAATATTCACACCAAGATCTCCAAGTGTAGATCCTCCAAAGTTAGCCCACACACACAAGTGATAGCACTTAAGGAGCAAAGAAGATGAACTAGATCTTTCAAATACACCCTCAATCTATTAGCTAGAATGAAGTAGTACTTGAATCAAGTTAGAAACTTGATTAAGGAAGAGAAAGAGATGAAGAAAACAACTTTTCTTTCTAGGGTGAGAGAGAAATCCGAACACACACTAAAAGGTGTAGTGTGTTTTTGTCTTGCATCTTCAACTCTCTAGAATGAAGATAATATCTTATCTTATGTCTTGTAAAAAATACAATGTAGTTTATTGTAGGATCAAATCCACCAATAAGACTTGTAGCTTTATTGTGCTTCCCAAGCACACTACTTTTGATACAAATTAGTGGTTGGGGCCACCACTAACACATGATAAGATATTTATTTCTCTCTAGTTATATATATACATATATCTCACACACACACACACACACACACACACACACACACACACACACACACATATATATATATATATATATATATATATATATATCAACATTATATCATAATAAATATGATCATCTCATAAGACCAATTTAAATTGGTCATGGGTTAATTGGACATTTATTTCCCAATTAATAAATTCAATCTCTAATTCAAAATTAGAAACCCATTTATTTCTTCCTTCAATTAATTAGACCCTTCTAATTAATTTTTGACTAAATTAATTTAACACTTAAATTAATAGAGTCATTTAATTAATTTAATCTCCATTAATTAATTACTACTTCTTGTCAAATCCAATTTGAGTTTTAATAGATTGAACTAAGTTGCATCTTGTGCTATTGTGTGTGGCCCCTTGGGTCGTGGGCTCACAAACCATTTGTGATTTAATTAAAAGATTAATTAAACTACTTTTAATCAATCACTCTTAGATATGATCTAATCAAATCTAGAGTACCCAACACTCGAGGTAGTCGTCTAGTCACGGTCGACGAGTCCTAACTAATTATGAAAATAAAGTGTGAACCTTTCTTGTATTGATCTCATCAATCCTCTTACGCATACCATGCACGTACGCTCCTTCCAATAACTTATTTCCCGATCGAGGCCTAGGACATGGAGTTCAACGTATTCCTATTAGCCTTGATAACTATGCGTCTTTATTCTTTATGGTGATTCCTTTTAGTGATTACCCATTTGGAAACTCCTTTCCCAATCTAACATCACTCACTTCGGCCGAAGATTCCCGGAATCAATCCATACAAAAGAATGCATAGGAAATCGCCCAACTACATCACGGTGGGAGTTAATGGATCATTTATTGACGTCATTAACCTCACTATGAAGCAATCCATACCCAACGTGAAACTATAATGACTCGCTAATTAGTAGTCGAGTAACAGATCAAAGCATAAACGCTTCGCATGAAGTTCACTCTAACGTCTCAAGTCAAAGGACCAATTTACGTACACTATCGTAAGTTGACGAAATCTTCATCTCCGATAAACTCCTAAGATGAGATTTTTCTAGCAAGGTTTCGATGCGCTTGATCTCATCAAGCCACCCACTCATATGCATTGATATCTACCATATCGATGTCCATGGAACTATCCATCCCCATGCAAAAGAGAATGCATGCTCGTGCAAGTCTTACCGAATACAGTGATGCCCTATCTCAATAGTATTCTATGACTTGGAAAGCTTTTAAGATCTTAAACCATAGTAGAACATATTCCATAGAGGGATGCACCATGTTCCATAGCTTCAACGATGTAAGGGCTTCATAAATTGCTTAGATGTATCACAATAAATGAAGAATTGCAAATGCGAACTTTTATTGATCATGAATAAGATTGATTACAAGAGTTTTACAAGACAACCGATTGGCTTGCAGGGCACTACTCTAACACTCCGAGGGCGAAGTGCCGAGTAAGAAGGCCAAGGTGATCGCTGCTGAGGAAGAAGCCACTGTGCAGGCGCCTCCCAAAACTGAAAAATTAGCAGAGTCCTCAAAGGTCATAACTCCTTCAGGTTCGCTGCCTACTTCTGAGGCTCCACACAGCCTTTCCTGCATGCTCGGAGAGTTGAAAAATAAGCCCCATCCTGAGGGGACGCTCGAGAATTTTGTTCTGAGTCTTCTGCAGCCTTATATTTCTGATTCCGAGCCAGGCACGTCTGAAGGGAAAAGTCCCTTGCAGTTGTTTCAATCAGGGTTGAACTTCCTTGTTCAGATGATAACTTTGCTTCAAAAATTTGTTTTCTTGCTAGTTCTCTTCCCCTCTTTTTTTTATAAACATTACAATTCCTTTTTCTTGCAAATAGGCTAGGAAAAAGTTCCTTGAGCTCAAATTGTTGGCTGAGCGGGAGGTCGAACGACAAGCTGCTCTTACCCTCGAGCTAGAGAAGATGAAGGCCGAGCTGGAACGCGCCATGCAAGCTAATAAGTCGTTCGAGGAAAAGCTAGCCTCGGAGAAGGAGAAAGCTGCAAATGATAAAGGAGAAGAGATCCACGAGAAGCTGAACAAGGAGCTCGAAGGTCTGAGGGGAATGTATGAGCAGGAGAAGAAGAATTCCGAGCTCCGCGAGAGTGAAGCTTACACTCGTGGTTGAAACGATCGCAGTGCTGAGCTTCGGAAGATTTTCTCCGATAATAAACTTTTTCAGATGTTGTAATTTATTTTCTCGGCTTCTTGTAATTTATATCTTTTAGTACTTTGTTTGTGACTTCGAATAATCTGGTTTGTGAACCTATTTTTGGCCATAATGTTCAATTTTTCCTCCCTTAGTTACTTCAAGTGTTTTCTACTTTGCCTTCTTTAATATTTCAATTGAATCTATGATTTGTAGCTCTTCGAAATTTCGAGATCGGAATTGATAAGCTGCGTATTTTGAACTCCTCGGGAAACGGGAAAGTCGCTCAATCTCGTGCGTCCATCTTCGTCGCACCGTAGCTGTCGGATCAGGCCGAGTGGTTACTATAAAAGGGTCTTCCCATAACTTTCATAATTTTGTTGACTTCCCATTTCTGAGAGATTTTAGCTCCGATGAGGATGATCGGAAAACTCCTGCTTTCGACCCAAAAATTTGAAATTCAACTTCAAACCTTCGTCGGAAAAGATAAAACTTTGAACACCTCAATTTCGTTTAGAATATCAGCAGAGAAATGGCTTTCCGATCCAGAAGGCCCATAGGCCATATTTGGACAGCTAATAAGCTACCGATCCTTGCCTGGGGTCGGCGAACTGAGGAAAATACCTTGGTATTCCTGACTACCCGGGATCCGAAGAACTGCTCAACCTGCAAAAGTGTTGGTTGAGTACTAGCATCAAGTTCTCCAAGGATGGTTGGTAGCCATTTATCATTCCTCTGGTACGGTGCACATAGTGAGGGACCGGTTGCCACAATATTTTCGAAGACATGATAGGGTGCGGCGTCGGAGGACGAGGTCACAAAAAAATTTTACATTACACCTTGAAAAAGATGTTTTAACCCTCGTGTCTTCGGAATAATGATAAACAAAAACAGAAGCCTGTAGCTTCTGTTATCCAAGCCCAAAGAAGAGCCAGATCGAACGGTTGGCGGGAGAAGAAGATTAGGCCGAAAATTTCATAGGATTGTAGAATGTAATAGGGTCGAAATGTTACAGATCAGACTGTGATAGGATCGAAATGTAATCATGTATCTGTTTATCATTGAGAAGCTCGTAAATTTTATCTCGTACGGAATAATATTTCATCATGTACTTTCTTTACATTTTGCTGTATCTCTCCTTTGTTCGAAATAATGATACTCGATCAAGGAAAACAAATTTATTTGATTACTTTACTTTTGCTCCTCATCAAATTTCTTTATTGATTCCGACCATGGACGATCAAACTTAATCAAGAAATTTTATAATAACAAACTTCAATTGACTTAACTCAATACTTCTGAACTTGTCTGATCGAACATAAATAGTTAATTACATAGTAACATTCGAATGAGTTCTTCGATCATGTAATTTAAAGATAACCCATCACCTAATATTTCAATCTCCTTGTATAATTTTAAATAATTTAACCATTCTCTGGTCGTCATTCAAGTTGTTCGACCATAAAGTCCGATCGCTATGTAAATCAATAGCCAGTAATAATCTTTCTCTAAGTGACTTTTGACCTCAAAACCTTAGACTATGCGTTTCAAATCGTTCACAATCAACGGATCATTAGCTGTTATGCATGTTCGGTCGACTTAGAATTTGATCGTCCTGCGGAGATTTTCAATCTTGAGGCGAGAAATTTTTTTTACCGCTTATCCAAACGGTCCCCTATTTTTCAGGAAGCGGAACAATCGGCGCATTTACCGCTCGTATCTTGACCGTTCATGCCGTGTGATCTGGGCCATTGAAACCATTTTCCTTCTTCTATAAATAGTCCCTGAATTACCATTACATTTTTTATTTCTCCGTAAACGCTTTGTCTGATCTTTATGATTGAATTTTTACTCGCTCCGATTAAAATGATTAATTTCATATCACAAATAAAAGTGTTCGAGATTAGAACTCGCACTCTCTTTTTCGATCCTTCATTTTTTCCGAGAAAGACTTTATTCGCCTAGAATATCGACAGATGAAAAACCCTGCGCTTAGAATATCGACAGACGACCTGTTTTCTTGGATACCCCGTATATGAGACGGGTTTGAATTCCTGTATTCTGACCTCCACCCAGTCGGTCAACTACTCTGACAGTAGCTCCATTCTCGAGCATCAACTTCTTCAAGGTCCTTCTTGAAGAATGGTGCCTCCGAGATTGCTAGGTGTAATTGAACGGGAGTTGATCCCTGTCGTTCTGGATCGGAGAAAGGGTGTGAATGAACCAGCAGGGTGTCCATGTGAGAAAGGGGTGGCGCATACTGCCTTACTTCAAAGATGGACTCCTGTTCGAACCGAGGAATAGTCCGAGCCTGCGTCTCACAGATGAAGACCTAAGATCGGTTAAAAGACCTGGAGATAGACCTCGAACTTGCTCTCCTCAGCTTCTGCTGGTCACTCAGAGACCCTTAGCATAGGTCCTAGAACTTGTAGTAGGTTGATCCTCAAAATGGAATTTTCCTTTTGAGCTCGAACTTACAGTTGTAAGAATCACTTGTAATTGCTTGTAAAAGTTTACGAATAAAACTTTTTATTCGATCTTCACATAGCTTGCAGTTTACTTTCCTTGTTTTGATTATGTATTAATCAAATTGGAGCTCGAAATATTTGATTGGATAAGAATCGAACTAAAAATCGAGAGTGAATTCGATTATCATACAACTTTGATAATCTGATCTTGAACATTGACCTTTGTTTGGATAATTCTCCTAACTGGTTGAGACTAAAATAATTTATCAGATAAGAAATCAAACTAAAATTGAGGGTGAACTCGATCACTATATAGCTATAATAATCCGAACTTGAATACCGATCTTTATTCGGGAAAAAAGCTCATATTCTCGTTAAGTCTTCTTATGAGTTCATGTTCGTAAATTTTAGCTCCATATTGCGGATCGAAATTTTATGATCGATCCTTTGAGGGTTCTGTAAAATTTTGATCTAAGGGGCGTAGCAACGGCTTTCACCCTTAGCCAATTTTCTTTTAGAGGGTCGTAGCAACAACTTTCACCCATTTTCTGATCTAAGGGGCGTAGCAATGGCTTTCACCCTTAGTCAATTTTCCTTTCGAGGGTCATAGCAACAACTTTCACCCATTTCTTGATCTAAGGGGCTTAGCAACGGCTTTCACCCTTAGTCACATTTCTTGATCTTAGGGGTGTAGCAATGGCTTTCACCCTTAGTCAATCTTCTTTTCGAGGGTCGTAGCAACAACTTTCACCCATTTTTTTGATATAAAGGGCATAGCAATGGCTTTCCGCCTTAGTCAATTTTCTTTTCGAGGGTCGTAGCAACAGCTTCCACCCATCTCATGATCTAAGGGGCGTAGCAACGGCTTTCACCCTTAGTCAATTTTTGTTTTTGAGGGTTATAGCAACATCTTTCACCCATTTTTTTATCTAAGGGGCATAGCAACGGATTTCATCCTTAGTCAATTTTCTTTTTGAGGGTCGTGGCAACAGCTTTCACCCATTTTTTTTATCTAAGGGGCATAGCAACGGTTTTTACCCTTAGTCAATTTTCTTTACGAGGGTCATAGCAACAACTTTCACCCAATTTTTGATCGAAGGGTCATAGCAACGGCTTTCACCCTTAGTCAATTTTCTTTTTCAATGGTCATAGCAACAGCTTTCACCCATTTTTTGATCTAAGGGGTATAGCAACGGCTTTCACCCTTAGTCAATTTTCTTTTTCGAGGGTCATAGCAACAACTTTCACCCATTTTTTGATCTAAGGGGCATAGGAACGGCTTTCACCCTTAGTCAATTTCTTCTTCAAGGGTCATAGCAACAGTTTTCACCCATTTTTTTATCTAAGGGGTATAGCAACGGCTTTCACCCTTAGTCAATTTTCTTCTTCCAGGGTCATAGCAACAGCTTTCACCCATATATATATTTTTTTTTTATGGAGTCGATCATGAGCAGATAATAATAGCTTAAGATTGCAAATGAGTTGAACAGATATCTCCAGAATAGCAAAATTTCATTGAATTGACTGAACTGAAAAATTCATTAACAGTAGTAGAACAAACGGATTACAAGAAAGAAATAGTAACAGGGATATTAGACTCTTCCGATGAGATTTCATTTTTCATAGTATTTCCTCAGATTCACAGCATTCCAAGATCGAGGCAAAACTTCGCCATTGGGGTGAGCAATTTTATACGAACCCTTCTTTCCGACCTCCACAACAACATATGGGCCGTCCCAATTAGGTTGAATTTTTCCAACATGTTTTGAGACTTCCACTTTCTTGAGCACTAGATCTCCAACCTTGAAGTTTCGGATTCGGACTCTCTGATTATATGCCTTCTCCATGTTGGACTTGGCAGCCTGAATTTTCAATTTTGCCTGATCTCTTTTACTATCTGCATGATCAACCTCCATTTCCCTCAAATGACTGATTGTCTTCGAGATTGTAGAACTCGACTCTAGGAGACGGTATAAGAGTTTCAACCGGAATAACAGCCTTCGACCTGTAAACCAGACTAAATGGGGTTTCTCCTGTTACAGCTTTCATGGTCGTTCTATTTGCCCAAACGACTCCTGGAAGTTCGTCGAGCCATTTTCCCTTTGCATCCGCTAAGCGCTTCTCCTTGAAGTTCGTCGATCTCTCTGTTTACGACCTCTGTTTGTCCATTTGCTTGGGGGTGTCCAACGGAGGTAAAGTTCTGCTGTATTCCTAACTTCTCACACCATTCCAAAACTCTCTTACCAGCAAACAAAGTTTTGTTGTCGGAGATCAAAACTCTGGGAATTCCGAACCTGCAGATAATATTCTTCCATAGGAAATTTATAACTTGAAACTGAGTAATCCTTGTTAACGCAATACATTTGACCCACTTGCTGAAATATTCTACGGAGACCAATTCATAATTCTTTTTCGCCCTGGCAGTCGGAAAAGGACCGACGATATCAATGCCCCATTTATCGAAGGGCCAGCAAATAGGAATAGAATGCATCTGTTCAGCTGGCTAGTGGATCAAATTCGAGTGAATTTGACAATGGTGACACCTCTTCACATAATCAACCAAGTCTGAAATAAGAGTAGGCCAATAATACATGGCCCTCGAACATTTAAGAGGTAACGCCCGAGCTCCACAATGATTCCCAGCTTCTCCTTCGTGGATCTCCTTCAAAATAATATTATATTGATCTTCCGAAATACATTTCAATAGAATTTTTGAGGAGGATCTCTTGTAGAGTTGATCGTCCACTAAGGCGAATAATGGAACTCGATATTTGAGCCTCCGGGCCTCATTTACATCTTCTGGGAGCTTTCCTTGTTTCAAGTAATTGAGGAAACGGTCAACCCAAGAGGGCTTTTGTTCATCGATTTCCATAACGTCGACGCTAGGGGCAACGTCTAGAAAGTAGCCATGTGATGACTCTTTCCTTCTTACCATCAACTGTTCCCATGAATTTCGATAACAAATCAGCCCATAGATTTTCTTCCCTTGGGATTGGTTGGATCTCGAATTTTTCAAATCTGGAGATCAGATTCTTCACTTTGCTCATGTATTTTATCATATTGAACTCTTTTGCCTCATAAATACCTTTTTACCTGCCTATATACAAGTTCAGAATTTGTAAGTACAGTAAGTGATCTTACCTTCGCTTTCAAAGCCATCTCCAATCCCGCAATTAGAGCTTCGTATATATTCTGCTTCGTTGTTTGTGATAACAAAGTCCAAGGTGATGTCATAGCTCAAGTCTTCTCCATGAGGACCTTGAAAATGAATTCCTGCTCCACCTCCTTCTTTGGTTGAGGATCCGTCCACATACATTAACCATACCCGTTCCTTGATTTCTCGGATCGAATTCATCTCAGAAGAGCTCCCTTCGTTTGGAATTTCTACCCCGGTGGATTCAACGATAAAACCCGCTAAGAATTGAGCCTTGACCACCGTTCTTGGTTGATATTCGATTTCAAATTGTCCGAGCTCCACAACCCACTTTATTAATCTTCCCGAAGCTTCCGGTTTAGATAAAACTCAAGGGTTGGTTAGTCAAAACAATATTTTTGTAAGTTTGGAAATAAGGTCTCAATCTTCGAGCAGCCACTACTAAAGCAAGTGCGAACTTTTCAATCTCCGTGTAATTCTTTTCCGCGCCTTGTAATAATTTGCTTAAATAGTAGATTGGCTTGTGCTCGGACTTCTCTACTTTTACCAGTGATTTAACCATTTTTCGTTGGGTTAGATTAAATCAATAAAGATTTTTTTTTTAGGTCAAATTAAGTGTAGTTTATAGGGCTCTGTTACTTTATTCCGGATGGATCAATCTCAAGGAAGCAATTACGTAAAGAACAATAAGCAAGACGATGAATATGTAAATAGTATAGCAAAAGCTTTTCTATTAATTATGTTATCAAATTGCCTAAGTATGCAGGCGTAAGCTCTGATTGTATGTTGTCTAATACAATGTTTAACTAGGTATTTATATGACTATAACCCTAGCTTTACAAGGAAACATAATCCTAATAGGACTAGGCATAGCAATCCTTATGGAATTCGGACATTGCTCCTGGTCGGTCTGAGCGTATAAGGTCTAGTCATTTCGATTATTATAAAGGGGTGCGAAATAGCCCCCATCAGTACTCCCTCACTTCTTCGAGCGCATATGTAATAGAAGCTCGTAGAAGTAGATGGTCAATTACGACTGTATTTGTTGGGTTTTTGTGGGTATAATTGTCAACTACAACGGTGCGGAATTTAAAATTTTTATACACCACATCCCAGGGTTCTTATTAGCACATATGAATAAGGTTGAATTTATTTCAGCACATAAATACTAAAATAAATAAAGTGGTAAAATTAAGATTTTACCTCACCACAGGCAAGGTGGTGATTTCTCCGGTCTTCTTTTCGGATCACTAGAGCACCCCAAGTGTTGTGCCTCTAGAGAATAGTCCACACCAGCTGGATCTGTGATTGCTTCAATCCACAGGCTACGAACTAGGAAAGAAACACTTCAGATTCAAGAGTTGGATTCAGATCCAACTCTAGATGTAGAACAAGAAGATGGAGAGAGGTGCTGCACGGCCGATCTACAACCAGGGGCGGCGGCGGCTTGGTAGTGTAGGGCGACGGCGGCTAGGGAAAATGGGGAGAGGGGGGCGGCCAAGAGAGAGGAGAGATTAGGGTTGCTTGTGTTTTCTTGCTGTTAGTCTTTTGAGTCTCCAAGACTCCCCTTTTATAGTAGAGTCCAACCCTATCCCTAATCTCTATCCTTATCCTTATCTCTTCTTGACCTTATCTCTTTCTTGGCCTAATGGGCCATCAGATAAGTTAGCCCATACCTCTTATTTAATTAGTCCTTTTAATTAAATAAGCCCAAGTCATTTAATTAACCACTTTAATTAAATGGCCCATTTATTTATTTAGTTCCTTAATTAAATATTTAATTAATTAGATAAATCCAATTAATTTTCTCTATCTAAGAATTAATCCTTTAATTCTTTTCTTTGATTTAACCCCTTTAAATCAATTCGTTCTACGACTGACTATCACAGTTCCAGCTTTTGTGTGTGACCCTCTAGGTTCACCATCAATTCGCCGCAGACTCACATTTCTGTGATTTAATTAATGAGCAACCGATCAATTAAACTACTTTCAATTGACCACTCCAGAATTAATCTACCATCAATTCAGGAGTACCCACACCTCATGGTCGATGTCTAGCCACAAGCCCATGAGGCCCAACTTCAGGTGAATTGACTTCAGTGAACCTTAAACCTCTTATAAGTACCATGTACATACGGTCCCTCTAACAAATAATTTCCCGATCGAGACCTAGGGTGTGTGAATTGGTCGGCACCTCTAATCATCTCGATTCTGTACTTTCTAATTCAGGATAATACTTCCAGTGTGACTGCTAAATCTGGAAACCCTTTTCCAAATCCGTCACTGACCATGGCCATGGATTTCTCGGAATGCATCATCGAAGAATGTACAGGAAATTCCCTCATCCATTACAATGAGTCGGTAGATCCTATATTGATGCTAACCATCCGCGCATACGACTATACGTACCCAACGTATGCGCACAATGGACAAGCTATGTGCCCGGCTCCTAAATCAAAGTACGCACACCCGTATACCGAATTCGCCCTAGCATCTCAAGTCTAAGGACTAAATCGTACACTGTTATAAGTCTTGAGAGACATCCCACCACCGATATGCTTTTTACGCACTTCCACAATGGGTTTCTCTGTTCGGGTCGTTCGATGCGTCCGATCCCCTATCGAACCACCTAGTCATATGCACTGACATTAACAATGTCTTGTTCATGAAACAACAACAAATTCACTTTAAGTGAATCATGCATAATCGTACAAGTCTTGACGATTCATTCGATACCCCGTCTCGATATGAATCTATGACTTGGAACATTTTTGAGATCACGACCTTTGAGACTGTTTCATGATTAATCGCACCCAATACTGAAGTGAATAGTCCCGTAGTCATGAGTGATCTCAGGGTTTCAACCAATAGCTTAAATGTGTTCGCGAAAGATGAAGATGGCCATTTGTTTATATTATGAATTCTCAATAAAATAAACAGTTCGTATTAATTGATAAATCAAAGATTCTTTCAAGATAAAATAATGTTCCCTATTACAAGCTATTTTGTTGGCTTGCAGGGCACTATCCTATCAATATCCCACTTGCCCTAAAGCCAATCACAAACGTTTCTAAGACCCATCCTTCCCAGATGCTCTTCGAACACCTTTTGCGATAATGGCTTAGTTAGTGGATCAGCTACGTTATCCTTTGAGTCGACACGCTCCATTTGAATGTCTCCCCTACCTATGATCTCCTTGATCACATGGTATTTCCTCAATACGTGTTTGGACTGGTGGTGTGATCTCGGCTCCTTTGCTTGAGCAATTGCCCCATTGTTGTCGCAGTGGACTACTATGGGATTTGCTATGCTAGGTACCACATCCAGCTCTTGGATGAAGTTTCTCATCCAAACACTTTCCTTCGCTGCATCTGATGCGGCGATATATTCTGCTTCAGTGGTTGAGTCTGCAGTTGTTGACTGTTTGGAGCTCGTCCAACTCACCGCTGCACCGTTGAGGCAAAATATATATCCAGAATTGGATTTAAAATCATCCACGTCAGACTGGAAACTCGAATCAGTGAATCCTTCGAGTTTCAATTCTCCACTACCACCGTAGACCAAGAACATATCCTTAGTCCTTCTCAGGTACTTTAGGATAGTCTTTACGGCGGTCCAGTGTTCCTCCCCTGGATTTGACTGGTAGCGGCTCGTAACACTGAGAGCGTGAGCTACGTCAGGTCTAGTACATAACATTGCATACATTATGCTGCCAATGGCAGATGCATAAGGTATGAGAGACATTCTCTTTCTTTCTTCATCACTCGTAGGGCACATTGATTTAGAAAGATAGATTCCATGTCTCATTGGAAGCAATCCTTTCTTGGATTTTTCCAATACCGAATCTTTTCAGTATAGTGTTAATGTACTGGGATTGGGAGAGACCTAACATCTTCTTCGATCTATCTCTATAGATACGTATGCCTAGTACGTAAGATGCGTCTCCCATATCCTTCATGGAGAATTGCGTGGATAACCACGCTTTCGTCTGCGTCAACGTTCTGATATCGTCTCCGATCAACAGAATGTCATCGACATATAACACAATAAATTGTACCGAACTCCCATCGAATTTCTTGTACACACATGACTCATAAATGTTCTTGATGAAGCCATACCCCTTGACTGTCTCATCAAAACGTATGTTCCAGGTTCGGGACGCCTGTTTTAGGCCATAGATTGACCTTTGAAGTTTGCAAACCTTATGCTCACTTCCTTTAGATGTAAAGCCTTTTGGCTGTTGCATATAAATTTCCTTATCAATGTCGCCATTGAGAAAGGCAGTCTTTACATCCATTTGCCATATCTCGTAGTCATACCACGCGACTATGGCTAATAGTATCCGAATGGATTTAGACATCGCTACTGGCGAGAAGGTTTCCTCATAGTCTATTCCAGGCCTTTGAGAATAACATTTTGCCACAAGGCGAGCCTTATGAGTTAATACCTCTCCATTCATTCCCAGCTTGCGCTTGAAGATCCACTTGCAGCCTACAGGGATGGTCCCCTCAGGTGGATCAACCAAAGTCCATACTTTGTTGGAATGCATGGAATCCATTTCGGATTGCATGGCTTCCTACCACACACCCGAATCTATGTCTGACATAGCTTCTTCGTATGTCCTTGGATCAGTGTCCAATTGATCGTTTTCGTAAATAAAGCCATACCTTTCAGGCTATTTACGAACTCGATCGGACCTTCGAAGTACTGGTGTACTAGATGGCTCAACGGGTTCAGGATCAACTCCCATTGTTTGTGGGGATGGGTCCGCTTCCTGGACTTCATCAAGTTCTACGGATATCCCGCTTCTTTTAGTGAGGAAGTCATCCTCCAAGAAGTGGGCATTCCTGGACAGAAACATCTTTTGTTCCTTAGGTTCGTAGAACAAGTATCCAATGGATTCCTTTGGATACCCCACAAATTTGCACAAACTAGATCTACTATCTAGTTTATCTCCTTTCTTGTTTCTTACATAGGCAGGAGATCCCCATACTCGTAGATATGAGTATATGGGTGCTTTACCAAACCACTCTTGGTATGGCGTCGTCGGCACGGACTTTGAAGGTACAACGTTAAGTATCTTCGAAGCAGTTAATGGGGCTTGGCCCCAAAACGAAAAAGGAAGGTTAGCGAAACTCATCATGGAACGAACCATGTCTAACAAAGTTCTGTTCCTTCTCTCAGACACACCATTCAACTGCGGTGTTCTAGGAGGAGTTCGCTGAGAGAGAATTCCATTCTCTACAAGATAATCGAGGAATTCTTGACTTAAGTATTCACCACCTCGATCCGACCGAAGTGCCTTGATACTATGTCCAAGTTGATTCTCAACTTCCATTCGAAACTCTTTAAATTTATCAAAAGCTTCGGACTTATACTTCATCAGGTATACATACCCATAACGACTGAAGTCGTCTGTGAAGGTTATGAAGTATGAGAATCCTTCTCTCGCACTGACACTCAGTGGTCCACAAACATCAGTATGGATTAAATCCAACGTTTGTTTGGTTCGCTCCCGTTTCCCAGTAAAAGGCGCTTTGGTCATTTTTCCCTTGTGACAGGATTCGCAAGTTGGGAGATCATCTAGGTTCTTTATTTCAAGAGCCCTAGAGGAGACCAACTTTTGAATTCTACTCTTGGAAATATGTCCAAGCCTAGCGTGCCAAAGTTGTGGATTATTTTCATCTTGTTTTCTTTTCTTTGATTGAATGTGAATGACATTAGAATTAGCAGGTTCTAAGGAATAAAGACATCTATCAAAGTACCACAAGCATAAGTAAAACCACCTTTTATTATGCTAAAATTTCCATTAGAAATGGAAAAACAAAAACCATCATTATCCAATAAAGGAATAGAAATAATGTTCTTGATAATCGTTGGTACTTACAAACAGTCTTTCAAAACCAAAGAAAAATTTCCAAGCATTAACTCTACGTCTCTTATGGCCTCTGCCGCAACCCTAGCTCCGTTTCCAAAGCGCAGGATTCTATCCCCAGGTTTATGAGGCCTTACTGCTCCCATCACCTGCAAATCATTGCAGATATGAGAACCCGCTGCGGTGTCTAACACCCACGATGCACAGCCAATAGAAATATTAACTTCAATAAAGAAAATACCTTTGACAACCTCTTTCAGGTAGTCTGGGCAGTTCCTTTTCCAGTGCCCTGCTTTCTTGCAGTGGAAACATTCATCTTCTGGGCTTTTTCTTTTCTTCTCGACAACCTTCTTGGTTGTTTTAGAAGAGATTACTTTCTTCTTTTTTTTCTTGCCTTTCTTAGGCTTTGCAGCCTTAGGTTGCTCAGCAATCATGACAGACTTCTCCCTTTTCAGGGTTGATTCTGCTGTGACCAATAAGTTGGTCAGTTCGTGTAGAGCGAGCTCTCTATCTTCCATATTGAAGTTTATCACGAACTGATCAAATGAGAGCGGCAGAGTATGGAGGAGCAGGTCAGTGGAGAGATCAGCATGCAGGTCTACCTCCAAGTTCTCCAGTTTTTCAACCAGATTAATGAAGCGCAAACAGTGATCCTTCACACTTGAACCCTCAGCCATTCTCAGATTGAATAATTCTTTTGTAGTCTTGAACCTTTCGGTCCTAGACTTCTCTCCAAACAACTCTCGAAAATGAAGAATTATGTCAGCAGCATGCAACATCCTTGCATGTTGTTTCTGCAGCTCATTAGTCATTGATGCCAGCATGAGGCAACGAACCTGAATATCATCATCGACCCACCTTTGATGGGTAGCTCGTTCCTCTTCCGAAACCCCTTCCGGAAGTGCACCAGGCATGGGTGCATCGAAAATGTAACTCCTTTTCTCGAAGTCGAGGACTATCCTCAGATTTCTAAGCCAGTCGACAAAATTTGATCCGTTCAGTTTGTTAGTGTCAAGGATGATAGCTAATGGAATCTTAGACATTTTTGCAGAATTGATCTACAAAAGTAAATGATAACGTTTAGCTGACTGATCTATATTAATACTTATAATTAATGATGTTGGACTTGTTATCGAAAAAGTTCTCCCACTATTTTCTCGAAACAATTACCCCTTCAATTTTTCTGGAAATCTAATCTCCTAGTAGGTCTTGACGTCCCAGCAGACATTAATTGCACCCACGACTCGCGGTCATACAATTAACTCCCCAGGTAGGTATACTTTTACCAATTGTGTTCCTCCACAACCTTCAAGCTATTTTGCCCCGGTCTTCGCACTTATCTAGCACTGCTACATCATAAGTGTTACTAATCGTTAAGTCTAACCCATCAATCATGATGAGCAACTGGCCCGGTCGTGAAGTCCCCGTAACTGGTTATCGTTCGATAATCACATCCCGACCAGTCCCCACCCTTGTCAAGTTTTGTTAAAAAACAAGAATCAAGGAATTTCGTGTATTGTCCCTTTCTTCGCCTAGGGTGCCAGACTCTGGATCACCTTCAACGATAAGTAGACAACTTACTCTAGTCCCTATTGATGGAAGGCTTGGATCTTTAAAACATCATTTTAAATGTACCCAATATGACTTAATATTATTTTCAAGAGGGGTTTTTCGGGTTTAAGAGTTTGAGGTAACTCTCCTGGAGATCTCACCGTTCCAGTTATGCATTATCTTTTATTTACGATCTAAATATAACTAGCGCGCATCACCATACAAGCTCAGATATAAATACGTAAATAAACACATACACACCTAGCATGCATGCTACCACAGTATGTTTTCGATCGGGAGCCTCCTGTGCGGACCACCATCGAGCCAAAGACGATGGTCCTATTGGTCAATCTATTAGGATTCAAAGAGACCTACTCTATTACATATTTTACCATGCATATATGGCCTTTAGTCTTCTTGGGCTCCCACCTTGCTTGTAACGGGCCTCCATTCTAAACTAATAAAACAGTAAAGCCTTATCTATTACAATGGCTCAAAGTGGCCCAAAACTTAAGGCTCGCAGGCCCAATAAAACCAATAAGATGAAAAATAACCAATCACATCTACCCTTAGGGTCAAGGCTCGGTGCGATCGAAAACCACGTAAACAATTTCACGTAGAGCAAGAAACAAGCAAAAACTAATTTCTTATTTCTTATCCCATTTTAAAACAGCCTTTTAAAAACTTAAGATTCTAGTTTTAAAACCCCTTTCTAAAACAATCTCTAATATCATTTTAAACCCCTTTAAAATGACCCTTTGATTCTCACTTTAAGTCCCTACTAATTATGATAAAATTGACTTTCCGGATTTACTAAACCCTTTTAGTGCACAAAACAGTTTCTGTTTTTTAAGTTTGAAAAATTGCAGTTCGGCCCCTGAATTTTCGAAAATTACACTTTGACCCCTAAACTTTTGGAAATTACAAATCAGCCCCAAAATTTCCAGAATATGCAAAATGGACCAGAAAGCAGAAAATTAACAAAATTTCCCGAAACTTTTGTTTATTGCAAAATAGACACCAAATTTACGGAAATAGCAAAAACACCCCTAAACTTTCGTAAATTGCAAAATGGTCCAGATTTTGAAAAATTCTAGAATTTACAATTTGGTCCAGAATTGCAGAAAAACAAAATTTTAATTTCTGTCCAGATTTATGAAAATCAAAATTTGCAAATTAGCCCTCCAATTTTTGAAAATTACAATTTAAGCCCAAAAACCGAAAAATGCAAAAATCCGAACACTCAATTTATCATAACAAGCAAGAATCAAATATCAGAACACAACAAATACATATAATCACATAATTTGATGCGTTCAGGCATTTTTCATATGTGCATAATAAATTAGGCTCTGATACCACTGTTGGGTTTTTGTAGGTATAATTGTCAACTACAACGGTGCGGAATTTAAAATTTCTATACATCAAGGGTTCTTATTAGCACATATGAATAAGGTTGAATTTATTTCAGCACATAAATACTAAAATAAATAAAGTGGTAAAATTAAGATTTTACCTCACCACAGGCAAGTGCGTGGTTTCTCCGGTCTTCTTTTCGGATCACTAGAGCACCCCAAGTGTTGTGCCTCTAGAGAATAGTCCACACCAGCTGGATCTGTGATTGCTTCAATCCACAGGCTACGAACTAGGAAAGAAACACTTCAGATTCAAGAGTTGGATTCAGATCCAACTCTAGATGTAGAACAAGAAGATGGAGAGAGGTGCTGCACGGCCGATCTACAACCAGGGGCGGCGGCGGCTTGGTAGTGTAGGGCGGCGGCGGCTAGGGCAAATGGGGAGAGGGGGGCGGCCAAGAGAGAGGAGAGATTAGGGTTGCTTGTGTTTTCTTGCTGTTAGTCTTTTGAGTCTCCAAGACTCCCCTTTTATAGTAGAGTCCAACCCTATCCCTAATCTCTATCCTTATCCTTATCTTTTCTTGACCTTATCTCTTTCTTGGCCTAATGGGCCATCAGATAAGTTAGCCCATACCTCTTATTTAATTAGTCCTTTTAATTAAATAAGCCCAAGTCATTTAATTAACTACTTTAATTAAATGGCCCATTTATTTAATTAGTTCCTTAATTAAATATTTAATTAATTAGATAAATCCAATTAATTTTCTCTATCTAAGAATTAATCCTTTAATTCTTTTCTTTGATTTAACCCCTTTAAATCAATTCGTTCTACGACTGACTATCACAGTTCCAGCTTTTGTGTGTGACCCTCTAGGTTCACCATCAATTGGCCGCAGGCTCACATTTCTGTGATTTAATTAATGAGCAACCGATCAATTAAACTACTTTCAATTGACCACTCCAGAATTAATCTACCATCAATTCAGGAGTACCCACACCTCATGGTCAATGTCTAGCCACAAGCCCATGAGGCCCAACTTCAGGTGAATTGACTTCAGTGAACCTTAAACCTCTTATAAGTACCATGTACATACGGTCCCTCTAACAACTAATTTCCCGATCGAGACCTAGGGTGTGTGAATTGGTCGGCACCTCTAATCATCTCGATTATGTACTTTCTAATTCAGGATAATACTTCCAGTGTGACTGCTAAATCTGGAAACCCTTTTCCAAATCCGTCACTGACCATGGCCATGGATTTCTCGGAATGCATCATCGAAGAATGTACAGGAAATTCCCTCATCCATTACAATGAGTCGGTAGATCCTATATTGATGCTAACCATCCGCGCATACGACTATACGTACCCAACGTAGGCGCACAATGGACAAGCTATGTGCCCGGCTCCTAAATCAAAGTACGCACACCCGTATACCGAATTCGCCCTAGCATCTCAAGTCTAAGGACTAAATCGTACACTGTTATAAGTCTTGAGAGACATCCCACCACCGATATGCTTTTTACGCACTTCCACAATGGGTTTCTCTGTTCGGGTCGTTCGATGCGTCCGATCCCCTATCGAACCACCTAGTCATATGCACTGACATTAACAATGTCTTGTTCATGAAACAACAACAAATTCACTTTAAGTGAATCATGCATAATCGTACAAGTCTTGACGATTCATTCGATACCCCGTCTCGATATGAATCTATGACTTGGAACATTTTTGAGATCACGACCTTTGAGACTGTTTCATGATTAATCGCACCCAATACTGAAGTGAATAGTCCCGTAGTCATGAGTGATCTCAGGGTTTCAACTAATCGCTTAAATGTGTTCGCGAAAGATGAAGATGGCCATTTGTTTATATTATGAATTCTCAATAAAATAAACAGTTCGTATTAATTGATAAATCAAAGATTCTTTCAAGATAAAATAATATTCCCTATTACAAGCTATTTTGTTGGCTTGCAGGGCACTATCCTATCAGTATTTTCTATGAATTGTGCCTCGTTAAAAACCTTACTTGGAAATAAACCCTGTGGGAAAAAAATCCTAAGTAAGGAAAAGAGTGCTACGCCTCATAGATAGTCGTTTTGACGTTTTCGGACTGAACCGTTACACTTTTCTCCAGGAGGTGTTCTGACATTATCGTTTGGCGGGAATATGAGTAGTCGCAAGAAGTTCGAAATGTCTTTTCATCCTCCTATAAAAATAAGTGATCGTTGTTTCAATCACTTTTTACTTTCTACTTCCCAGACTCTTGCAGTAACTTTCTTGCTCGATAATTTTTTCCTACTTTGTTTTTATCGATCAATATTTTTCGAAGATCCCATTAAAATGGCTTCACTTTCGAAGACACCTTCTTCATCTATTATGGAAGGAGTTGCCCCTATCGTCGAGGAGGGGGTAATTCCCAGCCCTCCAACAGAACAGACTGCTTCATCTGAAATCACCATTCCTGACAAGGATACCTTCAAGGTACAAATTATATCAAACGCCGAGGTTGCGGCCAGGGCCAAGAAAAGCAAGGGTACTGCTCCTCAGATATCTGAACCAATCGAGGATCTTGCTTGCGCATACACCGATGAGACTTTTCACGAGGTCGTGGATAATTATGCGAAGTACTTTCCGAAAGGTTCTGAGGTTATCCTCCCTTCTCCTTCCGACCGAGTTACTTCTCCTCCGGAGGGTTGTCAGGCTTTTTATACTGCCCATTTTAATTATGGTCTACGTCTTCCCTTATCTGCCTTATTCCTTGATATTCTGAAAGTTTTTAGTGTCTCTTTAACACAATTAGTCCCAAATTCTGTGGCTTTTGTTGTGTGCTTTTCGATTCTGATGATAGCAAAAGGCTTTCAACCCTCACTTCGTAACTTTACACAATTGTTTCGTTTTAATGTTTCAAGTTCCTCGAATCGCGGATACTTTTTCGCCAGTCAAAAGTCTGGTCGTTCTATTTTCGATTCTCCAGTTTCCAGCAATCCTGCCTGGAAATCTCATTTTTTCTTTGTACGTCCCCCTTCTCATACTGTGTTAGCTGATGGTTCCTCCGAGCCATTCTCGTGGGACCATGGCTTCGAATGGATTTCTGGTGGTCGCTCAGTTACAGGTCATTTTATTCCTGACGACCCACAATTAGTTGGCGAAATCAAGGGGATGCGTGCCGACAAATGCCAGAGCGTTCTTCTTATTGGTGAGGCTTTTCTCCGTAAGGCGGGTTTGAGTCCTCATACTTTTCCTATCACCTCCCCTTCTCAATCGCTGGGTAAGCGTTTTATTTTAATGCCGCATTATATTCTCTTGTACCAACATGTCTAATTTAGAATTCGTTATCTTCAGTTTTTATGGTAGAAAACTCTCGGCACTCCTCAAAAGGGAAGATGGTTCTGTCCAAATCTAACAAAATGGTAGAGAACCTTCCAATCGAACAAAGAGCGTCCAAGAAGAGAAAGTTAAATTCGGGCCATGATTCAGAGGATTACAGAGAGGAATCTCCTGATTCATCTCAAGAGACTCCTCCGATTGTGCAGGCTCCATTTTATCAAGGGGCAGGACAGGGTTATCCTCCTTTCCAACTTCGGACTGTTGGGTATGTAGGGTTGCCTCGATTGTCAGAACAACTTAGAGTGCGGAATTTTAAAAATTTTTGAAGCACCCAAGGTCCCATATATTAAATCTCCATATTATATATATGAAAGCATGAAACAAAACACACAATGTATTAAAACAAGGGGGTTTCGATTTTTACCTCACCACAGGCTAGGTGGTGGCAACCTTCAACTCTGATTCTGAATCTGGATCTGGTTCACAGGAGTGATCCAAATGTCTCACCTCCAAAGATAGTCCACACCAACTGGATTCTGGTAACACCTCTTAGTCTTAGGCTCAGAACTGGATCTAAGAGATTTGTCAATGGAGGACTGTGCAGATCTACTTGGCAGAGCAAGATCCAGCACGAAGGAACGAGGGAGGATGTGCGGCGGCGTTGCAGCAGCTCACGGCCAACTAGGGGCGGCGGCTATGCTCTTGGCGGCGCAGGGAGGGGCGACGCAGGTCAGAGAGAGAGAGGCTAGGTTTCTGCTAGGATGCTTGTTCTCTTTGAGCTCTAGTAGAACTCTATTTATAAGCCTCTACTTGACCTAGGTTTGCAAGACTCCTTATGGGCTTTTAATTAAAGGCCCATGTCTTGCAAGCCTTCTTTTAATTAACTACTTTAGTTAAATGCCCACTCCATATTAATTAATAAATTAATATTTCTTTAGATAATTAATTAGCAACTTAATTAAGTATTTAATTAATTAAATCAACTAATTAATTAATCTCTCACTTGAATTAATACTTTAATTCATTTAATTGATTTAATTACCTTTAAATCAATTAATTCCTTTTATGTTCTTCCATAACCGTCACCGTCCAATTGTATTGTGTGTGACCCTCTGGGTTCACCATCAATTGGCAGCACGCCCACGAATTCTTCGTGATTTAATTTACGAACAATAAATTGCTCTGGTCCATTAAACAACCTTTAATTGATCACTTCTAGAATCAAATCCTCTATTAACTCAGGAGCACCCACACTTCATGGTCGATGTCTAGCCACAAGCCCATGAAGCCCAACTTCAGGTGAATTGATACTTGTGAACCTCGTCTCATATAATTACCATGTACATATGGTCCTTCTATCGACTAATATTCCCGATCAAGACTTAGGGTGTGTGAATTGATCGGCACCTCTAAATTTGTCTCGATAACTATACTTTCTAATTCAGGATAATATTTCAGTGTGACTGCTACATTTGGAAACTCCTTTCCAAATCCGTCTCCGATCGTGGCCACGTGTTTCTCGGAATTTATTACCTAAGAATCGTATAGGAAATTCTCTCATCCATTACGATGAGTCAATAGATTCCATATTGGTAATAACCACTCGCGTACATGTCTATACGCACCCAACCTAGGCATGTTATGATCAAGCCACTACAAGAAAAATGACTTTTTGTTACAATGGGAAAACCGTAATAAATATACATATTTCGTAATAAATACCCTTTTATTACGGGCAGATTATGATTTTTCGGCCGTAAGGATTGGAGGCGTAGCTAATGCTTCATTACGGTTAAACATTCGTAACAAAAACTATTTATTACGAAATACAGGCCTTTTGTTACGCCTAGAAAACCGTAAGGATTGGTGAATAAAAATTTGACTGCTTGTTACGGTGGTGTTTTCCGTAATAAAAAATAAATTATTTGTTACGATATAAAGGCATTTGTTACGCCTATTTTTTCATAACTAAAAACAAGATGGTGTTTGTTACACTTACAATTTCGTAAGCAAAACCCTTTTTTTATTTGTGTGTATTTGTTACGCTTATACTTTTGTAAGCAAAACTTTGATTTTTTTTAATGCATTTTTATCTATTAATTAGCATTTATTTTGATCATTATTCAAGTTCATACACTTAAGATGATATCTTATACGCATTAACTTAGAAGTAAATACCATATCGATTGAGAGCTTAAAAAATGTCTTTTAAATAATGTTACACTGATCATGTGTCAAAATACATCCATAATAGCATATAGGGCCTATGAAAAAACATAATATGCTTAGACAACATAGTAACCACAACAAAAAGACAAGTCTCAAAATCATCACAACACATTCAACGCATTCACATTCCTAAATAAGACAAGTCTTCAATTCCTCACAACACAGTCATTCGCATTAACATATGCAATCTCAAAATATGAAGAGGAAACCTTAATTAGTAGCTAGCTCATCAAACATTTCCCATGTTTACGTAGATAGAACACCCGTTTTAAAGTTTCGCAACCTGTAAAAAAAAAATTGATAAACAAATACTAAATCAAGTAAGCTAAAGAAAATATTCAATACTTGTTTAACTATACAATGATTAGACAAACTCACATTTGTAATATCCCAAAGAACACATTTATCTTCAGCTTCTCCTACGGTCAAACCATTTTTATCAGATTTAACTTTCTCATGTGATATTAATACCTTCTTTATGATGGACAACGATAATTATAGATCCTACAATGCAGGCTACACATCCCAATAGACCCATCATTCGCAATCGTTCCTTCAACATAACGTGTGCCAAAACAGCACTTTAAAATTCATGTAAAAAAAGGTTAGTAAATTAAACTTTTATCAGAAAGTCATTGGGAAATTTAATTAAGTCACAATAGAGGTCAAAAGAAGTTTGAAAGTACCTAATGATAATACTCAATGCACCAAGAGGAGTTACTAAAACAGCTGGTGCATAAATATAAGCAACAAAATTTGCTACTTCTCCAACAATCACCAACAATCACTGCATGAAACGAAAAATTAAAGAATCAGTGAATTTTGTAGGTAATATATTTATCTTGCATCAAATGAAAGACAATTTTTCGTTTTTATTTTCGTCTCTAAAATCCCAGTTCCAAACATAACCTCTGAGGGAGTAAAGGGGAACAAAGTATGATTCCACAACTTACTTGTAATCATGCCTGCCCACCAAAGAGGTTGTAATAAGTAAGTGTAGCCCCCAACGCCTGCAATACTAATAACATGAATCGTGAGTGTCCATAAATTGGGTTACGATTCCGATCCAAACCCGAGAGAAACTCGTCTTAACAAGTTTAATAGCAAAAGGCTGAGACCTAAAGACCAACCATTAAAAATAGCTTCGAGCATATACTACTTCCGAATTTAGTGGAACTAGTCCAATTTTGTCTAGTTCTACACTTGCAATTATAGATTGGAAAGTTGAACACAAATGAATTCATCCGAACAACAAAACTGGAAATTAACAGGATCCCAGTAGCATATAGTCAAAAATAGTTAAAAGTGTGCAACTACTTAAATAAGTACCTCGATCAATAATTTTAACCACAACGCAAGTGTATTGCAATTGTCATATGATTGGTCACTCACCTAAGAGTGTTATCCAACCACAAAGCAAGTGCATTCAAGTACATACTTTGGGTTCGTCCAATCCAGATCTGGCTAGAATTACCACTATTTTCTTCTCGTATAAATCAACATACAGTATGTCAAAATTTAGGATTTGCAGTCCATTTTTTTCATTTTCTTTGCAATAACCATATATCAAAAACCCCATAAGAAGCACACCTAATGTATTTCCTATAATACTACTCCATTCCACTCCAAAATTAAAATAAGCAGACCGTATTATTTCATCAATAACAATTCAGCAATTTATCCACTCAAAATACAATAAAAATCACTTGACGTGGATTAATTGAATAAGTATCAGTCAACACCACAATACTATATCACCATCAAATCTTATACACATTAATAAAATAGCAGATCTCTATATTAAAATAAAATTGAAAATTATTTTAAAAAAGAACTGGAATGTTAATTCATGAAAACTGAAAATTCAAAATTGAAAATAAAAATAAAAATATATTAATACCTGCTCGAGTACCAGCAGCAGCAGCACGAAGCAGACCTTTCTTCTTCAAAATAAAACTAGTTCCGATGAACAAACTCGACAACATTCCTAATACTAAACCCCTCGTATTATCCGAAACTCCCATCGCTCTGAACTACAATTTGGAAACAAAATCAAATAAGAAAACTCAGATGTTTCGTGATTCATATTCGATGTACGATAGCAACTAAAAGCACAATTCTATGATGGCATAAGATGCTTATTTTACATTATTACTAAAATGGACAACAAAATCGTGAAAATCCACTTAGGAATTAGGTTTACTGTTATTACAAATTCATAAATTTCTTACAAAATAAACCAAAAATTTACCTTGCAATGCCTTTTCAAGTAGCCAATTAGTTCCACTTACTTTTTGAATTTTCTTCCTTCCCAGAGATAGAGAGAGAGAGAGAGAGAGAGAGAGAGAGAGAGAGAGTTGGAGAAATTTTTGGCTGATTAATACTTTGGATGCTTCAAATAGAGAGTAAGGTGAAGTGGGAGAGAGGTGGGTTAATGATTCATCGATTAATTTGGGGTTATGTGTTTTGGTGGGGCTTTATGAGAAATTGAAAGAAAAGGAAAATGTAAAATCATTTGGGTTCTTTAATTGAGAGGGAAAAATGAAAGGAAGCTGCTAGATTTTTTCATTTGGTGGGAAAAATTGATGACGTGGAGATACAATGAAAATTCAATCCCATAGTATTAATTACGATATTAAAATTTCGTAACAAAAAATTAGAAAAAATCGTAAGATTAAGAATTTTTTTCATTACGCCTACATATCGTAATAAAAGGTACCATTTATTACGGATTTTAAATAGTAATAAAAAATTTGTAGCAAAAAGTCAATTTTCTTGTAGTGAGCTAAGTGACCTATACCTAGATCTAAGTACGCACATTCATGCACCGAATTCGCCCTAGCACCTCAAGTCAAAGGACTAAATCGTACACTATTATAATCCTTGGGAAACATCCCATCACCGATATGCGACATGCGCTTCCACAATGGGTTTCTCTGTTCGGGTCGTTCGATGCGTTCAATCCTCCATTGAACCACCTACTCATATGCACTGGCCTCAAATGCCTTGCTCATGAAACGCTACAAATTCACTCCATGTGAATCATGCATACTTGTACAAGTCTTGGCGATTCCTACGATACCCCGTCTCGTTTTGGAATCTATGACTTGGAACAGTTTTGTTGGATGAAGATGAAGATGAAAGAAGTCAGAATTTAAGGGAAGGTTTTGATGATTTCCAAAACATCATAATCAACTAAGTATGGAAAGCTTAGTTCCCTTAGAAGGATCTTTGAACAAGTAAAGAAGATATCAGAAGAGTTCAAAGACCAGAAGACTAGTGATCTCTTGCTGAAACAGCAAACAGAAGGGTAGGTCATCAGCCGAGTCAAATCAGATTAGTTCAGTATTTGATCAGCAGAGTACCTATCAGAAGGATTGCTTCGATCAGCAGAGTGGAAGAGATCATGAGATCAGTTCAACGGTAATAAATGCACTTGGTGTTGCAAGATCAAGACAGAGGACAACATCCTGATCTACAACCTGATCTCAGATGGCTCAAGAATCACCCACCTGAATTAGTCATTGGTGATCCTTTAGATAGAGTGAAAACAAGAAGAGCTGCTGCACAAGATGCCATGTTTGTCACATTTCTATCTCAAATAGAGCCTAAGCAAATTGAAGAAGCTCTCAATGATTCCTTCTGGATAGAAGCCATGCAAGAAGAGTTGAATCAATTTGAAAGGAATGAAGTCTGGTACTTAGTTCCTAGACCAAGTCATCAAAGAGTAATTGGCACTAAGTGGGTATTCAGAAATAAGATGAATGAAAATGGTGTTGTCACCAGAAACAAAGCAAGACTAGTGGCCAAAGGTTATTGTCAAGAAGAAGGAATTGACTTCGATGAGACATTTGCACCAGTAGCAAGACTTGAAGCAATCAGACTGTTTCTTGCCTATGCTGCTTACAAGAACTTCACTGTCTATCAGATGGATGTGAAGTCTGCTTTTCTCAATGGAGAACTGCAAGAAGAAGTGTATGTTGAGCAACCTCCTGGATTTGAAGTCTATCAAGAAGAGGACAAAGTATATCGTCTGAAGAAAGCCCTCTATGGACTGAAACAGGCTCCAAGAGCATGGTATGATACCCTATCTGATTTTCTTTTAATTAAAGGATTTCGAAAAGGTAAGGTAGATAAAACCTTGTTCACAATTGAATGGGAAAATCATATATTACTTGTGCAAATATATGTGGACGATATTATTTTTGGTTCAACTAATCAACAGATGTGTGATAAGTTCTCCAAGCTGATGCAGAATAAGTTTGAAATGAGCATGATGGGTGAACTTAATTATTTTCTTGGATTGCAAGTTAGACAGTTGCCTGATGGAATATTCATCAGCCAAACAAAATACACAAGAGATCTGTTCAAGAAGTTTGGTATGGAAACTAGCTCTACTGCTACAATTCCTATGTCTACAAGTCTTCGGTTGGATAAAGATGAAGATGGCAAATCAGTGGACATAACCAAATATAGAGGCATTATTGGTTCATTGTTGTATCTAACAGCAAGCAGACCTGACATAATGTACTCAGTTGGAGTCTGTGCAATATTTCAATCAAACCCCAAAGAATCTCATCTCTTAGCTGCCAAGAGGATATTGAAATATGTTAAAGGCACTCAAGAATTGGGATTGTGGTATCCTAGAGAATCTGGATTTGAGCTTATTGGTTGGTGCCTGTCAGTTCTTAGGTAGTCGTCTGATCTCATGGATGAGTAAGAAACAGACCTCAGTTTCTATATCTACTACTGAAGCTGAATATATAGCTGCTAGAGCTTGCTGTGCATAGATACTTTGGTTGAAACATCAACTAGAAGACTACAACATCAAGATCAGTGGAATTCCAATCTACTGTGATAATACAAGTGCAATTTCACTTACTCAGAACACTACAAGTCATTCAAGGACTAAACATATTGAGATCAAACATCATTTCATTAGAGATCATGTTGAAAAAGGCAATGTTGTGATTGAGTATGTTCATACTGATAATCAGATTGCTGATATCTTCACTAAACCTCTAAGTGAAGCAAGGTTCTCAACTCTAAGAGCTGAGTTAGGACTACTTAATTTGGATGCATAAGCTGAGGGGGAACTCATAAGAAGACTGAAGTTCAACAGCTTAGTCATTCACTATTTTATTCAAGGATTAACCTTCAACAGACTAGTTAACTTATGAATTCTTAAAGTCAGGGGGAACGTGTTAGACTAGCGGTACTTCTGTTCTGAAAGATGAAATCTGTTAATGACAGTTAGTTGAAGTTAAGTTATCATGAAGATGTATTCTTAATTCTTGAAGATTGAAGATTATATTACCTTGCTGGATTGACAAACAGCAGAGGAAGATTACTAGTTATTGGCATTCTCTAGTAATATCAGATAACAGATCACTCGTCTGTCAGATAAGTTTAACTCTACTCATCTGATACCTTATATAAGCATGGTCATAAAACGTATTATTAGAAACGCGCTTTTATAAGTAACATATTAGTGTCGATAGAGTTTCCCGCCCATCTGACATTAAAATAATAAAATTGAAATCCGCTTTTCCTATCCACAAGATTAAAAACTGTCAGATTAGATTAACGGCTCTGATAAATCACGAAAACCTAACCAAAAGGAAACCTATAAAATCCGATCTGAAACAGTATAGTCGTCTTACGCACCTAAATATTCTCAAACTCTCTAATTCTCAAACTCTCTTGTTTCGAAAGCTTATTGTTTTTGTAGATTCTACTCACAAATCTCATAAATGGAAAAGATTATTGACGGAAGATACCTAAACTACAGCAAATTTCACTTTTCGGGTACTGATCTGATGCGCTCACTGATGGAGAAAATTAAAGAGGCATCATTGGTTCCAGTTCTGGAAGCACATGAAGAAAGGGTTTACTTAGAAGATTTTTATCACTTCTACACGACCAGGAAGTTCAACACTGATGAGACTGTCATGGCTGCTGTTATCGGTGGTAAGAAAGTTGCTATCTCTGCTGCTGTGTTGAGTGAAATTTATAAACTTAAGAACAAAGGAGGGGATGTGACAGACCTTGGGTCTGAAAAGGAAGAGGAGTTCTGGGCTATTTGTGCTAAGAAAGGAGAAAAGATGACTGGGACTTTGATGAAGACCCAGCTGAAGGATGAATATCAGAGATTTGCTGATATTATAGCCAAGGTGCTGGACTGCAGCACAAGTTCTTTGGATGGGCTTCCAAGGAGAAGATACTACACAATGGTGTGTATCTACTACGGTTTAAAGGTTAACTGGGCTGCTCATGTTTATGAGCTACTGAGTGATAAGAGGCTTTCTCATGCCATTTTACTCAGTAATCTGTTTGCATCTCTGCAATGCCCCTTAGGACCAGGGAAGACTACTCATGGTAGCAAAGAGTTCAAACTTTACGAACCAGTGAGAAGAATAGTGGAAGAACCTAAAAGAAAAGCCCCTGCCAAATCCAAGAAGGGCCCCTCTAAGAAGAGCAAAAAGGAGGGACAGACAAGCCAAGTTGCTGAGCCAACAGCACAGTTTGCTGTTGAGGCTGTTTCAGCACTTCCTGAGGATGAAGTTCCAGAAAAAGAAATTGAAGATTTTATTAAGGAGATTGAGCAGATGAGGACTGACTCTTCTCCTGAAAGGACAGAGTCTGAGGAAGAAATTCCTCTTCAAAGGTTGAAGAGGATGAGAACAAAGAGTGAGGCAAGGGGACCTCCTACTGCCAACCCCCCTGCCAAAAGGATTGCAAAGTCAAAGGCTAAGAGAAAGGTCACCTTCTCTGAAGAGCCTGTTGCAACTGTTAGAGAAACAACAGCAGAAGCAGAAAGACCTGTAACAATTGAAGAACCTGCTGTCCAAGCTGCTAAGATTGATGCTGCTGAAGCTGAAGTTGTTTCTGAAGTTGGAATGTCAACAGAAGACTCGTCTGCTGCACTATCTGCTGAAGTTGAAGAAGCACAGCAGACTAGTACAACACAAGAAGGAGCTACACTGTTGCTGCACCCTACTCCAGTTGCTGCAACCCCTATTCAAGCAGTTGAGAGTCCTGAATCCAGAAGAAAGAGGACTGGCAAGATTGCCACTTACTTAACTGCTGCAGAAAAGAAAAGACAAGATGCTGCTGAAAAGCAGAGGACAGCTGCTGAGAAAGCAGAAGAAGAAAGGCAGAAAAGCTTAGAGCTTAAGAGGCTGGAGGAAGAAGCCAGCAAAATGACTCAAGAGCAGAGGGATGCTGTTGAGGCAGCAGAGTTGGCTGCTGCCATTGAAGCAAGCACCAAAGATGCTCATGGTCATCAGCATAGTGGTGGGATAGTTATTGGTGAACAAAGAGATCCAAACAAACCAATACAAGCTATGCCTGCACCAAAAATAAAGCCAAAGAGAAGAGAAGAAGTCAGACTATCTCTTGAAATTGTCAGGGATGATCCGGCAATTTTTGAAGAATTTCTCAGAAGGCTTGATGCTGAAAATGAAAGGATAAACCGCCTGACACAGTTCAATGCTGAAAAGATCAGATACAACAGGTGGAGGGAATTCAGACTGACAAAGAGTCCAGCTGAAATGACAAAATGGAAAGCCTTTAATGCTGAAGAAGCATGGGTACTGAAGTGGCTTGAGACAGGTTCTCTAATTCAAGCACTTGATTCAGAATTCTTTCTGGACAAGTTGAGGCTAAAGATAAGTCACATAGTAAAGGCTGAAGCCAAGAAGATCTTCCAATCAATTCCTGAAGACTATGAGGAATCTGAAGACCTCAAGGAAAGATCTATAAAGTTGGCTATTGCTCAAGCAATGGAGCTTTGGGCAAAGAAATCAAGGAAGTTAAGGGGACAACCAAGCTCATTGGTCCCTCTTCCAAACATCAAACACATTGTCTACGGGCCAAATATCAAACCTTATGAAGAGCTGCCTGAGGAACCTTCATCCACTTTTATTCCTCTTGATAATTTTACTTGGATTTCCAACAGGTCAGCTGTGGACAATGAAGGAATGATGAAGACAGTTGAGACTGTCAAGAAGTTTATATCCCCTGCTGATAAAGAAAAAGCAGAGTCTTCTGATCAACCAGAGCAAAAAGAGGGTACATCAGACCCATCTGATCAGAACAAAGCACAGGGTGATAAGTCTGATGCTGCTGATGATTCAAAGAAAGAAGAAGCAATTCCAGCAGATCAGATCAAGGACAAAGAAGTTGCTGCTGAAGGAGATGATCAAGCTAAGGAGAAGGAAAGCACTCCAAGCCATGCTGGTAGTCCAGCAGATCAGTCTCTTGCATTAATAACTCAACCAACAGAGCAACTTATCAAAGAAACACTTCCTGCTACAACAAATATGCCTTCAACTTCTCAAAGTGCTCAGACAAATCTGTTGGACTCCATCCAACAAATGATCACCAAATCTTTGAAGGATATGAAGGAAGAATTAGCTGCAGAAGTGTTAGCTGCTGTCAAACAACCAAATCAGAAAGCTGCTGCTGTCCCAACCGATCTGATAGAAGACACTGCTCAGAATGTTAAATCCATCTGTCAAGATATGAATATACTTAGAAGACGGACTCAGAGCACTACTGAAGGTTGGAGACAGATTGAACAAACAGTTGAAATGGCCCTCCGAGCAGAAGATGAAGTCATGGAAAATATGATGAAAGACTTCACTGCTTCATCAAATTGGATTTTGGGAACTCAAATTCAATTAGGTGATCAAGGAGAAGATCTGCTCAAGGAAGTGAGAGATTTCAAGGCCAATCAACTCAGACAGCAAGCTCAGATCAATGCTATGGAAGAGAACATCAAGCTTCTCTGTGATTCACTTCTAATTACACCAGTTGTGCCACAATATCCAATCAACCCTGCTGATGATGACAAAAAGGGGGAAGAAAGGGTATTTGGACAGAAGAAAATTGGTCCTTCTCTTGAAAAGGAAGAAGATAACCAAGTTGAAGCAACTGAAGTGTTGGAAGAATCTGCTGGTGACACTGAAAGAAATATGGGAGAATCAAGCAGACCAACAGATGAGAGAATTACAGAAGAAGAGCAAGCTGAATTTGAAGAATCTGAAGCAAAAGCCAAGTCTGATAAGGAACTAGCTGCTGCCAAAGATTCAGCTGAAGAACAGCTTGACCCTGATGTAAAATATAAAAAGATAGAGCTGCTAAGAAAAAGGTTCTTTGAAGAGCTGGAAGCTGAGACTTCTAAGTTATCTGATGAAGAATCTGAAAAAGAGGACAAGGAAGCTGAAGAAGAAACGAAAGAAAATGCTGAAGAAGAGAAGAAAACTTCAGAAGAAGAGAAGAAGGAAGAAGACTAGTTTAGGCTAGATTTCCTTTTTATCTTAAAATCCTTGTAATCTTTTTAAAAAGTACTTTGCACTTTTCATTCTTCAAAACTTGTAATCTGTAATCAGTTTAATCATCTATAAAATTGCAAGTTTGAATCCAACATACTATTTCTATCTCAGAAATTTTTGAGGATCAAAACTTTAGTTTAGGTACAGGTACTTAGCTGGAGTTTTGTCATCATCAAAAAGGGGGAAATTGTTGGATGAAGATGAAGATGAAAGAAGTCAGAATTTAAGGGAAGGTTTTGATGATTTCCAAAACATCATAATCAGCTAAGTATGGAAAGCTTAGTTCCCTTAGAAGGATCTTTGAACAAGTAAAGAAGATATTAGAAGAGTTCAAAGACCAGAAGACTAGTGATCTCTTGCTGAAACAGCAAACAGAAGGGTAGGTCATCAGCCGAGTCAAATCAGATTAGTTCAGTATTTGATCAGTAGAACCTATCAGAAGGGTTGCTTCGATCAGCAGAGTGGAAGAGATCATGAGATCAGTTCAACGGTAATAAATGCACTTGGTGTAATAAATGCTGAAAGAGAAGGGTAGTAATGGCAAATGATTGAAGATGTCCTCGTATCAGCAGAGTGCATTTAATGCAGCATTAAATGTGATGGACAGAAAGTACTGTACACTGTACGAATTGCTGCAGGGAGCCGTTTCAAAAGAGCTGAAGGATGGATTTGAATTGTGATTTGCCTTCAACGGTCATACTTTCATCTCCATGTATAAATAGAGCTGAATTTCAATCGAGCAAAAACAACAACAACAATCAGATATTTTGATTTTGAAGCAGAATTTTTCTAAGTCTCAAAAGCTCGAACAGCTCACTCGTCTGGTGGAAGTCATCTGTTGACAGAAACCCAGTTGAAGAAATCAGAAAAACATTATCTGAGTGATTTTGTAATAGCTGAGTGTTGTGAGGAGTAGATATCCGTCTTTGTGAGTGATATTACTTCGGAGAATAGGTCTTCTTTGTGATTTCCTATTGTGAGCTTACAGCCTTTTCATTTGTTGTCTTGGTGTAAGTGGAGAAATATTGTAATCTGTGTGATTATAGTATAACCCAGAATCTAAGTGATCTGGAAGAGTGGACTAAAGGATTTTTATCCATATAACCACTATAAAAATTCTTTGTGTTATCTTGCATTTAAAGTTTTCTTGCATATTTTAAAAAGTTTGCATTTTAAACACTTTGAATCAATCCAAAGATTTTATAAGGAGTTTCTAACTGGGGATAAAATCTTTTAGAACTTAGTTTACTTGTGAAAAACACTTTCAAATAATCCGCTGCAAGTATACTATTTGAAAACTGTTTTGCTGAAAAACAGCTAAGTCATTGTAAGAAGAGTGGTCAGTCTGCTGTTCAAGATTTGTTCACGATCAGCTTAGTCTGCTTACTATTTTTCATCAGCTTAGTCTGCTGACAGAAGACTGAAAAGTTTTTAAGTTCAAAAAATTTCAGAGGTCTATTCACCCCCCCCCCCCTCTAGACCTCATCTGACCACTTGGGACCAACAAGTTTTAATATTACGACCTTAGAGACTGTTTCATGATTGCACTCAGTACTGAAGTGAATCGTCCCATAGTCAAATGTAATCTAAGGATTTCAACCAATCGCTTAAATGTATTCGCGAGAGATGAAGTTGGTCATTGTTTATCCTTATACACATATAAATAAACGTGCGCATTAAGTCATTTATAATTAAAGAAAGATAATGATAGTTCCAGCACAAGCTAAATATATTGGCTTGCAGGGCACTATCCCATCAATCTCCCACTTGCCCTAAAGCCAATCACAAACGTTTCTAGGACCCATACTTTTAAAGATGTTCTTCGAACTCATTTCATGATATAGCCTCCTTCTAGTGGATCCGCTAAGTTGTCTTCTGAGTCGACGCGATCCATTATTTGCGTCAATTCTACCAATGATTTCTCTAATCAAATGGTACTTTTCTATCAATTGTGTTTAGATTTCTGGTGAGATCTCGAATGCTTTGCTTTAGCAATAGCTCCAATGTTATCATAAAAGATAACCATGAGCTTCGCAATGCTAGGCACTACATCCAACCATAGGATGAAGTTTTATATCCAAACACTTTTCTTAAGTCGCATTTAATGCTACATTTAATGCTGCAATCTTGCTTCAGTGGTTTAAATGGTTACGGTGATTTTCTTGGAACCCTTTCAAATTTACCGTTACCCCATTGAGGCAGGATATGTATCCAAAAATGGATATATCTAATTTATCCACATCAGACTGAAAATTCGAATTAGTAAATCCTTCGAACTTTAATTTTCCACTACCACTGTAGACCAAGAACAAATCTTTAGTCTTTGTCAATGGCTTAAAGATATCTTTTACGGTGGTCCAGTACTTCTTCACTGGAGTTTGACTAGCAACTGCTCGTAACACTTGAGCATGTTCTACGTCTGGTCTAGTACATAGTAAAGCATGCTACATGCAACCTTTTGTTTGAAACATAAGGTATTTGAGATATTCTCCTTTATCCTAATTCGATGTAAGGCACATCGATTTTGGAACAAGGGATTCAATGTCTCACTGGAAGTAATCCTTTCTTGGATTCTTCATACTGAATATTTTCAGTATTGATTCTATGTACTTAGATTTAGAGAGTGTCAGCATCCTTTTCGGATCTATTCTATAGATACGTATCCCAATACGCAAGATGCTTCTCCTAAATCTTTCATGGAGAATTGCATGGATAACCATGCTTTCGTCTGTGCTAACATTCCGATATCATCCCAGATGACCAGAACATTATCAACATATAAAATATGAGCTTCATCGTGCTCCCACTAATCCTCTTGTACACTCATGGTTCATACTCGTTTTGATGAAGTCAAATGTCTTGACTATCTCATCAGAACAAATGTGAATCTGAATGGATTCAGACATTGCTAATGGAGAAAAGGTTTCATCAAAGTCTGTTCTAGAACATTGTGAATAGCCTTTTTACCACTAGTCAATTCTTAGAGGCAACACCTCTCCATTCATTCCAAGTTTGAAGATCCACTTACAACTTATAGCCATTTTATAGGGATAAATCCCTCGGGTGGATCAATCAAGGTTTTTACCTTGTTGGAATGGATGGGATCCATTTCGGGTTTGCATGAATTCCAGTCATGCAAGTGCATCTACATCTAAATGTAGCTTCTTCGTATATGGTGAAACCATATCTTTCAAGCTCTTCATGAACTTGATCAGATCTACGAAGTATTGGTGTACTTGATGGTTCAGTAGTTTCTGGATTAACTCCCACTGTTTGCGGGGACGGGTCCAAATCTTGGACTTCATCAAGTTCCATGACGTTTCCATTTCCTTTGACAAGAAATTCATCAACAGAGGAACGGATATCTAGGAGAAACGATTGTTTCTCATTTTCGTGGAACAGGTATCCAATGGATTTCGTTGGATACCCCACAATTATATACAAATTGGATCTACTAGCCAATTTATCTCCTTTCTTGTTTCTACCATCGACAGGAGATCTCCATACTCAGAAGTAAGAGCATAGAGGTATTTTGCCATACCTTTCTTGGTAAAGCTTTGTAGGCACGAACTTTGAAGGTACTTTGCTTAGTATCTTCGATGCAGTCAGGAGGACTAACCCCTAGAATGCATAAGGAAGCTTAACAAATCTCAATATGGATCGAACAATGTTAAACAATGTTAGAATCCATCTCTTTAGACATTTCAATAAGTTGAGGCGTCTTAGGAGGAGTTTGTTGTATGAGAACCACATTCTCATTGAGATAATTGAGGAATCCTTGACAAGTATTTGCTCTCTCGATTAGATCGAATAATACTATGTCTTTGTTGATTCTCTACTTCGTATTGAAATACCTTGAAAATATTCAACGGTTTTTCGGATTTGTATCTCACTAGATTCATTTTCCACTAACGACCAAGGTCATTAGCAAAAAGTACGAAGTATTAGTAATCTCCTCTCACAGTAACTTTTAGTGGTCCATATTCATGGATTAAATTCAGATTTTGTTTGGTTCGCCCTGGATTCCCTGTGACGGGAGATCTGGTCATATCTCCTTTGAGACATGATTCGCAGGTTGGAAGTTCATCCAAGTTCTATTTTTCAAGAAGCTTAGGTGAAACCAACTTTTGATCCTACTCTTGGAGATGTGTCCTAAGTCTAGAGTACCAAAGTTATGGATTATTATCTTTGTATTAATTTGAACTTCACACATTAATTCAATAAAATTGAGCTAATGGTTTAATTCAATTAATTTACTTCCTTTCAATTGACTTCTTTAATTGATTCCTTTTCCCTTTCAATTAACCCTTTAATTGAAACGTTGCTTAATTAATTAGATCATCTAATCAATTAAACACATAGTGCCTTTCTTAGATCTAGTGGGATAATTCGACTTTTAGGCTACTTGAGTTCTTTTGACTACCTTTATGGTCGAATTTAGAAGAGAATAAATTCCTCTTCATTTTACTCTTCTACGACTTTGCAGTCCATGAAGTGTAAGCGATCATGACAGGTTTATCCTATTTGCCTTTAACCAATTTTTTTGTGGATTCATGAAATGTGATCAACTTATCAAATAAGATCAGTGTATTTCAAGAGTCATTTGAATGAGCAAGAGGAGAATTTAGGAGGAAGTTAATGCTAAGATCACTTGCAGGCTTACGTTTAATCGATCCAGTTTTCAACTAGATTGATAAAACAAAGACAGTGATCCATGACACTAGTTCCTTCATTTATTATCGAGTTTTGAAACAATTCCTTAGAAGTCTCGAATCATATTGATTCAAAACTACTCCTCAAAACAATCCTTTTGAGGTGGAGGTTTGTTTCAGAAGATTGATCCTCAAAACAAGCCTCTTGAGGTGTTTGTTTCAAAAGCTTCATATATGCTCCTTATGTTGCTTCCATAGCTCGTTCAATCTTGATGCTTATTTGAGGAAACGATCATTAAGATTCCCATACTCTATAGGTGATTCGTTTCACTTTTGAGATTCATCATTATAGGAGAAAATGATCATTAATATTCCCATATTCTACGGGTGATTCGTTTTCTTTATTTTGACTTATCTCAGAAGCGCATAAGGCACAGGCTCGTCGTTTAAGAACATCATTCCCACTTCTGGAATTTAAGACAATTCTCAAGTTTTGCCTAGTCGATATTTTGATCCAGTTATTTTATTAGTCGAGGATAAATAGTAAAAATGGATAATTACAGATATCTCAGTATCTAAAGAGAAGACACACATTTAGTGGACTAGTTAATGAATAATACTTATAATCTACGAAGGTTGGACTTTCTATTGTAGAAGTTCTCCCACTATTTTATCGAAACAATTACCTCTTCAATTGTTCGGGAAATTCTATTTCCTAGTAGGTCTTGACGTCCCAGCGGTAATTAATTGCACCCACGACTCGTGGCCATACAACCAATTCCCCAGGTAGGCATACTTATTGCCAATTGTGTCACTCCACAACCTTCACGCTATTTTGCCTCGGTTTTCGCACTTATCTGGCACTGCTTCCATCATAAGTGTTACTAATCGTTAAGTCTAACCCATCAATCATGATGAGCAACGGGCCCGGACGTGAATTCTCCGTAACTAGTTATCGGTCAATCTTCACATCCCGACCAGTCCTCACCCTTGTCGTGTTTAGTTAAAAACAGGAATCAAGGAATTTCGCGTATTGTCCCTTTCTTCGACTCGGGTGCCAGACTCTGGATCACCTCTATCGATAAGTAAACAACATACGCTAGTCCCTATTGATGGAAGGCTTGGATTTATATAAATACTTCATTTTATTTTAATCCAGTATGACTTAATATTTAATTCAAGAGGGGATTTACTGGTTTAAAGTTTAATGCAAACTCTCTCGAGATCTCACCGCTTCGATTATGAATTATCTTATTTACGATCTAATATTCTAGCGCGTAATACCATACAAGCTAAATAAAGAAGCAATAAATAAATAAATCATAAATAAATAAACCTAGCATGCATTTCTACCACAATATGTTTTCGATCGGGAGCCTCCTATGTGGGCCATCATCGAGCCAATGATGTTAGCCCTATTGGTCAATTTAAAGGGTTCTCAAAACAGGCCTATGCTATTACACAATGTACCATGCATACATGGCCTTCATATCTTCTTGGGCTCCCACCTTGCTTGTAAACGGGCCTCCATTCTAAACTAATAAAACAGTAAAAGCCCTATTCTATTACAAAGGCTCAAAGTGGCCCAAAAATATAAAAGGCTCGCAGGCCCATTAAAAACCAAACATTAAATTAAACCAATCACATCTACCCTAAGGTCAAGGCTCGGCTCGATCGAAAACCACGTAAACAGTTCACGTAGAGCAAGAAACATGCAAACATCCTTTACCTATTTCTTTTTTGATTTTAAAACAACCTTTTAAAACTAACTTCCTATGATTCTTACTTTTTAGTCACTACTAATTATGACAAAATAAATATTCGGGTAAACAAAAATAAATTTTCTGCTCAAATTCAGATTCTGTTTTTTAACTTTTGAAAATTGCATTTTTGCCCCTCAACTTTCCAAAATTGCACTTTGACCCCAAAACTTTTTAAAAAGCTACAAAAACACCCCAGAACAGATTTTGGGCAGCAGACTAGAAAATAAAATTTTGAATTCTGAAAATTTTTGATTTTTCAAACAGACCTTGAAGTTTTGGTAATTGCAAAATAGTCCCCAAACTTTTGGAAATTACAAAACGACCCCAAAAAGCGTGCGACCAGATTTGCAAAATAGTCCAGAAATTTTGAAATTTCCAGATCCAAAAATTTGGAATTTTTCAGCCCTTTAAAACACTAAATGCGATTTTTTTGCACCAAAAAGTCCTGAAGTTTTTAAAAATTATAAATTCGTCACAGATCTGAAAAAGCAGTTTTACCCAATCATAGATCCAGTCATAACAAGCAAGAATCAATTTACAGAACATAATTATCACGTGTTCTCATACATATAATTAAACATATACGGTGAACACACATTATGTTCAGGCTTTTCGTATAATAAGTATGGAGTTGGCTCTGATACCACAGTTAGGTATGTAGGGTTGCCTCGATTGTCAGAACAACTTAGAGTGCGGAATTTTAAAATTTTTTGAAGTACCCAAGGTCCCATATATTAGATCTCCATATTATACACAAAACACACGGAAAATTCTTGTCCAAGCCTGGCTTGGCCAAACCCATCCAACCACCAAGCAAGTGTATTGCACTTGTTTTGTGATTGGTCACTCTCCTGGGAGTTACATCCAATCCCAAAGCAAGTGTATTACACTTGCCATATAGTTGCTTTGGGTTCGGCCAAACCCGGTCTGGGTAAGAATTTCCCCAAAACACACAATGTATTAAAACAAGGGGGTTTCGATTTTTACCTCACCACAGGCTAGGTGGTGGCAACCTTCAACTCTTATTCTGAATCTGGATCTGGTTCACAGGTGTGATCCAAATGTCTCACCTCCAAAGATAGTCCACACCAACTGGATTCCGGTAACACCTCTTAGTCTTAGGCTCAGAACTGGATCTAAGAGATTTGTCAATGGAGGACTGTGCAGATCTACATGGCAGAGCAAGATCCAGCACGAAGGAACGAGGGAGGATGTGCGGCGGCGTTGCAGCAGCTCACAGCCAACTAGGGGCGGCGACTATGCTCTTGGCGGCGCAGGTCAGAGAGAGAGGCTAGGGTTTTTGCTAGGATGCTTGTTCTCTTTGAGCTCTAGTAGAACTCTATTTATAAGCATCTACTTGACCTAGGTTTGCAAGACTCTTTATGGCTTTTAATTAAAGGCCCATGTCTTGCAAGCCTTCTTTTAATTAACTACTTAAATTAAATGCTCACTCCATATTAATTAATAAATTAATATTTATGTAGATAATTAATTAGCAACTTAATTAAGTATTTAATTAATTAAATCAACTAATTAATTAATCTCCCACTTGAATTAATACTTTAATTCGTTAAATTGATTTAATTACCTTTAAATCAATTAATTCCTTTTATGTCCTTCCATAACAGTCACCGTCCAATTGTATTGTGTGTGACCCTCTGAGTTCACCATCAATTGGCAGCAGGCCCACGAATTCTTCGTGATTTAATTTATGAAAAATAAATTGCTCCGGTCAATTAAACAACCTTTAATTGATCACTCCTAGAATCAAATCCTCTATTAACTCAGGAGTACCCACACTTCATAGTCGATGTCTAGCCACAAGCCCATGAAGCCCAAGTTCAGGTGAATTGATACTTGTGAACCTCGTCTCATATAATTACCATGTACATACGGTCCTTCTATCGACTAATATTCCCGATCAAGACTTAGGGTGTGTGAATTGATCGGCAACTCTAAATTTTTCTCGATAACTATACTTTCTAATTCAGGATAATATTCCAGTGTGACTGCTACATTTGGAAACCCCTTTCCAAATCCATCACCGATCGTGGCCACGGGTTTCTCGGAATTTATTATCTAAGAATCGTATAGGAAATTCTCTCATCCATTAAGATGAGTCAATAGATTCCATATTGGTACTAACCACTCGCGTACATGTCTATACGCACCCAACCTAGGCATGTTATGATCAAGCTAAGTGACCTATACCTAGATCTAAGTACGCACATTCATGCACCGAATTCGCCCTAGCACCTCAAGTCAAAGGACTAAATCGTACACTATTATAATCCTTGAGAAACATCCCATCACCGATATGCGACATGCGCTTCCACAATGGGTTTCTCTGTTCGGGTCGTTCGATGCGTTCAACAACTACTCATATGCACTGGCCTCAAATGCCTTGCTCATGAAACGCTACAAATTCACTCCATGTGAATCATGCATACTTGTACAAGTCTTGGCGATTCCTACGATACCCCGTCTCGTTTTGGAATCTATGACTTGGAACAGTTTTAAGATTACGACCTTAGAGACTGTTTTATGATTGCACTCAGTACTGAAGTGAATCGTCCCATAGTCAAATGTAATCTAAAGATTTCAACCAATCGCTTAAATGTATTCGCGAGAGATGAAGTTGGCCATTGTTTATTCTTATACACATATAAATAAACGTGCGCATTAAGTCATTTATACTTAAAAAAAGATAATGATAGTTCCAGCACAAGCTAAATATATTGGCTTGCAGGGCACTATCCCATCACGGACTTCCCTTGGCATTCGCGGATGTCGTAGTTGGTCAATGCCTCATCCTATTGATAATCCGGTTAAAAGAAGAAGGCATTACTATGGTTGTTCAGGTGAGGATCTTTCTCTGCTTGGTGAAGAGCATCTGAAGCCCACTGTCATTGAAATGATCGAAGATCATTTACAGGGGAAGAGAGCAACTGGTTACTCGGAGAATGATTCTTTAATTCACGACGAGAATGAGAATGCCGTTGACAAGGCAACCCGTATTCTTCTTTCCGGTGTTTTTACTCGTGATGTCAATAAGCTGCTTCGAAAAGATCCTTTGGAGAAGTTACAAAAAGCTTCTCTTTACGCCGAGAAGGAATTCGCTGTTTAAATATGTTTCTTTATTGACTTTCCTAACGGGCTTACAACTCATTGATTCGTCCTTTTTGTTCTTTTAGACAAATATTTTCCTGATCTCGTATGCCTACAAAGCTGCTCTTTGGAGACAACAATGCGAATTTTTAGAGGAGAAGAACAGAGTATTGCTTCATAAGGCGAGTGGTTCAGATGTTGGTCCCTCGACATCCTCTTCTTTTCCACATCCAATCATAGAATCTCAAGCTATGGGAACTGATGACCAGGAGATCATAAATAAAGTTTTGGAGACTTCTCGCGCTCAAGAGCAGGTTGATCAGTTGGCTAAGAAATTGGAAGATTATCAATTTCGGAGTACTACTCGGATTAGCGAACTGGAATCTCAGGTAGTAAGTCTTCAAGCCTCACTGGAGGAGTACGATAGGGAGCTTCCTCTTAGCGGACTCACAGATTGATATGGTAGAAATCACGATGAGAGGGTGATTCGTGAGTTCCTTAGTTCCCCTGTTCATGCTGCCTTGGTGAACCAGATGGTCGGTCCACTCCTTGAGAGTACTTTCAAAAAGGCGATTCATCAGATGGTCGCGCTGGGATTGATTGAAGATCGCCGAAAGGAGTATTTTAAGGCGACGCATGTACGTCTGAATCGTTATGGCGATGAATACTCTTCTTTCGAGCTGCCAGATGTTATCTATCAATAATTCCCATTGGCTCACCTTGTCGAAAAGTTCGGGAACCCATTGTCGATTCCTCCTTCGGACATTAACCAGGAGGTCGATAATAATTTTATCGATCAAGAAGAAGAGGAGGAGAATGTGGAGGTAGCGGATGCGGGAGCGAACGAAGGAGAGGCAGTTGTCAATCAGGGAGTTCCAAATGGCGACCAGGTTGTGTGAAGTGGGGAGCGACCAATCTGGTCTTAAGAAATAACTTTGACAATAACCAACTTAACTTGATTTGTAATTTTACTTTTTTATCCTCTTGTAAATAAGATGATTTGTATTCTGACAGTTATGTCTTTTCGGGTTCTCCATTGATAATCATATTTCAGACAAGTTATTAACTTCGGCGTAATCATTATGTTCATGTCTTTTCGAATTCTTGCGGCCGTAGATAGGTCAGTTTCTTTGTTTCGCGCCCATTCTTGGGGTCTGTCGTGTCTTTTCACTTAGTATAAATACATAGGGTGAAAAGATTACTCGTTATTTACCGCTTTTACTCACTTCTGATAGAACATTCTCTCAAAGGAGGTCGATAAGCTTTCTCGATAGTTAAAATATTCTTTTCTATTTCCGAATATGAGCAATCTTTTCGGCAATACTTCGAAGCGTTCTTCCCGTGAGGGTAATCGAAACCTGAGACCGAAACGGTCCCGTACTGAGGGGCCTTCAGTAGATCCTCCTCGCCCCTCCTCGATTAGGAGGTCGGAGATTCAGACTCCCCTTATTCCATCCGAAACACTTCCCGTGATTAGTTCAACTTTTACTCAACAGGATTTCCACGTTTCTGGTGAGGTCGAAAGGAGGCCCTCCCCTGGTCGGGTGGCCTTCGGAGATATTTCCAATATGGAACAAACCTTCACTATAGCCGTTTCTTCAGGTGTTTCTTATTTCGAGCATGGCCTACATGAGCATGTTCCAGATAACTTCGTTCCTTCCACTGCTTCTACTGACCTAGTTATTGGCGAAAGCCAAGGTAATGCTGCCGCGGGGGCAGTTAGAGGAGATTCCTTTTTGGATCCATCCATGAGACAGTCTGTTTCTCAGGATTTTTCTGACTTCTTACTTAATGATACCACTGTTGTGATCACCTCTTTTGAAACTAGCGGGCCTTCTGGAGGTCGGGCAGGCTCTAGGTCCGGTCGGCGGATCGTTATCTCTGCCTCGGGCAAGGAGACCTCGGTGAGTCCTAGCGGGAGGGAATCCCCTCGAATGTTAGTTGATCGTTGTATTCTTGAGCAGGTTAGGGATATAACGGAGTCTGTGATTCCTCGGCCTGACCGTATTCCCCTTGATAGTGAACTACCCAGCTCTCTCGAGCCCGACGCTTTGTCCTGGGATTTGGGTCTCAGCACTATCTTGCCTGGTGAGTTGAGGAAGCACGAAGGTACTCCCAATGTTCGCCTTGTTCAATCTCTCGTCAAAATGTGCGAGCAGGTAATTATATTTCTGACTTTATTTCTTGCTATTATTTTGCTTGCTTTGTTACGAATGACCTTTTTCTTTTTAGGCCAAGTATTTCGCGCTGCAGCTGGGTGTGCAAAACGACAATATGTGGCTCAGTAACGAGAGCCATAAGCAACGCTTGGACTCGAAGATCGCGAAGGTCGACGGACAGACCCTCCGACTCAGGCTTCTTAATGATGACCTTGAGAAATTGCGGGAAGAGAAGTCTGTTCTTGAGAAGGAAAAAAGTGACTTGGTCCAGGCTGACGCCCTTGCAGAGGAGTCTCGTCAGCAGGCATATGAACAAGGTTATGAAGCCGGTTATCTGAAACGTCAGGAGGAGTTAATGGCGTTTGTGGGTAATGCGACTCCTCGGAGGGGTGCTTCTGCTAGTCGGCCCAGCGATGGCAACCCACCTCGGTGACCTGTTCTGATCTAGCTGCTATAGTGGAATGGTTTTCCCTTTTTCTTTTTTTTCTTTTTTTTTGTTTTTAGACAATGCAGGCCCCAATCTTTATGTGGTTGTCGAGGCTGAATATTTTTGTATGTAAAATTTAATGACAATGATGACCTGTTTCGATCAGTTTAACGCCTTAATTGAATTCAGTCAGTAGATATATTTTGATAAATTATGTCATGCATAATTTTATCGTTATAATTAAGTATAGATTTTCTAAATAAGCAGGAAATTTTGGTAGACTTATCTGATATTAATTTCCTGGGAGATTATCTTTAAAAGTAGCTCGTTCTGGCTGTTCAGTCCTGAATAGCTATATGATGTGGTACTTCCTTTGTAGATCGAACGTTTAATCAAGTATAAGTATGTTGATCGATCAAGCACGCTCCCTTAGGCTATTTCTAAAGTCACATTAGACATTAGAATGTTGATTGTAGGTCGTCCACGTAAACAATTAATTGACGAATTGTGAAGGACGTTTAGTGCTTTTGTCGATAATCGATTAATGCTTTGCAAAATTGTCCATTTGCCATGGACTTCTTATATAAGGATGTTGTCATTTCCTCTGTTGAGCATCGCTTTTCTTTTAAGAGTCTAAGCTCGTAGAAAGAATATCAGTTTATTCATCTCCTTAAAATCCATGTTTCTATGCACTGATTGTGAGTTCCATGTTCCTCAAATAAAGCAACCAGTGTACCAACATGTCAATTCTTTGATATGGGAGGAATTGGAAAATGTAGAATCATTAGTTAGATCTAGTTTGTTCAGACCTCCTTTAGCAATTCTTTGGAATGTTAGGCAGTGACGATTTTGTAGGCTGGAATGTTGACGATCATTCCTCTAATTTTCATGTCAGATTTCTTGGACTCCAGTAGAGGTCTAATATGGTTGATTAACAATCTGCCATGTGGTATATGAGGCAGTGACGACCTCGTATGCCGGAGTCTGAGATCTTGTACTTCTAAACGCGCTATTAGCCGTCATATTAGTGCAAACTTATATGTCTGTGTCGAGGGTCTCTTGTTCTTTATCAAGCGATTAGCAGTTGTAAGCGTGCAAGTTCTTTTAGTCTGGAGCTCTTCAGATCCGCTTTATTATTGGGCTGATCGCTTCGATCTTGATTCTTCTTTACCATCGAATAGTTTTCCGACAATAGTGTCGTTCCAACTTATTCACATTTAAGGATGGAAGTCAAACGGTCGCGGTCTTTTTAGATCTTCAACTAACCGTAGGATTGATTGTATCTGTGCCTATAAATAGGAACGCAATTTCCATATCTCACTCATAATTCCCAAAAAGGATGGAGATATCAGTTTCTTTGAGTTTCACTTTGCCCACTGATCCCATAATTTTCAAAAAGTCATATTATCGTGATCCATCGTTCCAGGAAATCTTAGTCAGACTTTGCCTTGTACTGACAGGTCCCATTGATGCCCTACCTTGCACTGACGGGTCCCATGTGGCCTCAGCCTTTGTCTTCATAGGTTTGAGGTCCGTGGTTTCTGTTTGCACATGGATGGTTCATATTTACAGGCACCGCCGCTGTTCAATGTTACCTCCGGAGTGATAGACTGACGGGGTGTGCTGGTAAATTTTTACTTTTGCGACTGTCCTCGAGAGATGCTGCTTTAGAGTAAAAATCAACCCCATTATACAAGCTGTATCTCGTTCTGGGCGAGTGGCCGTTATCTGTCATCTGGCTGGAAATGGTCATTTCGTCTGGAAGAACATTTAATCTTCAGAGCCTGGCCATCGAACCAAAGAAGTCGACCATCCTGAGCAGCATGCTTCTTAGGTGGTCAATCACAATCATCGAGGCACTAGGGAGGAGATTGATGTTTCCGTGGACATTGTCGTGAATATCACAGATCTATAGAATAGGATTATTAAAACAGTTGTGATGGTATGTAGATTGTATAAAGTTCTTTGTACTTTGATTAAAACTTCGTATGTAACTCGAGACTTGTTCTCAGAACTCAGATGAATAATACTTCAATATTATTACTTTCATATTTCTTGTTGTTGGTTTCTCTCAACCTGTTCTTATTTATTATCAATATCAAGGAGCGATTGTAGAGCTGATTGGATTTTACTCAATCGTGAAAAACTTAGGTTTTTTTTTTTTTTGCCAAATCTTTTGGCTTGTAACTTATTTTTATCGTTACTGTGGAGATCGAGGAGCGTTTATCGAGCGGATCGATTTATACTCAACTCGTTTAAGACTTAGGTTTCTTACCGAATCTTTTGGTTTTAACCTTTTTTATCGTTGTTTGTGGAGATCGAGGAGCGTTTATCGAGCGGATCGATTTATAGTCAACTCGTTTTAAGACTTAGATTTTTTACCAAATCTTTTTAGGTTTTAACCTTTTTTATCGTCGTATATGGAGATCGAGGAGCGTTTATCGAGCGGATCGATTTATACTCGAGTCGTTTTAAGACTTAGGTTTCTTACCAAATCTTTTGGTTTTAACCTTTTTTATCGTTGTTTGTGGAGATCGAGGAGCGTTTATCGAGCGGATCGATTTATACTCAACTCGTTTTAAGATTTAGGTTTTTTACCAAAGCCTTTTTTATCGTTGTTTGTGGAGATCGAGGAGTGTTTATCGAGCGGATCGATTTATACTCAACTCGTTTTAAGACTTAGGTTTTTTTTTTCCAAAGTTTTTGGTTTTAACCTTTTTTGTTGTCGAGGAGCGTTTATCGAGCGGATCGATTTATACTCAACTCGTTTTCGAGGTCGAGGAGTGTTTATTGAGCGAATCAATTTATACTCAACTCGTTTTGAGACTTAGGTTTTTTTTTTTACCACATTTTTTGGTTTTAACCATTTTTGTTGTCGAGGAGCATTTATCGAGCGGATCGATTTATACTCAACTCGTTTTGGAGGTCGAGGAGTGTTTATTGAGCGAATCAATTTATACTCAACTCATTTTAGTCGTCGTTGGTCGTCGTTGTTATGGAGGTCGAGGAGTGTTTATTGAGCGAATCAATTTTACTCAACTCGATTAAGTCTTTGGCGCTAACTCATGTGAATCCTTGATTCGTAATTATTGATAAAAGTGTTGAGAAGGAATCTCAGGCCAAGGCCTTTATTACAATGGATAATACGAGAAATAAAACAAACAAAATTGAAAAGAAATTAACAACGATGATTTCTAGGATTTATTTTCCATAGTATCTCCTTAGGTTGACTGCATTCCAAGTTCGTGGTAGGGGCGTTCCGTCCAAGTGTGCAATTTTGTATGAACCTTTCTTTCCTACATCAATGATAATGTATGGTCCATCCCAATTCTGTTGTAATTTTCCTACATGCTTGGACACCTCTACTTTTTTCAGCACCAAGTCCCCCACTTTGAAGGTTCGTATACGTACCTTTTGATTGTAGGCCTTCTCCATGTTTGATTTAGTGATCTGCAGTCATACAGCTGCTTTTTCTCTTAAGGATTCTGCCAGGTCGACATCATTCTCTCTTGCTTTTTCATTTTCCTTGCTTGTCATCATACATTTCAATTCTCGTTGTTGGAATTAGTGTTTCGACCGGAATTACAGCTCCCGAGCCATATACTAGACTGAATGGGGTCTCCCCGGTTGAAGTTCTGACTGTCGTTCGATTAGCCCAAAGTACTCCTGGGAGTTCATCTAGCCATCTTCCTTTGGCTGCCCCTAGTCTTTTTTCCAAAGATTTTATTATTTCTCGGTTCGCTACTTCAGTTTGTCCATTCGCTCTTGGATGCCCAACTGAAGTGAAGTTTTGCTGGATTCCTATCTTGGTACACCATTCCATTACTTGTTTACCTACGAATTGCGTTCCGTTATCAGAGATCAGGATCCTCGGGATGCCAAATCGACATACTATGAATTTCCATAGGAAGTTGATCACTTGGAATTGAGTTATTCGAGCAAGGGCAACGCATTCTATCCATTTACTGAAATATTCGACAACGACTAAAACATATGCTATCTTAGACCTGGATACTGGAAAAGGTCCCACGATGTCCATTCCCCATTGATCAAATGGCCAGCATACTGGTATTGGGTGCATGTTTTCAGCCGGTTGATGACTTATATTTGCATGAACTTGGCAATGATGACATTTTTGGACATATTGTATGGCATCATTGTTGATGGTAGGCCAATAATAGCCTGTTCTAAGGCATTTTAAGGCTAAGGCCCTTGCTCCACTGTGATTTCCTGCTTCTCCTTCATGTACCTCTTGAAGGACATCGTTGGTTTGAGATTCGAAGATGCATTTTACAAGAATTCCTGATACCGATCTTCGGTAAAGTTTTTCTTCTAACAACGTGTATTTAGGAGCTCGATATTTTATTTTCCGGGCTTCGTTTGGATTAATCGATAATTTTCCTTCTCGAAGATAGTCTATCATCGGAGTCATCCAGTTTGTTTCAGGTTCTTCGATTTCCATAATCTCAGCGACTGGTGTCTTGTCGATATCAATTGCCGGTGTATTGGTAATTAACCAGTTGATTACTCTTTCTATTTTACCGTCATGAGACCCTGTAAATCTAGAAAGTTGATCAGCCCATTTATTTTCCGATCGTGGAATGTTCTGTATCTCAAAGTTTTCGAATTTCTCAGCCAATTCCTTTACTTTGGCGAGGTATTTGACCATGTTAAATTCCTTTGCCTCGTATAGGCCTTCTATCTGTCTTTGTACTAACTCTGAATCGGTTAGTACTTTGAGACTCTTTATGTTGGCCTTAACCGCCATTTCCATTCATGTGGTTAGCGCTTCATATTCTGCTTCGTTGTTTGTTTACTACGAAGTCCAATGTTATTGCATAATTATTATCCTCCTTATTTGGTCCGGTAAAGTTGATTCCGGCACCTCCTCCCTCTCTGCATGAAGCACCATCGACATGCATCAGCCAGGTTTGATTTTCTATGATCAAGATATCATTGTCATGGCTGGTCGATTCATTATGTTCAGTTGTCTGGGTCGGAGTTTCTAACAGGAAATCGGCTAGGACTTGGGCCTTAATTGCAATTCTTGGTCTGTATTCGATTTGGAATTGACCGAGCTCGATCACCCACTTGATCAATCTTCTAGAGGCTTCTGGCTTCGCCAAGACCTGTCTCAGCGGTTGGTTGGTTAACACCACAATTTTGTAGGTTAAAAAGTAAGGTCCGAGCTTGCGTGCCGCCACTACTAAGGCCAAAGCGAATTTTTCTATTTCCAAGTACTTATTTTCCGCCCCTTGTAGTAGTTTACTTAACTAATAAACAAGCTTATGCTCCATGCTTTCTACTTTTACCAAAACCGAACTAATGGCCACATCGAAAATTGATATGTAAATGTATAATGGTTCTCCCTCAGTTGGTTTGGCCAATAGTGGGGAGGTCGTCAGGTATTCCTTTAGCCGGTCAAAGGCCTGGTCGCATTCTTCGGTCCAAACAAAGTTTTTTGCTTTTCATAAGTTTGAAAGAAAGGTAAACTTCTGTCGGCCGACTTGGAGATGAATCTGTTTAATGCTACGATCTTTCCAACCAGGCTTTGTACTTGGGAGATCGTTTTGGGAGGTTTCATTTCGGTTATAGCTCTAATCTTTTCTGGATTGGCCTCAATTCCTCGTTGATGTACCAAATACCCTAGAAATTTTCCCGATTTTACTTCGAAAGTGCATTTTGCGGGATTTAGCTTCATTCGGTATTTCCTCAATATTCGAAAGCATCGATCGAGATGCTTTACGTGGTCAGCTTCTGATTTAATCGAATTTCGTCGGGTAAGATTATATCAGTAAATAAGTGATGTTAGGGATTCACAATTAATATGATTTAAAGGGCTCTGTTACTTTATTCCGGATGGATCAATCTCAAGGAAGAACAATTAGATGGAACAATCAGTAATAAAGACAATCAATGAATATGATAGTGTAGCCAAGGCTTTTTTATTGAATAATCTTAGATTATGTTGTTATGCAGGCGTAAGTTGAGTCTCTAAAGCGTGTCTAATACAATGATTAACTAGGTATTTATATCACATTAAACCTAGCTTTACAAGGAAACATAATCCTAATGGGACTTGGCCCAATCGTCCTTCTTGAGTCCGGATTGTAGTCTGCTTGTTGAGGAAAGTCGTATTCTACCGGGTCGATAAGATGATCCCGAACTGACTCGTCTGGTCGAACCGATCTTTTATCCCTTAGTCGATCCTAACATTATAAGGGGTGCGAAATAGCCCCCATCAGTACTCCCTCATTTCTTCGAGCGTATATGTAGTAAAAGCTCGTAGAAGTAGATGGTTTCTTACGACTGTTATTTTCTGTGAGTCGAGCCTCGTTAAAAACCTTACTTAAGAAAAAACCCTGTGGGAAAAAATCCTAAGTAAGAAAAAGAGTGCTACGCATCATAGATAGTCGTTTTCTCTTTCCAATTATGAACCGCTACGCGTCCCTTTGGGGAGGCTCTTTATCTTTCTCCGTTTTTGGCGGGAACGTGATTAGTCGTGAGGAGTTCGAAACGTCTTTTCTCTTCTCAGTATAAATAGGTGACTATTAAGTTTGTCATTTTTACTTTATACTTCCTTTCACTTCGCAGTCATTTTCTTGCTTAGTCGTTCATCATTTAAAGTTTTCCTTTTATCGACTTATATCCTCCGAGGATCCAAAAAATGGCTTCTATAAGAAAATATTCTTCCTCCTTTAGGGAGAATGTCACTCTCATTATCGAGGAAGGGTTGCATTCTAATCCATCGAGCGAGCAAAATGGAGTTTTAGAATTCATTGTTCCTGCTGAGGATAACTTTAAGGTACAAATTCTTTCTGATATGGACGTCGCTGCTCGAGCCAAGAAAGGCAAAGGCACTGCTACTCAAATTTCTGAACCGATTGAGGATCTAGCTTGTGCTTACACCGTGGATACTTTCTCTGAGGTTGTGAACAATTATGCCAAATATTTCCCGGAGGGTTCCGAGATAGTTCTCCCTTCTCCTTCTGATAGGGTTACATCACCGCCGGAAGGATGTCGAGCCTTTTACACGGCCCATTTTAATAGTGGTCTGCGTCTTCCGTTGTCTGCCCTCTTTCTTGATATTTTAAAAATATTCAGTGTGTCCTTGACTCAATTAGTCGCTAATTATGTGGCCTTCGTGGTTTGTTTTTCTGTTTTGATGATAGCGAAAGGATTCCATCCCTCCTTTCGTAATTTTATGCAATTGTTTCGCTTTAACATTTCTAGTTCCTCCAACCGCGGATATTTCTTCGCTAGCCAGAAGCCTAGTCGCGCAATCTTTGACTCCCCAGTTTCTAGCAACCCTTCTTGGAAATCTCATTTTTTCTTTGTTCGTCCACCTTTTGATCTTCATTTGGCGGATGGCTCGACTACGCCCTTTTCGTGGGATCATGACTCCAAGTGGGTTTATGGAGGTCGTCTGCCGACCGGTGAACTTATTCCTGACGATCCTCAGTTTATTGGTGAAATCCAGGCAATGCGTGCCAATAAATATCAGAGTGCTCTTCTTATTGGAGAAGTTTTCCTTCGCAAAGCGGGATTGAGTACTCATGTTTTTCCAATTACTTCGTCATCTGAATCAAGGTAAGCATTTATTTCAGCATAACGTTGTGATGATCTCTTTTCTGCAGAGGGTCTGACTTTGACCGTGTTTCTTTTCCAGCTCATAATAATGGACTTTATATAGTGACGGAGATAGCACTAAATTATATATTCATTGTTGGAAATTTAATAAGGCCTTGTGGTTCTATTCTTTCTTTATTTTGACAAAATCAAAAGGAATTGGGTATTAATCAAGAATAAAATATAATGTTCGATATGATTTTATTTTATTATATATTTTTTTAGCCTTTCTAATTAATTTTCAAAACTTTAAACTTGTATTTAAAACCATAAAATAATTTAGAAATAGAAAACCTTCATGGTTATGGTCGAATTGATTGCTACAATTGTATTACTCATTACATCTTCATTTACCTTTTTCAGTTGAATATTAAAAATTGCACATTCATGCATTTAATATTTTTTCCAGAAGCAACTTGAGTCATCAACTCTCATATGAAGTTGAGAAAACATGGAATACATAATTTAGGCTTCAATATCATCAAAGTCAAAACAAATATGTTCTAGAGAGAACGAGGTACAATCCCATGACACTTAAATTTTGAATATTTCAATGCGCTAAATCAATTATAGTATCGTAGTATACTATTTATGAGTCACTAATGCTTATATAAAAAATACTACATATGAGTAATTAATAATTACCACATGGTGAACTTACTTCTCGAATGTAACGTGAATTGCTTTGCACTAGGGATTTTGATGGAGAGGAAACTGTAACGCTTAAACTTCTTCAAAATCAAGCAGAAAATAATGAGGAGAGCGCATAAGCAATCAACTTGTCAATTAATTACTTAACTTAAAAAACCAAGTTATTTTATGCCATTTTGGCTATGAAAATTAAAATGGGTTTAGGAAGACATTAAATTGATTCATATCTAAAGACAATTATTTGTTAATAGATTTGTTGAGTGCAATTTAAGAATTTCTCATAATTGCTAACAACAATTTAAATTTTTAATTGTGTTGAGATTGTGCAAATGATTGCTTCCTGAAGGTAAATTGAGTATCTTAATTATTTGAATATTGGCTATGAAAATTAAAATGGCATAAAATAACTTGGTTTTTTAAGTTAAGTAATTAATTAACAAGTTGATTGCTTATGCGCTCTCCTCATTATTTTCTGCTTGATTTTGAAGAATTTTAAGCGTTACAGTTTCCTCTCCATCAAAATCCCTAGTGCAAAGCAATTCACGTTACATTCGAGAAGTAAGTCCACCATGTGGTAATTAATAATGACTCATATATAGTATTTTTTATATATGCATTAGTGACCCATATATAGTATAGTACGATACTATAATTGAATTAGCGCATTGAAATATTCAAAATTTAAGTATCATAGGATTGTACCTCGTTCTCTCTAGAACATATTTGTTTTGACTTTGATGATATTGTAGAAGCCTAAATGATGTATTCCAAGTTTTCTCAACTTCATATGAGAGCATATCACGACTTCTCCTTTTGGATAGAGGCTCATTTCTAGATGACTCAAGTTGCTTCTGGAAAAAATATTAAATGCATGAATGTGCAATTTTTAATATTCAACTGAAAAAAGGTTAATGATGATGTAATGAGTAATACAATTGTAGCAATCAATTCCACCATAATCATGAAGGTTTTCTATTTCTCAATTATTTTGTGGTTTTAAATACAAGTTTAATGTTTTGAAAATTAATTAGAAAGGCTAAAAAAAATATAATAAAATAAAATCATATAGAACGTTATATTTTATGTCTTGATTAATACCAAATTCCTTTTGATTTTGTCAAAATAATGAAAGAATAGAACCACAAGGCATTACTAAATTTCCAACAATGAATATATAATTTAGTGCCATCTCCGTCACTATATAAAGTCCATTATTAATGGATAGAAAAGTTAGACGATGAATATGAGCCTGCATTACTTTCTATATATTGAACACAAATTATTCAGATTTAATTAACACTATTAAACATTATTTAAACCTCCTAGGATGATGAAATTTCAATAAAAATTCTAGAATTTTTTTCTTATTTGTAATATGCTATGAGAGTCGAAGGAAGCAACAAACTATGCCCAAAGCTAAATAAAAATCGAGGCTTCACCAAAGAAAACTACCATTGGTGGTGCCTTGTTTTCTTGTAGTGCACGAAAATAAAGGATCTTCAAAGAAAATTTTGTTTGAAAGAGCAAAACTAGAAAAGAAAAAATGGTAGGAGTACCTCAGGCTCAACTTTTTGTATAAGCAATGTATACGAAGTTGGTTCCGGTGACATCGCAGTCCCAAAAACATCAGAAGTCAGACTTGGTGAGTTCTGCAAGAAACAATTAAAGCTCATGAGTTCACTTTTTATTTTCATGATAGTACTATAAATCACATCTGCGTAAATTGGAAACAATAACAAAAAGCAAAACTCGAATCCGGCGAAATTTTATGTATAAAACAAAGTAAAATTCTGATAAAGAAAGAACGGAAAAATGACTAGAAACTACAAATTAAATTCAATGTAAAATTAAATTTTTGGCTATTGATCATGGGATGAACAAAAAAAAAATATAACCACATTGGTTTCTCCCTTTTTCATTTCGTTTTCTGATTTAGTGTTATCAAATTCCATTAATAACAATTTTGAGGAGACATATATGTTTCACATGAATAAAATCTTGGCAAAAAGAATCCAAAAAGGAAAAATCACAGAAAATGATAACGTAGTTTTTTTCTCATACCTTTGCTTTTTCAGAATTTTCGAACATTTTAATGTATAAAAAATTCTACAGATCTCTTTGGTGATGTGCTTGTAGAGTGTGTGTTGTGTAAGACAAAACATGACAATTGAAATGGGTTTAGGAAGACATTAAATTGATTCTTATCTATAAGCCAATTATTTGTTAATAGATTTGTTGACTGCAATTTAAGAATTTTGTCATAATTGCCAACAACAATCTATATTCTAATTGTGTTGAGATTGTGCAAATGATTGTTTCTTGAAGGTAAATTTAGTATCTTAATTATTTGAATATTGGCTATGAAAATTAATATGGCATAAAATAACTTGGTTTTTTAAGTTAAGTAATTAATTGACAAGTTGATGCTAATGCGCTATCCTCATCATTTTCTGCTTGATTTTGAAGAAGTTTAAGCGTTACAGTTTCCTCTCCATGAAAATTCCTAGTGCAAAGCAATTCACGTTACATTCGAGAAGTAAGTTCACCATGTGGTAATTAATAATGACATATGTGTAGTGTTTTTATATATGCATTTGTGACTCATATATAGTATAGTACGATACTAATATAATTAACGCATTGAAATATACAAAATTTAAGTGTCATGGGATTGTACCTCGTTCTCTCTAGAACATATTTGTTTTGACTTTGATGATATTGTAGAAGCCTAAATGATGTATTCCAAGTTTTCTCAACTTCATATGAGAGCAGATCACGACTCCTCCTTTTAGATAGAGGCTCATTGCTTGATGACTCAAGTTGCTTCTGGAAAAAATATTAAATGCATGAATTTGCAATTTTTAATATTCAACTGAAAAAGGTAAATGATGATGTAATGAGTAATACAATTGTAGCAATCAATTCCACCATAACCATGAAGGTTTTTTATTTCTAAATTATTTTATGGTTATATATACAAGATTAAAGTTTTGAAAATTAATTAGAAAGGCTAAAAATATATATAATAAAATAAAATCATATCGAACATTATATTTTATGTCTTGATTAATACCAATTCCTTTTGATTTTGTCAAAAGAAAGAAAGAATAGAACCACAAGGCCTTACTAAATTTCCAACAATGAATATTTAATATTGTGCCATCTCCGTCACTAAATAAAGTCCATTATTAATGGATAGAAATATTAGGCGAAGAATATGAGCTTGGATTACTTTCTGTATATTGAACATAAATTATTCAGATTTAATTAACACTTATTAAACATTATTTAAACCTCCTAGGATGATGAAATTTCAATTAAAATTCTAGAATTTTGTTCTTATTTGTAATATGCTATGAGAGTCGAAGGAAGCAACAAACTATGCCCAAAGCTAAATAAAAATCGAGGCTTCACCAATGAAAACTACCATTTGTGGTGCCTTGTTTTCTTGTAGTGCACGAAAATAAAGGAGCTTCAAAGAAAATTTTGTTTGAAAGACCAAAACTAGAGATGAAAAAATGGTAGGAGTACCTCAGGCTCAACTTTTGGTATCAGCAATGTATACGAAATTGGTTCCTGTGACATCGCAGTCCCAAAACATCAGAAGTCAGACTTGAGTTCTGCAAGAAACAATTAAAGCTCATAAGTTGACATTTTATATTCATGATAGAACTACTATAAATCACATCTACATAAATTGGAAACAATAACAAAAAACAAAACTCGAATCCGACGAAATTTTATGTATAAAACAAAGTAAAATTCTGACAAAGAAAGAACGGAATAATGACCAGACACTACAAATTAAATTCAATGTAAAATTAAATTTTAGGTTGTTGATCTTGGGATGAACAAGAAAAAATATAACCACATTGGGTTTCCTATTTTATTTTCGTTTTCTGATTTAGTGTTATAAAATTCCTTTAATAACAATTTTGAGGAGGCATATATGTTTCACTTGAAAAAAATTGTAGGAAAAAAGAATGGAAAAAGGAAAATGAACAGAAAATGATAACGTACTTTATTTTTTATCATACCTTTGTTATTTCAGAATTTTCGGATATTTCAATGTATAAAAAATTCTACAGATCTCTTTGGTGATGTGCTTTTATAGTGTGTGTTGTGTAAGACAAAACAAGACAATTGAAATGGGTAGGGGTGTAAACGAGTCGAGTAGTATCGAACGACACGTTGTTCAAGCTTGGTTTGAATTTTATCGAGCTTGAAATTTTGTGTTTGAACTTGGTTTGATTTCTTAACGAACCGAGCTCAAACGAGCTTTTATCGAACGAGCTCGAGCCGAGTATCGAGTAGCTTGATATTTTACATGTATTTTTTCAATTTTTAGCTTATCGAGTCGAGCTCGACCCGAGCTTTAAAAGTTATCGAACCAGAAATCTTGTTCAAGCTTGTTTGATTTATTTGACGAACCGAGCTCAAACGAGCTTTTATCGAACGAACTCGAGCCGAGTATCGAATAGCTTGGTTTGATTTTCAGCTCTAGAAATGGGTTTAGGAAGACATTAAATTGATTCTTATCTATAAGCCAATTATTTGTTAATAGATTTGTTGAGTGCAATTTCAGAATTTTGTCATAATTGCCAACAACAATTTGAATTTTTAATTTTGTTGAGATTATGCAAATGATTGGTTCCTGAAGGTAAATTTTGTATCTTATTTATTTGAATATTGGCTATGAAAATTAAAACTGCATAAAATAACCTGGTATTTTAAGCTAAGTAATTAATTGACAAGTTGATTTCTTATGCGCTCTCCTCATTATTTTTTGCTTGATTTCAAAGAAGTTAAATCTTTACAGTTTCCTCTGCATCAAAACCCCTAGTGCAGAGCGATTCACATTACATGCGAATATATGGGTTTTATCCATTATTGATTACAAGGAAGAGATGTCCAAGAATAATTTGAAAACAAAGTACTTAATTAGAAACACATCTATTTTGATAGGGAAAACAAAATTTGAATACGGCTAGAATTACCCGATGGGGGTCCGATTGGTGACATCAAATGATAACCATGTAAGACCTTGAATTCAGATGGTCAACAAAAGAACAATACTCAGGTCCAGGGAAGTTGAACACACCTTTGTCGCATATTTGTACGAGATATGTCTTGATTACTATTAAGATTTGTCAAATGATTTCGGCATAATAATTCTACATGAGATTTGGGATTTATAAAGGCCACAAACCATAGTTTCACCATATATAATACTTCTATATCATTATCGTTATTGTACACATATACACATTTACTTGCGAGTTTAATGAAATTTAGTAAAATAGCAGATATATTATATGTAAATTATGAATTGTTCCTATAACACTAGATATGACAACTTTTTATTTTTTGCTTTCATTCATAAATCTATCAAAATAGGACCATGTAAACTGCAAAGTTAATGATTTTTTTTCGTTATTTGATGTAATGGATTTCACACAGATTTTCACTTTTGATTAATATTAAATACACCATAAAATATTTTCATCAAATTCAAAACACATGCAATACAAATTTCAAAATGAGTGTTGATAATTAGATTGTGCAATCTATGACAAAAAGATTTAGCAAAGTACTAATTCTCAAATTAAATGATAAAAAAAAGAGTTAGCAAAGTAGTATTTATTTTACAAGAAAAATGAAATTATGAAACCAATTATAATAACTTATTGAGCTACTCAAAACATCAGAGAGAATCTCAAGCTCCTCATCATTTTCTTCATTTTATTTTCCAATAGTTAGAATGCACATATCCAATAATAAATAATCCATTAAATGAATCATAATTAAAAAAAAAAACATAAGATAAATATAAACCGACAAATTCATAAATTTATTTTAAATTTAGAACATATCAAATTGATAAAAATAATCTCCAACATACTTTGTTCAACATTCTTCATCATGATGAACCTTATTCATCTTGATTCTTCTCTTTTGTATCACATAAAATATGGTTTTTATTAGTGAAATCTTAATACTTGGAAAATTAATAAACCATATACATAAGTCTTGAAAAATTACAATTATAAATTAATATCAATGATCTCAAAATCTTAAAGAAGCTTACTTCAGGAATATCCTGCACTGTTTATAACTTCACACTTTTCAAGTCTTCACGAAGACAATTGTACATTATGAAGGTTGCAACCTCTTGCAATGACCGAAACTTCATGGACACCTTTTGATGGATATAGTACTGCAATACATTAACAAAATATACTCATTCAATTTTATAACTGATGATGAAAATTCTCAACAAAATATCTTCATATAAAAGTATTGTTTACATAAATTACTAAGGGTACCTTATCATGTCTTTCTAAGGTTTTTTGTTTCCTTTGTTCAAGTGTCCAATTCCCCAACCGCTCTCGTAGAGATAATTCAGTTCTTGGTTGGAGAGGAGGGTTGATGATTTGGACAACAGGCGACACATCCATATGTCGATCACTAGAAAGATTCTTGACTTTGATTTCTTTCTCGTTCAGTGTCAACTCGTAGGCAGTAAGATTTCTTGTTTCAGCCTGTAACTACAAATGTTGGTGTTATATATGATAAAATCAATTTATCATATTATTTTCATGATACATTGTCACTTATTTTCTTGTTAGCTTGTAATCGAGAAGTAAGTTCACCATATGGTAATTAATAATGACACATATGTAGTATTTTTTATATATGCATTAGTGACTCATATATAGTATAGTACGATACTATAATTGAATTAGCGCATTGAAATATTCAAAATTTAAGTGTCATGGGATTGTACTTCGTTCATCTCTAGAACATATTTGTTTTGACTTTGATGATATTGTAGAAGCCTAAATGATGCATTCCAAGTTTTCTCGACTTCATATGAGAGCAGATCACGACTTCTCCTTTTAGATAGAGGCTCATTGCTTGATGATTCAAGTTGCTTCTGGAAAAAAAACTAAAATGCATGAATGTGCAATTTTTAATATTCAACTGAAAAAGGTAAATGATGATGTAATGAGTAATACAATTGTAACAATTAATTCCACTATAACCATTAAGGTTTTCTATTTCTAAATTATTTTATGGTTATATATACAAGATTAAAGTTTTGAAAATTAATTAGAAAGGCTAAAAATATATATAATAAAATAAAATCATATCGAACATTATATTTTATGTCTTGATTAATATCCAATTCCTTTTGATTTTGTCAAAATAAAGAAAGAATAGAATCACAATGCCTTACTAAATTTCCAACCATGAATATATAATTTTGTGCTATCTTAGTCACTAAACGAAGTCCATTATTAATGGGTAGAAATGTTAGACGAAGAATATGATCTTGCATTACTTTCTATATATTGAACATAAATTATTTAGATTTAATTAACACTATTAAACATTATGTAAACCTCCTAGGATGATGAAATTTCAATAAAAAGTCTAGAATTTTGTTCAAATTTGTAATATGCTATGAGAGTCGAAGGAAGCAACAAACTATGCCCAATGCTAAATAAAAATCGAGGCTTCACCAATGAAAACTACCATTGGTGGTGCCTTGTTTTCATGTAGTGCACGAAAATAAAGGATCTTCAAAGAAAATTTTGTTTGAAAGAGCAAAATTAGAAAAGAAAAAATGGTAGGAGTACCTCAGGCTCAACTTTTGGTATTAGCAATATATACGAAATTGGTTCCGATGACATCACAGTCCCAAAAACATCAGAAGTCAGAGTTGGTGAGTTCTGCGAGAAACAATTAAAGCTCATGAGTTCACTTTTTATTTTCATGATTGAACTACTATCTGCATAAACTGGAAACAATAACAAAACTCGAATTGGGTTGATCTGACGTTGTTTCGTACGGGATCAATAATAGAAAGTAAAGATGATGAGAATCATCAAGAACAAGTACAAGCTAAGGATCCATTGAATATTCCAATTGGGCCAATTACAAGGGCAAGATCCAAAAAGCTCAAGGAAGCATTTAACGGGCTAATTCAGAAAATATGGGCTTATTCTAACATGCATAAGTTTGGCCCAAAAGAAGATGAAGTTGTTTTAAATTTAATCCAAACAACATAATCAGATGGCTTTTGGAAGTTACTTACCTAGATTTAAGTCTTTTGGGAAAGAGAAGCTTTAATTATGCTTTATTTATATCAGATTTTATATATATAAGTCTATATAGATAATAGTCAAGACTTCTCATATTTCTAGATGTATTTGGAGGATTCTAGGCACCTTTTCATATTCCAACACTTATGAAAACGTGTTGGCTTTAATTATTATGGTTGGAGGGTTGTTCCAACCCTATATATATGTGGTATAGTTCAATGTAATAGGATATATTTTGGCTGAAAATATAAAGTGGGTTTTTACTCCTCTTTTGGTTCTTCATTGAACTTCAGAACTTATCAAGGTTTCTCCTTGTGGCGTTCAAACTTGAATACTTGTGGTTTGCGATTCTTTATAATCGTTGGGTCACAAGTTCACTACAATCTGGAATACTTGTGGTTTGCGATTCCTTATAATCGTCGGGTCACAAGTTCACTACAATCAAGAATACTTGTGGTTTGCGATTCTTTATAATCGTCGGGTCACAAGTTCACTATCGTTATCAATCTGATTTTAGTTTGGGATTAAATTGAATCTTCCTAATGAGGTTCGCAGCATTTGGTATCAGAGCAAGGTACTAAAATCAGATTACTATCCTTTATCTTTATTTCTTGTTCTTATATATTTAGTCAATTTCTACTAATCTCTTCTTTCCTACTCTTAAATATCTTTGTTTGTGTATCCAGCCAAAAAAAAAAAAAAAAAACGTGACCAAAAAAAAAAAAAATTGAAAAAAAAAGGGGTAAAAAAAAAAAAAAAACGTGATTAAAAAAAAAAAAAAAAATTCGTGGCGGATATAACTACTCTCTATATTCTGATATATTCTTCTGTTCTCTCAAAAAAAAAAAAAAATTATCTTCTCCTTGATTCATTATATCTGAAATACCGAACCATTGGTATTCATTGTTTAAACAATACAAGTTGAACATCTTGATTAAAGTTTACTAGTTCATTAAAGAACTGAAAAAGGGAGTTACGAGTGGAAAAAGGCAAGAGAGTGTGAGATTATTAGAGGGTAAAAGCCATATTGAGTTAAACACGAGTGTTGAGTGAAATTATTCGAGTGTAAACACGTGAGCGAGTGCTGTGAGGTTTTATTTCTAATTTTTATATCTAGTTTCAAGTATGTCTACAAGTGGTGAAGCAATAAACCAAGGCGGACAGGGGTATACATTTATGTTGCAAGCCATGCAAAAACAATTTGAACGTATGAACGTAATGTTTAATGAGATTCGGGATCGGATGGATAGGCAAGACGATGCTATTGCTACTTTAAACAGGGGACGTCCGGAAAGACCTCCTAATGTTAGAAGGGAAGAAAGGATTGCAAATGAAGATGATTTTGGTTACAATTCCAATGATGAGTTCCAATATGAAGATGACCAAGGCTCATTGAATGGTGAGGGCAGATTCATACAAAGGAGAGAAAGGCATGATAGAGGTTTCCAAAGAGGTCCGAGATGGCGAGATAGAGATGACAGAAGCTTGGGAAACATAAAAGTAAAGATACCATCATTTCAAGGCAAGAATGATCCAGAAGTGTACTTGGACTGGGAAAGGAAGGTGGAGCTGATTTTTGAATGCCATAACTACACCGAGGAGAAAAAGGTAAAACTTGCTGTTATTGAGTTTACCGATTATGCTATTATATGGTGGGATCAACTTATGATGACTAGGAGACGAAATGGTGAAAGGCCTATTAGGACATGAGATGAAATGAAAGCTATCATGAGGAGGCGGTTTGTTCCTAGTCACTATCATAGGGACTTATTTCAGAAGTTACAAAGTCTTACTCAAGGCTTTAAAAGTGTGGAAGATTACCACAAGGAGATGGAGATTTCCATGATCAGGGCTAATATAGAGGAGGATAGAGAAGCTACCATGGCAAGGTTTCTCAATGGGCTGAATCGGGACATTGCAAATGTAGTTGAGTTGCAACATTATGTGGAGTTGGAGGACATGGTGCATATGGCAATAAAGGTAGAACGACAACTTAAAAGGAAGGGAACTCGATCCTTCCAGAATCCAAGCTCCTCTACTTCATGGAGGTCGAATGGAAGGAAAGATGAAGGAGCTAATTCCAAATTCAAAACAGAAGCACCAAAGAGAAAAGATGAAGTTGAAAAAGCCAATAGAGGTAAAACTGAATTACCAACTCGTAATCGTGATATTAAGTGTTTTAAGTGTTTGGGAACAGGTCACATTGCTTCACAATGCCCAAACAAGAGGACAATGATTGCACATGCTAACGGAGATGTGGAGACTGAAAGTGAGAGTGACGATGAAGATTATATGCCAAAAGACACTAGTGACAATGATGTTGAATATCCGGTGGAAGGAGAGTCATTGGTGGCTAGGCGTGCTTTAAGTGCCCAAATCAAAGAAGATGATGTTAATGAACAGAGGGAGAACATTTTTCATACTAGGTGTCATGTTAACAATAAAGTGTGTAGTATGATCATTGATGGGGGAAGTTGTACAAACGTTGCCAGTACTACTTTGGTTGAAAAGCTGAATTTACCTACGTTGAAGCACCCTAAACCATATAAGCTTCAATGGTTGAATGAATGTGGTGAGGTTAAGGTGACAAGGCAAGTATTAGTCTCTTTTTCAATTGGGAAGTACAAGGATGAAGTGCTTTGTGATGTCGTTCCAATGCAAGCGGGTCACATATTACTGGGCAGACCATGGCAATTTGATAGAAAGGTTACTCATGATGGTTTCAAAAATCGGCACATTCTTGTAAAGGATAACAAATCCATTACTCTTGTACCATTAACACCCAAACAAGTGTATGAAGATCAAATGAAAATGAAAAGAGAGAGTGAGTTGAAAATAAACAGTGAGGCTGAAATTTCAAAGAAAAAAAGTGAAAAAGAGAGTGAAAAGAAAGAGAGAGAAAAACAAGTTAGTCTTTATGCTAAGGCGAGTGATATAAAGAATGCCTTCAATTCAGACAAGCCTATGTTTTCACTTTTGTACAAAGAGGCGGGTTTTAGCACTAACGAACTTGATGAATCTTTGCCTAGCATTGTTGTCTCTTTGTTGCAGGAATACGAAGATGTGTTCCCAGATGATGTACCAAATGGGTTGCCACCTATGAGAGGAATAGAGCATCAAATTGATTTTGTACCAGGTGCTGCCATTCCTAACCGGCCAGCATATAGAAGAAATCCGGAAGAAACGAAGGAAACTCAAAGGCAAGTTGAGGAGTTACTAAAGAAAGGCCACGTTAGAGAAAGCATGAGTCCGTGCGTTGTACCGGTGTTACTTGTACCTAAGAAGGATGGTACTTGGAGGATGTGTGTGGATTGCAGGGCTATCAACAACATCACGGTAAAGTATCGATACCCCATTCCTAGACTAGATGATATGTTGGATGAATTACATGGGTCAAGTATTTTCACAAAAATCGATTTGAAAAGTGGGTATCATCAAATTAGGATGAAAGAAGGTGATGAATGGAAAACTGCTTTTAAAACAAAACATGGTTTGTATGAGTGGTTGGTAATGCCTTTTGGTTTATCTAATGCAGATAGTACATTCATGAGATTAATGAACCATGTCTTGCGGGCTTTTATTGGCAGATTTGTTGTGGTTTATTTTGATGACATTTTGGTGTATAGCAAAAGCTTAGATGAACATATTGAACATTTGCGTAGTGTGGTTGATGTTTTGAGAAAAGAAAAATTGTTTGCCAATTTAAAAAAGTGTTCTTTTTGCTTGGAAAAAGTTTCGTTTCTTGGCTACATTGTTAGCGCAAATGGAATTGGAGTGGATGAAGAAAAGGTAAAGGCTATCAAGGAATGGCCGACACCTAAATCACTTTCCGAGGTCAGAAGTTTTCATGGTTTGGCTAGTTTTTATCGACGATCTGTCAAAAATTTCAGTACACTAGCTGCACCACTCACTGAAATTGTTAAGAAATCGGTAGGGTTTCATTGGGGTGATGAGCAAGAATATGCATTTTCTGAAATTAAAGAAAGATTGTGTAGTGCTCCTTTGTTAGCCTTACCTAATTTTTCTAAAACATTTGAAATTGAGTGTGATGCTTCAGGAATAGGTATTGGATCAGTTTTAATGCAGGAGCAGCGACCGATAGCCTATTTCAGTGAAAAACTAAATGGGGCTGTTTTGAACTATTCGACATATTACAAGGAGCTTTATGCATTGGTGAGAGCGTTGGAGACTTGGCAACATTACCTTTGGCCGAGAGAATTCGTCATTCACACCGACCATGAATCCTTGAAGCACTTGAAAGGACAGGGTAAGTTGAATAAAAGACACGCCAAGTGGTCAGAATTCATCAAGACATTTCCTTATGTAATCAAATACAAGCAAGGTAAGGAAAATATTGTGGCTGATGCACTATCGAGAAGGTATGCTCTTGTTTCTACTTTAAATGCAAAGTTGTTGGGATTTGAATATGTGAAGGAATTATATGCTACTGATGATGACTTTGCTAGTGTGTATGGAGCATGTGAAAAATCAGCATTTGGTAAGTTCTACAGACTTGATGGGTACTTGTTTAGAGAAAATAAACTTTGTGTGCCTAACAGTTCTATGCGTGAGTTACTTGTACGTGAAGCACATGGAGGTGGTTTGATGGGACATTTTGGTATAAGGAAGACTTTAGAAGTGTTGTGTGAACATTTCTTTTGGCCTAAAATGAAACGTGATGTGGAAAGAATTTGTTCTAGTTGTGTTACTTGTAAGCAGGCCAAATCTAGGGTCTTACCCCATGGTTTATACACTCCTTTACCCGTACCTACTGCACCTTGGGTAGATATTTCAATGGATTTTGTTTTGGGTTTGCCTTGGTCTAGAAAGGGTAGGGATTCAATTTTCGTGGTGGTTGATAGGTTTTCTAAAATGGCACATTTCATATCTTGTAACAAAACTGATGATGCAACAAACATTGCTGATTTGTTCTTCCGTGAGATAGTACGACTTCATGGTGTTCCTAGGAGCATTGTATCTGATAGAGATGTTAAGTTTCTTAGCTATTTTTGGAAAGTCTTGTGGGGGAAAATGGGTACTAAATTGCTATTTTTCAACTACTTGTCACCCTCAAACAGATGGCCAAACCGAGGTAGTGAATAGAACTTTAACTACTTTGTTGCGTACTATAATTCAAAAGAATTTAAAGAAATGGGAAGATTGTTTGCCATTCATTGAATTTTGCATATAACCGGAGTGTTCATTCTACTACTGATTTTTCACCATTTGAGGTTGTTTATGGTTTTAATCCACTAACTCCTTTAGATTTGCTGCCTTTGCCAGTTAATGAAAGAGCTAGTTTGGATGGTCAAAAGAAGGCTGAGATGGTAAAAAAACTTCATGAAAGTGTCCGGGAGCATATCGCAAAGAAAAATGAACAATATGCGAACAAAGCTAATAAAGGGCGGAGACAAGTCATTTTTGAACCAGGTGATTGGGTTTAGGTGTATATGCGGAAGGAAAGATTTCCTGAACGTAGGCGGTCCAAGTTACAACCACGAGGGGATGGTCCATTTCATGGAGTGAATGATAATGCATACAAGTTGGATCTTCCAGGTGAGTATAAGATTAGTTCTACATTTAATGTTGCTGATCTTTCTCCTTTTGATGTAGGTGAAGATTCGAGGACGAATCCTTTCGAAGAGAGGGAAAATGATGAGAATCATCAAGAACAAGTACAAGCTAAGGATCCATTGTATATTCCAATTGGGCCAATTACAAGGGCAAGATCCAAAAAGCTCAAGGAAGCATTTAACGGGCTAATTCAGAAGATATGGGCTGATTCTAACATGCATAAGTTTGGCCCAAAAGAAGATGAAATTATTTTGAATTTAATCCAAACAATATAATCAGATGGCTTTTGGAATTCATTAAAGTTGCTTACCTAGAGTTAAGTCTTTGGGAAAGAGAAACTTTAAATTAGGCTTTATTTATATCAGATTTTATATATATAAGTCTATATAGATAATAGTCAAGACTTCTCATATTTCTAGATGTATTTGGAGGATTCTAGGCACCTTTTCATATCCCAACACTTATGAAAACGTGTTGGCTTTAATTATTATGGTTGGAGACTTGTTCCAACCCTATATATATGTGGTATTGTTCAATGTAATGATATATATTTGGCTGAAAATATAAAGTGAGTTTTTACTCCTCTTTTGGTTCTTCATTGAACTTCAGAACTTATCAAGGTTTCTCCTTGTGGCGTTCAAACTTGAATACTTGTGGTTTGCGATTCTTTATAATCGTTGGGTCACAAGTTCACTACAATCTGGAATACTTGTGGTTTGCGATTCTTTATAATCGTTGGGTCACAAGTTCACTACAATCAAGAATACTTGTGGTTTGCGATTCTTTATAATCGTCGGGTCACAAGTTCACTATCGTTATCAATCTGATTTTAGTTTGGGATTAAATTGAATCTTCCTAATGAGGTTCGCATCAAAAGATAATAAAGGTGATGTAATGTCAATAACAGGGTCAGATATGTATATTATCGAACTTTGTTACAATACAATTCGAGGTCCTACTTTGGCATTACTGGATGCCGTACAAGCTAGAGACTAATACATACAATATGATCGAAATCTAAGTTCCGAGGAGGCTTCCGATGAGGGGTACTTTGGATATTCTATTTAGGAATGCACTCCACGATCGGAAATAGCAATATCCGACCCCGAAGACTTATCGGCCGACCTCCAACACAATACATCATGCTCCGACCACAGGCCAAGGGGTTCATGCTCGGTTTCTACTGTTGGGCTGACCCTAGGCCCAGGCCTGTGGGCCGAGAAATACACCTCTGCTGACGGTTCAACTGGCATGCCGATTCTGCTATAAATACCGCAAGCATATATGACGCCAACAATGACACAATTCCCCAGGTGCTCCCAGCTCGAACATAGTGCTCGAGGCATCCTCTAGATTGTATTTTCGATCATCTTGTATGTATTAGTCTCTAGCTTGTACGGCATCCAATAATGCCCAAGTAGGACCTCGAAATATATTGTAATCACGTTCGGAAATATACTTATTTGACCCTCCCTCATTGGCATTTTAACACCTTATCGTCTTTATATTTCATTATTGATCCCCCGATGAAACCACGTCAGATCAATTGGCGCCCACCGTGGGGCCTTATTTGTGTATTAGATCGAAATATGCCTACTACGAGACGAAATACATACATGCGAAGAGAACCTTCACACGCTGCTGGAGCACAGAACTCCGTTAACAATGAGCCTGATAATCTTTCTCGAGCGGGTCGTCAACAAGAAGCTCCGCCTATCATGCCACAAGAGGATATTCCGATCCACACGACTGTGGCCGACCCGAGATCTATTATAGGAACTATGTGCAGGGAATTCTTGAACAGTGGAAGAGCCGATCAATCACCGGTGGATCAACCCATAATGCATGGGAGACCTGAAATTCCATCCTCGAATATTCAAAAGGAAAAAAGTGTGCTTCGGTCGATGTCAAAAGGACGTACGACAAACCCTCTCCAACCAGTTCCATCGAAATCAAACATTCGATCAGTATTACCATCCAAAGAAGTACATGATGTAGAGGATTCCGTGGTTGGAGAAAGTCATCCATTGGGAATGGAGAAGGTAAAGAAATCGACCTTGTTGGTCCCAAGTGGTCAGATGAGGTCTAGAGGTGGGGGGGTGAATAGACCTCTGAAAAATTTTAATCTAAAATTGTTGCTCAAACGTGAACAGTCTAAGCTGTTACAGAACAGTAAGTTTACAAGGCTGATCGCGAGCAAATCTTTGATCAGCTTTGTTGACCACTAATCTGATAGTTACTTAGCTAATTTCGATGAAAATCAATTTTAATACCAGAATACTTGCAGCGGATTTTTAAAGTGTTTTTCACAAGTATATATAGTAGTTTGAAAATTTTATCCCTAGTTTTGATAAACTCCTTTTGAAACTTTTCAAACAGTTACCAAAGTGTTTTATGCAATTTTATAGATATGCAAGAAAACTTATGCAAAAATCAAACACCAGAATTTTTATAGTGGTTATATGGATTTAAATCATTTAGTCCACTCTTCCAAGTCACATATGATAAGGACATAAGTGGAAATTCGCAGAATAATGAGGACATAAATGGAAAATCGCATTTTGAAGAAACAATCCAAGTTCCACAAGGTCCAGTGACGAGAGCAAGAGCCAAACGTTTCAAGGAAGAAGAACTCAATGAGTTAATAAATCAAGCACAACAAAAGGAGTTGGATGTGATCGGAAATGAACCATCGAATTTTGTCAACATTATAAAAGTCCAACTAAATGCAATTTCTCAAGAAGAGAGTGGATAAGATGAATAGCATATTTAGTTAGTATTAAATTCGAAATTAACTATTATGTTAGTAGTAGGACTTTATTTGTTTCCTAGTTTATTAGTGGTTTTTGTTTCCTAGTTGATTAGGGGGATTTATTTCCTACTCTAAGTAGATTACTCTAGAAGTCCTATTCCTAGTCTTGATAGGACTTAATTTTCAGCTTATATATAGGCATAATATGTAATAGAAGACACACAACTTGATTCTTATTATTTTAGTGAGAAGGAATTCTCTAGTTTCTTTGAAGAACTCTTTTGAACTTATCAAGGATTTTTCAATTTGTCTAATTCTTGTGGCGTTCATTCCTCGACTTATCAAACGATTCATCCATCATCGTTTGTGGCGTCCTACCGAACTTATCAAGAAGACTTGTGGCGTTCAACATCGACTTATCAAACGATTCAGTCAATATCGTTTGTGGCGTCCCCGTGAACTTATCAAGGCGACTTGTGGCGTTCATCCATCCTAAACCTGATTGTAGAACGATCTTTCAATTCCTTATAATGCGGATCTCGTTTTTCTTAACGTTGTTCGTATCATTTGGTACCAGAGCCAAATTCTAGTCTCAGGTTTGCGTATCTTTATAATTTTCTAGTTTTATTAAAAAAAAAAAAAAAAAAGTCGTACAAAAAAAAAAGAAAAAGAAAGGTCGAACAAAAAAAAAAAAAAAAAAGAGTTCGCCAAAAAAAAAAAAAAATAAATCCGAAAATTGAAACAAAATTATCTTTATTGAGCTTCCTAGTTTGAGTTTGATTGTTTTCTAGACTTAGAGTGTGTTTACACTTAGAATTCTTCTAAGTTTTGGCACCTGCCTTGTTGAAAGAATCTTCCTAGATTTGGTTTGATAGCTTTCTTGTCCTAGAGTTTGTTCACATTGAATATCTTTGTGTTGTTTTAAATTAGTTCAAAAAGAAGCAAAGAGAATTCCAAGAGTGGAAAAAGGCAAGAGAGCTAGATTATTTGAGGGTAAAAGCCATAATTTTTGTGCGAAAACACGAGTGTTGAGTGAATCATTAAATTGAGTGAAACACGTAAGGGTGTGAATTGTGAGGTCCTTTATTTTATTTATATTTGTTCTAACTTTTTTTCTTGCAGCAAATCATGTCTGATTCCAATAACAAAAACATAGAGAACAGTCGGGAAAGTTTGATATGAAGTTTATGTCGGAAGCTTTGATGGGAGAGATGAAGAGAATATTGAGGACGGAGTTGGAACAAGTTCATGAAAGGTTGGATAGGGTAGAAAGTGTAACTGAGGGACATCGAAAAACTACTTCTAATATGAATAGGAGGGGGAGAGTTCAACCTAGGGACTTAAGAGATGAGGATGAGGAAGACTATGATGATAGGTTTAGTGAAGGAGATCAAGGGTCATCTAGTCGCCATAGGAGAAATCGTGGTTTGGGTAGAGAAGTTATGAATAGGGAGGATAATAACTTAGGTAATATTAAGATGAACATTCCTTCTTTTCAAGGGAGAAACGACCCCGAAACCTATCTTGAGTGGGAAAAGAAACTGGAGCGAGTTTTTGATTGCCACGACTACTCCGAGATAAAAAGGTAAAACTTGAAGCCACTAAGTTTACTGATTATGCTAATGTTTGGTGGGATCAATTGGTGTTAAACAGGAGACGAAATGGAGAACAACCGGTGGACACTTGGGAGGTGATGAAAACATCCCACCGTTGGTTTTCGATCTTAAATCACCGATGTTTTATTTTTAATCTTTTTTCTTTACTTCATCTTCGTCTACTGCTTTAGTTTTGTGTTGACCTATATAAAATATTTAACTATTTTAGTTTTGTGACGAACAACTACTTTAGTCTATCCTTAGGTAATAGCCTATCTTTCTCCTCTGCTTCATGTTCTCTATTTGAAAAGGCGGTATTAGATTTCGCTATTTTGCGACTCGGCATAATAAGTTCGGAATTCGTTTGCGTCCTCATCAATACTTATATATACGTATGTACTTTCGACCAATGCTACGTATGTTTTGCTAACGATAAATAAACTTATCTTTTCCAGATATAATATGTCATCATACGTATCTTTTATTGCTCCTTTTCTTAGTGGATTGTAATCTTGCACTAATATCTGTCTCTTATTCAATCGAAAATGTTGGCTTTAATATAGAGAAATATAATAAACCAAATGTCGATCTATTTCACTCTCACCATTTCGACTAATCTCGTCAAATGCTTATCGATATTAAACGTATCTTCGATTCAAATTATGGTATCTTCGTTGAACGTAATTTCATTGAGAACATTTAAAATAAAATCTTCCAAAAAAATAATCTATGATTCATTCCCATAATTCTCGGAATCATCTTCATTAATAAAATTAAACTCATATTCCTAATTAAATCAGTCTTCCTCGTAATTTTTTTAACTTGCGTGTCCTGTTAAACGCATTATTCGGGCCTATCTTCTGACGTGGTACTTTCTAGACTCTGGTGAGTCACATGTGCTGGTCTCTAATTTCAAAATTTGTTACACAACATTATTTATTAATTAATAATTAATTTATAAATATTTCATATATATTTAAGTCAAAGTAACCGAATCTATAGAAGCAATCGTAAAAATCCAACGGCCAAGAAATTTTAAGATAGATGGTGTAAATTTTACAACAGGAAGCGTTCCGCCTTATCAACTACCTATATTTATGGGGACACCGGGACAATCCATAAAATTAAAGATCAACGGTCAAAACAAAACAAATTGATATTTTTTTAGCACCTTTTACAAGACACGCAAGTTCAGATCTGTTTAAATATTTGGAAATAAAACGCAGTTGATTTCTTAATTCATTGACCGTTGAATTTTCCTAAATTCTTGGCCGTTGGATCTTTACCATAGCTACTATAAACTGGCTTACTTTGATTATATTTGTCAACTAATAATATGAAATATATGTAAATTAATTTTTTGTTCTAGAGAACTAAGGATGATAAAATCGATAATGCTTAATTTACGTACAAATTATGAGTTAGTATGGGTGGAATTGGAATATTTTATCATCCAAGATATGCCATCCAATTTGAAATATTTCATAATTTCTAATCAAGTTGGCTTGGTATAGGTGGATAATCGAGTCAACCTATCTTCCATCTTGTTCATTTAAAACAGCGGTGCTAGAGACACAAAGGTTTGGAAGGAGTATTGGAGATATGAACGTGAATTCACTAAGAAAATTTGTTGACTTTATGAATTATAGTGATAATCTTACTTATGAAGAGTTATTTGTATATTAAGTTTTGTAGTAAATTTGTTTTTCCCCTTCGACATTATTTGCTTTTCCAATATTTCTGCCTGGTGACTAGAGAAAAAAAATTATCGAACATTTGAATTGATGAATTTCATTGTCTACTTTTTATTCTGTGATAAGCGAATGTGTTTCAGTTCAACTTTAATGTGATTTTTGGAGCAAATTGATCTTCATATGTGAAGGAGAAGACAATCGAGCACATTGATCAACCTATATTCCTCCTCTGTCTTGTCTTCTCCAGTACACATAGATCTGCAACATATCACATCCGAAAACATATGTCCTACAAGTAGTGAGAAAACCCATTATGTGTACATTTCACTTCCGAAAACATATGGTCTACAATGTAGCGACAAAATTTCCCATGAAAAAAATAATTGATTAATCTGATTAAGCACATCTTCGAAAAATTTGGCTGAAAATGGAAAAAGTTATATAGAAGTATTTCGAGAATGATATGAAAATTAAAATAAGGACGAAATATAGTATGAAAATAACGTATTGGTTTGATTGCTATTACATAGTTTATTGCTCTGAAGTTTGTGCTCTGTAATTTTACTTTAATTTGCATCTGTTTATTACATAATTTAATTTGCTACTTAAACAAAATATTATAATTCTATTATCCTCCTTTGCTTGAAGAAGATTATATGTTCTTATATAATGGACTGTGCTCTAATGTTAATTTATTTTATTTTGAATTTCTTCAGATAAATTAAAAATTCCCATATTTTATATTTTCTAATTTATTTCAAGCTAATTTATTGCTTTAATTATGCGTTCCATTATTAATAACTCTGTGGTTTATTTTTCTGTATTTTATATTTGAACAATAATTTTATGTTCGTTGTTTAACTCGATCCCCATTTATTTCTCGGTTCAGGTAATTCTTTTTTTTATTTTCTACGTTAGTTATGCCTTCTATTACTTTTTAATTTTGATCTTGCTTTTCGATCTGAACATACCAAATATTTGTATTTTATGTTTGTTTCTTTTTTTCCATATTTGGTTAATGCCTTAATTTTGTTTATTCAATTGTTTTTCGTAATCTATATTTAATTATTTTATATTCTCAATTTTTTTATTAGTCATTATTTTAGTAAGTTGTTGTCGTAAAGTTTATTGCTCTGGTCGAACTACTCCATTATATTTTATTTTTATTTTTTATATTCGTATTTTATATTTTATTATTCAATAATTATTTTTTCCATTTATTTACATTTAACAATTTCATTTATGGTATGTTTGAAAATTGAACATTTTCTTCTTGTTTGTTCATCAGCTTGTTTTTTTAAAAACATTGTATTGTTTTTCTTTTGTTATTTTGTTATTATTGAATTACGATCTACATCTCCGGTCTTGATTTAATGCAAAAAAAAATTAAATATTTATGTATTTTCCTCATCTTCGTTTACTGCTATAATTTTTTCATTTTAATTTATAATTCGTATTTATATTATTTAATTAATTCGGACAAGAAGGATGATGTGACGGACGCTCACAAATATCTCACTATTCAGTTAGCCAATTAACACCGTGTTGTGAAGGTTGAAGTGCACGGTCGTTAACAATAAATTTTGACCGCTCGATAATTAGTTATTAACCATTGCAATAGTTGGTCAGGGTGAAAAATATTGATCCAATCGGAAATAAACAATTTGTATCGATAAAACGTATATGCAAGGTACCAATTGAAAACACAAATAAAGAATAACATATTTAGCATAATTAAAATACTAATTTAACATGGAAAAAAAGTTCGCAAAAGCAATAAAACGCATATATACTGAGACAAAAGAAAACAAAATAAATAGAATAATAATGTATCAAATGAGATTCTAACACAATATACTTTTGCTTGACTAACACAGATAGTAATGTTGTACGATAGATATATAGTTTGTTTCAATGCACCACTATTGCCTATTGGTAATATATAATAAGCTAACAAATTTGAAAAAACATAATATTTTATTATATTTTTTTTATACAACAATGGTATACAATTGACCTATCAAATAGTCGCTATTAAATAGGCTATTGGTAATAAAACTTTGAAAATCTGCAGAATATATAAGAATTGTGAAAAAATTAACTTAACGACGATTACTATTCCCAAAAATTCAAACCATAACAATACGTCTTTCCATAAAAGCTTCAAACGTCGTATCTATTCATCTCTCTGAAAGAGCTTTTCATATTCTCGAAAAGGTTCAATTTATAAATTTATATATATTCGACTTACACGAGCATTACATTTCCATATCTATATTGCTCGAAAGCATTTCTTTCATTTTCACCATGTAAACAAAATCTATCTAAAGTTTTTATCTTTTTTTTTTATTCATATAATGATAATAAATATAATTTCTTATGAACATGTTTATATTTTATGCAAGATAAGAAGAATGGAAGATATTAAATTACTCATACAAACAAAGAAAGAAGAGCTCGAGTCTCACCCTGAAAGCCAGGATAAAGAAAAGGTGGTTTTAGAATTTTTTTTATAAGCACTGTTAAAATTATACACATTTTTATAAATTTATAAAGCGTGCAGAAATTCAACGCACTAAAAGCTGCTATCGAGGTATTCGAAAATTGTGAGGAAAAACTCTTGGAGTTGGAAGAAAAACAGTAGGTATGTTTGTATCTCTTGGAATATTGAATATAATTTTTCAGGATGGGTAAAAACTGTATTAATCTGAGTTTTTACTTACAGAAAGAAACGAAGGTATTCCAACATAAGGCAAAAACAGTGTACGAACAACTGGGTGAAATTCATAATTTAGAGATTGAAATTCTGCTAAAAAAGGAAGACGAGGACGGTTTTTTGCATGAGAGATTGAGGAAGAAGGAAAAAGAATATACTGAAGGATTTAATGAGATTTCAAAATTACGCCATGGTTATAAAGAATAATTTTACTATATTAAATAAATAAATATTCAAATTATTGTATATAGATATATAAAACATTATTTTATTCAGAATAGTTGTTTCATATACTAATTTCACTTTCATCCTTGATAAAATCCAAAAAAATATTAACAAAATTATCTACAATTTAAATACACAAAATCTGCACAATTATTTACCAATATTAATATAATAAAATTATACTATCAATAAATATATTCCTTTTTGTTTGTTTTTGCTTTTTCTTTCTAATTGCATCATTTCCTGACATAAGTGAAATAAAATAGACAATAATTGACAAATATAAGTGGTGGCTAAGAATATATTACAGTTATACCCACGCAAAGCTAAATACATTACAACTTATTATATATTTTGACTTAGTCATACATGTTTAAAAAAAATTATTTGCCTAACAAAAATAATTTTATTAAAGAATATAATATACATTGAATTTTGTGATGAATTTTCATTTTTAGAAAAATATAAAAAACTTTAATGTTCGGTAAGTACTTCTACGGTAGCATTAGTAAAGATCTAACGCTCAGGAGATAGTACGATAAAATGTGTACATTAAACGGATGAAAACCTTCCAAACTAATAATATTTATACTCGGATAATTTACTTTAATAATATTTTTTTTGGCCAATGTTTTCACTTGAGTAGACAGTTGCACTCCAAATTCTGATGCTTTTTTGGCTCGGACTCTTGCTACACAGAAAATAATAATAAAACTATTAACACTTATTATCCTAGAAATAATATCCATAAAATATTTGGGAAATGATTAAAACAACACAAAAATAAATACCTTTTATTTGAAGAAATAGTAGAGAAATTGCTTATTGCACGGATTAAATTGAACTGAACCAAACCAGAGAAAGCTCACCAGAGTGCTTGGATAAATATATTCGTGAGCAGCGGAAGTGATATTGAACACGATCATACGAAATCCTGAAAATAATTAGAACAAATAAGTTACAACGTGAAACATACGAAAGATAAAGTAATAACGCAAATACAAATATATCAAATATAAAATATTTCTCCATGATCATTACATTGTACAGATAATAGTCGATGTTTCGATCGATAATTTTTATTTCGAACAACTGGATGTGTTATTGCAGTGTACATATTATAATTGATATTTAGATTTACATATATAATTTTCACCATTCCTTTGTATGTTTCAATGCCGAGAATAAACTTATCTTTCACAGAGATAATATTATATACGTTATTTATTTAGTTGTTTAAAATGGAATAATATAATCAAGTTAAATTGAAGTAATAATACTTAACTTTATAAAAACTAATTTATTTACTACTATTTAATTCATATATCAACAACATTGTTCTATAAAAAATTATTTAAATACATTTGCTGATAAATTAAGGTATTTTGTATATGCATAGAGTTAAATAAATATTATGTTATTGCAGAAAAAATATTAACCTGTAACTATTTAGAATAAAATAGCAACAAGGTACACTGCAGTAAGTTTTACAGAACAGCACATTTTGTAGAATATTTTACAATATTTTGAGAAAATGAAACAAACAGTCATAAAACAAAACGTTATTCACTTATTTGGTTATTTATTGTCAGTGCGTTTTACAATATATGCAGGTCCAATTAGGTTGAAGCATTTAAGCAATCTTACTGTTTATATATAATTTTAAACTACCCCTATAACTATGAGTAGTTGAAAAGTTGAGAACGTTTCCCGTTTTATGGTCGTTGAATCTTTACCAAGGCCACTATAAATTGTCTCACATCAATTATATTTTCTATTTAAATTAAAGTTTTGTTGTTGATTCAGTAAGTATATAATCTATATTCTTACTTTTCGATCTGAACTTATCAAGTATTTGTTTTTTATGTTTGTTTATTTTTTCCATACTTGGTTACTGCCTTAATTTTGTTTATTCAACTGTTTTTCATATTCTATATTTAATTATTTTATATTCTTAATTTTTTTATTGGTCATTATTTTAGTAATTAATTCATATATCAAAGACAATGTTCTATAAAAAATTATTTAAATATATTTGCTGATAAATTAAGATGTTTTGTATAGAGTTAAATAAATATTATGTTATTGCAGAATAATATTAACCTGTAACTATTTAGAATAAAATAGCAACAAGGTATATTGCAGTAAGTTTTACAAAACAACACATTTTGTAGAATTTTTTCAATAATTTTAGAAAATGAAACAAACAGTCATAAAACAAAATGTTATTCACTTATTTGATTATTTATTGTTAGTGCGTTTTACAATATATGCAGGTCCAATTAGGTTGAAGCATTTAAGCCATCTTACTGTTTATATATAATTTTAAACTACCCCTATAACTATGAGTAGTTGAAATGATGGGAACATTTAATAAATTGTCTCACATCAATTATATTTTCTATTTAAATTAAAGTTGTGTTGTTGATTCAGTAAGTATATAATCTATATTCGACAAATGAGTTCGCGGTCGTGCAATTTGAAGTATATTATAATCCAATATTTGCTATTCAACTAAATAGCTATCATAATTTCTTCTAAAGTAGTTTTTGTATGGGTGAAATTGGAAAGTTTGGGTACAAAAAATTATGATAAAACTTTGAAGGATGGCAGATTGGCTCTTATTGAAGAAGACAATTATCGTACCCTTGCTGATGCTATATTCGAGGCTGCACAAAATAAGGTATCTATTTTTAACATCCGTTCACAAATTCTGTAGATCTTCTTTCTAGGATAATATGTGTTAATAATTTTATTGTTTTCTGATTAGCAAAATGGTTCTATGAGTGATAGGGGCTATTTCGCACCCCTTATAATGTTCGGATCGACTAAGGGATATAAGATCGGTTCGACCAGACGAGTCAGTTCGGGATCATCCTATCGACCCGGTAGAATACGACTCTCCTCAACAAGCAGACTACAATCCGGACTCAAGAAGGACGATTGGGCCGAGTCCTATTAGGATTATGTTTCCTTGTAAAGCTAGGTTGAACCGTTATGGCGAAGAATATTCTCCTTCCGAGCTGCAGGACGTCGTTTATCAAAAGTTTCCCTTGGCTCACCTTGTCAAAGAGTTTGGTAGGCCATTGACGAGGTCGATAATAATTTTATCGATCCAAAGGAAGAGGAGGAGAATATTGAAGCAGCGAATGAAGGAGATGTCGCTGGCGAACAGGAAGTCCCAGATTGCGACCAAGTTGTATGAATAAAGGAGCGATATGTTGATCTTGTGAAATAACCTTTGTAACCGTTATTGTGAGTTGAATTGTAATATTACTCTTTTATCCCTTTGTAAAATAAACGTTTTATATTCTGACAGTCACGTCCTTTCGTCTTCTCTGTAATAATTCAGACAAGTCATTAACTTTGCCGTAATCATTATGCGTATGTCTTTTTAAATTCTAGTGTTTATTCCAAGGCCAATTTCTGTATTTCGCGCCCTTTCTTTGGGTCTATCGCGTCTTTTCGTATGGTATAAATATAAAAGGTAAAAACTTGACTCGCTATTTACCGCTTTACTCATTTCTTAACAGAATACTCTTTCTTTAGCAGGTCGATAAGCTTTCTCGATATTTTAAATTTACTTTTTGAATTCCGATCATGAGTAATCTTTTTGGTAACACATCGAAGCGTCCTTCCCGTGAGAACGCTAAAAATATCAGACTAAAGAAGCCTCGAACAGAGGGCCCCTCGATGGAACCTCCTCGTTCGTCCTCCGTTAGTAGGTCGGCGACCGATACTCCTGTTATCCCTTCTGAACCTTTTTCTGTAGTTAGTTCATCTTTTGTACAACCAAACTTTTCTTCTTCTGGTGAAGTAGGAAGTAGGCCTTCCCCCTGGTCGGGTGGCTTTTGGTGATATGTCCAACGAGGAGCAGTCTTTTAATATACCTGTTTCTTCAGGTGTTTCTTCTTTTGAGCATGGTTTTCATGGAGGGGTTCCTAATAACTCCGTTCCTTCCACTATTTCTACCGCCCAACTTGTCAGCGGACACCAAAGGGGAGATGCCACGGGGGAAGTTGGTGGAGATTATTTTTTGGATCCTTCCATGACACAATCTGTCTCCCACGATTTTTCTGATTTTTTATTTAATGATACAACTGTTGTTACTACTTCCTTTGAATCCGGCGGGCCTTCTGGAGGTCGAATTGGGTCAAGGTCCGATCGTCGGACCGTTATTTCTGCTTCAGGTAAGGAGACCTTGGTTAGTCCCAACGAGAGGGAATCCCCCCGTTTGTTAGATGACCGTTGCATCCTCGAGCAGGTTAAGGACATTATGCAGTCGGTGACTCCACGTCCTGATGTTGTTCCTTCTATTAGTGAACTGCCTGACTCTGTTGAGCCCGACGCTTTGTCCTGGGACCTAGGCCTGAGCACTATTTTGCCTGGTGAGTTGAGGAAGCTTGAGGGTACTTCCAATGCTCGCCTTGTTCAGTCGCTGGTGAAATTATGCGAGCAGGTAGACACATCTTTTTATTTTTCCCGCTTTTATTTTGATTGCCTTGTTGTGTAGGGGTTTTCCTTATTCTTTTCTTTTCTAGGCCAAATATTTTGCACTCCAGCTGGGTGTGCAAAACGACGATCTGTGGATCGGTAAGGAAGCTTATCAACGTCGTTTGGAGTCGAAGACGGGGAAGGCGACAGGGCAAACTCTCCAGCTGCAGCTTGTCAATGATGACCTCAAAAAATTACAAGAAGAGAAGTCTGTCTGGGAGAAGGAAAAAAGTGATTTGGTTCAGGCTGCTGCCCTAGCAGAGGAGTCTCGATGGCAGGCCTATGAAGAAGGTTACGATGCCGGTTATCTAAAGCGTCAGGAGGAGTTGATGGCGTTTGTAGGTAACTTGACTTCTCGGAGGACTGTTTCTGCTAGTCGGCCTGTTGATAACAACCCTTCTCGGTGACCTGTTCGACCCGGTTGTTATTTTTAGTTTCTTCTCTCTTTTTTTTTTTTTTTTTTTTTTAGTGCCCAAACTTTTTGTTTAGTTGCTTGGGCTGAAGTTTTTGTACGGGGAGAATGATTTAATTAAAGCTATGATCTTTTACGAGCAGATCCATGTATTTCAATCCGTAGATATATTTTGTTATGCATATTTTGCTGTTATGCATAAATATAACTTCTTGAAATAATCAGTATATATTAGCATACTCATCTGATATTGATCTTCTGGGAGAATATCCAGTCTTTGAAAATGTAGCTTATTCTTGCTCGATTAGCGTTTAAGTAACTGAGTGATATAACGTTTGTTCTGCAAATCAAACTTTTTAAATTAAGAATGACGATCAACCAAGTATGGTCCCTTGGGTTATATCCAAAGTCATGTTATACATTAAAATGTAGACAGTAGGCCACTTGTATCGATAATCGATTGAATAACTGTTAAGGAACGCTCAGCGTTCTGGTCGATGTTCGATCAATGCCTTGTAAATTTGTCTTTTTTGTCATGTATATATCTTATATAAGGAGCCTATCATTCCTTCTGTTGAACTCTGCTTTTCTTAACATAGGACTATGTTTGAAGAGAAGATATCTCTCTAGGTATCTTCCTAAAATTTATGTTTCTCTGTACTGATTGTGAGTTCCATGTTCCTCAAACCGAACAACCAGTGTATCAATATATCATTTCTTTGATATGGGAGGAATTGGAAAATGTAGAATTATTAGCCAGATCTGGCCTGTTCAGACCTCCTTCAGCAATTCTATGGAATGTTAGGCAGCGGTGATAGTGTAGTCTGGAATGACGGTAATTACCGCCTTAATATCGGTGTCAAACTTCTTAGAATCCAGTGGAGTTCTTGTATTTAATAATTTTACATATAATATATGAGGCAGTGACAACCCTCGTATGCTGGATGGTTTGGTCTTATACTTCTAGGCGAGCCAGTATTTTTTCATAATGTTGTTAACTTGCATGCCTTCGTTGAGGATCTTAAGCTTTCTGTCGGGCGACTATCATATGTGAGCGTGCAAACCTTTCTGGTCCGGAGCTCCTTTAGATCTGCTTCGATTGTTCTGTGATCGCTTCGATTTAAAGTTTCTTTTGTCATCGATTCGTTGAGTCGATCAGAGAGGTGTCGTTCCAACATACTCGCATTAATTACCGGAAGTCAAAATGTCGCATTTCCATCCCTTGATTAAATATCTTCCCAGCCGTTGGATTACTCAGATCTATCCCTATAAATAGGGAGGTGATTTGCATACTTCATTTGTAACTCTCAAAAAGGATGGAGACCTCAGTTTCCTTAGATTTCATTTTGCCTTCTGATCCCATAATATTCAAAAAGTCACATTATCGTGATTCATATCACAATAACTTAAATTTCATCTGCCTTGTACTGACGGGTCCCATGGAAGCCCTACCTTTTACTAACGGGTCCCATGAGGCCTCGAACTTTGTATACACGGGTTTGAGGTCCGTGGTTTCCTGTTTGCACATGGAGGGTCCGTATTTACCAGGCACCCCTTCTCTTGGATGTTACCTCCGGAGTGATAGGCGACGGGGTGTGCTGGTAAATTTTAATGTTCACGACGGCCCCGAAGAGATGCTGCTCTAGAGTAAAAATCAACTTTAATGTAAAAGCAGTATCTCTGTTGTGGGTGAATGAGTATTGCCGGTTATCTGGCTGGTAATGCTCATTTCGTTTGGAAGAACATTTGATCTTCAGAGCCTGGCCATCGAACTAAAGAAGTCGATCATCCTGAGCAGCATGCTTCTTAGGTGGTCGATCTAAATCGTCGAGGTACTAGGGAGGAGATTGATGTTTCCGTGGACATTGTCGTGAAGATCCCTGATCTATAGAATAGGATCATCTTATCTAAACAATTGTAACGACGTATAAATCGTATGTAGACCTTTGTAATCTGATCAAAGCTTTTGTATGTAATTTATTACGTGTTCACAGATGAATAAAACTTTATTTTTATTCCTTGCATTCTTCTTGTTGTTGATTTCGTCTTAATCTTATTTGTGAGGAGCATTTATCGAGTAGATCAATTTATACTCAACTTATTTTTAAGATTTAGGTGTATTTACCAAATCTTTTTGATAGTTGGATGCAGATCGAGGAGCGTTTATTGAGCAGATCAATTTATACTCGACTCTTTTTTGTGTAGACTTAGGTTTTATATCAAAAACCATTTACTCGTTAAAAGTAGACCGAGGAGCGTTTATTGAGCGGATCAATGTATACTCAACTCTTTTTCATTTAGACTTAGGTTTTAATTACCAGAAGCCTTTTTAATCGCTATAAATAGATCGAGGAGCGTTTATTGAGCGGATCAATTTATACTCGACTCGTTTTCATTTAGACTTAGGTTTTATATCAAAAACCATTTACTCGTTAAAAGTAGATCGAGGAGCATTTATTGAGCGGATCAATGTATACTCAACTCTTTTTCATTTAGACTTAGGTTTTAATTACCAGAAGCCTTTTTAATCGCTATAAATAGATCGAGGAGCGTTTATTGAGCGGATCAATTTATACTCAACTCGTTTTCATTTAGACTTAGGTTTTAATACCAAAAGACTTTTAATCGTTATAAATAGATCGAGGAGCGTTTATTGAGCGGTTCAATTTATACTCGACTCGTTTTCATTTAGACTTAGGTTTTAATACCAAAAGCCTTTTAATCGTTATAAATAGATCGAGGAGCGTTTATTGAGCGGATCAATTTATACTCGACTCGTTTTCATTTAGACTTAGGTTTTAATACCAAAAGCCTTTTAATCGTTATAAATAGATCGAGGAGCGTTTATTGAGCGGATCAATTTATACTCGACTCGTTTTCATTTAGACTTAGGTTTTAATACCAAAAGACTTTTAATCGTTATAAATAGATCGAGGAGTGTTTATTGAGTGGATCAATTTATACTCGACTCGTTTTCATTTAGACTTAGGTTTTAATACCAAAAGACTTTTAATCGTTATAAATAGATCGAGGAGTGTTTATTGAGCGGATCAATTTATACTCGACTCGTTTTCATTTAGACTTAGGTTTTAATACCAAAAGCCTTTTAATCGTTATAAATAGATCGAGGAGTGTTTATTGAGCGGATCAATTTATACTCGACTCGTTTTCATTTAGACTTAGGTTTTAATACCAAAAGCCTTTTAATCGTTATAAATAGATCGAGGAGTGTTTATTGAGCGGATCAATTTATACTCGACTCGTTGTATGGTTGGATCGAGGAGCGTTTATTGAGCGGATCAATTTATACTCGACTCATTGTATCTTGATCTCAACAAATACGATTGTAGAATTCCGAGGAGTGATCACCGAATCAATCGATTTATACTCAATTTTGATTTAATATTTAAAATTGCTAACAGGTATATTAAAAATGGAATCGTAGGCTAAGGCATTTATTACAATGAATAAAACTTACTAAAAAAATAAAACAGCATGATCTACTGTAATTTATTTACCATAGTATTTTCTAAGGTTGACTGCATTCCAGGTTCTTGGTAAGGCTGTTCCGTCCAAGTGTGCAATTTTGTATGAGCCTTTCTTTCCTACACCAATGACAACGTATGGTCCATCCCAATTTTGTTGTAACTTTCCCACATGTTTGGATACTTCTACCTTTTTCAAGACCAGGTCCCCTTCTTTGAAGGTTCGGATGCGTACCTTTTGATTATACGCCCTTTCCATATTTGCTTTAGTGACTTGCAAACGTACGACCGCTTTTTCTCTTAAAGCTTCTGTTAAATCAATATCATTTTCTATTGTCTTTTCGTTTTCCTGATCGTCATACATTTCAATTCTCGGTGTTGGAATTAGTGTTTCGATCGGAATAACAGCTTCGGAGCCATATACTAGGCTGAATGGGGTTTCCCCGGTTGAGGTCCTGACTGTGGTTCGATTAGCCCAAAGTACTCCTGGGAGTACATCTAGCCATTTTCCTTTGGCTGCCCCTAATCTTTTCTCCAAAGATTTGATTATTTCTCGGTTTGCTACTTCAGTTTGTCCATTTTCTCTAGGATGCCCGACCGAGGTAAAATTTTGCTGAATTCCTAGTTTTGCACACCATTCTAGGACCTGCTTTCCCGCAAATTGGGTTCCATTATCAGAGATTAGAATCCTTGGGATTCCGAATCGACATACTATGAAATTCCATAAGAAATTGATCACTTGGAATTGGGTTATTCGAGCAAGGGCAATGCACTTTATCCACTTACTGAAATACTCTACAGCGACCAAAACATATGCTTTTTTGGATCTTGCTGCTGGGAAAGGTCCCACAATGTCCATTCCCCATTGATCGAATGGCCAACATACTGGTATGGGGTGCATGTTTTCGGCTGGTTGATGACTTACATTAGCATGTATTTGACAATGATGACATTTTTGGACATATTTGGTTGCATCCTTGTTGATGATAGGCCAATAATATCCAGTTCTAAGGCATTTTAAAGCCAAGGCCCTTGCTCTGCTGTGATTTCCTGCTTCTCCTTCATGTACTTCTCGGAGTATATCATCGGTTTGAGATTCGGAGATGCATCTTAGAAGAATTCCCGATACTGATCTTCGGTAAAGTTTTTCTTCTATTAATGTATACTTTGGAGCCCGATATTTTATTTTACGAGCTTCGATTTGGTCCAGGGGTTATTTTCCTTCTCGAAGGTACTCTATCATTGGAGTCATCCAGTTTGCTTCGGCTTCTTCGATTTCCATTACTTGAGTGATCGGTGTTTCATCGATATCAATCGCTGGTGTATTAGAAATTAACCAATTGATTACTCTCTCAGTCTTTCCGTCGTCAGATCCAGTAAATCTGGAGAGTTGATCGGCCCATCTATTTTCCGATTGTGGGATGTTCTGTATCCCAAAACTTTCGAATTTTTCAGCCAATTTTTTTACTTTGGCAAGATATATGATCATGTTAAATTCCTTTGCCTCATATAGGCCCTCTATTTGTCTTTTTACTAACTCCGAATCGGTTAATACTTTAAGATTCTTTATGTCGGTCTTGATTGCCATTTCCATTCCTGCGATCAATGCTTCATATTCTGCTTCGTTGTTTGTCACGACGAAGTCTAGTGTTATTGCGTAATTGATATCCTCCTTGTTTGGCCCGGTAAAATTGATTCCAGCACCTCCTCCCTCTCGGCATGAAGCGCCGTCGACGTGCATTAACCAGGTTTGATTTTCTACGATTAGGATATCATTGGCATGGCTGGTTGATTCAGGATGTTCAATTGCCTGGCTCGGAGTTTCTAATAGAAAATCGGCTAAGACTTGGGCTTTAATTACAATTCTAGGTTTGTACTCGATATCGAACTGACTGAGTTCGATCGCCCATTTGATCAGTCTTCCATAGGCTTCTGGTTTTGCTAAGACCTGTCTTAATGGTTGGTTGGTCAATACCACAACTTTATAGGTTAGAAAGTAGGGTCGGAGTTTTCTTGCAGCCACTACTAAGGCCAAGGCGAATTTCTCTATTTCCAAGTAGTTTTTCTCGCCCCCCTGCAGTAGTTTGCTTAAGTAATAAACAGGCTTGTGTTCTTGGCCATCCACTTTAACTAATACCGAACTGATGGCCACTTCGGAGATCGATATGTATAAATATAATGGTTCTCCTTCGGTTGGTTTGGCCAATAGCGGGGACGTCGTTAGGTATTCTTTTAATCGATCAAAGGCCTGGTCGCAATCTTCGGTCCAAGCAAAGTTATTCGCTTTTCGAAGGGTTTGGAAAAACGGCAAACTTCTGTCAGCCGACTTGGATATGAATCTGTTTAATGCCACGATTTTACCTACCAAGCTCTGTACTTGGGAGATCGTTTTTGGAGGCTTCATTTCAGTTAGGGCTCGAATTTTTTCTGGGTTGGCCTCGATTCCCCGTTGATGTACCAGATATCCCAATTTAACCCCGAAATTGCATTTTGCAGGGTTTAGTTTCATTCGATACTTTCTCAATATTTGGAAGCATCGATCGAGGTGCTTCACATGATCGACTTCATTCATGCTTTTGACCAGCATATCGTCTACGTATACTTCCATTATTTCTCCAATTAATTCTTTAAACATCAGGTTAACTAACCTTTGGTAAGTGGCCCCGGCGTTCCTCAAGCCAAACGGCATCACTATAAAGCAATATACTCCCTGCTCGGTTATGAACGCAGTTTTCTCTTGGTCCCGCTCATCCATGTATATTTGATAGAAACCTTGGAAATCATCCATCATACTAAAAATTGCAAAGCCACCGGTTGAGTCGACTAATAAGTCGATCCTTGGGAGAGGATATGGATCTCGCGGACATCATTTATTAAGGTCGGTGAAATCGTTGCACATTCTCCATTTGTTATCCTTTTTGTCTCCCTTTGCTACTAGCACAACATTACATAGCCATTCCGAGAAGTGTATTTCTCGAATTTGTTTTGCCTTGAGTAGCCTTTCTACTTCTGCCTTAATTATTTTATCCTTTATTGGCCCGTGATTCCTCTTCTTTTGTCTAGCAGGTTTTGCCAAAGGTTCGATTTTTAGTGAATGACTGATTACCTGGGGGACAATCCCTTCAATGTCGTTCGCGCTCCAGGCGAAGATGTCTACATTATTTCTGAGAAAGTTGACCAACATTACTTCCCCTTCTTTGCTTAATTCGGTTCCTATTCTTGTTGTTTTAGTTGGGTCCCCTTGTACCAATAGGACATCTTTATGTTCCGGTGGTTTTAAAGCTAAATCCACTGGTTCCTTTCCCTTCTTATCTATTCGGTTGGTGCTAGGGATATCGACTCCGATTCTATCATCGTCGTCTTCAAGTTTTCTTTTGCTTGGGGTAATCGATCTTGGGCGATTTCCCAGGGTTAGTGATGTGCTGTAGCAGTCCCATGCCATGCAATGATCGTTCACTATTTCTCCGATCCCTGCGTTAGTTGGAAATTTTATTTTCTGATGGTACGTTGAAACTACAGCTCGGAATAGGTTGAGTGCTGGTCGCCCTAGGATCGCATTGTAGGCAAAGGGAGTTTCTACTACTAAAAATTTTACTAGCTTCACCGTTCGATATGCTTTCTTCCCGAGTGAGACACTCAAAGTTATTGTGCCAATGGGGACAATCTCTGATCTCCCCGAATCCTACTAAAGGCGTGGCTACTTTTTGGAATGTTATTTGTCCCAAGTTCATCTGGGCTAGGACCTCTTTAGAGATGATATTCGCCGAGCTTCCATTATCGATAAGGATTCTTTTGACGTTGTAATTCGCTATTTCTAGCGATACCACCATCGGGAAGTCGGGGCTATCCTCTTTTGTGTCCCAAACAAGGTTTTTGGGTACCTCGCCCTCATTAAAACTGATTAGCTGGTTGTTTGTCGATTTTCTTTCTAGATCCATACTTCTTTTGGGTATTTTAAGCCTCCGATTATGGATCTGGCGGTCCTTCGTCGAGCATTACGACTGTCCCCGCCGGCGGGTCCTCCTGAAATCGTATGGATGGTACCGTTAATCTGTTTGTTGTTCAACTCCTGTGGGGGACCATCTTCAGGGGTCCTTCGACGGGAGTTCCTTCTTTGACTATTATTCCGAGGACTCCTACTTCTTCCTATCTTGCGGCTATTCCACTCCAGATAGTCATCTAGTTTTCCTTGTTCTATTAGTTTTTCGATTTCTCTTTTGAGGTGAAAACAATTTTCAGTGCGATGCCCATGTGCCCGGTGATACTTGCAGTACAATTCATAGTTTCGTCTACCCGGTCTGGGCTGAGCGATCCTCTTTGCTTCCGGGATCCAATTATTCCTTTCCAGTACTGCCAAGATTTCTTCTATCGGAACAGTTAGCCTTGGGTGTTCTACTTGATTAATCCTGCTCCGAAATGCCGGCTTGGCAGTTCTAGGTCTTTGGTAGGTGTTAGGTCGTCTGTCCTGGTCGTTTTTATTGTATTCTAATCGCTGGAAGACGTTGCCTTTTCTAAAAGATCGTTCGTAGTCCATGGATCTTTGGGCAGAAATTCTATCTTGCCGTTTGGAGCCTAAGGCCGTAGCTTTATTTTTGTTCTTATCTTTAAAGGAATTCATCTCCTCCTGGGTCATATATTTAGATGCCAAACTCATGATTTAAGCGGATGTTCTCGGTTGCTTCCGACTGATGGCATTTCCGAATTGTCTATTCTTCGTGAGGTCGAAGAGAATGGAAATTATGTAGTCGATATTAAGGGAATCGATTTTGAGCAATTCCACATTAAATCTGGCCAACCAGTTCCTTTGGGATTCGCCCTCTTGTTGATAAATGGTTCCTAAATAGCTCATTGGCAGTTTTTGCCTCTTTTGACTGGCGAACTGCTGTGTCAGCTTGTTGCTTAATTCCCGAAAACTGAATATGGAGTTGGCTGGTTGCTTTGCGAACCAGTCCAAAGCTAGTCCTTCTAACGTGGTCACCATCAACTTAGCGGTGAATTCCGCCGAGTGAGCATACAAGTTCATTATGTTTGTGAAGCTAAAGATATAATCATCTGGATCAGTGGTTCCGTCGTATCTGGGTAGTCTACCGGGTACCTGTCCAGTTGACTGTGCCTCTTTTATTTCTCTGCAGAAGGGAGAGCAGGCCGCTAAGCTCTCCTGGAGTTCCGTGGTTCTGGCCCACGGGTTTTGAACAGATCGTAAGCGTTGCTCAAGTCGTTCCTGTACCATCTTTTCGATTTCTCTTTTCGAGAACCGCATAGTTCGTGGTCGATCAGGGATTGCATTGCCCACGTCATCCTCGATGGGGATTATTGTATGTTCCTTGGACCCGCTGCGTCCCGGCTGCGGTATTCTTTGACCCGGTTTTCTCCGGAGATTGTTATCGGAGGGTTTTGAGTTTCCCCCTTGCGGACTGTGTAATGAACGCTGCTCGCTTACCGGGCTATCAGCTTGTTGAGAGATTTGATCATTCTGCCTTGGCGTCCTTTGAGCGGGATTTGCCCTAGTAGTTCGAGGGTTTCGAGGAACATGTTCGAGTATAAGTAATTCCTCTGGGGAAAGTGATTTAAGGAGCATAGCAATCTGTCGTAGCTTCTCCTGAGCGCCTGATAGGGGAACAGGGATCGCTGGAGCTACAGGTTCTTCCGGTATTGTACCGGTAGGAATCCCTTGGTGTTCCTGCTGGTGCTGAAGAGGTCCTTGCAAATTGTCGTTGTTCTCAGGGGCGTTATTATCAGTATTGCCCTGTGGATCTTCAGATGTGTTATGAAGATTGCTTGTGTTACTTCTTGCCCCATTACGAGCGCTCTTCCTTGGGCGAACCATATGTCGATCGAATAATTAACCTAGCCCCACGGTGGGCGCCAACTGATTTAACCGAATTTCGTCGGATAGGATTATATCAGTAAATTGGTGATATTGGGGATTCTCAATATATATGATTTAAAGGGCTCTGTTACTTTATTCCGGATGGATCAATCTCAAGGAAGAACAATTAGATGGAACAATCAGTAATAAAGACGATCAATGAACATAATAGTATGGCAAAAGCTTTTCTATTCAATAATCTTAGATTATTTTGGTATACAGGCGTAAGCAGAGTCTGTAAAGCGTGTATAATATAATGATTAACTAGGTATTTATATCATATTAAACCTAGCTTTACAAGGAAACATAATCCTAATAGGACTCGGCCCAATCGTCCTTCTTGAGTCCGGATTGTAGTCTGCTTGTTGAGGAGAGTCGTATTCTACCGGGTCGTTAGGATGATCCCGAACTGACTCGTCTGGTCGAACCGATCTTATATCCCTTAGTCGATCCGAACATTATAAGGGGTGCGAAATAGCCCCTATCACTCATAGAACCATTTTGCTAATCAGAAAACAATAAAATTATTAACACATATTATCCTAGAAAGAAGATCTACAGAATTTGTGAACGGATGTTAAAAATAGATACCTTATTTTGTGCAGCCTCGAATATAGCATCAGCAAGGGTACGATAATTGTCTTCTTCAATAAGAGCCAATCTGCCATCCTTCAAAGTTTTATCATAATTTTTTGTACCCAAACTTTCCAATTTCGCCAATACAAAAACTACTTTAGAAGAAATTATGATAGCTATTTAGTTGAATAGCAAATATTGGATTATAATATACTTCAAATTGCACGACCGCGAACTCATTTGTCGAATATAGATTATATACTTACTGAATCAACAACACAACTTTAATTTAAATAGAAAATATAATTGATGTGAGACAATTTATTAAACGTTCCCATCATTTCAACTACTCATAGTTATAGGGGTAGTTTAAACTTATATATAAACAGTAAGATGGCTTAAATGCTTTTGAATAGAAAAGCTTTTGCCATACTATTATGTTCATTGATCGTCTTTATTACTGATTGTTCCATCTAATTGTTCTTCCTTGATATCGATGAATTGATCCGCTCATATCGATGGGGGCTATTTCGCACCCCTTAAGAGAAGAGGGCTATTTCGCACACCTTAGATGGAACAATTAGATACGCTCGAAGAAGTGAGGGAGTACTGATGGGGGCTATTTCGCACCCCTTATAATGTTCGGATCGACTAAGGGATATAAGATCGGTTCGACCAGACGAGTCAGTTCGGGATCATCCTATCGACCCGGTAGAATACGAATCTCCTCAACAAGCAGACTACAATCCGGACTCAAGAAGGACGATTGGGCCGAGTCCTATTAGGATTATGTTTCCTTGTAAAGCTAGGTTTAATATGATATAAATACCTAGTTAATCATTGTATTATACACGCTTTACAGACTCTGCTTACGCCTGTATACCAAAATAATCTAAGATTATTGAATAGAAAAACTTTTGCCTTACTATTATGTTCATTGATTGTCTTTATAAATACTGATTGTTCCATCTAATTGTTCTTCCTTGAGATTGATCCATCCGGAATAAAGTAACAGAGCCCTTTAAATCATATATATTGAGAATCCCCAATATCACCAATTTACTGATATAATCCTACCCGACGAAATTCGGTTAAATCAATGAGCGAACCTCCACACAAGAAACAAGATTTGAAGAGTTCCAGTGGTATTATAAGATAAATTTAATTCCTACATCTCGTTTAAAAGTTTACAAATACCTGTACAAAGTCGGACTTTCGACATGGTTTAAATATACTTGTGCCAACCAGTATAATTACGCCTTGGCTGCAGTTTTTTTTAGATTTGTTTTTAATTTATTCTTCTTTACAATGGTCAGCCAAGCAGGAGGAAATGCATAAACCTAAACACTCCCATTAGCGGTTCTCAGATTGACATTCCTAGCCAATTTGTCGATATCGAAATCTTCGTGGAGATGACGATGATGGGAGCTTAATGAGGTTCCTATATTTTCACCCAAAGTAACAAAGGGGATGAACTCGTGGTTCATATCAAAATGCCTCGAAACTTACTTTTCTCCAACTTTTAATGACTGCCGATTCACCCCGAAAGATCCTCTCGATGATCCGAACGGTCAATATGTAAGCAACTTAATTGATAAATGAAGTCGCTTGTGTATAATTCATCTCATCATGCAATGAACAATATGTCTGCAATGTGGTCACAAAGGTTGCACATAAGCAATTCGATACTGTGCTAAGTGTTGGGATTTTGCTCATTATTTCCAATTATATTTGCCATAATTTTACGCTCGTCGGATTGACCATCGTTGGATCATGATCAACCAATTTAGATACTTAATTCTCCTTAGTTTAATATTGGCACTGGCCAATATCCTCCGCGCAGGAGCGTGGAGCAATTGACCTATTTATACCTATTATGTCTTTTGTTTCGATTGGAAATACAAATATGGAAAGCCAATAAGCTAGAAAAACTTCGTGTTCGATATCACTTCCGATGCTCACGAGTGTACAAATCTTGGATTGTAATATACCTCAAAATCTATGCATGCGAATTCATCCGTCGTATATATATATTAAATAAATATTCTTGCTCAATCTACAAATACAACATTTATTTATTAATTTAAATACAAAATATAAATGAGGTGACCCAATTTTTAGTAACAATGGTAAAGATCTAACGACCAGGAAATTGTGAGATAAATGGTGTAGATTGTATACAGGGAAACGTTCCCAACTCTTTAACTACTCATATTTATGAGTATAGTTTAAAATTACATACATAACCTAATTTTACTTAAAAGCTAACATGAAAAATAATATTTAATATATCCTATTGAAAAGCATATAAGAAAATGAAGCAGAAGACGAACACGATCTTAGACGAAATCCTCAAAATAATTTATTCAATTAAATTACAACGTCAAACATAGGAAAGACAAAAGAATAAAACAAATACAAATATATCAAATATAATTGAAAATTTTGTAATATATAATTGAATATACTTATATATATTTTTTTTATTGTTCGTTTTTGTTAGGAATTTTTTTAGAAGTTCTATAAGAATATTTTATATGATAAGATAATTGCTGTTGATATATGAATTAAATATTAGTAAATAAACTATATGTTTATATGTACCGACTTCACATATACCTTATTAGTTTTTAGTAAGCACTTATTTCAGTTCGTAACAAATTGTTGGACCAAGGTTAACACAACCGAATTGGTTAAGAAAAAAGACTGAACATGTTTGCATTTTAAAACTAATTTATAAAGATATAAGTTGACAAACAAATGAAAAAAGTATTTTCTATACCATATTTTCAATAGCAACAACATTCATCGAGTTTGGTTTAGAGATATCTTACATATATATTTGTAGTTTAACGACTTTTAATATTACTTTGTATATATTGGTTTAAAAAATTTATTTATTTATATTAGGAATACTAAACTTTAAAGATACTTTTTATTATAATGGAAATCATCATTCCGATCTTATGCGGATGTAGTCTTGTATGAACATCCTCTTGTCTTTGAATTTTGACCAATATGTATATTTTGTGAAATTTTGCTTTGTCAAATTAATTTTTATTATTGGTCGCCTTAGTTGTTTATTTATACGTGTTCAAGTAATTTATTACGTGCTAATTTATTACTTTTATAATGAATTTTATATATTCTTTTTATTTTTATTTTTAGATATTCAAATTCATTTTAATACAGAAAATTGTCCTTAGTTGTATACATGAACACTATATTTCCGTACATATGGCAATCCGTTGACTAAACAAAATTGTTATCTACTTTAGTGGTATATTGTTTTCCGACCAAATTTTATGGCCTGTTGTCTCCGAAGGACAAATATATGGTCTTTGACTAACTTCTTTAGCGTTAAATGACCAATGTTGAGTGGCCCTGGAAATATAAATATTTCTGAGCATCATATCATCCTTCCAATTCTACAAAAACAAAAAACAAAAAAATTCATCCTTCCAGTATCATTAAATTGTACAGATAATAGTCGATTCTTAGATCGAGTTTTTGAATTTCGAAAAAATGTATGTGTTGTTGAAGTATACATATTATAATTGATATTTAGATTTTCAGAATTAAGATTTTGACCATTCCTTTGTATGTTTCAATGCCTCAATAAACTTATCTTTTACAGAGATAATATATTATCCTCCTAATCAACAATATTAGATAAATAATATTTACAAATATATTATAGCCTCTTTGAGTACCGAATCCAAGAAGCGCTAAAACAAGCATAGCGGCGGAGACTATAAAAAGAGGTAATTTCCTGCAATACATCATCATCACATTTTCGAGTTAAACATAATGGTTATTTATTTTATTGAAATGCTAAATTAAATATAAGTAATATTGTAATACATAAACATATATAGATTGCTTATTAAAATTTTATTTTACAAATATGTTCATGTGTTTTATTAATATAAACTATATTAGCTATTAATTGTCTTTAGTTTAATACATTAGCACTGGGTAATATCCTTCCAGTTCGAACTAAATAAAATTACTCATATTTATGAGTATAGTTTAAAATTACATACATAAATAAGATTACTTAAAAGCTTACATGAAAAATAATATTGAATTTATCCTATTGAAAAGCATAGAAGAAAATGAAGCAGAAGACAAACACTATATCATACGAAATCCTCAAAATAATTATATAAATAAATTACAACGTAAAACATAGGAAAGAGAAACGAATACAATTGTACTGATAATGATCGTTTTTCATGGTCGATATTTTAAATCAATTGTATCTACTTAATCGATCAAACTCATATACTGTTTGTCGACCAATTCATACTAGAGAATAAAATAACGCTATACAATTTAGGTATGACCATATTCACGAAGATTTCGATATTGATAAATTAGTTAGTAATGTTAATTTGAGAATCGCTAATAGGAATGTTTGGGTTTATGTGTTTCCTCCTCCTTCTGACTGGATCGATCTGTTCCACTTTGACCAACTATTGCAATGGTTTATCAATCAATCAAATCTTATTGTTCTCGACCGTTCATAACAAAATGTTGGACCAAGGCTAACACAAACGAATTGGCTAAGAAAAAGGAATGAACATGTTTGCATTTTAAAACTAATTTATAAAGAAATAAGCTGACAAACAAATGAAAAAAGTATTTTCTATAACATATTTTCTAAAGCAGCAACATTCGTTGAGTTTGGTTTACAGATATTTATATATATATTTATAGTTTAACAACATTTAATATTACTTTGTATTAATACAAATATATCAAATATAAAATATTTCTCCCTGATCAATACATTGTACTAATAATGGTCGATCTTTAAATCGATATTTTAAAATTTCGCTCAACTTGATCCTCCTAATCTACCAAACTTGTCTATTGTTCGTCGACAAATTCATACTAGAGAGTGAAATAACGCTAGATAATTTAGGTATCTGAGAAGGAAGAAGGAGACATGGAAAGAATTTTTTTTACTTAGTACGAATAGTGAAATGATGTTAAATCAAAGCAACTATTTTGTCAAGGAAAAAAAGACTAACTTCTGTTAGTCATTTTTCAAAAATTCTATAGATCTTCTTTCTGGGATAATATGTCTTTACTATTTCCTTTTATACACATTTCTCTGCACTACAACTAGATACAACTATCTTTACCATACTATTTCTAATTGATTGCAATGTTAAGCAACTTAATTAATAATTGAAGAGCCCCCGCCACCACCACCTTCGGAGGTCTGAAAATGAAGAGAGTTCATCCCCTTCGTTGCTTTGTGTAAAAATATAGGTACCTCGTTAAGCTCCCATTATCTTCATCTCCACGAAGATTTCGATATTGATATCTTATTGCTCTCGACCGTGTACTTCAACCTTGATAAGACATTGTTAATTGGCTCATTGAATAGTTAGATATTTGTGAGCGTCTAGTATAAAAATAAATGTAAAAAGATAAACGTTTGTTGCCAAAATTTCAAAACTTAAACTCTTCTGCTTGGCTCATCAGATTAGTATTCGTAATAAGCTGATCAAGGAAAACAGTCTTCATTTTTAACAATGGTTATTTCTCATCTGAATGCATAAACATAATGGTTATTTATTTGTAACACACTGCTGTTCAGACAAGTTCCAAAATAGTTAAATATTAGTAACTCTGCTATGAAAAATCCTTGTTTCCATTGTTATGATTTATCCTATATGTCTACTTAAACTCTATGATATATCTTTTGCATTAATTTACTAAAAAAATTATTTTTTAAATTGGTATAGAATATTAGTTTATTATTATGTCATTCTGAATAATTATAAAATATTAGTTCATCTAAATTATTTGCAAAATCAATAAAAGCTCAACAATTTATAAAAATTGTGCATACATCTATTTGTTAGAAAAATAATATTTACAAATATATTACAGCATTTTTAAGTACGAAATTGAAATGCTAAATTAAATATATATAATAGATTGCTTATTAATATTTTATTTTACAAATATGTTCATGTGTTTTATTAATATAATCGATATTAGCTATTAATTGTCTGTAGTTTAATACATTGACACTGGGCAATATCCTCCACACGGGAGCGTGGAGCAATTGACCTAGTATATATATATATATATATGGAGTAGTAGACTCCATATTACGCACAAGTAATAGGATGACTGTTAATTTAATAATCACACAAAACCTAATACATAGAGTAGCCGCCCACTTTCTCTCCAAGATGAAAAAGCACCACCCACTTCCTTTCAGAAGGATCGGCCGAACCCTGTGCAATTAAAGGATCGGCCAAACCCTGTGCAATTGCACAAGGTTCATGCAATAGCCTTTCTTCTTCTTCCTTGCTTGATAACTTTTGGATCCAAGTTCTGAGCCTAAGGATCCAAGAGAGTTGCTTCAATCCAGTTGGTGTGGATACCGCTAGAGGCACAACGCTTGGGGTGCTTCTCTCGAACCAAATCCATCAGATCTGAAAGAGGACCGGAGAAAAACCACCACCGTTCATGTGGTGAGGTAAATTCTAAAACCCCATATGGTTTAGTTTTTGCGTGAAAAACCTTTTCGTATCACTAGATGAGTAAAGACCCTAATTGGGTTATTTAAAAATTTTAAAATTCCGCTGCTTTTAACGTCCTAACGTTACCAATAACCTAGGGCTGTCAATGGGTCGGACTCGGACCGGATCAGGGCAGATCCGGATCCGAGTTCGATTTCCATTTCTTCTATTCGGATCCGGATCCGGATCCGCTCGGATCTGGAATATTAGCAACCGGACCCGAATCCGACGAATATCCCGGATCCGGATAAATTATCCGGATCCATTTAGCAAGCTAATTTTTTTTTCCGTTTTTCTCCAAATCACTTGCAGATTCCACCATCATGAATTAAAAATGTAAAATTTTACTTACTTCATCGAAACTATTCCCTAAAAATTGTATAAGATGGAATATGATGGACAAATATAAACGATAAAAATTAGAACAAAAGAATAAACAAAAATATAAGTAAAAAAGATATAAACTGAATGTGTGGACTTACACTCATTATTTATGTTAGGTAATTGATCCCAGTAATTCACCACTTCTATACTTAACCATGCCTTTGCACATTTCACACACTATTTTATGATGGTTCGTGGTTGGGTGTTGGTGATTTCCTTGTACATGGTTAGCCTTGTGGTAGAGTTTTCATCCAGGGATTCTATTTCAGGGGTTGGAGTTGTGGTGATGATCTTTTTGTTTTGGGCATTATCTTTATGTTTGTATTGTGTTGGCTGGTGGTATTTGCTAGTACTTGCTTTTCTATCAGGGCTAAGAGGAGAATTTATGTTGGAGGCTGTTTGAGGAGTTGCTACTTATCTTCGACTTCAAAGGGCTCTTCTTCTCTTCAGGGCTCATAGGAGGCTATATTCTGGAGGCTGATGGAAGGAGTTGTTACTTTTGTGTTAGTTATTTGTTATGATACTGCCCCGGCATGGGTGTTTTGGCCAGTCTGTTGGTACCATTTCATATCCCTGCGTGGGTTCTCCCAGTATGTGGGCATTTATCTTGCTTTTTGATTTTTGTTCCCCTGTGTGGGCTGTTCATTTTGTTTTCTTGCTTTGCTGTGTTGTTTTATCTTTTTGGATCCTTTGTTTTATGGGTTGGTCCCTTTTGTTCATACGCTTCGATGGGGTTATATAAATTGTGAGTTCCCCCTCACGTTTTTAGATAAAAAAAAAAAGATATAAACTGAGACAAAGTAGTAGAAAACTGAATATTGAGAAATGGAAGAGAAGATAAAAATTGAAGGATGAATGGTTATGGTTTGATTTTTATTATTAAATAGTATAAATTAATATGTTGTAGACCCAATTAATTATCTAGTCAGCCCACCAACATCTCTCATGCATTTCTTTTTAAAATTATTTTTAATATAGTAAAAGATTTTAGTGGAACATAGATAGTTTTATTTTTATTTTTATTTAAATACATAATATATAAACAACATATAGTATTATATATCGGATACGGATATGTAACGGATCGGATCAGCCTAGATCCATATTCGCTCCATATAATTCGGATTACGGATCTTCTTAATCGGATCAGGTCCATCGGATCACTAATCGGACAATTATCCTAATAAATCGGATCGGATCCGGATTGAAATCCGCCCCATTGACAGCCCTACTATAACCCAACAGTTGCTACGACCCTCGAGAAAAGAAAAATTGACTAAGGGTGAAAGTCGTAGCTATGCCCCTTAGATCAAAAAATGAAACGGGTGAAAGTTGTTGCTACGACCCTCGAAAAAAGAAAAATTGACTAAGGGTGAAAGCCCGTTGCTATGCCCCTTAGATCAAAAAATGAAATGGGTGAAAGTTGTTGCTACGACCCTCGAAAAAAGAAAAAGTGACTAAGGGTGAAAGCCGTTGCTATGCCCTTAGATCAAAAAATGAAATGGTGAAAGCTGTTGCTACGACCCTCGAAAAAAGAAAAATTAACTAAGGGTGAAAGTCGTTGCTATGCCCCTTAGATCAAAAAATGAAACGGGTGAAAGTTGTTGCTACGACTCTCGAAAAAAGAAAAATTGACTAAGGGTTAAAGCCATTGCTATGCCCCTTAGATCGAAAAATTAAATTCTCTGAGGGTTCGTTTACAATTTTTCGATCAACAATATGGACCCAGGAGTTTGCGAACTTGAATTCATAAGAAGGCTTGATATAATTATGAGTCAATTCGATCAAGAACGTAACAAGTCCTCTCCGAGTTAATTTGTTCAAAAAATCAGTTGAAAGTATTCTTCAAATAAAGAAGGAAAATCAAGTTCGGTTATCAAAGTTATAAATACTCATTTATTTCGAGCCAATATTATCCGATGATCAAATTCACTTACGATTTTTAGTTTGATGCCAATCTGATCAATTATTTCGAACTCTAATCATACTTGATATTCAAATGGAAAAGAAAAGTTGTTGCTACGACCCTCGAAAAAAGAAAAATTGACTAAGGGTGAAAGCCGTTGCTATGCCCCTTAGATCAAGAAAGGAAATGGTGAAAGCTGTTGCTACGACCCTCGAAAAAAGTAAATTTAACTAAGTGTGAAAGTCGTTGCTATGCCCCTTAGATCAAAAAATGAAATGGGTGAAATCCGTTGCTATGCCCCTTAGATAAAAAAATGAAACGGGTGAAAGATGTTGCTACGACTCTCGGAAAAAGAAAAATTGACTAAGGGTGAAAGCCATTGCTATGCCCCTTAGATCAAAAAAATAAATTCTCTGAGGGTTCGTTTACAATTTTTCGATCAACAATATGGACCTAGGAGTTTGCGAACTTGAATTCATAAGAAGGCTTGATATAATTATGAGTCAATTCGATCAAGAACGTAACAAATCCTCTCCGAGTTAATTTGTTCAAAAAATCAGTTGAAAGTATTCTTCAAATAAAGAAGGAAAATCAAGTTCGGTTATCAAAGTTATAAATACTCATTTATTTCGAGCCAATATTATCCGATGATCAAATTCACTTACGATTTTTAGTTTGATGCCAATCTGATCAATTATTTCGAACTCTAATCATACTTGATATTCAATTGGAAAAGACAAGGAAAGTAAACTGCAACCCATGTATGGATCGAAGAAGATACTTTTTTATTCATAAACTTTTACGAGCAATTACAGATGATTCGTACAAAAGAGAAATTCGAGCCCAAAAAGGAAAAAAATACATCTTGTGGATCGTCCTACTACAAGTTCTAGGACCTATGCTAAAGGTCTCTGAGCGACCAGCAGAGCTGCGGACTATCTCCAGGACTATTAACCGATCTAAGATCTTCATCCATGAAGTGCAAGACTCGGACTAGTCCTCGATCGATCAGGCATTCAGCTTCGAAGTAAGGCAGTATGAGCCGCCATTTTCTTGCAACCACATCATGACACCCTTATCCGATCCGAAGTGGCCGGGATCAGTTCCCATTTGATTACTCCTAGCAATCTCGGAGGCATCGTTCTTCAAGAAGCACCTTGAAGAAGCTGATGCTCGAGAGCGGAGCTACGCGCGAGGGAGTCGATCCACTATCCGACTTGATGGAGCGTTAGAATACAGGAATTCGAACCCGTCTCAGACAAGGTATATCTGAGAGTACAGGTCGTTTGTCGGTATTCTAGACGACGAGTTTTTCATTTGTCGATATTCTAAACGAGTGAGGTTTTTCTCGAAGAAATGAAGATTCAGAAAAAAACGTGCGGGTTCGAATTTCTAACATCTTTATTTGCGATATGAAACTCATTGTTTGGTTCGGAGAGAATGAAAGTTCAATCACGAAGATCGGACGAAACATTTTACTGAAAGTAAAAATGTAGTGGTAAATTAAGAACTATTTATAGAGGAAGGAAACTAATCTCAATGGCTCAGATCTCACGGCGGGGACAGTCAGAATGCGAGTGGTAAATGCGCCGACCGTTTCGCTTCTCGAAAAATAGGGGACTGTTTGGGCATGCCGTGAGAAACTTCTCACCTTATGGTCGAAAAATATCAGGACGATCGAATTAGAGACTGATCAAGCAAATATACCTTGCAAGTAATTGGTTAAAATTGGGTGTTCGGAACACATTATCGAAATGGTACATGGTCGGAACACATTAAAGGGAATTTCATTGATTATCTCCTTTGGTCGGACACTATGATCGAATAACTTTTCCAACAAACGAAATGTGATCATGTTTCTTAAATTATGCAAGGAAAGTTTGAAATACTACACAACAAGTTATCTCAAGGTTATCTGACCAAAGAAGCTGTTCGAGTACTATTACTTGATTATTTGATTGAGTTTGATTAATCGAAGTCAGAAACAATATAGTAAAGTGCGCAAAGTGAATTGGAAAGTTGATCAAGATTCATTATTTCGAACAATGGTAAAGTAAAACAGAGCATAATTGAAATACATTATGAGATTTACTTCGAACAAGAAACAATGTTACAAACATCTCCATATTACAAGGATACAGGATCATTTCAATCCTATTACATCTCGATCCTATGAAATTTCGATCCTATTACATTCTATGATCCTATGAAATTTTCGGCCTAATCTTCTTCTCCCGCCGACCGTTCGATGTGGCTCTTCCTCGAACTTGGATAATTAAAGCCACAGACTTATGTTTTTGTTTATCATTATTCTGAAGACGAGAAGATTAAGATGACTTTTTCAAGGTGCAACGTGAATACTTTGTTGTTGACCTCGTCCTCCGACGCCTCGCCCTATCATGTCTTCGAAAATAATTGTGCCAGAGGAATGATAAATAGCCACCGACCATCCTTGGAGAACTTGATGCTCGAACTCCACCAATACTTTGTGGGGTCGGACAGTTCCTCGGATCCCGGGTAGTCAGCAATACCAAGGTATTTTCCTTGTTTCGCCGAGCCCAGGAAAGGATCGATAACCTATTGGCCTTCCAGATCGGCTTATTGGCCTTTAGGACCGAAAAGACATTCATTTGTCGATATTCTAGACGAAGTTGAAAGTGTTGAAAACTCTATCTTCCCCAAAAAAGGTGCGGAGTCGGATTTCAAAAATTTGGGTCGAAAGAGGGAACTTTCCAATCATCATCATCGGAGCTAATTTGTCTCCAAAAAATGAAAAGTGAACAAAATTATGAAGGTTAAGGGAGACCCTTTTTATAGTAACAACCCAGCCTAACCTAACGGCTTCCATGCAGCAAAGATGAGCGTACGAGATTGAATGACTATTCCGTTTCCCGAGGAATAGAGATTGTTTGGCGGAAGAGATCTCGTAGATGTCAGTTAAATTCGGGAGAACAATTATTGACTTAGCTAAAATATTACTCAATTCCGAGTTCAAAATTTCGAGCGGATGAAGAGCATCAGTTTAACTGGAGTATTCAAGAAGGCAAACAGAAAACATTCATTCAAATAAGGAAGAAAAAGCCGAACACAGCGATCGGAGATCGAGAGTCGAATCACAGACAGAATTATTCAAAGTTACAAACAACATATGAAATTAAAAACATAAAATTACAACAAATCTGGGGGAATAAGTTACAACCTTTAAAGAAGTTTATTCTCGAAGAAGATCTTTCGAAGCTCCGCACTGTGATCTTCATAAAACGAGCATAGGCCTCCTTCTCCCGGAGCTCGGAATTCTTCTTCTCCTGCTCAATCATTCCCCTCAGCCCGTCCAACTCTTTGTTTAACTTCTCATGGATCTCTTCTCCTTTATCCTTTGCGGCTTTCTCCTTCTCCATGGCCAGTTTCTCCTCGAAAGATTTTTTCGCCTCCAAGGAACGTTTCAGCTCAGCATTCTTCTTCTCTAGCTCAAGCGCAAGGGCAGCTTGTCGTTAGACCTCCTACTCTGCCAGCAACCCGAGCTCAAGGAACTCTTTCCCAGCCTATGTTTCAAGGAAAAGGAATTGTAAGTAAATAATTAAAAGTGGGGGGGGGGAGGGGAAGAAGAGAAAATTTATTAAAGCAAAAGAAACTATTACCCGAACAAGGAAGTTTGATCCCGATCGGAAAGACTGCAAGGTACTTTTTCCCTTAGACGAGCCTGGATCGGAATCTGAGTTATGAGGCTAGAGAAGATTCAGGATGAAGTTTTCAAATGTCCCCTCAAAAAAGGGCTTATTCTTCAACTCTCTGAGCAAGGAGGAAAGACTGCGTGTAGCCTCCGAAGTAGGCGAAGGACCAGAAGGATTTACGACCTTCGAGGACTCTTTTTGTGTTTTAGTTAAGGGAAGCATCTGCACAGTGGCACTTTCCCCAGTAGCAGTCACTTTGGCCTTCTTATTTGGCTCTCTACCTTCAGAATCTGTCCAAACCTCGGAAGTCACAAGAGCATTAGTCAATGACTTGTTTTCAATTACAAGCTTCATCAATGTCTCGATCAGAGTAATCTCGTCAGAATGGGGTCTTTTGTTCGAAGCAAGGTCGGACACCTTCTGCTTGCTCGAGCCTCGTTTTGAGGTATCAAGGGGCTTCTGGGGAGAATCCTCGGATTCGACCTCAGGTTTCTTATTCGACATAATGGACTTGTTGGGAATAATTCTTAAAGGTTTTGCCGAAGCCTATTTTTCTTTCTTATTCTCTCCTCCCTTAGTAGTTTTGGGTGAGGATGCAGAAGCTCTCGGAGAAGTTTTGGAGGATTTTATTTCTTTTCTTGGTTTTTGGTCTTTAGGTGGAGCTTTATTCTTAGCACTACCTAGTAGCAATTTGGGGTCGATAGGATTGCCCAGCACTTTATCCATGACGATTAAAGAAAATGAATTTTAGTACGAATTTTATTGTTGATCTCAAGACTCTGATCATAACACTCTGTGATTATGACCCTTATATTTATAGCGTGAGCAACTTATTATTTTTACGGGATATGAACAATCGCGACTCCCAAGAAAATTCGAAGAAGAATTACAAAATCCGATCATTTGCAAAAATATTTTCGAACATTAAAGCAAAATCATGATATATATGCAAAGTTAGAAAGTACCAAGATTACACAACTTGAAGCAAAAACACAAAGGGAGATCTTATTACATGAAATATATCAACTATCGGATTTCTCTTGATCACTTTCGCTCCCAGCATCGGAGTTGTGGTCCTTTTCTTTATCTCCTTCATCATCCTCAGCATCGGAATCGTTCTCATCTGAACTGTCATCTTCATCTTCGGAGCTATCATCTCCTTCATCACTGTCTTGATCATCGCCGCTAGAGTTATCTGCCTTGTTTTCGGGGGGGAGCATCTTGTCCCTCATGATCAATGGACTCACCATCGATGTTGACGTCTTCATCTCCTTCGACTTCAGTTTCTTCCAGAGGAGGGTTGGACTCGCTAAGGAAAGCTTGAGTATGTTGGGATTCGGCATGGGAACCCCAAACTCTTCGAGAAAAAGAGCAAACTCGTGACTCAGTAAGTATCCAACATCTGGCGGTAGAGAAGAAGCCTTATAGTCTTCTCCAAAGGCATAGTTGTGGGGATTCATGTGTAGGAGATAATCATCTAGCTTGTTCGGAATCCTCCCCGCCGTGATCAATTGTTGGACTCCTTTATAAAAGAAAGATTGGAGTATCTCGCCCGATTTTTTTCGAACCAAAGGATCAAGAATGGGGGACTCTAAGAACTCTCTTATCGCGGGAATCCGGGCTTATTCGCGGCCTTGAGCATACGCACATTCAGAAATTGTTTTGGCCTGCTCGAGCTCCATTTTCAATCTCTCGACCTCTAACTCGAGAGCACTCTTTTCTCCGACCGCCACCACTAGATTCTCCTCAACTGTAGGAGTGTATCTGCCGCTTTTAGCCTCATCGAGCTACTTCTTCGTATCAGCAAGCTCCTTTTGGCTTTTGGACAACTTCCTAGTCATGTCCTATAATCGGGCTTCGAGAATATCATCCTCCTTCAGAATCCGTTTGAGGACATTATAAGATTGCTGGGATTCTTCCTCCAAGATGGCTAGTCGATGGGACTAATGTAGATATTGGTCTCCAGCCTGAAAAGAAACAAAGTGTTCACATTAATTTACACTTGATAATTTTAGAAGAAAGATAACAGGGTCGATATTTAATACCTCCTGGTACGCTCGAGAAAAATTACCCATGACTTGGAAACCATCCATCGCAAAGCGCTCGGCTATATCTTGCTTGTACCGCCCAGCCAAGAGAATCCTGAACTATTTGTCCACCTCATGCTCCCCTTTAGGGCCAAAGTCTGAAAATATGTTCCTATCCTCGGGGTACCCAGTAGCACTCGGACCTCGAAGATGATCTTCTATGAAATTTGCTAGGTTCGGTCCGTCATTCCTGCTCAACAAGGGACTTGAACTGGATTCCGACCAAAGGGCCTCACTCGCCTAGAGGACGCAGGAACATCATTATTCTGTTTCCGAGCCATTCGTGAACCTAGTAGTTGCTGCCCTTGAATCCGCTTGAATGTATAAAAGTTGTACCCCGCTACGTTTGGGTCGGCGGTGTTGATCCAAAACACCGTGCGCAAAGGGCCAGTGCCCTCAGCCTGGGATGTTCCTTCAGCTTCAATCCGCGGCATGGTCAAAGTCGGGGTTAGAATTATAATAGTATTAGCACTTACACCAGCCGTCTCGGTGGTTCGACCCGTCTTCGATTTCTTTTGCTTCCGCGGCTTGACTTGAGATTTCTTTAAAGAAGAAGCCACGTTCGGTCCAGGCACGGAAGTTCGAAATCTTTCGACAATCTCACCTGTTAAAATTTACGTAAGATAAGTCGAGGCAAAGGCAAAATAAAGATACAATCTTATGTAATGAATTAACATACCTAAAGTGAGAGGAACTTTGCTAGCATCGGCCTCTGCATGTGCATTCTCCGCCTGTCGATCGGTTTGTTCATTAGTTTAGCTCGATGAAGGATGTCCGAAATCGATCTCCGGAATAGGATAGAGGCCTTCGCTAAGGCCGGCCATTCTCGAGACCTCTTCCTGGGTAAGGAGTGCAGTTTGGAAGAGATCGGATTGAAGTGATTTCAGGAATCCTTCAGTAAGGCGATGCTTGATGCTTCCTTTGAGTTTCCGTTTTCCATATATCCATGGCCTGGCTTCATTCCAAAGATATGGTTCCGGTTCCGAACTCTTATCAGAAGTTAGGGTGTCGGGACCGCGAACGAAGAAGAACTCTTCTTTCTAGCCATTGGTATTACTTGATACCATGGTCGAAAGGATGGATTGGTTTTCGACCTCTGAGAAAAGTATATGAACCCAGCGTTCGTACCTGTAGATGTGCTCAGTTGGAAAATTTACCAGAAACTTTGGAAGGACGCCTTTTCCCCTTTGGCCTTCATAAGCGCACTGAATGCGACTATATACATGATCGAATTTGGCAAAATTTGAGAAGGGGCAAGCAAGAAGGCCTCCAATAGCCCGTAGCCCGTAGAAAAATTACCTACTATAGAATGCTTGGCATCCTTTTTGGGGATCGGTAACCCATTCTTCAGGAGTCGGGATGACGATCGAAAAGCCCTCGGGAATAAACTATTCGAACTCATCCTCCAAATCTTTAAGATGCTCTTCAGTATAAGAGCTGGGAGCCCTAAGCTCGGTTTTATGATGGTTGGCGCTGGTCGAGGTTTCTTCCCACTTATATATTGTAACAGTAACCAATGGTATATTTATGGGTTTCATTATCCGATAACTCTACAGTTTCGGGCTTGACTTCTTCGGTCTCGACTGTTTCAGTCTCAACTTCATTTTCCTCATTCTCATAATCTTTACGAAGCTCTCCTTCCTAAATATCAGAACTGGAATTGGAGCTCGAATTGCTAGAACTCTCCTTCTCAGAAAGTCTATAATTATCGATAAGCCACATGTCAGGATCGGACTCCTGTTCTTCTTCTACCTTTGCCTTACCTTTAAGATCTCTCGAGCTAGACATTATGAAGATGTCAAGTATTGAAGATCAACTTTGTGGATTTTAATAAATTCGATCGCTAAGCTCCGATCAAGGGTTTTGGATTCTTTCGTAAATGAAGCTTCAACGGTCAACGTATATATATAGGGATAAAAAGGTAAATTGCAAATCGGACTGTGGTGGCCCAGCTCCTCGGATCCATCGGATAACGGTCAAAAAATTATTATTATTTTGAAAAAGTGTTAGAATATAGAAACCCCACCTTTTTTTTTGGAACGTTAAATTAAAAGTTTAATAGCGGAAGTGGTTTAAAATAAAATAAGAACAATTTAAATTACTAAGTTTTTTTGACGAACAAATAAAATCAATCTTCATAGTTGAGTTTTAAAGCGAAAAAATTTAATCACAACATATCAAAATATTTGAACAAACTCAACCGAGAGAGATAAATAAGTAATTTATGAAAATCTTGTCTCTTTTGCGAAAATATAAATCATCTTTAACGATTCAAACATTCTAAGTAAGGTTTTAAACAAAATCGAAAAAGAGCATAAATCGACCACAAAATATTACTACTCTCCCGAATATTAGGGTGGGACCGCAAACGTGATGACCTAACAACAACCCAACTATTATTTTCAGAACACCTGAAACTGAAAAGAAATGAAACACGGAACGCATAAGTTGATCATCCAACATAGTGAGATTGTGTGCGAATTTGATAGTGATGCGTGGATGCAACATATTATATAACATAAGCATGTTATCAAGCAAATAAACATATATTCAAGACGGAAGAAACACGGAATTCACATAACCAAGAATTTGTTGATGCCGTCCTCCACTTACCCTCCATCCTAAGTCTGATGTCCATCCAAACTCACCAAGTAAGGAGCGACCTTACTATCTGAAATGCATCGACATGTCTTTACCGGAGTTCGTCCTTACTCCCCAAGTGTTACTCCCCACTTAGATTGTAAGGCCAGGCCTATGGGTAACCGTGACAATCCTGCCGGCCCTTGCCGGCCAGGTTGCCATCGGGTCCATATACCAAACAAATAGGGCCCACACAAAATCGAAAACAAACGAAAACACAAAATCGGAAGCATAACATATCAAACATATTTAACATATTATCAACATTTAACAACATATCAATTGAAATTTTAGGTATCATGATAATTTTGAAAAATATATTCGCAACTAGTAGATTTAGATGTAGCATGTATTTGGATAATAATGTTGAAATGCTAAGTGATATCGTGCGAGTAATGTCGACATAACAAGTCCAATCTATTCGTGACAACATGCAATAGAAATTACAATATAGAACATGCTTTGATTATTAAAAGCATTAGTAAATGTTTGACTCGATCTACTAGCACATCGTACCGACATACAAATTCAACACACAACGCTCACCTTTGTCGCTTAGTACAGCGATTAAAACTCCACAAATGAAGTGTATCCGAAAACTGAGCAAATACGTATACGACCTAGAAACATAACTAATGAAAATCCTACACAAGGAATTCCTACTAACACATCGCACAAAATTGCTTAGAACTTTCGACATCAACTCCACTTAAAAGTATTTATTTTCAAAACTCAAAGTACTAAGTAAATAAAACAGCTCCAAAACAGCAAGTTTTTATCTTCAATTTCCAGATTTACAAAAAAGCCCCTAAACTTTTAAAAATATCCATTTTTTCGAAAATTTGGAACAAACTTTAAATCAAATGATTTTTAACTAAAACCATATCGAAAATCAAATAAAAACAGATTATTAAGTATCTTCTTACTCCAAAATTCGAAACTTTAAAAATCCCACAAGTTTAAAACTTTTCAAAAATACCCTCATAGTTTTGAATACTTAATAAAATCAACTTTCTTGAAAAATAACTCAAGATCCAAGCATTTAAGTAATATTTAAAGATAATCATGCATAATTTCAATATAAAACTGAAATTAACAATAAGTTTTAATAACTTTTCACAAACGAAACAAAAAGTTATTTAATTATAAATTTTCTTCGAAGAATTTACAAATTTTCGATCTTAAAACTAAAATGAATAAACCACTACTTCAAATCAATAAATCAAAAGTTTATAAAAGAACCATGTAAAAACAGTGACAAAACAGTTCATTTTTCCCCTTATTTTCAGATTTACAAAAATAACCCCCAAAAGTTTCAAAAACTCCCATTTTTGCAAAATATCGAAGCAAACTATAAAATATCGAAGCAAACTCCCATTCTTACACAAATAAATCAAGATCCAAACATATAAGCAATATTTAAACAAAACCAAAGCAAGTCACATTAAATATCTAATATTAAATATAAACTCAACAAATTATCACAAAAGCTACAAGGATAAACTAAATTTCTTCAATATATAATTTGAAGAAAGGAAAATAAAATCACAAGGATTAAAGAACACATGCATATACGGATTTTTACCCAATGCAACGAAGGGATGAAACTCTCTTCATTTTCAGACATCCGAAAGTGGTGGTGGCGGCTCCGGTGGCAGAGGTGGTGGCTCCGGTGGTGGTTCATATCAAAAGCCTTCAAATCCTTACTTTTCCCCCAACTTCTAATGACTGCCGATTCACTCTGGGAGATCTAATCGACGATCCGAACCGTGAATATGTATCACCATATGTGTAGAACCTCCACGCAAAATTTGGGCATGATTCAACAGTGGACGAACGAGGGAATGATCGGAAAATCAAGGCTGTGTAGTGAAAATCCGAAAATTCTCTTTGTGTTGCCTCTTCTCTCTCTCTCTCTCTCTCTCTCTCTCTTATTTTCTTTATCTAAGTATTTTTTTACTTGTAAAGAAGATAATGTTGGTTTGAGGAGGGTATTTATTAAGCTATGAAATCAGATTTTTAATGTATATAAACATATACATACAATATGTTAATGAAGGAGTATTATTACTCCACATTTTCCACAAATACATGTCTTTCTTGGGTAGAACAATTTCTCCACCCAAGACCATGCTTTGCAGCCTAAAGAGTGTGCAAGGAGAGAAAATAATTACTCTCCTGCAGAAAATCTGCAACTTGGGGCAAATTTGCACTTTGCCCCCCGAAATTTTGAAAACTTACATTTTTGTCCCCAAAAACAAAAATTTTGTGCATCCAAGCCCGAAAATTTTCAAAAAGGTCTTGATCTTATTTTAAAGTAACTTTTATATTTTTAATTATTTCAAAGTTCAAAATATCACATGATTTAATTAATTTGTATATTTTAGTTCAAATTAATGCTTAACTTTGAAAATAAAATGTAGTACTTAAATTTGGATTAAAAATCGAATCAAAAGGGTTCGAAAATTTTGGGGGCGTTACAATCCTCCCCCCTTAAAAGAATTTGGTCCCCAAATTCGTTCATGTGATTCGCGTGGTACGGTTAACGCCGACATATCTTCTCTTCTTTCTCCCGAAACGTTTCTTCCTTTCTCTGTGTGCGTCATAAAACATTTTCTTGTAGAATCTGCAGCCTTCTTGATTAAAACGAGTGTGCGAAAAGTTCTCTCGTACGTTAGGAATTTTCAAAACTCTGACGTATCTTTTTCTCTAACTCCCACGTCGCCTTTTTATACTCTGGCCACGCCATAATGGAATTCACTTGTTTCTTCATCTAGACGAGTATGCAAACGTGTCTTCGTTTGTACGTTAGATATTTCTGAAGATCTTAAGATATGCAATCAGGTTCACGAGGATGATCGATGTAGTACTTCATATACGTTACGCATAATCATGACGTGGTAGAATGAGATACGATGATAATTCCAACTCCTATGTCGCGAATTAAGATTCTTCTCAGAAGAAAAACTACTCACATAACAATATATAGTTCAGTTTGGCCCAGAGAATTCAAAAGGTATTGAATGGCATTTGACTTGGGATTCTCACAAGGAACTAAATGAGTCAAATGAAGAGATACACGGTAAGGATTAGAAAAGATGATTGAATCAAGGCGCTCAAAATGACCAAGATAAGCCGGGAGCTCTGCAACTCCTTAAGTAACAGATCATCTCAAAGAAGCATATGTTCTAAATACATAATCTGATATGAAGTTATGCCAATTGCCCTAGCGGTCCTCCTGACCTTGGCGGGTCTTACAGGCCTTTTATCATATAAGATTAATGTTTAGATAGAACATACATCCTTCAAACTGATTTATAATTAAGAAGTGCAGAGACCGTAGCCTAATCATGGAACATTCCATAATTCTTAACAAATTTCTGATGTACAGGATCCTCAAAGAGGCAAGTACAGAGCATACTTAATGATAAGATAAGAGCATATTAACCAAGAACCTCAGAGAGGTTTCTGAAGAACTAGAAGAAAGATGTTTAGTTAGACATGATATTTAAACACACTAGTAGGTTTATTGATCGAAAACTGAATGAGTACATATGATACAACTGCCTCTATATATAGAGGACGGACTTCAAACCTATTACAACACACTATAATAATATTACAAGTCCACCAATCAAGTGGAATCTGCTTTAACAATAATACAACCGACAATAAAAAGTAAACACACCAAAGTAAAAGCAGACTCTGTGGACCAGAACTTTATTAAAGTGACTTTTATCTGAGTCACACTTCATTATCAGGGGAATCTTGATAGATGTCACCATCACCGGTATGCATAACCATTGGATCAAAATCATCAACCATAGGATCAAAATCAGTGTTGACAATTGGATCACCTGAACTGGTTCTGGGAAGATTTGGGTTTGGATTAACTTTTCCATACAGTATCTCTAGTTCAATGGATCCATAATCCCAGGGGTCTTGGGCATCTTGAAATATTTCTGGATCTTTTTGCTGGTTTTGTATGGCTGAAATTTCTGCAGTACTAAGAGAATAACTGGGTCCTGTAATAGGATAAGGCGGTACCATCAAGGGAGAAGTACACTCTACTTCTTTGATAAGATTATCAGGAACTTTGTTCAGCCTGCAGAGATGTCTGAAGATTCTCTTTACTTGTTCAGGAAATTGTCTTACACCACCATCAATAGTGGTAAAGACGAACCCATAGGGATGGGGAGTGAGCTGATAATTATGATACCATGAATTCAAATAAGGTCTTTTTAGTATAATAACGGTGTAGGGATCTGCCATATGGGAATTCCGTATAGTGTCATTTAAGACATTAATCCATTATTTTCGAGACCAATGACCATATAAGAATTTAGTTATATTTGGCTCCAACTTTCTTCTGCGAATGGCTTTTAGTAAAAGCTTAGGTCTTACTTCAATAGCAAAGAAACTGATCATACCTAAGCACCAGAAATACCACTAGCCTTCATCAGGGAGGTCTATTTCTTTATGAAAAGTAAAGATGGGAAGGAAAGGATGGTCAGGATAAAACTTTCCTTGTTCCAGAGGAATATTCATGAGTAAAAGGAACTTGGCCTGGAAGTAGAAGAGATTGTTCTTTGCAAAACTTTGAAGTTTTCCAGGAGTATCAAGTGGTTGATCAGTTGGAGGGAACTCTGGTAGTTCTGACTGTTTAGTTCATGAGGAGGATGCCATGAGAATTAATGGAATCGGTTTTGAGAAGGAGATGAGATGAATCTGTTTAGGTCTGGATAACACATCTGGAATGAGATTCCTATCCCCTTTTATATGTTGGACTTCAAACTGATACTTGGAAAACCAATCTTTTAACCTCAATAATTGGGGCTCTGGAAGACCCTTGTTCTTGAAATCAAATATTTTCGGAAAAGATGAGTTGTCCATTTGAACAGTGAAGTTGTGTCCTATCAGATGGAATTCAAATTTTTTGATTCCATATTTTACGGCCAGGATTTCTTTGTAGACAGTATGATAATGTTTTTCAGATTCTTTGAATTGTCCACTAGCATGTCCACAGTAATGCCTTTTCCCATCAATTTCTTCAATCAGAATGGCCCCCCAAAACTCATCACTAGCATCTGTCTGCAAAATGCGTTTTCCTTTATCAGGAATCTTTAAAGGCGGTGGCTTTTGACAAAGCAGTTTTAATTGCTTTACAGCTGTTGTCTGATTGTTTCCCCAAGATGGGGCTCATTTTCTGAGCATTCTGGAAATCTGACAGGTGTATTTGGAACTGTGCGGGATAAAATTCTTCAGATAATTAACTATACCAAGGAACTGTTGAATTTCCTTAGTGGTTAAGTTTTCATCTGGAAACTTGAGTAATTCCTGTGCAATATGTGGGCCTGGCTGGTACTTTCCTTCTGAAAAATTCATTCCAAGAAATTCGATTTCTGTTTGTCCAACAAAGCCTTTCTTTTCAGATAACATGATACCATAACTTTGGACTATTTCAAGGAATTGTTCTAAGAGTGTTTCATGGGCCTTTTTGTCTTCTGAGAACAATAAGATATCATCAATGTAAACCAAAGCACTGTATAAAATGGGTTCAAATATTTTGGTCATGGCTTTTTGGAACAGTGATGGGGCGACCTTAAGCCCAAAAGGCATAACAGTCCATTGGTATTGGGCTGTGGGTATGCAAAAGGCTGTTTTTTATCTATCTTTCGGATCAACGCCTAATTGCCAAAATCCTGCTTTTAAATCGAACTTAGAAAAGATGTGGGCTTGGGTTAATTGTGAAAATAGCATCTGGGTCCGTGGTAAAGGAAATTTATCATCAGATAAAAAATGGTTCAAAGGCTTATAATCAATGACGAGCCTTTTCTTTCCTCTAACCTGTTCAGACCGTTTATTGACATAGAATGCTTGACAAGCCCAATTTGACTTTGTTTGTTCGATAAGTCCAAGTTGCAATAATTGTTGACATTCTTCTTTTGCCAAGACTAGATCATCAGGAGTCATTCCTGGATGGGTAGCCTTTGTGGGATTTATATCTTCATTCATTTTGAATGGCAACTGGATAAAGAACTCTGGATTTTCCCATAATGGATTAGGATGCTTAAACTCAGCATGAGACTCAGCACAGCAATCTTGTAGTTTTGCTGTTATGTTGTGAAACTCCTTTGGGGCATTGGAGAGAGCATAGATCTTCTGGACTGTAGTATAAGGTTGAAACTGTCTCTTATACTTTATCCCATTGGGAAGCAACATAAGTTTTTGAGCCTTGTGATAGAGATCAAAACCTATGAGAAGATCTTTTCCATGCAATTTACTTCCAATTACCTTCATCCATATAATGCAATCTGGAAAGAATTGTATTCCAATTGGATGTTTAGTAATGAGGGAAGTTTTATTTTCCATCATGGACTTGAACATTGTTTGTTGCTCACAAAGCTTTTCTATTGTAGCAATCGCCATTTGGTGAATTTCTCCGAGGGAAAGTATATTGACTTCCTTTCCAGCGGCTGTGATGAATCTGTTCAGTTCAGGATGGATTTCTTTGGGGAGAGAGGCCACATAAACATGTTTGAGATTTGGATCATTGCTTCCATTCAATATATAATAAAGTTCGGACATTCTTTTGAAATGGAGATCCAGATCTTTTCTCTGCAGAGAGCAACATTTCATAGCAAAATAATTTTGCTGAGCCAATTTGTCATATATGGAGCTATCACCCAAAAATTCTTGATGTATAACACCAAGTGTTTGAGGAACATCAGCTTTGATGAATTGAATCTGCCTGTATTCTCCCAGTGATAAAAACCATTCCCTTAGAGTTCCCGTGAATCTTGAAGCAAATTCTCGAAGGATCACAGAGAGATTCTGTTCCTTTGTTCTTTGAAGATCAATCCACGCTGCAAAAGATTGTAATCTTTCTCTTCGTTTGTCTACAGGAATGTCGTCAAAGGTAAACCATGGACCATTTGTTGGCTTTGTGGCTGATGGTTCAGTAGGTCTTGAGGTATGAGAATCTGCTAAGCTTTCATCTTCAGATTCATAAGGAGGTGTATTAGGAGGGGCAGTATCCGCCATAAGAATATTAGAGATGTCTGCCAAGCTGTTTTCTTCGTCAGAAGTTTGGACAGAAGATTCTTCAGTGCTGGAGGATTCTTCAGATGAATCATCAGATGGATTCTCGGATGTCTGATCATCAACTCTCATTTCTGGGAATTTTCGAATCATGAGAGACTTATTAAAATCTTCCACCTTTTCTTTCAACTTCTCTTCTTTAGGGACAGATTTTTTTCTTTGTCTTGGTGGTGGAGGTGGTAGTGGTAATTCGAATGGTATATCAGAAGCCATAGCGAATTGTCTGGAGTAGTTCGGAGTAGAGCGAGGGAGTTCAAATAAGGATGAAGATTGGGGAGTTCTGAGGAAAGGAAGATTAGGAAGAAATCTCCTTTTCCTATCTTCTTCCATGATATGAAGATCCTTCTTTAACTTTCTGATTTCAGCTTCTTTCTGATCAAACTCAGGACCCATGATATGGGCCGAAAGTAATTGTCTGAGTTCTCTGTCAAGAAGATCAATCTTTTTAACAAGTCTGTTGTAGATCCCTTCAAGTTCTAAAGCCATAGAATCAACCTTTTGAGAGCTGGCTTGGACTTGAGACAAAACCTTATCTACTTTGGAGTCAATCTGGACTAAGGTTTTGTTTTGTGCTCTTAAATTGGAAGTTTGCCAATTTAGAACTTCTTCTCCTTGAGTAAGTTCTTCAGTTCTTCCAGTATGATTTACTGTGGTTGGGTTAATATAAGGCCTTGTCGAAATAGATCCAGTTGTATTTCTTTCCAAAGGGGGAAATTCTGTTTCATAATCTGGATGAAACATCATACAATGGTGGATTATTTGTGGTGTTGGAACAACTGGTTGTAGAGATTGTCTACAGGTTTTTTGTTGTTCTTCTTTGAGAAAGTCCAAGGCTTTATTGTAAAGGGGAAGTGATTGAGCACAAGTTGGGGGATCTGGATCTGGATCTTCAGATCTGTTGTTTTTACAGGAAAGGCGTTGTTTTCTTGCCTTTCTTCTTCTTCTCCGTCGACTGGCTTCACTATCATCATCATCTTCAGAGTCGGATGCTTCGTCACAAGAACATCCTGGATCACACCTGGATGAATCAACATCCCAAATGAAGTGTCCATCAATTTTGTCAGTAAAGATATGGGATCCATCAGATTTAAAAGATGAGATAGGAATCTCAATCCTTTTTCCATAAAATCCAATTGTAGATCTGCTATCTTGTACTGGTTGGATCATCATTTGCCTGAAAAGAGGCCTGGATGAAGTTGATTCCTCATCGTTTAGTTTGAAGACTGTTTTAGTCTTGCCATCAGTCATTTTCTGAAACTCATAAGTAGTGGATCTGATTGGCTCATGAGTTTGTTGGAGAGACTCATAGTTTGTGATCCATTCTGTTGGCATGAGTAATTCCAATTCTTGACGAGGAATTTGTCTTGGGATCTGGACTATTGTGGGAGTGTTAGATCCTGATTCAGCAAGAATCATTAAAGCATCAGGAGATCCGGATCCTTGAAGATCTAACCCATGATCTTGAAGACGATAGACCAATTGATGATGAAGGGTTGCTGTAATTGCTGAAGCAACTTGTTCTGCACCAGAGATCTGAACTTGAACCTTTAGGGCTGTTGGAAGATTGGAATAATTGAGGGACATGGCAAAGTTGGGAAAGTATGTAAGAACAGCACTTCCGTTGTTGAGAGTAGTAACAACTGTTCCGATAACAGCATGTTCATAACTTGTGAAACGGGTATCCAAGAGAGCGAGTCTAGCAGTAACAGGAAGACCTTTTCTTCCTTGATAAGAAAGTACTAGACGAACTGCACCAAAATGAAGGTGAGTATAACCTTCTCTTTGCCAGGATGTAATAAATTCAGGTGGAATAGCAAGGGTGATGTATTGTTCCTTCTTGGAATAAGGAAGATCACACTTATCAAGTTTTGAAGTTTGTACATATTCCCGAGTTTGAGGTCTGTTGGAAGAGATAAGGGAACGAATTCCTCTAAAAGATCCTCTTTTACGGTAAATATTGTAAGGACTCATAACTGGAGGGACAGAGTTTTCTATAACAGCGGAATCTGGGATAGTAGAGTATTCTACTAAATTTTCAATTTTACTGGTGGAGTGGCGAGGTAGTGATAAGGAAGATGATACAGAAATTAAATGATCTGCAGATGTACTGGTTGTAGTCATGATTTAACTGGATCAACTAGTTCTTCCTTCTATTTCTTCAAGAGCAAAAATGCTGTCTTCAGTCTGTTCATCTTGTTCTGAGAATAATGATTCTACATCTGTGTCATCAAGAGTGGCATCCGTGTTTTCCAGAATATGAGTAATCATTCTGGCAGACTTGGCTCGGTTCTGAGGACAATTTTTTGCAAAATGTCCTTTGTTTCCACAGATATAACATCGATCTGTCCTTTTGTTTCTGAATGACTTTCTTTTGAAAAACCTTAAGTTTCCTTTTCTTTTAGGCTTATCATTCTTTTATGTGGATTTCTTCTTTTTAGTATGGCACTTGCAATTCTCTTTGGAGTGGCATTTTATTCCCAAATGGAGTGGCATATAGAAGAATCAACGAAGATTGCAAAAGGACTGAAATATCGATAATAAAGATAACCAAATGAGTAGTTCAGTATAAGTGACAAGGATAATAATTAAGGCGCACCGATAAGAATAACGAAAGGGATGAGACTCAACATTTCAAACGGTGCAAGTAAAACGAAGATCAAAGCAAGGATATCGGTAAGGATAATAGAAAGTCAAAACAAGTATCATGCCAATAATAACCAAAACATTAAAGTGTGTTTGGTCTTTTGAAAAGCAAGTCAAGATAAATGATGTGATTTAAAGATCATTTCAGTAATGATTGCAACAAGATGCAATAGAAAACAAGTAAAGCTCAATAGTGAAATCTGAGAACATCGAAATGATCAAATTGAGCTAGATGGGATTAAAAATAAGTTCAAAATAAATAGAAGGAAAGTCCGAAGTTCAAAAGGAATTGAGAATACATTTATCTGATTTATGCGGCTCACAAAGAGGAATGAAGTAGACAAAGGAACAACAATTTATGAATGGACAAATGAAAACATGAAGTTCAAAAATAAACCGAGACAATTCAATTCCTTTAGGAAATTTAGAAGATTGTATAATTGAATTGAACGAAAAAGAGTAACATGAAAGCATATAGATAATTTCAAAATGATCATAACGGAATAAATAGGCTCGGGAAGAAGAAGGACAAGGAACAATAACAATAACAGAATCCGACAAAAATAAATAATTTTGGTTTACGAAGTTGATACGAGAAAGTATCTCATGAAATAGGGAGGGGTAAACTCTGAACAAGTAAAAAAATAAGGGATCGAAATAAAAGCTTAAAGGGATACAAGAAGTCAATCCCCAATTGACAAAGACATGTTAATTGAGAGTGTCGATAAGCTCTGAAGGAAAACAGTCAAAGAGTATTAATGGTAATTAAGGGCACGGCTTGAAGAAGCCATTTCAAGAATGAGGCTAAAATGATTGAAGAATAATTTTATAAATTACAGAACGTGAAGGAAAAGATACAATCGGGCAATCGCATATAGAAACTTAAGAATAACACGAACGGAAATAAAGAGATTGGATATGAACATATGATAGTTTTAGAATTGAAATGAAGTTACTCGCTATCAAAAGTGATTCATAGTAGAATGCAAGGAACATGAAATAGACGAGTTAGAACACAAGACTGGTGTCAATGAAATTTGAATGATATTTTGTCAATTGAAAGAAAGATTGCTTACATACAATTTGATTCATCAAAATGGCGAAGAAAAGACATCTAGGGATCACAAGCTCAAAATGTACAAGTACTAACATTAGAATAAGGGCGAACAATTAATTATAGCGAAAATAGGCTCAAGAAAGCTTACTGAAGTCGAGAGATCAATTTGGAGATGGATACATTTAAGATCAGAATTATGAGTTTTGAGTAAGGTAAACTCGATAATGGAATTCAAAAGGATTAGGGCTATTTTAGTAATTCTATATGTACTTCAAGAAACGTCACTTGATTTAAATATTTCAAAATTTAAGAAAAATCACGGAACACAGACATATACAATTATAACCAGACTTTAATATCAACAATAAAGTTCGAATAATCATTATGGTATTCGGGATACCAACAACAAAACAATTAATCCAGAAAACACAAAATCAAGCAAAAATAACCATTAACCCCAAGGACACGTACTAAACATATGGTTTCAGTTGCGGTCTTGTTCTAAACGTGAACTACCCAATGTGGGTAGACACCCTAAAATCATGACGGTGAGTCCCACCTTACTAACCCCTCGGTACAAATTTGAGGATCCTATCCTGGCCTTGAGCCGAAGCTCTGACACCATCTGTGGCGGCCCGGCTTCGCGGGTCCGTCGGATAACGGTCGAAAAATTATTATTATTTTGAAAAATTGTTAGAATATAGACACCCCACCTTTTTTTTTTTGGAACGATAAATTAAAAGTTTAATAGCGGAAGCGGTTTAAAATAAAATAAGAACAATTTAAATTACTAAGTTTTTTTTACGAACAAATAAAATCAATCTTCATAGTTGAGTTTTAAAGCTAAAATATTTAATCACAACATATCAAAATATTTGAACAAACTCAACCGAGAGAGATAAATAAGTAATTTATGAAAATCTTGTCTCTTTTGCGAAAATATAAATCATCTTTAACAATTCAAACATTCTAAGTATGGTTTTAAACAAAATCGAAAAAGAGCATAAATCGACCACAAAATATAACTACTCTCCCGAATATTAGGGTGGGACCGCAACCGTGATGACCTAACCGCAACCCAACTATTATTTCCAGAACACCTGAAACTGAAAATAAATGAAACACGGAACACATAAGTTGATCGTCCAACTTAGTGAGGTTGTGTGAGAATTTGATGGTGATGTGTGGATGCAACATATTATATAACATAAGCATGTTATCAAGCAAATAAACATATATTCAAGACGGAAGAAACACGGAATTCACATAACCAAGAATTTGTTGACGCCGTCCTCCAATTACCCTCCATCCTCAGTCTGATGTCCATCCAAACTCTCCAAGTAAGGAGCGACCTTACTATCTGAAATGCATCGACATGTCTTTGTCGGAGTTCGTCCTTACTCCCCAAGTGTTCCTCCCCACTTGGATTGTAAGGCCTGGCCTACAGGTAACCGTGACAATCATGCCGGCCCTTGCCGGCCAGGTTGCCATCGGGTCCATATACAAAACAAATAGGGCTCACATAAAATCGGAAACAAACGGAAACACAAAATCGGAAACATAACATATCAAACATATTATCAACATTTAACAACTTATCAAATGAAATTTTAGGTATCATGATAATTTTGAAAAATATATTCGCAACTAGTAGATTTAGATGTAGCATGTATTTGGATAATAATGTTGAAATGCTAAGTGATTTCGTGCGAGTAATGTCGACATAACAAGTCCAATTTATTCGTGACAACATGCAATAGAAATTACAATATAGAACATGCTTTGATTATTAAAAGCATTAGTAAATGTTTGACTCGATCTACTAGCACATCGGACCGACATACAAATTCAACACACAACGCTCACCTTTGTTGCTTAGTATAGCGACTAAAACACCACAAATGAAGCGTATCCGAAACCTGAGCAAATACGTATATGACTTGGAAACATAACTAATGAAAATCCTATACAAGGATTTCCTACTAACACACCGCACAAAATTGCTTAGAACTTTTGACATCAACTCCACTTAAAAGTAATTATTTTCAAAACTCAAAGTACTAATTAAATAAAACAGCTCCAAAACAGCAATTTTTTACCTTCATTTTCCATATTTAAAAAAAAGCCCATAAACTTTTAAAAATATCCATTTTTTCGAAAATTTGGAACAAACTTTAAATCAAATGATTTTTAACTAAAACCATATCGAAAATAAAATAAAAACAGATTATTAAGTATCTTCTTACTCCAAAATTCGAACCTTTAAAAATCCCACAAGTTTAAAACTTTTCAAAAATACCCTCATAGTTTTGAATACTTAAGAAAATCAACTTTCTTGAAAACTAACTCAAGATCCAAGCATTTAAGTAATTTTTAAAAATAATCAAGCCTAATTTCAATATAAAACTGAACTTAACAATAAGTTTTAATAACTTTTCACAAACATAACAAAAAGTTCTTTAATTATAAATTTTCTTCGAAGAATTTACAAATTTTCAGTCTTAAAACTAAAATGAATAAACCACTGTTTCAAATCAGTAAATCAAGAGTTTACAAAAGAACCATGTAAAAACAGTGACAAAAAAATTCATTTTTCCCCTTATTTTCAGATTTACAAAAATAACCCCAAAAGTTTCAAAAACTCCCATTTTTGCAAAATATCGAAGCAAACTATAAAACAAATGCTTTTCAAGTAACCCTACCAAAAATAAAAAATAAAACTTATATTTTCAGTCCATTTTTACTTCCAACAAAAATCGCAACCTGATTAAACCGTTTTTCGTCGAATACGATTAAATCAATAAGGTTGGGATATAGAGGTCCAATTCGATGTAGATTATAGGGATCTGTTACTTTATTCTGGATGGATCAATCTCAAGAAAGAACAATAATGTAAAAGAACAATCAGTAATCAAGACAGTCAATATTAAAATAGTATAGCAAAAGCTCTTCTATTTGATAATCTTAGATTATTTTAGTATGCAGGCATAAGTTGAGTCTGTAAAGCGTGTGTAATACAATGATTAACTAATTATTAATATCACAATTAACCTAGCTTTACAAGGAAACATAATTCTAATAGGACTCGGCCCAATCGTCCTTCTTGAGTCCGGATTGTAGTCTGCTTGTTGAGGAGAGTCGTATTCTACCGGGTCGATAGTTGATCCCGAACAGGCTCGTCTGGTCGAACCGATCTTATATCCCTTAGTCGATCCGAACATTATAAGGGGTGCGAAATAGCCCCCATCAGTACTCCCTCACTTCTTCGAGCGTATATGTAGTAAAAGCTCGTAGAAGTAGATGGTTAATTACGACAGTATTTTCTATGAGTTGTGCCTCGTTAAAAACCTTACTTAAGAAAAAACCCTGTGGGAAAAAATCCTAAGTAAGGAAAAGAGTGCTACTCCTCATAGATAGTCGTTTTCTCGTTACAATTATGAACCGCTACGTGTCTCTTTGGAGAAGCGTTTCATCTTTTTTCGTTTGGCGGGAATATGATTAGCCGTGAGAAGTTCGAAACGTCTTTTTACTTCTCACTATAAATAGGCAATCGTTATATTAGTCATTTTTTACTTTATACTTCCTTTAATCTTGCCGTCATTTTCTTTCTTGGTCATTTATCTTTTCAAAATTGCTTTTATCGACTCATATCCTCCGAGGATCCTAAAAATGGCTTCTATTTCAAGAAAATCTTCCTCGTCTTTAAGGGAGAGAGTTGCTCCTATTATCGAGGAGGTGATACATTATAATCCTTCGAGTGAGAAGATTGGAGTGTCTGAATTTATTATCCCGAATGAGGACACCTTTAAGGTGCAAATTCTATCTGATACGGATGTCGCTGCCAGAGCTAAGAAAAGCAAGGGTACGGCTCCTCAAATTTCTGAACCGATAGAGGATCTTGCTTGTGCTTATACTGAGGACACTTTCTCTGAGGTCGTTAGCAATTATGCCAAATATTTCCCGGATGGTTCCGAGATCATTCTCTCTTCTCCTTCTGATAGGGTTACATCACCGCCGGAGGGGTGTCGAGCCTTTTACACAGCCCATTTTAACTGCGGTCTGCGTCTCCCCATGTATGCTCTCTTCCTTGACATTTTGAAAATATTCAGTGTGTCCTTGACTCAATTAGTCCCTAATTCCGTGGCCTTCGTGGTCTATTTTTCCGTTTTGATGATAGCAAAAGGATTCCAACCCTCTTTTCGTAATTTTACGCAATTGTTTCGCTTTAACGTTTCTAGTTCCTCTAACCGTGGATATTTCTTCGCTAGCCAAAAAACTAGTCGCGCAATCTTTGACTCTCCGGTTTCCAGCAATCCTTCCTGGAAATCTCATTTTTTCTTTGTTCGTCCGCCTTCTCATCTTCGCTTAGCGGATGGCTCCACTGAGCCCTTTTCCTTGGACCATGATTCCAAATGGATTTATGGCGGTCGTTTGGCGACTGGTGATTTTATTCCCGACGATCCCCAGTTTATTGGCGAAATCCAAGCGATGCGTGTCAACAAATATCAGAGTGCTCTTCTTATCGGCGAAGTTTTTCTTCGCAAGGCGGGATTAAGTACTCATATTTTTCCAATTTCTTCTTCTTCTGAATCATTGGGTAAGTATCTATTCTAATATTGCGTTGTCAAAACTCTTTTTAGTACTAAGTCTAATTCCGATTTTGTTTTCTCCTCAGCTCTTATAGTAGAAAATTCCCAACGCTCTTTAAAGGGAAAAATGGTGTTGTTTAAATCCACCAAAACCATAGAGAATGTTCCTATTGAGCAAAGGGCATCTCGGAAAAGAAAATTAGAATTGGGCAATGATTCTGAAGAGAACAGAGAGGAATCTCCAGATTCCTCCCAAGAATCTCCAGTTCGCCTGGGGACGGGATCTGGTTATCCTCCTTTTCGACATCGAACTTCCTTAGGCATACGTGGATGCCATAGCTGGTCGATGCCCCATCCTAATGATAAGCCATTGGAGAGAAAAAGGTGTTACTAGGGTCCTTCGGGCGAGGACCTGTCTCTACTAGGTGATAATCATCCGGAGCCCACTCTTGTTGAGATGATCGAGGAACATCTACAGGGGAGGAGAGCCGCCGGTTATCCTGATAACGATTCTTTAGTTCATGATGAGAGCGAGAATGCGGTGGATAAGGCAACTCGTGTGCTTTTATCAGGTGTGTTTACTCGCGATATGAACAAGCTCCTTCGGAAGGATCCTCTAGAGAAATTTCAGCGAGCTTCTCTTTATGCTGAAAAGGTGATCTCCTTTATGTGTGCTCGTAGGTTAATTTTCCTCAATGAATACTTTAGCTTGCTAATTTATTTCTTTTATCTTTTTCTCTTTCAGACTAAAACTTGTTTGGCATCATATGCCTATGAAACTGCTCTCTGGAAACAACAATGTGAGTTTCCGGATGAGAAATACAAGACTTTACTTCATAAGACTTCTGGTTCAGAGGTTGGTCTCTCCACGACTTCTTCTCTTCCGGTCGTAGAGACTCGGGCTACGGGGACTGATGACCAGGAGATTATAGATAGGATTCTGGAGACTTCTCGTGCTCAAGAACAAGCCAATCAATTGGCTAAAAAGTTGGAAGAGTATCAATTTCAAAGTACTGCTCGAATTAGCGAGTTGGAATCTCAAGTATCGAGTCTTCAGGCTTCTTTAGAGGAGTATGAGAGGGACATTCCTCTTGGTGGACTCAGGGATCGTTACGACCGGAATCCTGATGAAAAAGTTATTCGTGAATCCCTTAGCTCTCCTGTTCATACAGCGTTGGTATATCAAATGGTCGGTCCGCTCCTGGAGAGCACGTTCAAGAAGGCGATTCATCAGTTGGTCGTTTTTGAACTGATAGATGATCTTCGAAAGGAATATTTTAAAGCGGCGCACATTCGGTTGAACCGTTATGGCGAAGAATATTCTCCTTCCGAGCTACCGGAAGTCGTTTATCAAAAGTTTCCTTTGGCTCACCTTGTCAAAGAGTTAGGTAGGCCATTGCCGATTCCTTCTTCAGATATCAATGACGAGGTCGATAATAATTTCATCGATCCAGAAGAAGAGGAGGAAAATATTGAAGCAACGAATGAAGGAGACGTCGCTGGCGAACAGGAAGTTCCAGATGGCGACCAAGTTGTATGAATCAAGTAGCGATATGTTGATATGTGAAATAACCTTTGTAACTGTTATCATAAGTTGAATTGCAATATTACTCTTTTATCCCTTTATAAAATAGACGATTCATATTCTGACAGTTATGTCTTTTCGTCTTCTATGTACTGATTGTGAGTTCCATGTTCCTCAAATAAAGCAACCGACGTATCAATATATCAATTCTTTGATATGGGAGGAATTGGAAAATGTAGAATCATCACTTAGATCTAGCTTATTCAGACCTCCTTTAGCAATTCTTTGGAATGTTAGGCGGTGACATTTTTGTAGTCTGGAATAATGACGACTATTCTCCCGATTTTCATGTCAGATTACTTGGATTCCAATAGAGGTCTAAACATGGTTAGTTAATAATTTTTTCATGTGACATATGAGGCAGTTACGACCTTGTAGGTCAGAGTACGAGATCCTTATTCCTCTAGTCGAGCTAATACCTTGTTGCAATGTCGAGGATCTCTCGCTCTTTATCAAGCGACTAGCATATGTGAGCGTGTAAACTTTTCTGGTCTGGAGCTCTTTTAGATCTGCTTTTATTGTGCATTGATCGCTTCGATCTTCTTTTTCTTTTATCATCGATTCGTTGAGCCTATCAGAGAGGTGTCGTTCCAACTTACTCGCATTAATTACGGGAAGTCAAAAGGTCGCATTTCCGTCCCTTGATCAAATCTCTATCCAGCCTTAGGATCACTTGCATAAGTGCCTATAAATAAGTAGGCAGTTTCCATATTTTGTTTATGATTTCTCAGAAAAGATGGAGATCTCAGTTTCCTTGAATTTCATTTTGCCTTCTGATCCCATAATATTCAAAAAGTCACATTATCCTGATTCATATCATAATAACTTAAATTTCTTCTGTCTTGTACTGACGGGTCCCATGGAAGCCCTACCTCGTACTGACGGGTCCCATGAGGCCTCAAACCTTGTATTTACGGGTTTGAGGTCCGTGGTTTCCTGTTTGCACATGGAGGGTTCATGTATACCAGACACCGCCGCTTTTGGATGTTACTTCCGGATTGATAGACCACCGGGGTGTGCTGGTAAATATTAATGTTCACGACCGCCCCGAAGAGATGCTGCTTTAGAGTAAAATGTCAAACCTTAATGTGAAAGCAGTATCTCGTTGTGGGTGAATGAGTATTGCCGGTTATCTTGCTGGTAATGCTCATTTCGTCTGGAAGAACATTTGATCTTCAGAGCCTGGCCATCGAACCAAAGAAGTCGACCATTCTAGCAGCATGCTTCTTAGGTGGTTAGTTATAATCATCGAGGCGCTAGGGAGGAGATCGGTGTTTCCGTGGACATTGTCGTGAAGACCGCAAATCTATAGAATAGGATTATGTTTTTTTCTTAAATAGTTGTGAAGATATGTAGGTCGTACAAAGTTCTTTGTATTCTTCGTGTGTAACTTGAGATCTGTTCTCAGAACTTCAGATGAATAATACTTTTAATGTTATCATTCTCATATTTTTTGTTGTTGATTTCTCTCTTACTTTTATCGTTATTGTATAGATCGAGGAGCGTTTATTGAGCGGAACAAATTATACTCAACTCGCTTTAAGACTTAGGTATTTTTCCCAAATCTTTTTTATCGTTAAAAATAGATCGAGGAGCGTTTATTGAATGGATCAATTTATACTCAACTCGCTTTATTTAGACTTAGGTTTTTATAACAAAGCCTTTTTTAATCGTTAAAAATAGATCGAGGAGCGTTTATTGAGCGGATCAATTTATACTCAACTATTTTCATTTAGACTTAGGTTTTTATACCAAAGCCTTTTTTAATCGTTAAAAATAGATCGAGGAGCGTTTATTGAGCGGATCAATTTATACTCAACTCTTTTCATTTAGACTTAGGTTTTTATACCAAAGCCTTTTTTATTTTTTTATTTATTTTTTTTTTATCGTTAAAAATAGATCGAGGAGTGTTTATTGAATGGATCAATTTATAATCAACTCTTTTTATTTAGACTTAGGTTTTTATACCAAAGCCTTTTTTAATCGTTAAAAATAGATCGATGAGCGTTTATTGAGCGGATCAATTTATACTCAACTCTTTTTTAATTGGACTTAGGTTTTTATACCAAAGCCTTTTTTAATCGTTAAAAATAGATCGAGGAGCGTTTATTGAATAGATCAATTTATACTCAACTCTTTTTATTTAGACTTAGGTTTTTATACCAAAGCCTTTTCTAATCGTTAAAAATAGATCGAGGAGCGTTTATCGAGCGGATCAATTTATACTCAACTCTTTTTTAATTAGACTTAGGTTTTTATACCAAAGCCTTTTTCAATCGTTAAAAATAGATCGAGGAGCGTTTATTGAGCGGATCAATTTATACTCAACTCTTCTTATTTAGACTTAGGTTTTTATACCAAAGCCTTTTTTAATCGTTAAAAATAGATCGAGGAGCGTTTATTGAGCAGATCAATTTATACTCAACTCTTCTTATTTAGACTTAGGTTTTTATACCAAAGCCTTTTTTAATCGTTAAAAATAGATCGAGGAGCGTTTATTGAGCGGATCAATTTATACTCTCATTTAGACTTAGGTTTTTATACCAAAGCCTTTTTTAATCATTAAAAATAGATAGAGGAGCGTTTATTAAGCGGATCAATTTATACTCAACTCTTCTTATTTAGACTTAGGTTTTTATACCAAAGCCTTTTTTAATCGTTAAAAATAGATCGAGGAGCATTTATTGAGCGGATCAATTTATACTCAACTCTTCTTATTTAGACTTAGGTTTTTATACCAAAACCTTTTTTAATCGTTAAAAATAGATCGAGGAGCGTTTATTGAATGGATCAATTTATACTCAACTCGCTTTATTTAGACTTAGGTTTTTATACCAAAACCTTTTTTAATCGTTAAAAATAGATCGAGGAGCGTTTATTAAGTGAATCAATTTTACTCGACTCGTGTTAATGCTTCGCCTTTTATAAATATACTTCTGATTTTGTACTAAAAAACAAGTTTTTTTGATAATAAATTTTAGGCCAAAGCCTTTGTTACAGCTAATTTAAATAGAAATAATCTTGAAAATAAAACAAATGAAATAAAGCAGGATAATTTACTAGGATTTATCTTCCATAGTATCTTCGGAGGTTGACTGCGTTCCAATTCCTTGGTAGGGGTGTTCCGTCCAAGTGCGCAATTTTGTATGAACCTTTCTTTCCTACATCGATGACAATGTATGGTCCATCCCAATTCTGTTGTAACTTTCCCACATGCTTGGATACCTCTACCTTTTTTAAGACCAGGTCTCCTTCTTTGAAGGTTCGGACGCATACTTTTTGATTGTAGGCCCTTTCCATATTTGATTTAGCGACTTGCAAACGTACGGCCGCTTTTTCTCTTAAAGCTTCTGTTAAATCAATATCAATTTCTCTTGTCTTTCCATTTTCCTGGTCGTAATACATTTTAATTCTTGGTGTCTGAATTAGCGTTTCGACTGGGATAACAGCTTTCGATCCCTATACTAAACTGAATGGGGTCTCCCCGGTTGAAGTTCTGACCGTGGTTTGATTAGCCCATAGTACTCCCGGGAGTTCATCTAGCCATTTTCCTTTGGCTGCCCCTAATCTTTTTTCCAAAGATTTTATTATTTCTCAGTTCGCTACATCAGTTTGTTCGTTCGCTCTAGGATGCCCAACTGAAGTGAAATTTTGCTGAATTCCTAGCTTTCTACACCATTCCATTACCTGTTTTCCCACAAATTGGGTTCCGTTATCAGAGATCAGAATTCTTGGGATGCCAAATCGACACACTATGAACTTCCATAAGAAATTGATCACTTGGAATTGAGTTATTCGAGCAAGGGCAATGCATTCTATCCATTTGCTGAAGTATTCCACAGCAACTAAAACGTATGCTTTCTTGGATGGAGATGTTGGGAAAGGTCCCACGATATCCATTCCCCATTGATCAAACGGCCAACATACCGGTATGGGTGCATGTTTTCGGCCGGTTGATGACTTATATTAGCATGGACTTGGCAATGATGACATTTTTGGACATACTGGATTGCATCATTGTTGATGGTAGGCCAATAATATCCAGTTCTGATGCATTTTAAAGCCAAGGCCCTTGCTCCACTGTGATTTCCTGCTTCTCCTTCATGTAGTTCTCGGAGTATATCGTAGGTTTGAGATTCGGAGACGCATCTTAGAAGAATTCCCGACACTGATCTTCGGTAAAGTTTTTCTTCTATTAACGTTTATCTTGGAGCCCGATATTTTATTTTCCGAGCTTCGTTTTGGTCGAGCGGCAATTTTCCTTCTTGAAGATAATCTATCATTGGAGTCATCCAATTTCTTTCGACTTCTTCGATTTCCATTACTTGAGCGACCGGTGTCTCATCGATATCGATTGCCGGCGTATTGGAAATTAACCAGTTGATTACCCTTTCGGTTTTTCCATCGTTAGATCCTGTAAATCTAGACAATTGATCGGCCCATTTATTCTCCGATCGTGGAATGTTCTGTATCCCAAAATTATCAAATTTTTCAACCAATTCCTTCACTTTGGTAAGGTATTTGACCATATTGAATTATTTAGCCTCATAGAGGCCTTCTATTTGCCTTTGTACTAACTCTGAATCGGTTAATACTTTAAGGTTTTTTATGTCGGCTTTGATTGCCATTTCCATTCCAGCGATCAATGCTTCATATTCTGCTTCGTTGTTTGTTACGATGAAATCCAGTGTTATTGCATAATTTATATCCTCCTTATTGGTCCGGTAAAGTTTATTCCGGAACCTCCTCCTTCTCGACTCGAAGCACCGTCGACGTGCATCAACCAAGTTTGATTTTCTACGATCAAGATATCATTGGCAAGGCTGGTTGATTCAGTATGTTCGTTTGCTAGGGTCGGAGTCTCTAATAGGAAATTGGCTAAGACTTGGGCTTTAATCGCAATTCTTGGTTTGTACTCGATTTCGAACTGACCGAGTTCGATTTCCCACTTGATTAATCTTCCAGAAGCCTCTGGCTTTGCTAAGACCTGTCTCAATGGCTGATTGGTTAACACCACAATTTTGTAGGTTAGAAAGTAAGGTCGGAGTTTGCGTGCTGCCACTACTAAGGCCAAAGTGAATTTCTCTATTTCCAAGTAGTTCTTCTCGGCCCCTTGTAGTAATTTGCTTAAGTAATAAACAGGTTTGTGTTCTAAGCCTTCCACTTTAACCAAAACCGAACTAATGGCTACGTCGGAGATCGATATGTAGACGTATAATGGTTCTCCCTCGGTTGGTTTGGCCAATAGCGGGGATGTCGTTAGATATTCCTTTAGCCGATCGAATGCCTGGTCGCATTCTTCGGTCCAAACAAAGTTTTTTGCTTTACGAAGTGTTTGGAAGAAAGGCAAACTTCTGTCAGCCGATTTGGATATGAATCTATTTAGCGCCACGATTTTTCCTACCAAGCTCTGCACTTGGGAGATCGTTTTGGGAGGTTTCATTTCGGTTATGGCTCGAATTTTTTCTGGATTGGCCTCGATTCCTCGTTGACGTACCAAATATCCCAAAAATTTTCCCGACTTAACACCGAAAGTGCATTTTGCAGGATTTAGCTTCATTCTGTACTTTCTCAATATTCGGAAACATCGATCGAGATGCCTTACGTGATCTGCTTCATTCATGCTCTTGACCAGCATATCATCTACGTAAACTTCCATTATTTCTCCGATTAATTCTTTGAACATCAGATTTACAAACCTTTGGTAAGTGGCCCCGACGTTCCTCAATCCAAATGGCATAACTATGAAGCAATACACTCCCTGCTCCGTTACGAAAGCAGTTTTTTCTTGGTCTCGCTCATCCATGTATATCTGATAGAAACCTTGGAAAGCATCCATCATGCTGAAAATCGTGAAACCAGCGGTTGAGTCGACTAATAAGTCGATCCTTGGGAGGGGATATGGATCGCGCGGACATAATTTATTAAGGTCGGTGAAATCATTGAACATTCTCCATTTGTTATCCTTTTTATCCCCTTTTGCAACTAGCACAACATTACAAAGCCATTCCGAGAAGTGTATTTCTCGAATTTGCTTTGCTTTGAGTAGCCTTTCTACTTCTGCCTTGATTATTTTATCCTTTATCGGCCCATGATTCCTCTTCTTTTGTCTAGCAGGTTTTGCCATGGGGTCAATTTTTAGCGAGTGACTGATTATTCGGGGGTCAATCCCTTCTATGTCGTTCGCGCTCCAGGCGAAGATATCTGCATTGTTTCTGAGAAAGTTGATCAGCATTACTTCCCCCTCTTTGTTTAATTCAGTTCCAATTCTTGTTGTTTTAGTTTGGTCCCCCTGCACCAGTAGGACATCTTTGTGTTCCGGTGGTTTCAAAGCTAGGTCTACCGGTTCCTTTCCCTTTTTATCTATTCGGTCGGTGCTAGGGATTTCAACTTCAATTTTGTCAACGTCGACGTCTAGCTTTCTTTTGCTTGGGGTAATTGGTTCATGGCGATTTTTCAAAGTTAATGATGTGTTGTAGTAATCCCATGCCATGCAATGATCATTCACTATTTCTCCGATTCATGTGTCAGTCGGAAATTTTATCTTCTGATGGTAAGTTGAAACAACAGCTCGGAATAGATTGAGGATAGGTCGCCCTAAGATCGCATTGTAGGCAATGGGAGTTTCTACTACTAAAAATTTTACCAGCTACACCGTCCGATGCGGTTTCCTCCCGAGTGAGACACTTAAAGTTATTGTGCCACTGGGGACAATCTCTGATCCTCCAAATCCTACTAAAGGCGTAGCTACCCTTTGGAATGTTATTTGTCCCAAGTTCATCTGGGCTAAAACCTCTTTAGAGATGATATTTGCTGAACTTCCATTTTCGATTAGGATCCTTTTGACGTTGTAATTTGCTATTTCTAGCGATACCACCATCGGGAAGTCGGGGCTATCCTCTTTTGTGTCCCAAACAAGGTTTTTGGGTACCTCGCCCTCGTTAAAACTGATCAGCTGGTTGTTTGTTGATTTGCTTTCTAGAGTCCATACTTCTTTCGGGTATTTTAAACCTCCGATTATGGATCTGGCGGTCCTTCGTCGAGCATTACGACTGTCCCAACCGGCGGGTCCTCCTGAAATTGTATGGATGGTACCGTTAATCTGGTCATTGTTCAACTCCTGTGGGGGACCATCCTCAGGGGACCTTCGACGGGAATTCCTTCTTTGATTATTATTCCGAGGACTCCTACTTCTTCCTCTCTTGCGGTTATTCCGCTCTAATTAGTCATCTAAGTTTCCTTGTTCGATTAATTTTTCAATTTCTCTTTTTAGGTGAAAACAATCTTCAGTGCGATGCCCATGTGCTCGGTGATATTTGCAGTATAATTCATAGTTTCGTGCACCTGGTCCGGGTTGAGCGATTCTCTTTGCCTCCGGGATCCAATTGTTCCTTTCTAGTACAGCCAAGATTTCTTCTAGCGGAGCAGTCAGCTTTGGGTTTTCTAGCTGATTAACCCTGCTCTGGATTGCCGGCTCGGCTGTCTTAGGTCTTTGATAGGCGTTAGCTCGTCTATCCTGGTCGTTTCGATTGTACTCTAATCGCTGGAAAACGTTGCCCCCTTTTAAAAGATCGTTCATATTCCATGGATCTTTGAACAGGAAATCTATGTTGCCGTTTGGAGCCTGAGGCCGTAGCTTTAATTTTGTTCTTATCTTTAAAAGAATTCATCTCTTCCTGGGTCATATATTTCGATGCCAAGCTCATGATTTAAGCGAACGTTCTCGGTTGCTTCCGGCTGAGGGCATTTTCAAACTGCCTATTCTTGGTGAGGTCGAAGAGAATGGAGATTATGTAATCGATATTTGGGGAATCGATCTTGAGCAATTCCACATTAAACCTTGCCAGCCAGTTCCTCAGGGATTCGCCCTCTTGTTGATAAATGGTTCCTAAATAGCTCATTGGAAGTTTTTGTCTCTTCTGGCTGGCGAACTGCTGTGTTAGTTTGTTGCATAATTCCCGAAAACTGAATATGGAGTTAGCGGGTTGCTTGGCGAACCATTCCAAAGCGAGTCCTTCTAACGTGGTCAACATTAACTTAGCGGTGAATTCCGCCGAGTGAGCATATAAGTTCATTATGTTCGTAAAGCTAAAAATATAGTCATCTGGATCAGTAGTTCCGTCATATCTGGGTAGTCGACCTGGAACCTGTCCGGTTGACTGAGCTTCTTTTATTTCTCCGCAGAAGGGAGAGCATGCTGCTAGGCTCTCCTGGAGTTCTGTGGTTCTGGCCCATGGGTTTTGAACGGATCGTAAGCGTTGCTCAAGTCGTTCATGTACCATCTTTTCGATTTCTCTTTCCGAGATTCGCATAGTTCTTGGTCGATTTGGGATTGCGTGATCTATGTTATCCTCAATGGGGATTATGGTATGTTCCTTGGATCCGCTGTGTCCTGGTTGCGGTCTCCTACGATCCGCTTTTCTTCGGACGTTGTCATTGGAGGGTTTTGTATTGCCCTGCTGCGGACTGTGTAGCGAGCGCTGCTCGCTCGCCGGGCTGTCGGCTTGTTGAGAGATTTGATCGTTCTGCCTCGGCGTTCTCTGAGCGGGATTTGCCCTAGTAGTTCTAGGGTTTCGAGGAACCTGTTCGAGTACTAGTAATTCCTCTGGGGAGAGTGATTTAAAAAGCATAGCAATCTGTCACAACTTCTCCTGAGCGTCCGACAGGGGAATCGGGATTGCTGGAGCCGCACGTTCTTCCGGTACCGCACCAGTAGGGATCCCATGTGGTTCCTCCTGGTTCTGATGATGCTCGTTCTGTTGCTGATTGTCGTTGTTTATAGCGGCGTTATTATCGGTATTGCCCTGCGGATCCTCAGACGTATTGGGCTGGTTGGTTGTGTTACTTCTTGCTCCGTTACGAGCGCTCTTCCTTGGGCGAGCCATATGTCGATTGAATAATTAACCTAGCCCCACGGTGGGCGCCAACTGATTAAACTGTTTTTCGTCGAATACGATTAAATCAATAAGGTTGGGATATGTAGGTCCAATTCGATGTAGATTATAGGGCTCTGTTACTTTATTCTGGATGGATCAATCTCAAGGAAGAACAATAATGTAAAAGAGCAATCAGTAATCAAGACAGTCAATAATAAAATAGTATAGCAAAAGCTCTTCTATTTGATAATCTTAGATTATTTTAGTATGCAGGCGAGTCTGTAAAGCGTGTGTAATACAATGATTAACTAGGTATTTATATCACAATTAACCTAGCTTTACAAGGAAACATAATTCTAATAGGACTCGGCCCAATCGTCCTTCTTGAGTCCGGATTGTAGTCTGCTTGTTGAGGAGAGTCGTATTCTACCGGGTCAATAGTTGATCCCGAACAGGCTCATCTGGTCGAACCGATCTTATATCCCTTAGTCGATCCGAACATTATAAGGGGTGCGAAATAGCCCCCATCACAACCCTCAACCCTTCAACTTTAAAAATCTTTCGAAAATACCCCCAAAATTTTGAATATTAAAAGCATTAACATTCTTACACAAATAAATCAATATCCAAACATATAAGCAATATTTAAACAAAACCAAAGCAAGTCACATTAAATATCTAATATTAAATATAAACTCAACAACTTATCACAAAAGCTACAAGGATAAACTAAATTTCTTCAATATATACTTTGAAGAATGAAAAATAAAATCACAAGGATTAAAGAACACATGCATGTACGGCTTTTTACCCAAAGCAACGAAGGGGATGAAACTCTCTTCATTTTCAGACCTCCGAAGGTGGTGGTGGCTCCGGTAGTGGTTCATATCAAAAGCCCTCAAATCCTTACTTTTCCCCCAACTTCTAATGACTTCCGATTCACTCTGGGAGATCTAATTGATGATCCGAACGGTCAATAGGTAGCACCATATGTATAGAACCTCCACGCAAAATTTGGGCATGATCCAACGGTGGACGAAGGCGGAATGATCGGAAAATCGAGGCTGTGTAGTGAAAATCCGAAAATTATCTTTGTGTTGCCTCTTCTCTCTTTCTCTCTCTCTCTCTCTTATTTTCTTTATCTAAGTATTTTTTTTAGTTGTAAAGAAGATAATGTGGGTTTGAGGAAGGTATTTATTAAGCTATGAAATCAGATTTTTATTGTATATACACATATACATACAATATGATAATGAAGGAGTATTATTACTCCACATTTTCCACCAATGCATGTCTTTCTTGGGTAGAACAATTTCTCCACCCAAGACCATGCTGTGCAGCCTAAAGAGTGTGCAACGAGAGAAAATAATTACTCTCCTGCAGAAAATCTGCAACTTGGGGCAAATTTGCACTTTGCCCCTCGAAATTTTGAAAACTTACATTTTTGTTCCCAAAAACAAAATGTTTATGCATCTAAGCCCGAAAATTTTCAAAAAGGTCTTGATCTTATTTTAAAGTAACTTTTATATTTTTAATTATTTCAAATTTCAAAAGATCACATGATTTAATTAATTTGTCTATTTTAGTTCAAATTAGTGCTTAACTTTGAAAATAAGATGTAGCACTTAAATTTGGATTAAAAATCCAATCAAAAGGGTTCGAAAATTTGGGGGGCGTTACACAGACCCTGAGTAACAACGACGGTTGAGCTCTCTCACAGGAAATTCAAATTTATCTTCCCAATAATTGCGTTTTGGTCCCTTTACTCTACAAATTTAGGCAGTAGCCTGACTATTGGGAAGATACGCGTCTCTGCAACTTCGAAATATGTCTACCTCTACGAGCTTCAGCTTCACTTAGGCTCGAGAAGTGGGGGAGTATTGATGAGGGCTCAACCGCTACAAATAGACTCGAAAGGACTCTTTGGTCGAAAATTCAACTGAAGGACTATTATCATCAGTTTTCACATCACGACAGTTGATCATTTTAAGGCTTCAAAGATATGCACTCTTTTTCCCTGGTTCGATTTTTATCCCATTGGATTTTTCCAAGTTAGGTTTTTAACGATCCGAAACTTGAAATAATGATTCACGTAAATGTTGAGGCAACTTCTACTTCTCCAAGCTTCAACTTCATTTACGCTCGAGAAGTGGGGGGTATTGATGAGGGGTACTTAGGATTCTCTATTTAGGGAAGTCATGCAGAAAATCCAACCTCGAAGACATAATTCCAATCCTGAAGCTTTGAACCCCAATTAGCCCAGTCATTGTCAGCAGAGGAGCTCATGGTCTAATTTATTGTTGGGCCGACCCTAGGCCCAGGCCCTTGGGCCAAGAAATATACCCCTGTGAATGGTTCACCTAGCACACCACCTCAAATATAAATACCACTAGCATTTATGATCCACGCTTTCCCAGGTGCTCTCTGCTCGAAGCCTCCTTGGAAGTTAGATTAGATCACTTTTATGTTGTACTTAGTCTCTAGCTTGTACGGCATCCTATAATGCTCAGATAGGACCCCCATATTGTAATCATTACACTCATGTTAGGAAATATACATATTCGAGCCATAACAATTACTTATATTTGTCTTTACTTTTCGTTATTGATCCTGTACGAAACAGAGCAAGATCAAAGATAATTCTGATCACAAGGTAAAATTATAATATTTGCTAAGTCAAAGAAAGTGAAGAGTTACATATATCTGGAATGAACATTACATAAAAAGGAATTCTACTCCTATTACATATATCTCTTTCGTCTTCAGAGCCCTCATTTTTGTCTTGGAAGTTGCCATCAATGTCTACATCCTCTTCCTCATCGGAATTGTCCTCTTTCGAGCTTGAGCTGGAGCTTGATGAGGAGGAGAATTCTTTCATATCGGGATTAGGCATGGGAACCCAAAACTCCTACAAAGGTCGCAAACTCATGTTCTTCCCAATCATTCGAGATAGCGGTCGAAGACGAAGCCTTGTAATTCTTCCCGTCCCGATTCTTCAGGAAGTCCATGCATTTAGTATATTCATCCATCGTATCCAGAATTTTCTTTGCGGCAATCAGTTGCTTGACTTCTTTGAAGAATGAGGTTTGAAGAACCCCGCCTACTCATTTCCGAACAAGGGCATCTAGTGCAGAGGATTCCAAGAACTCTCTGATAGCAGGAAAATGCTGCTCTTCTTTCCCCTAAAGGTATGAGCGCGCGGAATCGGCTCTGGACTGCTCAAGCTCCTCTCTAAGTGTTGGGTTTTTACGATGTACAATTGTCAAAACAACGTGCGGAATATTTAAAAAATAAAATTTATACACGCATAAAACCCGAAACCCAGGACTACAGTTATCTAACTCATACGAAAAACAGGGATTGAATCAAAATTCAAAAACATAAATAAAAGATAATTTTTCGGAAATTACCTCACCACAGGCAAGGTGGTGGTTTTTCTCCGGTCTTCAAAAGTTCACTAGAGCACCCCAAGTGTTGTGCCTCTAGAGATAGTCCACACCAGTTGGATTGAATGACCTATGTTGGTATGTACCTCGATTGTCAGAACAACAAGAGTGCGGAATTTAAAATTTTTTGAGGCACCCATTAGTCTCATAAATCTGTCTCCATATTATATATACAAAAAGGTTGAATCAAGCAATAAATAAACAAAAGAGGGGTGATATGCGATATACCTCACCACAGCTCGATGGTGGTTACCTCCGGGCTTCTTTGTTTGATTCACAACGGAGTGATCCACGTGTCTCACCTCCAGAATGTATCCACACCAATTGGATTGTAGCAACATCTCCAAGTCACAAGCTACAAACTAGATCTTGGAGATTGTCAAGAAAGGAATGGGCAGATCTAGATCAGGATATAGATCTGGATCTGGATGAGGAGAACAGAAGGAAGACAACCACGACCACAGGACTTATGCGGCTAGGTTGGATCGGCTAAGGGCGGCGCTGCTATGGTTCGGATCCACCTAGGGCGGCAGCTAGGGTTTGGCCGAGTTCGGGTTTTGGGGCGAAACTTTGAGGGGCGATTTGGAGTTAATAAAACTTTGTGCAATTTCGGATTTCTCCTTTTCTTATGCTATGCAAAAATTATTTTCTTGTGCATTGCTTTTGCATTGTTTTTTCACATTCTTAATGAAGAGATGTGAAGAAGTATTTATAAGAGAAGAATTATTCTCTTAAAAGATATCTTCTTCCCATCTTTATCAAATCCCCATTCCTTATCAACTTAGGAATGTAAGATTTGATAAATCTCTTCTACCTTGTTTTGCAAGAAACAAAACTCTCCTTCTTTAACTCCTAAAAATCGTCCCCTATGCCCTACTTTTAAGATTATAAAAAATCAACCCATATAATTATCCAATCCTAAAATTGGGTAATTATTTAATCTTCCAATTTTACCAATTAACAACTTTAATTAATTATAATTAATTAGATAATCCTAATTAATTAATTAAACATTAATCAATTAGATATCCAATTAATATTCTCCCATTGAATTAATACCTTAATTCAATTACTTTGATTTAAGAACTTTAAATCACTTGCATCCCTTTATGACTGTCACTGTCCAATTGTATTGTGTGTGACCCTCTGGGTTCACCATCAATTGGCGGCAGGCCCACGACTTTCGTGATTTAATTAACGAGCAATTAAATGCTCCGATCAATTAAACAACTTTTAATTGACCACTCCAGAATTAATTTCCTTATTAATTCAGGAGTACCAACACTTCATGGTCGATGTCTAGCTACAAGCCCATGAAGCCCAATTAAAGGTGAATTGATATTTGTGAACCTCACCTCTTATAATTACCATGTACATACGGTCCTTCTATCGACTAATTTTCCGATCGAGACCTAGGGTGTGTGAATTTATCGGCACCTCTAATTATCTCGATAACTCTACTTTCTAATTTCCCGACAATGATTCCAGTGTGACTGCCAAATTTGGAAACCCCTTTCCAAATGCGTCACCAACTGTGGCCACAGGTTTCTCGGAATCTATTATCTAAGAACGTATAGGAAATTCTCCCACCTTATCAGGATGAGTCAATAGATCCTTTCTTAGCACTAACCACTCGCGTACACAACTATACGCACCCATCATAGGCACTTTGTGGCCAGGCTACGTGACCAGTACCTAAATCTAAGTACGCACACTCATGCACCGAATTCGCCCTAGCACCTCAAGTCTAAGGACTAAATCGTACACTATTATAAGTCTTGAGAAGCATCCCATCACCGATGTGCGTCATGCGCTTCCACAATGAGTTTCTCTGTTCGGGTCGTTCGATACATTCGATCCTCTATCGAACCACCTACTCATATGCACTGGCCTCAAATGCCTTGCTCATGAAACGCTACAAATTCACTCCATGTGAATCATGCATACTTGTAAAAGACTTGGTGATTCCTACAATACCCCGTCTCGTTTGAAATCTATGACTTGGATCGGTTTTAAGATCACGACCTTAGAGACTGTTTCATGATTGCACTCAGTACTGAAGTGAATCATCCCATAGTCTATTGTGACCATAGGATTTCATCCAATCGCCTAGATAAGTTCGCGAGAGATGAAGTTGGCCATTGTTTAATTCACGTATTATGAATAAACGGGCGTAATAATTATAAACCATAAGAAAACAATTCTCCAACAAGCTAATTAATATTGGCTTGTTGGGCACTATCCTATCAATCTCCCACTTGCCCTAAAGCCAATCACAACGTTTCTAAGACCCATCTTATAAAGATGTCCCTCAAACCCTTTTGTTAAAGAGCTTAATTAGTGGATCTGCTAAGTTGTCCTTGTTGAGGTGACATAATACTTCTACGCGTCTCAACTACCTATGACTTGTTCAATCATATGGTATTGTGTTCAGATTATCGGTGAGATTTCGTTTCCCTTTCATTGAGCAATTGCCTTATCTAAATCGATTAGGATTATGACAGGCTTTTGTCATGCTGGGTAATTCATCCAATCATTGGATGAATGTTTCTCATCTAAACACTTTCTTCTGCAGCATCACAATGGTGCGTATATTCTATTTGAGTTGGCAATGGTATACTATTGGAATTTATTCCAATTTACCTCTGCTCCATCGAGACAAAATAAATCATCCACTTCAGACTGGAAATCTCGAATCACTAAATCTTTCGAGTTTCAATTCTCCACTACTACCACAGACCAGCATTATGTCCTTTAATTATCTTCGAGGATTGCTTTTATGGTAGACCAGTGTCCTTTACTGGTGTTCGACTATCAGTAGCTCGTGAATGGTCAGAGCTTTTGATGAGTCAGGTCTTGTACAAGACTTTGCATGCTACATGCAATCCAAATGCCAAGCATAAGGCTTCTTGAGACAATATCTTCTTTACTCACTTCCATGTAGGGCTCATTAAATAAGTAGGAGAGAAATTATGTCTCTTTGGAACCAATCCTTTCTTGGATTCTTCCATATTGAATTTATTCAACATTTAGTCTATGTACATAGATTCGATGAATTGCAACATCCACTTCCTTCTATCTACTATAGATACGTATTGCCAATACGTGAGATGTAATTCCCAAATCTTATCATGGAGAATTGCGTGAAGAACTATGCTCCCACTGATCCTTTTGCACAATTGGAATCCATATGCCTTTTGACAACTTCAACATTCTTGATCAACTCATCAAGTTGCATGTTCCAAATTTGGGAAAAAGCCATAGATTGACCTTTGGATTCGAATAGAGATCTTCTCATCAATTTTCAATTGTGAGATGCAGGATTCATATCCAATAGTCATATTTCGGTTGTCAAAACCACCTTTCTATGGCTAATAGTTTCGAAATGGATTTTGACGTTGCAAATAGAGAGAAGGTATTTTCATTAGCCCTAAAAGGGCTTTTGAAGAATGAACTATCGCCATTGAACGAGTCAAATAAGTTAACAACCTTTCCTCCTCGAGTCTTATGGCTTTATGCCATATCCCTTAGTTTATGTTTAACATAATTTCTTTGTAATCTCGGATTAAAATCCAATTTCTCAATTTCGTAAAATGGAATTTTGAGTTCCTTACGAATTTGATTAGATTACGAAGCGTTTGTGCGTATCTCGGTTCAGCAGGCTTCAGGGTTTGCTCCCACTGTTTGTGGGGATGGGTCCAATTCTTTGGACTTCATCAAGTTCTATGACATTTCCTATTTACTTTGACGATAATTTTATCAACATAGGAACGGGCTACTCACGAAGAACTTTCGTTTCTCGTTGTCGTAGAACAGGTATCCAATGGATTTCGTTGGATACCCCACAAATTTTGTATGAATCGAATCTACCATCCAATTTCTCATATAAGGGTATTTTGCCACGTCATAAATGACACGGCGGTGTAAGGACTTATTTCGAAAGGTACTAGACCAAGTATCTTTGAAGAGTCAGGGAGGCTATCCCCTAAAGTGAATAAAGGAAGATCAGCCAAATCACTATCGTGAAAAGAACTAAGTTTTAACAAAGTTCGATTCCTTCTTTGATTTGCTTCGTGAGAATTCTATTCTCGCTTAGATAATCGAGGAGTTAGTTGCTTATGTTTCGGCAAGTTTGATTAGATCAAAATGCTTTCGACATAATGCACTTAGTTACTTCATTTCCAAAACTTCTATTGAACTACTTCAATAGTTTTAGAATTGTACTTCACAAAGTACACATATGCTTTGACGATTAATATAATCGTAAGTATATATGAGCTAACGTTCCTTTTGAACTAGTGCTTTTAGTTCTCCATGTTTGTCCTTTATGGATTAAATCCATTCAGTTGAAATGCTTGGAATGCCTAGCAATCCTTTATTTCTGTTATTATTCCTTTAAGACAAGATTTGAAAGTTACGAGTTCATCCAAGTTCTTTATTTCAAGAGTAGTAGATAAACACTCCCTTTCGAATCCTTCTTTAGGAATAATGTCCAAAGTAAACATTTCAAGTGTCGACGATTATCTTGTTTTACCTCTCTTTTCGATTTAGCATGTAGATTTCAAAGTTTAGATTGTTTATCATTGTTTTATTTATATGCTTCAAAGCATCAATATTTGTACAAAGTTAAATTGCTTTAATTAAATAGATTCCATTCTCAATGGTAAAGCAATAATGTCTTGTACAAAATTTGAAATAATACTCAAAGACAAACTAAAACTAAAACTTACGCTAATACAAAAAATAAGAAAAACCCTTTTTCCCAAAAAGTGAAGTCTAGATTTTTCTTGACTTAATTACTGAAGCATTTTTCCCTTATTCATTGAAGCAATGATTGCCTCTGTCTATGAAGACGTGCCCTCTTTCCCAAGGGCATGGGAATACCATCATCATTTGCAAACTCTTTTACAGATGTGAGGGTCCATGCGATGTTATACATCAAAAGAATTAACTAGGTTAACCTTTGTTAATTCTCTTCATGAACTTCTTTCTAGCAAACTTCCTTAGTTCTTTATCTTTCCTACACAAGGAGCAATTCCTTCTTTCACTCAGACCCAATCCCTGTAGATGGGCTTTCTCACATTTGTCCAACAACTTGCGTAGATCATTTGTTTTAATCCAAAAGACGGAATTTCACAATGATACACAAAATGAGAAAATGAGTCAGACTAGCTATTGAGAATAATTACTATCTCATTCTCTTGATTCAAATCAGTGCCTAGCTCTTGATTTGATTCATTATTTTGATTAGGTAAGAACAATGTTTTTCTATTGTTAAATCCAATTCTTGCTTGTCTCGTGGAGTGAATATCTCATGCTTTGTGCCAAAGTTTGTTCGTACATGATTGTGGATTTCAATGGCTATATTTATCAATTAAGCAGACAGGTTTAAAAATAATACTTATAATTAACGAAATTTGGACTTTTTATCGCAAAAGTTCTCCCACTATTTTTATCGAAACAATAACCCCGTCTAGTTTCGGGAAATTCTATTTCCTAGTAGGTCTTTACGTCCCAGTGGCAATTAATTGCACCCACGACTCGTGGCCATACAATTAATTCCCCAGGTAGGCATACTTATTGCCAATTGTGTCAACTACACAACCTTCAAGCTATTTTGCCTCGTTTTTCGCATTTATCTAGCACTGCTACATCATAAATGTTACTACGCGTTAAGTCTAACCCATTAATCATGATGAGCAACGGGCCCGGTCGTGAATTCTCCGTAACTAGTTATCGGTCGATCTTCACTTCCCGACCAGTCCCCACCCTTGTCGAGTTTTTAAGAAAACAAGAATCAGGGAATTTCGTGCATTGCCCCTTTCTTCGACTCGGGTGCCAGACTCTGGATCACCTCTATCGATACGAAAACAACATACACTAGTTCCTATTAATGGAAGGCTTGGATTTATAAAACTTCGTTTTATATTTAACCCAATATGACTTAATATTTATTCGAGAAGGGATCTTCGGTTTTCAAAGTTTAAAGAAACTCTCCTCGAGATCTCACCGCTTCAATTATGCTTTATCTTTTATTTACGATCTAGATTCTAGCGTGCATACACACAAGAAATCATAAATCGACTAATAAATAAAAGCCATACAACCCTAGCATGCATACTACCACAATATGTTTTCGATCGGGAGCCTCTTATGCGGGCCATCATCGAGCCAATGATGTTGGCCCAATTGGTCAATCTAAAGGGTTCTCAAACAGGCCCTATGCTATTACACAGTGTACCATGCATACATGACCTTCAATTCTTCTTGGGCTCCCACCTTGCTTGTAAACGGGCCTAAACTAGTAAAGCAGTGAAGTCCTATTCAATTACAAAGGCTCAAAGTGGCCCAATAATAATAACAGGCTCGCATGCCCAATAAAAACCAAACATTAAATTAAACCAATCACATCTAACCTAAGGTCAAGGCTCGGCGCGATCGAAATGCACGTAAACAGTTCACGTAGAGCAAAAAACATGCAAACAACTTTTACGTATTTCTTTCTTAATTTTAAAACTAACTTCCTATGATTCTTACTTTTTAGTCACTACTAATTATGACAAAATAAATTCTCGGTTAAACAAAACAAATTTTCTGCCTTAAAACAGATTCTGATTTTTCAACTTTTGAAAATTGCAGTTCGGCCCCTATACTTTCGAAAATTGCACTTTTGACCCCAAAACTTTTGACAAGTTACAAAATACCCCCAAGAGCAGTTTCGGGCAGAAGGACCATAAAATTTTGAAATCCAAAAAATTTTCGAATTTTGCAAACTGACCCCTGAATTTTCTGAAATTACAAAACAGTCCTTGAATTTTCGGAAATTGCAAAACGGCCCAAAATTACGTGCGATCAGAATTTCAAAAACAGACCAGATTTTTCTAAAATTTCCAGAAACAGAAAATGGAATTTTCAGCCCTTAATTTCAAGATTTGCGATTTTGCACAAAGAGTCCTGATTTTTCGAAAAACTATAAATTTGCCACAGATCTTAAAAGACAGTTTTACCTAATCATAGATCCAGTCATAACAAGCATGAATCAATTAACAGAACATAATTATCACGCGTTCTCATACACATAATTAAACATATATGGTGAACACACATTATGCTAAGGCCTTTTCGTATAAAAAGTATGGAGTTGGCTCTGATACCACTGTTGGTATGTACCTCGATTGTCAGTTCAACAAGAGTGCGGAATTTAAAATTTTTCGAGCCACCCATTAGTCTCATAAATCTGCCTCCATATTATATATACGAAAAGGTTGAATCAAGCAATAAATAAACAAAAGAGGGATGATATGCGATATACCTCACCACAGCTCGGTGGTGGTTACCTCCGGGCTTCTTTGTTTGATTAACAACGTAGTGATCCAAGTGTCTCACCTCCAGAATGTATCCACACAAATTGGATTGTAGCAACATCTCCAAGTCACAGGCTACGAACTAGATCTTGGAGATTGTCAAGAAAGGAATGGGCAGATCTAGATCAGGATATAGATCTGGATCTGGATGAGGAGAATAGCAGGAAGACAACCACGACCACAGGACTTATGCGGCTAGGTTGGATAGGCCAAGGGCGGCGCGGCTATGGTTCGGATCCACCTAGGGCGGCAGCTAGGGTTTGGCCGAGTTCGGGTTTTGGGGCGAAACTTTGAGGGGCGATTTGGAGTTAATAAATCTTCGTGCAATTTCGGATTTCTCCTTTTCTTATGCTATGCAAAAAATATTTTCTTGTGCATTGGTTTTTCTCATTCTTAATGAAGAGATGTGAAGAAGTATTTATAAGAGAAGAGTTCTTCTCTTAAAAGATATCTTCTTCCCATCTTTACCAAATCCCCATTCCTTATCAACTTAGGAATGTAAGATTTGATAAATCTCTTCTACCTTGTTTTGCAAGGAACAAAACTCTCCTTCTTTAACTCCTAAAAATCGCCCCCTATGCCCTACTTTTGAGATTATCAAAAATCAACCCATATAATTATCCAATCCTAAAATTGGGTAATTATTTAATCTTCCAATTTTACCAATTAACAATTTTAATTAATTATAATTAATTAGTTAATCTGAATTAATTAATTAAACATTAATCAATTAGATATCCAATTAATATTCTACCATTGAATTAATACCTTATTTCAGTTACTTTGATTTAACAACTTTAAATCACTTGCATCCCTTTATGACTGTCACTGTCCAATTGTATTGTGTGTGACCCACTGGGTTCACCATTAATTGGCAGCAGGCCCACGACTTTCGTGATTTAATTAACGAGCAATTAAATGCTCCGATCAATTAAACAACTTTTAATTGACCACTCCAGAATTAATTTCCTTATTAATTCAGGAGTACCCACACTTCATGGTCGATGTCTAGCCACAAGCCCATGAAGACCAATTAAAGGTGAATTGATATTTGTGAACCTCACCTCTTATAATTACCATGTACATACGGTCCTTCTATCAACTAATTTCCCGATCGAGACCTAGGGTGTGTGAATTTATCGGCACCTCTATTTATCTCAATAACTATACTTTCTAATTTCCCGACAATGATTCCAGTGTGACTTCCAAATTTGGAAACCCCTTTCCAAATGTGTAACCAACTGTGGCCACATGTTTCTCGGAATCTATTATGTAAGAACGTATAGGAAATTCTCCCACCTTATCAGGATGAGTCAATAGATCCTTTCTTAGCACTAACCACTCACATACACAACTATATGCACCCAACTTAGGCACTTTGTGGCCAGGCTACGTGACCAGTACCTAAATCTAAGTACGCACACTCATGCACCGAATGCGCCCTAGCACCCCAAGTCTAAGGACTAAATGGTACACTATTATAAGCCTTGAGAAACATCCCATCACCGATGTGCGTCATGCGCTTCCACAATGGGTTTCTCTGTTCGGGTCGTTCGATGCATTCGATCCTCCATCGAACCACCTACTCATATGCACTGGCCTCAAATGCCTTGCTCAGGAAACGCTACAAATTCACTCCATGTGAATCATGCATACTTGTACAAGTCTTGGCGATTCCTATGATACCCCCTCTCGTACGAATCTATGACTTGGAACGGTTTTAAGATCACGACCTTAGAGACTGTTTCATGATTGCACTAAGTACTGAAGTAAGTCATCCCATAGTCTATTGTGACCTTAGGATTTCATCCAATCGCTTAGATAAGTTCGCGAGATATGAAGTTGGCCATTATTTAATTCACGCACTATGAATAAATGGACGTATTAATTATAAACCATAAGAAAACAGTTCTCCAACAAGCTAATTAATATTGGCTTGCTGGGCACTATCCTATCAACCTCGTTAAACCTCAGGCTTAGAATAAGGAATAAAGAGTTGTCCCTTTTCAGAAACTGGATCTAGATCCAGAGAAGAAGCTTGGAGAACAAAATGGAGAGGGGCGATTTTACAGGGTTGGCCGAACAGGAAGAAGGGGCGAGAGGGCTGAAAATTTCGGCCACACTTATTTTCTTGTGTTAGGGTTTCTTTTGTTGTTGATTATGATATATATATCAAGAGATATCTCTTTTAATTAGAAGACTCCTTCTTCTAAATAGATATGTATCACATCTTGTAAGATCTTTCCTTATCAAACAAGGATACAAGATATACATAATCTTTTTCCCTTTCTTTTTCTTGTCTAGCAAGATTTAATCTCATCCCATTATTTCCCTATAAAAATTGGCCATGATCAAAATTAATACAAGATCAATTAAGTCTTAATTCTACAAGGGAGCGCATAATCCAATTTATTCTTGAGTCAACCTTCTTAGTCTTTATTGGCTCGAAGCTCTTACTTTTTTTCTTTTATACCAAAGATTCATTTATAATGAAATATTAAATGAATCAATTTAGTATTGATGCTTTATTACACTGCCTTTTATGAGATGACTCATAGACCTAAAAACACTCCTCTCACTCTTTTCTTCATAACCCATTTCTGAAAGAGTGGGAGATCTAGACCTAGATCTTTCTGTTTCAGTTGGAACTGTTGTGGCTGGCATCCAGGTTTCATAATTAGGTTGATTAACCCCGTCAGAAGTAAATTTTGTTCCCAAAATTCTTTCTTTTTGAGATGAAGGAAGTGAAGAGCTTCTTCCTAAATCAATTTTATTAATTTTACTACTTTGGCTTCCTAAATTAAGCCGAGCAATTCTTTGATTAGAGAATTTAATTTCAACATCTCCGTCAGGATATTCAATTATTTCTTCCAATTCTCTAGGCTCGTGTTTAACAGGTTCACTAGCCTTATCTAAAATCCATTGTTCAGGTAAGTTAACCTGATCCCAAGAAATTGTTTTAGGGACTTTTAAATTACTTTTAGACAAATTTGTTACGAACAAAGTAGTTAATCCTTTATGATCAGAAGCTAAAGTTCTCATTCTAGGTACTACCGTATTCATGACTTTATATTGAATCCTATAAATAAGGATTATGTTTTCCGATCCGGGAATCATATTAAACCCTTCAGACTTGATGTCTAAACAAAGGGCATGGATCAAAGTAGGGTCTGATAAGGATAGGGTAAAATTTGGAAAACAAGAGAAATAAATTGGTCCGTCACATAGGCTAGACTCAACTATTCCTAATAAGGAGTCATGGAATTTATTATGTCTTTTATCTCTAACAAATTATGGCGGATGTATTTAACCCGAGACGAGTGGCTGGTTTCAATCCTACTTGGACTAAACCCACGTGAAGAAATTTATACTGTTGTCTATGTTTTTCAATTAAGCTTTTAGACAGTAATTGAAAAATTTTATATCCTTCAGTTAAAGGAATATCCTCTTCTACAGTTTTAATAACATAATCAGAAGAGAATTCAAAAGTTCCTTTCTATTTATAAACAGAGGAATGCATTGGTAATTTCCTGATACGAATCTCACCACGAATAACAAGATCCGAATAATTAGGATTCCAAGGATCGTTCTACAATCAGGTTTAGGTGGATTTATTGAAGACGCCACAAACGATGATGGATGAATCGCTTGATAAGTCGATGGATGAACGCCACAAGTCTTCTTGATAAGTTCATGAGGACGCCACAAACGATGTTGACTGAATCGTTTGATAAGTCGGAACGCCACAAGAATGCTTGATAAGTTCGGTAGGACGCCACAAACGATGGTGGATGAATCGTTTGATAAGTCATTGAACGCCACAAAGATTTTACTGATCTTTGATAAGTTCATGAAGAAGAACTCTTCAAAGAAGGTGGAGAATACTCAACACAAATTAATTGAAGACTAAATCTTGAATTCATTAAAGAAAAATGTCCTTTAAATAGGACAAGATTACATCTTGAAAATAACTAGGAAACTATAAAATAGTAAACTAACCATTTAACCAAAAGGAAACTAAATCCTAGTGAAGAATAAACTAATCCTACTAATACAAGGAGCTAAATTCGAAATTAAAAAGTAACTAAATTAAAAAGTCCCATATGACAAGTAATATTGGACTAAATCTCCTTCAGTCTTGATGAGCAAGTAATCCTTCTTGACCCAACAACTTATCTTCAATTAATTCTTTCAAGTCTATTTTTGGGCACTTCATGATCACATCATTCTCCTCCTCTTAAAAGAGATTTGTCCTCAAATCTTCCCCAACCTTGTAGATCTAACATGTAAACATTGAAATACCATTTTTTTTTATCGAATTTTTTTTTCACTTTTTTTTTCTTATTTTTTTTTCAACCTCTTCTTCTTCTCTCAATTTTTTTTTTCGTTTTTTTTTACAAGAAATTAAAGATAGACAAACCTGAGACTAGAACAAAGCTCTGATATCAAATGATACGAATCTCATCACGAATAACGAGATCCGAATAATTAGGATTCCAAGGATCGTTCTACAATCAGGTTTAGGTGGATTTATTGAAGACGCCACAAACGATGATGGATGAATCGCTTGATAAGTCGATGGATGAACGCCACAAGTCTTCTTGATAAGTTCATGAGGACGCCACAAACGATGTTGACTGAATCGTTTGATAAGTCGGAACGCCACAAGAATGCTTGATAAGTTCGGTAGGACGCCACAAACGATGTTGGATGAATCGTTTGATAAGTCATTGAACGCCACAAAGATTTTACTGATCTTTGATAAGTTCATGAAGAAGAACTCTTCAAAGAAGGTGGAGAATACTCAACACAAATTAATTGAAGACTAAATCTCCTTCAGTCTTGATGAGCAAGTAATCCTTCTTGACCCAACAACTTATCTTCAATTAATTCTTTAAAGTGTATTTTTGGGCACTTCATGATCACATCATTTCCAGTCTTGTAATGACTTTTCAAAATTTTCATTTATCAAAACCTCCTTATTTCTATTACTTGCTTCACCTTGTTTTTTAGAAAAACTCCTAGAAAAACTTTGCATCATCTTACGGATCACTGTCAACGAATTTACGCCAATCCCAAAACGCCTAACTCTACGGCTACAACTGGGATAAAAAAGGCCACGCGACTTAAGGGAAGAAGTCCCCGGGTTTCACCGAAAATGATGTTTTAGTTATCTAGGACACATTTTTTTTTTTATGTGTAATATAACGAGCAACTAAGCAGCTAATAAGATGTTAGCTTGAATTATAAGTTGAAGGTAATATTCACGACGATCAGCAAAGTAATTATAATCAGATGCAATCTCAAGTTCTTCACACAAACGATTATACTTATTATATTCACTCAAACAGAAATTATGAAACTCAGAAACACGATAAACAAACTTAAAATTAACCATACTTTATTACAATACAACATACATACCTCTAGTAATCTGGCTCGGATACCACAATGGGTACCAGGTTATACATGAAAATGGAGGGGGTGCAGAGCAGCAGCAGCAAACTTATTTTACAAACACTAAATATAATACAAAGTTTGAAAAGATATATTACAAACACTAATTATACAAGATGATTATCTTTTTGCTGAAGGGGAAGCTTTTGGAGTGGAGTGTGTAGGATTTTCGAGCGTGCCTTCAGAACTGACTTCAATGCCTTTTTAAAGGCCCCGGACTTCAAGAGCGGACTTAACCTTCTTCGGATCTGAAATTAGTTTTCAAAATCAAAAATTGAATAGTGCCACCAATTATGGCATTTTACTGTTCCTCTTCTGAATGGTCTCCTGTTTGCCTTTAGACTAGTCTTCAGTACTTCCTTGCTAAGTTAAGCAAATGGTTCCTGTGAGTCAGCCATTGTTTCGTCTGTCTTGTGGGTCTCTTTGTCAGACTCTCCATCAGATGACTCGGAAGGTTCTTCCAAAATTTCCTTGAGTTGCTTCCGAAGATCTTCTTTGGACGACGAAGCTAATAACTCTCTGAGTAAATCAGCAACATCCATTTTAGGAGGTTGCATTCTTGGAGTTGCCGGAGGCGGCTCAAACGAAACAAGTCCCTTTTGTGAAAAAATAGAGTCCTTGAAGAACTCAAATTTATCCCACCATTTAATTAAAATTCTCCTTCCCAGTGCAGGGACATGAGTAATGGTAGCCTCAAATTTTTTAATTGGTAGGTTTGAAATAACATCCCATTTCATTATCCATGGAACTTGGTAAAAAGCTACGAAATTTAGCGCAGGTGTCTTTAAAGATGGGTTGGTCCTCTTAAAATCTTCAAAAACACATCTAACTTGGTCGGGGAAAATGATAGGATGAGATCCCCAGTTATAAAACCATTTAACAAACCACTGAGGGAGATTAGTGGTACCAAAGTCTCTAAATTGGAAAAACCAACTGTGTTTTCTCTGCCTATTGTTATAACATAAGGCACCTTCCCATGCTTTTATGTAATCAAAATAATTGAACCAAAATTTGTCCAATTCTTTTCTGCAACCACGTGGAATTTCATGGTTTCTGTAGAGATCTCCATTCCATGTCTCGGGAGTATAGACTTTCTTGATAAAGGCTTTAGAATAAGCCCATTCAGCTCCTGATCTGGTAATGGAGTCAAATTCAACAGACTTAGTAATTTCTAAGATTGCACAGTAAAAATTATAATCTTTAGGCCAGAGGAAAGGATCAGCAGAATCTTTCAAGTAGAAAGAAGCTGCTTCATTAGCATTTAGGTGAGCATATTTAAGCTCTAAGGGAGTTATCCATATGGTAGAATAGGGAATATATGGATAAACAAATTTTGTAGACAAATTAGTCTCCATTGCAATTGCATACGCATCGTCTCTTAATTTAAGTTCTTTCGGGGTAGCCTTTAAGGCTTCATCTTTTAATTGTTCAGGAGTCTTTCCCACCATCGTCTTATAAGACGCAACCTTTTTGAGGGGTGTCTCTTTAGACTTCCCCTTGTCCGCTGTTCTAGGCTTCTTGTTGTCCATTTCCCTGTAAAAATTCACGGGTTAAAAATCAGGTAAAGAATTATTTGATCCTTTAATAAATTCAATATCAAAATCAAAGACAGATAAAATTCCCTGCCATCTAGCAAAAATTTGTTTAGATGCTATATTTTTAACATCCTTTTCTAAAATATCTTTTGCAGATTTACAATCAACCCTAATAAGGAATTTTTGATTTAATAGGTCGCTTTCAAATTTTTGAACACATAAAACAATAGATAAAATTTCCTTTTTTATAGTAGAATAATTTTTTCTAGGCCCTTGCCAAATTCCCCAAGTAAATCTAACAAGGGAAATTTTGTTATCAATCCTTTGTTTAAGGATTCCTCCGTATCCTAATTCAGATGCATCAGTTTCGACAATTTTAAAAGCATCTGGGTTAGCAATTGCAAGACAAGGAATTTCCTTTACTTTATTTTTTATTTTGATAACTGCTTCAGTATGAATATTTGTCCATTCAGGGGGATTTTTTCTTAACCTTTCAAATAAAGGTTTTGCATCTATGGCTAAATTTCTGTAAAAGTCTGAGATGTAATTAAGACTTCCAAGAAATCTTTGTAATTGTGTTTTTTCTTTAATTTCGTTCGGGAATTTTTCCGCAAAGGAGATGGACCTATCTATTGGGAAGATAGTTCCTTCTTTAATGTTATGTCCAAGAAATCTTATTTCAGTTTGAAATAATTTTATTTTCTTTGAAGACACAACTAAACCTGCTCTTTTAGTAGCATTAATAAATGCATGTAAATGTTTGAAATGCTGATCAATACTGTCTGAAAAAATTAAGACATCGTCAATGTAAACTATGCAGAATTTAGTGTAAGGACTAAATATTTCATTCATTATATTTTGAAATTCTGAGGGGGCATTTTTTAGCCCAAAAGGCATCACATTCCATTCGTAATGTCCGAATGGTACTGTGAATGCAGTTTTATACCTGTCTTCCTCTGCAATCTGAATTTGCCAAAACCCAGATTTCATATCAAATTTAGACATGACCTTAGCCGTATAGAGTCTATTAAGTAGATCTCTTTTATTAGGAATGGGATACCTGATCCATCTTAATGCTTTATTTAATGACTTGTAATTGATAACAAGTCTTGGAACACCTCTTTCTAATTCTGCAGCGTTTTCAACATAAAACGCTGGATAGCTCCATGGGCTGTAAGATTTTCTAATTAGTCCTTTGAGTAATAACTCATCTATTTCCTTTTTACAGATTTCAAGGTGGCGAGGACCCATAGCAATAGGCCTAGCCTTAGTCTGAATTTGATTCTCTTTAAAATCTGGTTCATAAGGGAGATTAACTATGTGTTTCTTTCTCTCCCAGAAAGCATTAGGGATTTCAGCGCAGATTGTTTTAATTATATATTCTTGTAATTCGTGTATTTTCTTTTGAATATGAGGCTGCTGTATCTTTTCAGCTAGTTTTTTGTAATTTATTTCCTCAGTTAAGGAATTAAGAAAATTTTCTTTTCTTTCTATTTTTTGTTGAATTAGATCAATTTCGTGATAACGAGGTTGAGTAATAAAATTAAATGTTATTTCCTGCGGATTAACAGTACTGGTAATCCCCTTTTCATTAATACTCTTTATAGGGTAGAGCATGTGAAGAAAAGGATTTCCCAGAATAACATCATGGGACAAATCTTTTACCATTATAAATGGCATTAATTCCATTATTACAGATGGCAGTATTTTGTAACTTATATTTTACTATAAGTTTACGGCCATCTGCAGCATTTAGAATTTCTGTAGTTTTAGAAAAATATCGGGATGGAATTAATCCCTCGTTAATGCAATTGAGATCAGCTCCCGAGTCGACCATGGCAATCGCAGAGAGAGTGTATTCTCTTTGCACAATTATTTTTACTTTAATGTGCCATTTATGAGTAATAACTCTGTCAATCATATTTATGAATGTCAAGGAAGCATTTATATTCTCATCCTTTTCAATTTCTTCATCCTGACTAGGACTTAGATCAGTTTCTAAATTTCCTAGCTCAATTAAAGAAACTCTAGTTTTTAAATCACATAATTCCTTTTTAAGAATTTTAACTTCATGCATCAATTCACTAGTGCATGAGTCTTCAGGTTCCTCTTTAGTAGTTTTAGCTCTATTTAAAATTTCTTTAAGACTATAAGCCTCTGGTTCTTTAAATTTAATTCCTTTATCAGATTTTTTCTGACTATATTGCTCTAAGTATTTTTGGAGCATTTCCCTTTTGGCTAGTGGATCAGTAATTTGATCAATTATATCGAGAATAAAATTATCCTCTTTTGTTAAGGTGCATAATCCATTTGCCTGACATAAGGCTTTATAATAATCACAATTTCCTTCACAACCAGAATCTTCTGATTGTTCAGATTCAGCTTCGGATTCTTCTGAATTTTCAGATTCTTCGCTATCAACAATAGCGGTAATTTTAAAATTTTTCTTTTCACCTTCTTCATTTAAGAAAAGTCTTTCAAGAGTCCTTTTAAGGCCTTCGTCTATATCCAGGCTATTAATTTTCTTTTTCATTTTTCATTTATTAGCATAATGTCCTGGCTTTTGACATTTCCAACATACAGGTACAGATTTTTGTTTAGGAGCAGAAGAACTTTCTCCTTTACCCTTTCTTTTAGGGAAATTCTTTTTTCCTATTTTAGGAAGATAATTAGATTGTTTAGAATCTTTTAAGACTTTATTAGTCTTATTTTTCTTCTTTTCACTATAGGGACCTATAGGAGGTAATCCAATTTGTTCACAAAAATCTCCTATAATTCTTTTCCCTAACATTTTCTCCTTTTGAATTGTTCGATGCAGTTTAATTTCATTGCACAGATCCTGAAGTGTAGATCATCGAACCTGTTGCAGCTGCACCAATTGCATCTGCTGCTCCTGAACCTGCTACTGCTAAGGAAGCACAAACAGCTGATAAGAAGAAAAGAAAAAGAAAGATTGTTATCAGAAGGAAGAAGGTGTCTGCTGCTGATAAGAAAAAGAGAGAGGAAGCATATCAAAGGAAAAGAGACGAACAGGAAGGGCAAAGCGTTATTGAACATAGCAAAATCGAGGCTGAAAAGGAAGAGCAAAGAAGAAAAATGTCTGAGGCTGAACGCAAAGCTGCTGAAGATGCAGAATTAGCTCTTGTGATTGAGCTCATCAAGAAAGACTCACATGGCCCAAACATAGCTGGTGGCATTAAGATTGGAGAATCAATGAATGCCAAAATGAAAATGCCTGCTACCGAGATACCTGAGAAAAAAAGGTTTGAAGTGAGAAAAGCCTTTGAGGTTGTTAATGCTGACCCTGCTGTTTTCAACAGATTTGAAGCTGCCCTGGCTTACATTGACAAGAAGCTCCAACGTCAAACCTTGTTTACCCAAGAAAAGGAGAGATATATGAAGTGGAGGGATTACAGGATGACAAAATCTGTTGAAGAAGTCCAGAGCTGGAAAGAGTTTGCTGATGAAGAGAAGTGAGTCCTCAGCTGGTTGCAAACTACTTCAATCCACAAAGCACTGGATGCTGATTAAGTCAGAGATGTGATGCATAAATATGCTCAAGAAGCTGCTACTGCAGAAGCCAAGACCATCTCTGATGCTTTGCCAGCCAATAGAAGAAAGCAAGATGATCCCATCAAACGGGCTGTGCAAATTGCTGTTCATACTGCTTTGGAGAAATGGGCTAAGCGTTCAAGATATGAATAAGGATCTCCAAGTGATCTGCCTGCTCTACCCAGCGTACAGCAGATCACATTTGGCAAGGAAATGAAAGATTACGAAGAGTTGCCTAAAGTGAAGACAACTGCTGCAAATCGTCTGCCTGTTATAAGGAAAACCGCTAGACTACTGTTTTCGCTGATGATGGCACAATTGTTAACAAGATATTTGAAGATGTCACAGAACAGACTGTTGCTGCAAAAGAGCCCTTAGCCATTGAGTGGAATGCTAAGGAAAAGACTGAAGAACAAGCTGTTCTGAAAGACACTCTTGTCCAACAGGAAGAAGATCACACTGCATCAACCTCTGTTCCAACAGCTGACATGCACTCATCACAGATGGAAGAGAGGAACATAATGCTGATGGAGCAAATGCATAAGGAAAATGCAAAAATGGTTAAGGATGCCATTGATAACTTCCCACTGCCTGAAGACAATACTATGAGGATGACACACAATATCTTAGATATGAACAGGAATATTGAAGATGTCAAAGCTGACGTTGGTCATCTTCATGCTGCCTTGACGAGAAATGAAGATAATGTTGCTCATCTAACAAATACATTCATCAAAGTGGCTGATGAAGAGACTGCAAAGAATATGTTGTTGGTAGAAGAGGTTTCATGGGGGCTATTTTACACCCCGTATAACGCTCGGAGCGACAAGATGATACTCGGTCAACTTGACCAGGAGACTGATTCGCTAAACTACCTTTCGATCCGACCTGAGATATCTCTTCTTAGCGATCAGACCGAAGTCCGAGTTCAAGAAGGATCAAATACCCCGAGTCCTAATAGGATTATATTTCCTTGTATAGCTAGGGTTAGTATTATATAAATAGGTAGCTCTACATTGTATAGAGAACAACAATTCAGAACTTACGCCTCCATACTTGGGCAATCTGATAATAAATTTATAGAAAAGCTTTTGCTTTACTATTGATAAGGACAAAAGTGGAAATTCGCAGAATAATGAGGACATAAATGGAAAATCGCATTTTGAAGAAACAATCCAAGTTCCACAAGGTCCAGTGACGAGAGCAAGAGCCAAACGTTTCAAGGAAGAAGAACTCAATGAGTTAATAAATCAAGCACAACAAAAGGAGTTGGATGTGATCGGAAATGAACCATCGAATTTTGTCAACATTATAAAAGTCCAACTAAATGCAATTTCTCAAGAAGAGAGTGGATAAGATGAATAGCATATTTAGTTAGTATTAAATTCGAAATTAACTATTATATTAGTAGTAGGACTTTATTTGTTTCCTAGTTTATTAGTGGTTTTTGTTTCCTAGTTGGTTAGGGGGATTTATTTCCTACTCTAAGTAGATTACTCTAGAAGTCATATTCCTAGTCTTGATAGGACTTAATTTTCAGCTTATATATAGGCATAATATGTAATAGAAGACACACAACTTGATTCTTATTATTTTAGTGAGAAGGAATTCTCTAGTTTCTTTGAAGAACTCTTTTGAACTTATCAAGGATTTTTCAACTTGTCTAATTCTTGTGGCGTTCATTCATCGACTTATCAAACAATTCATCCATCATCGTTTGTGGCGTCCTACCGAACTTATCAAGAAGACTTGTGGCGTTCAACATCGACTTATCAAACGATTCAGTCAATATCGTTTGTGGCGTCCCCGTGAACTTATCAAGGCGACTTGTGGCGTTCATCCATCCTAAACCTGATTGTAGAGCGATCTTTCAATTCCTTATAATGCAGGTCTCGTTTTTCTTAACATGGTTCGTATCATTTGGTATTGATGTGATCATGAAGTGCCCAAAAATAGACTTGAAAGAATTAATTGAAGACAAGTTGTTGGGTCAAGAAGGATTACTTGCTCATCAAGATTGAAGAAGATCTAGTCCATATTTACTTGTCATATGGGACATTTTAATTTAGTAATCTTTAATTTCGAATTTAGCTCCTTGTTTTTGTAGGATTAGTTTATTCTTCACTAGGATTTAGTTTCCTTTTGGTATTAGGTTAATTTACTATTTTATAGTTTCCTAGTTCTTTTCAAGATGTAATCTTGTCCTATTTAAAGGACCTTTTTCTTTAATAAATTGAAGATTTAGTCTTCAATTAATTTGTGTTGAGTATTCTCCACCTTCTTTGAAGAGTTCTTCTTCATGAACTTATCAAAGATCAGTAAAATCTTTGTGGCGTTCAATGACTTATCAAACGATTCATCCACCATCGTTTGTGGCGTCCTACCGAACTTATCAAGCATTCTTGTGGCGTTCCGACTTATCAAACGATTCAGTCAACATCGTTTGTGGCGTCCTCATGAACTTATCAAGAAGACTTGTGGTGTTCATCCATCGACTTATCAAGCGATTCATCCATCATCGTTTGTGGCGTCTTCAATAAATCCACCTAAACCTGATTGTAGAACGATCCTTGAAATCCTAATAATTCGGGTCTCGTTATTCATGATGAGATTCGTATCAGGTATCAGAGCCAATTTCTAGTCTCAGGTTTGAGTATCTTTATAATTTTCTAGTTTTATTAATAAAAAAAAAAAAAAAAAAAAAGTCGTACAAAAAAAAAAAGAGTACGAAAAAAAAAAAGAAAAAGAAAGGTCGAACAAAAAAAAAAAAAGAGTTCGCCAAAAAAAAAAAAATCCGAAAATTGAAACAAAATTATCTTTATTGAGCTTCCTAGTTTGAGTTTGATTGTTTTCTAGAGTTAGAGTGTGTTTACACTTAGAATTCTTCTGAGTTTTGGCACCTGCCTTGTTGAAAGAATCTTCCTAGATTTGGTTTGATAGTTTTCTTGTCCTAGAGTTTGTTTACATTGAATATCTTTGTGTTGTTTTAAATTAGTTCAAAAAGAAGCAAAGAGAATTCCAAGAGTGGAAAAAGGCAAGAGAGTTAGATTATTTGAGGGTAAAAGCCATAATTTTTGTGCGAAAACACGAGTGTTGAGTGAATCATTAAATTGAGTGAAACACGTAAGGGTGTGAATTGTGAGGTCCTTTATTTTATTTATATTTGTTCTAACTTTTTTTTCTTGCAGCAAATCATGTCTGATTCCAATAACAAAAGCATATCTGGAGAACAGTCGGGAAAGTTTGATATGAAGTTTATGTCGGAAGCTTTGATGGGAGAGATGAAGAGAATATTGAGGACGGAGTTGGAACAAGTTCATGAAAGGTTGGATAGGGTAGAAAGTGTAACTGAGGGTCATCGAAAAACTACTTCTAATATGAATAGGAGGGGGAGAGTTCAACCTAGGGACTTAAGAGATGAGGATGAGGAAGACTATGATGATAGGTTTAGTGAAGGAGATCAAGGGTCATCTAGTCGCCATAGGAGAAATCGTGGTTTGGGTAGAGAAGTTAGGAATAGGGAGGATAATAACTTGGGTAATATTAAGATGAACATTCCTTCTTTTCAAGGGAGAAACGACCCCGAAACCTATCTTGAGTGGGAAAAGAAACTGGAGCGAGTTTTTGATTGCCACGACTACTCCGAGATAAAAAAGGTAAAACTTGCAGCCACTGAGTTTACTGATTATGCTAATGTTTGGTGGGATCAATTGGTGTTAAACAGGAGACGAAATGGAGAACAACCGGTGGACACTTGGGAGGTGATGAAAACAGTAATGAGAAAGTGTTTTGTACCTAGCCACTATTATCGGGATTTGTACAAGAAGTTGCAAGGGCTGGTACAAGGAAATCGGAGTGTCGAAGACTACTACCAAGAGATGGAGTTAGCCATGATCCGAGCAAACATAGAGGAGGACCGAGAGGCTACTATGGCACGATTTTTAGCTGGCTTGAATCAAGAAATTGCCAAATGAGTAGAATTGCAGCATTATGTGGAATTAGAGGACATGCTGCATATGGCTATTAAAATTGAGAGCCAACTTAAGAGAAGAGGTGCTAGTTCGTGGAAACAGAATACATTCAAGAAAGAGGAGAAGCAAGTCTCAACCAAGGCTAGATTTGAGTCAAAACAAGAGCAACCAACTCGTAGCAATCAAGGTAAAACCGATTACTCTACTACTCGAAATCGTGATATTAAGTGTTTTAAATGTCAAGGTAGGGGGCACATTGCAAACCAATGCCCAAATAGAAGAGTTATGGTGATACGAGATAATGGAGAAGTTGAAACCGATAGTGAGGAGGACACCGAATCTATGCCACCATTGGAGGATGCTAATGAGGAAGAATATGTTGTCCATGGGGAGTTGTTGGTTGCAAGAAGAGCGTTAAGTGTGCAAATCAAAGAGAGTGACGAAGTACAGAGGGAAAACATTTTCATACTAGATGCCATGTCCAAAACAAAGTATGTAGTATGATTATTGATGGAGGGAGTTGTACTAATGTTGCTAGCACAACTATGGTTGAAAAGTTAGGATTGCCAACTACCAAACATCTACAACCCTACAAACTGCAATGGCTTAATAATACTGGTGAAATAAGGGTAGAAAAACAAGTCCTTGTTCCTTTTCGCATTGGAAAGTAAGAAGATGAAGTTTTGTGCGATGTTGTACCTATCCAAGCTGGACATTTGTTACTAGGACGTCCATGGCAGTTTGATCGACGTATTAAGCATGATGGTTTCACTAACAAGTACTCATTTGTACATGACCAGCGTACCATCACTCTAGTACCTTTGACTCCAAGACAAGTTTATGAAGATCAAGTAAGGTTACAAAAAGAGAGTGAGTAAGAAAAAAAGAGTGTTGTAGGAAAAGAAATAGAGAGACAAGAAAAACAAAGAGTGAACGAGGAAAAAAAGAGTAAAAAAAATGGAGAAGTCTCAACGAATGAACAAAAGACTGAGAGGACAAAAAGCAACACCTATGCGAGAGTGGGTCACATTAAAAAAGCGATGTTCTCAAGTCAACCAATGATTGTTCTTGTGTACAAAGAGGCATTGAATACTAACGACTCTAACTCTTTTTTGCCTAGTTCAGTTGCATCTCTTTTGCAGGAATTTGAGGATGTCTTTCCTGAGGAAATTCCACATGGTTTACCACCTATTCGAGGGATTGGACATCAAATTGACTTTGTACCCGGTGCTTCCATTCCGAACCGCCCAGCCTATCGTAGCAACCATGAAGAAACAAAAGAGCTACAACGGCAAGTTAGTGAATTGATGGAAAAGGGTTCCGTATGAGAAAGCATGAGTCCATGCGCTGTTCCAGTAATTTTGGTTCCTAAAAAGGATGGGACATGGAGAATGTGTGTTGATTGTCGAGCCGTCAACAATATAACAATCAGGTATCGCCATCCTATTCCTCGTCTTGATGATATGCTTGATGGATTGCATGGTGCTTGTGTATTTTCTAAAATTGATTTAAAAAGTGGCTACCATCAAATAAGAATGAAAGAAGGTGATGAATGGAAAACAGCTTTTAAAACAAAGTTTAGTTTATATGAGTGGTTGGTTATGCCATTTGGTCTAACTAATGCACCAAGTACTTTCATGCGATTAATGAACCATGTTTTGCGAGCTTTCATAGGAAAATTTGTAGTTGTCTATTTTGATGATATTCTTATTTATAGCAAAAATCAAGATGATCATGTTAAGCATTTACATTCTGTTCTTGAAGTATTACGAAAGGAGAAATTATTTGCTAACATGAAGAAGTGCACTTTTTGCACCGATAAGCTTGTGTTTCTTGGTTTTGTTGTGAGTGCACATGGTATACAGGTTGATGAGGATAAAATTCGAGCAATTCAAGAATGGCCGAGTCCCACGAGTGTAGGACAAGTTAGGAGCTTCCATGGACTTGCTAGCTTCTATAGGAGATTTGTGAAGAACTTTAGCAGCATTGCAGCACCACTTACTGAGGCTATCAAGAAGAATGTTGGGTTTAAGTGGGAAGACGAGCAAGAAAAGGCTTTCCAATTGCTCAAAGAGAAATTAACTAATGCTCCTTTATTAGCTCTGCCTAACTTTACATTAACATTTGAAATTGAATGTGATGCATCAGGATTAGGTGTTGGAGCAGTCCTCATGCAAGGAGGAAAACCAATTGCTTTTTTTAGCGAGAAACTAAGCGGGGCAGCTCTAAACTACCCTACTTACGACAAAGAGTTGTACGCATTGGTGCGAGCTTTACAAACATGGCAACACTATCTTTGGCCTAAGGAGTTTGTGATTCACACGGATCATGAGTCATTGAAACACTTGAAGAGTCAACAAAAATTGAGTAGGAGACATGCACGATGGGTGGAATTCATTGAAACATTTCCCTATGTCATCCGATACAAGAAAGGTAAAGAGAATGTTGTTGCTGATGCACTTTCTAGAAGGTATGTCTTACTCTCCACTCTTGATGCAAAATTACTTGGTTTTGAGCATATTAAAGAATTATATCCTTTAGACCATGATTTTTCTGAGGAATTTCGAAATTGTGAGAAAAATACAGTGGGTAAGTTCTTTAGACATGAGGGTTTCTTGTTTCGAGAAAATAAGTTATGTGTTCCTAATTGTTCTTTGCGTGAGTTGTTAGTAAGGGAATCACATGGTGGAGGTCTAATGGGGCACTTTGGAGTTATTAAAACCTTAGCGATTTTGCAAGAACATTTTTATTGGCCTCATATGAGAAAGGATGTTGAGAGAATTTGTGAGAGATGTGTCACTTGTAAGCAGGCAAAATCTAGAGTACAACCTCATGGTTTATACATGCCACTACCAATTCCTAGTGATCCCTGGATTGATATTTCAATGGATTTTGTTTTAGGTTTACCTAGGTCTAAACGAGGTAGGGTGATACGAACAACGTTACGAATAACGAGATTCGAATAATTAGGATTCCAAGGATCGTTCTACAATCAGGTTTAGATGGATTTGATGAAGACGCCACAAACGATGATGGATGAATCGCTTGATAAGTCGATGGATGAACGCCACAAGTCTTCTTGATAAGTTCATGAGGACGCCACAAACGATGTTGACTGAATCGCTTGATAAGTCGGAACGCCACAAGAATGCTTGATAAGTTCGGTAGGACGCCACAAACGATGGTGGATGAATCGTTTGATAAGTCATTGAACGCCACAAAGATTTTACTGACCTTTGATAAGTTCATGAAGAAGAATTCTTCAAAGAAGGTGGAGAATACTCAACACAAATTAATTGAAGACTAAATCTTGAATTCATTAAAGAAAAAGGTCCTTTAAATAGGACAAGATTACATCTTGAAAATAACTAGGAAACTATAAAATAGTAAATTAACCTAATACCAAAAGGAAACTAAATCCTAGTAAAGAATAAACTAATCCTACTAATACAAAGAGCTAAATTCGAAATTAAAAAGTAACTAAATTAAAAAGTCCCATATGACAAGTAATATTGGACTAAATCTCCTTCAATCTTGATGAGCAAGTAATCCTTCTTGACCCAACAACTTATCTTCAATTAATTCTCTCAAGTCTATTTTTGGGCACTTCGTGATCACATCATAGGGATTCTATTTTTGTGGTTGTAGATAGGTTTTCTAAAATGGCGCATTTCATTCCATGTACGAAAACTGATAATGCTTCCAATATTGCTGACTTATTCTTTCGAGAAATTGTTAGATTACATGGAATGCCTCGAACCATTGTTTCAGATAGAGATGCTAAGTTTTTGAGTTACTTTTGGAAAACCTTGTGGTGTAAGTTAGGGACTAAGTTGTTATTTTCCACCACTTGTCATCCACAAACTGATGGTCAAACTGAAGTAGTAAATAGGACTTTATCTACTTTGTTGAGAGCTATAATTAAAAAGAATATCAAAACATGGGAAGAATGTTTACCACATGTTGAGTTTGCTTACAATCGTTCCATTCATTCTGCTTCTAAGTTTTCTCCATTTGAAATAGTTTATGGTTTTAACCCCTTAACTCCATTGGATTTAACACCATTACCTTTGTCTGAAAGAGTTAACTTGGATGGAAAGAAAAAGGCTGAATTTGTTAAGCAGATACATGAAAAGGCAAGATTCAATATAGAGAAGAAGACGGAACAATATGAAAAGCAAGCCAACAAAGGGCGTCGCAAGGTAGTTTTTGAACCCGGAGATTGGGTTTGGTTGCACATGAGGAAAGAAAGATTTCCATCCCAAAGGCGCTCGAAGTTGCTCCCAAGGGGAGATGGTCCTTTTCAAGTTCTTGAGCGTGTCAATGACAATGCCTACAAGCTAGACCTACCAGGTGAGTACAATGTTAGCACTACATTCAATGTTACTGATTTAAGTCCTTTTGATGTAGGTGCTGATTTGAGGGCAAATCCTTTTCAAGAGGAGGGGAATGATAAGGACATAAGTGGAAATTCGCAGAATAATGAGGACATAAATGGAAAATCGCATTTTGAAGAAACAATCCAAGTTCCACAAGGTCCAGTGACGAGAGCAAGAGCCAAACGTTTCAAGGAAGAAGAACTCAATGAGTTAATAAATCAAGCACAACAAAAGGAGTTGGATGTGATCGAAAATGAACCATCAAATTTTGTCAACATTATAAAAGTCCAACTAAATGTAATTTCTCAAGAAGAGAGTGGATAAGATGAATAGCATATTTAGTTAGTATTAGATTCGAAATTAACTATTATATTAGTAGTAGGACTTTATTTGTTTCCTAGTTTATTTGTGGTTTTTGTTTCCTAGTTGATTAGGGGGATCTATTTCCTACTCTAAGTAGATTACTCTAGAAGTCCTATTCCTAGTCTTGATAGGACTTAATTTTCAGCTTATATATAGGCATAATATGTAATAGAAGACACACAACTTGATTCTTATTATTTTAGTGAGAAGGAATTCTCTAGTTTCTTTGAAGAACTCTTTTGAACTTATCAAGGATTTTTCAACTTGTCTAATTCTTGTGGCGTTCATTCATCGACTTATCAAACGATTCATCCATCATCGTTTGTGGCGTCCTACCGAACTTATCAAGAAGACTTGTGGCGTTCAACATAGACTTATCAAACGATTCAGTCAATATCGTTTGTGGCGTCCCCGTGAACTTATCAAGGCGACTTGTGGCGTTCATACATCCTAAACCTGATTGTAGAGCGATCTTTCAATTCCTTATAATGCGGGTCTCGTTTTTCTTAACGTGGTTCGTATCAATATTATAGGTTATGGGGTTAGATTATATGTATTATAGGGCCTAGTTACTTTATTCCGGATGGATCAATCTCAAGAAAGAACAATATGTAAAGAGCAAATAAGAACACAAGATGATGAATAATTGAATATAGTATAGCAAAAGCTTTTCTATAAATTTATTATAATATTGCCCAAAGTATAGAGGAGTAAGTTCGGAATTGTAGTTGTTTAGATACAATGTTTAACAAGGTATTTATATGTTATCAACCCTAGCTATTCAAGGAAACATAATCCAACTAGGACTCGGCATATCTATCCTTCTTGAGTCCGGATTGTAGTCTGGTTCGCCAAGGAGAATCGTCTCTGATCGGATCGATGGATGATCCCGAATGAGCTTATATGGTCGAACCGATCTGAGGTCTTTGAGTCGATTCGAGTATTATATGGTGTGTAAAACAGCCCCCATCAGTACTCCCTCACTTCTTCAAGCGTGTATATAGTAGACGCTTGTAGAAGTAGATGGTCTTACACGACTTTTTATTCTATGAATTGCGCGTCGTTAAAAACCTTACTTGGAAAAAACCCAGTGGGAAAAAATCCTAAGCAAGGAAAAGAGTGCTACATTTCGTAGATAGTCGTTTCATAATTTCCGAGCTGTAGCGTCGTTTCATTTCGAGGAGGCGGTTTTTCTTCATTGGTTGGCGGGAATATGATTAGTCACAAAGATTTTAAGCGTCTTTTCGGCCTTCTATATAAATAGGTGATCGTTGTTTTACCCATTTTTTACTTTCCACCTCCCATTTTCTCGTAGTAATTTTCTTACTCGATAATTTCTCCAGTATATCGTATTCACTGACCATTTATTTCCAAGGATTTAAATAACATTGCCCCTATTTCGAAGAACCCCTCCTCTTCTTCTATTGAACAAGTCACTCCCGTTATCGATGCGGGGGCTTCTCCTAGCCCTCCATCAGTACAGATAGGAGTATCTGATATAATTATTCCCGACAAAGACACTTTTAAAGTGAGGCTCTTTTCTGACGCCGAGGTCGCGGCCAAAGATAAGAAAGGCAAGGGTGCCGTTCCCCATGTCTCTGATCCGATCGAGAACCTTTCCTGTGCGTATACCGAGGAGACCTTCCATGAGGTATTGGATAATTATTCAAAATATTTCCCGGAGGGTTCAGAGATTATTCTTCCGTCTCCTTCTGACAGGGTTACTTCTCCGCCCGAAGGTTGTCGGGCTTTTTATACTGCCCATTTCAATCATGGGCTCTGTCTTCCGCTGTCTGCCTTATTCCTTGATATTTTAAGGGTATTCAGCGTCTCTTAGGCGCATTTGGTTCCCAATTCCGTAGCATTTGTCGTTTGTTTTTCTGTCCTGATGATAGCGAAAGGGTTTCAACCTTCTCTTCGTAATTTTACCCGGTTATTCTGTTTCAACATTTCTAGTTCTTCCAATCACGGGTACTTTTTTGCTAGTCAGAAGTCTAGTCGCTCTATCTTTGATTCCCCCGTTTCAAGCAATCCTACTTGGAAATCTCATTTTTTCTTTGTTCGTCCCCCTTCGCATCTTGTCTTAGCAGATGGTTCCACCAAACCTTTCTCGTGGGACCATGATTCCAAGTGGGTCTCTGGTGGTTGCTCTGTTACGTGCCACTTCATTCCCAATGATTCAAAGTTAGTGGACGAGATAGTGGAGATGCGCGCTGACAAGTACCAATGTGCCCTTCTTATTGGAGAGGCCTTTCTTCGTAAAGCGGGCCTGAGCCCTCATACCTTTCCCATCTCTTCTTCCTCACAATCGCTTAGTAAGCGTTATATCTTATTATTGTATTTTCTTTATATTTTCTCTGAATAGTTTATTTGACGGGAATTTGTTTTCTCCAGTTTCCATGGTAGAGAATTATCGGCACTCTTCAAAAGGGAAGATGGTTCTGTCAAAATCCACCGAAACTGTGGAGAACCATCCAATCAAACAAAGAGTGTCCAAAAAGAGAAAATTGGATTCGGGCCATGATTCAGAGGATTATAGAGAGGATTCTCCAGATTCTTCTCAAGAAACCCCTCTGCAACCTTCGCCTTCACATACTCCGCATCATCCAAGGACTGGACAGGGTTATCCTCCTCTCCAGCTCAGAACTTCCCTCGGTACCCGTGGTTGTCGCAGCTGGTCGATGCCCCATCCTGTCGACTCGCCAGTTAAAAGGAGAAAGCAATACTATAGTCGCTCCGGTGAGGACCTCTCTTTGCTTGATGAACAACACTCGAAGCCTACTGTCGTTGAGATGATCGAAGATCATTTACAGGGAAAGAGGGCAGCTTGTTATTCCGAGAAAGATTCTTTGATCCATGACGAGAACGAGAATGCAGTTGATAAGGCTACCAGTATCCTTCTTTCTAGTGTTTTTACACGTGATATCAACAAGTTGCTCCGCAAGGATCCCTTGGAGAAGTTACAGAAAGCTTCTCTTTACATTGAGAAGGTATTTACCATTACGTATGTTTCTTTTCAACTTTCTTAAATGTGTTTCCCATCCATTTATTCATTCTTTTATTCCACAGACCAATACTTGTCTGACGTCATACGCTTATGAGGCTGCTCTTTGGAAGCAACAGTGCGAATTTCTTGAGGAAAGGAATAAGGCATTGCTTCAGAAAGCACCTGCTTCAGAGGCCGGTCCTTCTACGTCTTCGTCTCTCCCACCTTCAACCACTGATCCACAAGCTATGGAAACTGATGATCCCGAAGTTTTGAACAATATTCTAGAGACTTCTCGCGCTGAAGAGCGGGTCAAACAGTTGGCCAAGGAGCTGGAAGATTGTCAACTTCAAAGCACTACTCGGATCAGTGAGCTGGAGTCGCAGGTCGCTAGTCTTCAGATGATACGAACCACGTTAAGAAAAACGAGACCCGCATTATAAGGAATTGAAAGTTCGTTCTACAATCAGGTTTGAGGATGGATGAACGCCACAAGTCGCCTTGATAAGTTCACGGGGACGCCACAAACGATATTGACTGAATCGTTTGATAAGTCGATGTTGAACGCCACAAGTCTTCTTGATAAGTTCGGTAGGACGCCACAAACGATGATGGAAGAATCGTTTGATAAGTCGATGAATGAACGCCACAAGAATTCGACAAATTGAAAAATCCTTGATAAGTTCAAAAGAGTTCTTCAAAGAAACTAGAGAATTCCTTCTCACTAAAATAATAAGAATCAAATTGTGTGTCTTCTATTACATATTACACCTATATATAAGCTGAAAATTAAGTCCTATCAAGACTAGGAATAGGACTTCTAGAGTAATCTACTTAGAGTAGGAAATAAATCCCCCTAATCAACTAGGAAACAAAAACCACTAATAAACTAGGAAACAAATAAAGTCCTACTACTAATATAATAGTTAATTTCGAATTTAATACTAACTAAATATGCTATTCATCTTATCCACTCTCTTCTTGAGAAATTGCATTTAGTTGGACTTTTATAATGTTGACAAAATTCGATGGTTCATTTCCGATCACATCCAACTCCTTTTGTTGTGCTTGATTTATTAACTCATTGAGTTCTTCTTCCTTGAAACGTTTGGCTCTTGCCCTAGTCACTGGACCTTGTGGAACTTGGATTGTTTCTTCAAAATGCGATTTTCCATTTATGTCCTCATTATTCTGCGAATTTCCACTTATGTCCTTATCATTCCCCTCCTCTTGAAAAGGATTTGCCCTCAAATCAGCACCTACATCAAAAGGACTTAAATCAGTAACATTGAATGTAGTGCTAACATTGTACTCACCTGGTAGGTCTAGCTTGTAGGCATTGTCATTGACACGCTCAAGAACTTGAAAAGGACCATCTCCCCTTGGGAGCAACTTCGAGCGCCTTTGGGATGGAAATCTTTCTTTCCTCATGTGCAACCAAACCCAATCTCCGGGTTCAAAAACTACCTTGCGACGCCCTTTGTTGGCTTGCTTTGCATATTGTTCCGTCTTCTTCTCTATATTGAATCTTGCCTTTTCATGTATCTGCTTAACAAATTCAGCCTTTTTCTTTCCATCCAAGTTAACTCTTTCAGACAAAGGTAATGGTGTTAAATCCAATGGAGTTAAGGGGTTAAAACCATAAACTATTTCAAATGGAGAAAACTTAGAAGCAGAATGAATGGAACGATTGTAAGCAAACTCAACATGTGGTAAACATTCTTCCCATGTTTTGATATTCTTTTTAATTATAGCTCTCAACAAAGTAGATAAAGTCCTATTTACTACTTCAGTTTGACCATCAGTTTGTGGATGACAAGTGGTGGAAAATAACAACTTAGTCCCTAACTTACACCACAAGGTTTTCCAAAAGTAACTCAAAAACTTAGCATCTCTATCTGAAACAATGGTTCGAGGCATTCCATGTAATCTAACAATTTCTCGAAAGAATAAGTCAGCAATATTGGAAGCATTATCAGTTTTCGTACATGGAATGAAATGCGCCATTTTAGAAAACCTATCTACAACCACAAAAATAGAATCCCTACCTCGTTTAGACCTAGGTAAACCTAAAACAAAATCCATTGAAATATCAATCCAGGGATCACTAGGAATTGGTAGTGGCATGTATAAACCATGAGGTTGTACTCTAGATTTTGCCTGCTTACAAGTGACACATCTCTCACAAATTCTCTCAACATCCTTTCTCATATGAGGCCAATAAAAATGTTCTTGCAAGATCGCTAAGGTTTTAATAACTCCAAAGTGCCCCATTAGACCTCCACCATGTGATTCCCTTACTAACAACTCACGCAAAGAACAATTAGGAACACATAACTTATTTTCTCGAAACAAGAAACCCTCATGTCTAAAGAACTTACCCACTGCATTTTTCTCACAATTTCGAAATTCCTCAGAAAAATCATGGTCTAAAGGATATAATTCTTTAATATGCTCAAAACCAAGTAATTTTGCATCAAGAGTGGAGAGTAAGACGTACCTTCTAGAAAGTGCATCAGCAACAACATTCTCTTTACCTTTCTTGTATCGGATGACATAGGGAAATGTTTCAATGAATTCCACCCATCGTGCATGTCTCCTACTCAATTTTTGTTGACTCTTCAAGTGTTTCAACGACTCATGATCCGTGTGAATCACAAACTCCTTAGGCCAAAGATAGTGTTGCCACGTTTGCAAAGCTCGCACCAATGCGTACAACTCTTTGTCGTAAGTAGGGTAGTTTAGAGCTGCCCCGCTTAGTTTCTCGCTAAAAAAAGCAATTGGTTTTCCTCCTTGCATGAGGACTGCCCCAACACCTAATCCTGATGCATCACATTCAATTTCAAATGTTAATGTAAAGTTAGGCAGAGCTAATAAAGGAGCATTAGTTAATTTCTCTTTGAGCAATTGGAAAGCCCTTTCTTGCTCGTCTTCCCACTTAAACCCAACATTCTTCTTGATAGCCTCAGTAAGTGGTGCTGCAATGCTGCTAAAGTTCTTCACAAATCTCCTATAGAAGCTAGCAAGTCCATGGAAGCTTCTAACTTGTCCTACACTTGTGGGACTCGGCCATTCTTGAATTGCTCGAATTTTATCCTCGTCAACCTGTATACCATGTGCACTCACAACAAAACCAAGAAACACAAGCTTATCGGTGCAAAAAGTGCATTTCTTCATGTTAGCAAATAATTTCTCCTTTCGTAATACTTCAAGAACAGAATGTAAATGCTTAAGATGATCATCTTGATAAGTTCGGTAGGACGCCACAAACGATGATGGAAGAATCGTTTGATAAGTCGATGAATGAACGCCACAAGAATTCGACAAATTGAAAAATCCTTGATAAGTTCAAAAGAGTTCTTCAAAGAAACTAGAGAATTCCTTCTCACTAAAATAATAAGAATCAAATTGTGTGTCTTCTATTACATATTATACCTATATATAAGCTGAAAATTAAGTCCTATCAAGACTAGGAATAGGACTTCTAGAGTAATCTACTTAGAGTAGGAAATAAATCCCCCTAATCAACTAGGAAACAAAAACCACTAATAAACTAGGAAACAAATAAAGTCCTACTACTAATATAATAGTTAATTTCGAATTTAATACTAACTAAATATGCTATTCATCTTATCCACTCTCTTCTTGAGAAATTGCATTTAGTTGGACTTTTATAATGTTGACAAAATTCGATGGTTCATTTCCGATCACATCCAACTCCTTTTGTTGTGCTTGATTTATTAACTCATTGAGTTCTTCTTCCTTGAAACGTTTGGCTCTTGCCCTAGTCACTGGACCTTGTGGAACTTGGATTGTTTCTTCAAAATGCGATTTTCCATTTATGTCCTCATTATTCTGCGAATTTCCACTTATGTCCTTATTCTTATTATTTTAGTGAGAAGGAATTCTCTAGTTTCTTTGAAGAACTCTTTTGAACTTATCAAGGATTTTTCAATTTGTGTCCTCATTATTCTGCGAATTTCCACTTATGTCCTTATCATCAGACTTCCTTGGACGAGTATGAAAAGGATCTTCCTCTCAGTGGACTCACTGATCGATATGGTAGGAATTCTGACGAGAAGGTGATCAGCGATTTCCTTAGTTCTCCGGTTCATACCGCTTTAGTGCATCAGAAAGTAGGTCCGCTCCTTGAAAGCACTTTTAAGAAGGCGATCCATCAGATGGTGATACGAACAACGTTAAGAAAAACGAGATCCGCATTATAAGGAATTGAAAGATCGTTCTACAATCAGGTTTAGGATGGATGAACGCCACAAGTCGCCTTGATAAGTTCACGGGGACGCCACAAACGATATTGACTGAATCGTTTGATAAGTCGATGTTGAACGCCACAAGTCTTGATAAGTTCGGTAGGACGCCACAAACGATGACGGATGAATCGTTTGATAAGTCGATGAATGAACGCCACAAGAATTAGACAAATTGAAAAATCCTTGATAAGTTCAAAAGAGTTCTTCAAAGAAACTAGAGAATTCCTTCTCACTAAAATAATAAGAATCAAGTTGTGTTTTGTCTATTACATATTATGCCTATATATAAGTTGAAAATTAAGTCCTATCAAGACTAGGAATAGGACTTCTAGAGTAATCTACTTAGACTAGGAATAAATCCCCCTAATCAACTAGGAAACAAAAACCACTAATAAACTAGGAAACAAATAAAGTCCTACTACTAAATCTAATAACTAATTTCGAATTTATTAGTAACTAAATATGATATTCATCTTATCCACTCCTTTCTTGAGAAATTGCATTTAGTTGGACTTGTATAATGTTGACAAAATTCGATTGTTCATTTCCGAACACATCCAACTCCTTTTGTTGCGCTTGATTTATTAACTCATTGAGTTCTTCTTCCTTGAAACGTTTGGCTCTTGCTCTCGTCACTGGACCTCGTGGAACTTTGATTGATTCTTCAAAATTCGATTTTCCATTTATGTCCTCATTATTCTGCGAATTTCCAGTTATGTCCTCATCATTCGTCGAATTTCCATTTATGTCCTCATCATTCCCCTCCTCTTGAAAAGGATTTGCCCTCAAATCAGCACCTACATCAAAAGGACTTAAATCAGTAACATTGAATGTAGTGCTAACATTGTACTCACCTGGTAGATCTAGCTTGTAGGCATTGTCATTGATACGTTCAAGAACTTGAAAAGGACCATCTCCCCTTGGGAGCAACTTCGAGCGCCTTTGGGATGGAAATCTTTCTTTCCTCATGTGCAACCAAACCCAATCTCCGGGTTCAAAAACTACCTTGCGACGCCCTTTGTTGGCTTGCTTTGCATATTGTTCCGTCTTCTTTTCTATATTGAATCTTGCCTTTTCATGTATCTGCTTAACAAATTCAGCCTTTTTTTTTCCATCCAAGTTAACTCTTTCAGATAAAGGTATTGGTGTTAAATCCAATGGAGTTAAGGGGTTAAAACCATAAACTATTTCAAATGGAGAAAACTTAGAAGCAGAATGAATGGTACCATTGTAAGCAAACTCAACATGTGGTAAACATTCTTCCCATGTTTTGATATTCTTTTTAATTATAGCCCTCAACAAAGTAGATAAAGTCCTATTTACTACTTCGGTTTGACCATCAGTTTGTGGATGACAAGTGGTGGAAAGTAACAACTTAGTCCCTAACTTACACCACAAGGTTTTCCAAAAGTAACTCAAAAACATAGCATCTCTATCTGAAACAATGGTTCGAGGCATTCCATGTAATCTAACAATTTCTCGGAAGAATAAGTCAGCAATATTAGATGCATTATCAGTTTTCGTACATGGAATGAAATGCGCCATTTTAGAAAACCTATCTACAACCACAAAAATAGAATCCCTACCTTGTTTAGACCTAGGTAAACCTAAAACAAAATCCATTGAAATATCAATCCAGGGATCACTAGGAATTGGTAATGGCATGTATAAACCATGAGGTTGTACTCTAGATTTTGCTTGTTTACAAGTGACACATCTATCACAAATTCTCTCAACATCCTTTTTCATATGAGGCCAATAAAAATGTTCTTGCAAAATCGCTAAGGTTTTAATAACTCCAAAGTGCCCCATTAGACCTCCACCATGTGATTCCCTTACTAACAACTCACGCAAAGAACAATTAGGAACACATAAATTATTTTCTCGAAACAAGAAACCCTCATGTCTAAAGAACTTACCCACTGCATTTTTCTCACAATTTCGAAATTCCTCAGAAAAATCATGGTCTAAGGGATATAATTCTTTAATATGCTCAAAACCAAGTAATTTTGCATCAAGAGTGGAGAGTAAGACATACCTTCTAGAAAGTGCATCAGCAACAACATTCTTTTTACCTTTCTTGTATCGGATGACATAGGGAAATGTTTCAATGAATTCCACCCATCGTGCATGTCTCCTACTCAATTTTTGTTGACTCTTCAAGTGTTTCAACGACTCGATCCGTGTGAATCACAAACTCCTTAGGCCAAAGATAGTGTTGCCATGTTTGCAAAGCTCGCACCAATGCGTACAACTCTTTGTCATAAGTAGGGTAGTTTAGAGTTGCCCCGCTTAGTTTCTCGCTAAAAAAAAGCAATTGGTTTTCCTCCTTGCATGAGGACTGCTCCAACACCTAATCCTGATGCATCACATTCAATTTCAAATGTTAATGTAAAGTTAGGCAGAGCTAATAAAGGAGCATTAGTTAATTTCTCTTTGAGCAATTGGAAAGCCCTTTCTTGCTCATCTTCCCACTTAAACCAAACATTCTTCTTGATAGCCTCAGTAAGTGGTGCTGCAATGCTGCTAAAGTTCTTCACAAATCTCCTATAGAAGCTAGCAAGTCCATGGAAGCTCCAAACTTGTCCTACACTTGTGGGACTCGGCCATTCTTGAATTGCTCGAATTTTATCCTCATCAACCTGTATACCATGTGCAATCACAACAAAACCAAGAAACACAAGCTTATCGGTGCAAAAAGTGCACTTCTTCATGTTAGCGAATAATTTCTCCTTTCGTAATACTTCAAGAACATAATGTAAATGTTTAATATGATCATCTTGATTTTTTCTATAAATAAGAATATCATCAAAATAGACAACTACAAATTTTCCTATGAAAGCACACAAAACATGGTTCATTAATCGCATGAAAGTACTTGGTGCATTAGTTAGACCAAATGGCATAACCAACCACTCATATAAACCAAACTTTGTTTTAAAAGCTGTTTTCCATTCATGACCTTCTTTAATTCTTATTTGATGGTAGCCACTTTTCAAATCAATTTTAGAAAATACACAAGCACCATGCAATTCATCAAGCATATCATCAAGACGAGGAATAGGATGGCGAAACCTGATTGTTATATTGTTGACGGCTCGACAATCAACACACATTCTCCATGTCCCATCCTTTTTAGGAACCAAAATTACTGGAACAGCGCATGGACTCATGCTTTCTCTTACGGAACCCTTTTCCATCAATTCACTAACTTGCCGTTGTAGCTCTTTTGTTTCTTCAGGGTTGCTACGATAAGCTGGTCGGTTTGGAATGGAAGCACCGGGTACAAAGTCAATTTGATGTTCAATCCCTTGAATAGGTGGTAAACCAGGTGGAATTTCCTCGGGAAAGACATCCTCAAATTCCAGCAAAAGAGATGCAACTGAACTAGGCAAAAAAGAGTTAGAGTAGTTAGTATTCAATGCCCCTTTGTACACAAGAACAATCATTGGTTGACTTGAGAAAATCGCTTTTTTAATGTGACCCACTCTCGCATAGATGTTGCTTTTTGTCCTCTAATTCTTTTGTTCATTTATTGAAACTTCTCCATTTTTTTTACTCTTTTTTTCCTCGTTCACTCTTTGTTTTTCTTGTCTCTTTATTTCTTTTCCTACAACACTCTTTTTTTCTTGCTCACTCTCTTTTTGTAACCTCACTTGATCTTCATAAACTTGTCTTGGAGTCAAAGGTACTAGAGTGATGGTACGCTGGTCATGTACAAATGAGTACTTGTTAGTGAAACCATCATGCTTAACACGTCGATCAAACTGCCATGGACGTCCTAGTAACAAATGTCCAGCTTGCATAGGTACATCACACAAAACTTCATCTTCATATTTTCCTATGCGAAAAGGAACAAGGACTTGTTTTTCTACCCTTATTTCACCAGTGTTATTAAGCCATTGCAGTTTGTAGGGTTGTAGATGTTTGGTAGTCGGCAATCCTAACTTTTCAACCACTGTTGTGCTAGCAACATTAGTACAACTCCCTCCATCAATAATCATACTACATACTTTGTTATGGACATGGCATCTAGTATGAAAAATGTTTTCCCTCTGTACTTCGTCACTCTCTTTGATTTGCACACTTAAGGCTCTTCTTGCAACCAACAACTCTCCATGGACAGCGTATTCTTCCTCATTAGCATCCTCCAACGGTGGCATAGATTCAGTGTCCTCCTCACTATCGGTTTCAACTTCTCCATTATCTCGTATCACCATAACTCTTCTATTTGGGCAATGGTTTGCTATGTGCCCCCTACCTTGACATTTAAAACACTTAATATCACGATTTCGAGTAGTAGAGTAATCAGTTTTACCTTGATTGCTACGAGTTGGTTGCCCTTGTTTTGACTCAAATCTAACCTTGGTTGAGACTTGCTTCTCCTCTTTCTTGAATGTATTCTGTTTCCACGAATTAGCTCCCCTTCTCTTAAGTTGGCTCTCAATTTTAATAGCCATATGCAGCATGTCCTCTAACTCCACATAATGCTGCAATTCTACTCGATTGGCAATTTCTTGATTCAAGCCAGCTAAAAATCGTGCCATAGTAGCCTCTCGATCCTCCTCTATGTTTGCTCGAATCATGGCTAACTCCATCTCCTGGTAGTAGTCTTCGACACTCCGATTTCCTTGTACCAGCCCTTGCAACTTCTTGTACAAATCTCGGTAATAGTGGCTAGGTACAAAACGCTTTCTCATTACTGTTTTCATCACCTCCCAACTGTCCACCGGTTGTTCTCCATTTCGTCTCCTGTTTAACACCAATTGATCCCACCAAACATTAGCATAATCAGTAAATTCAGTGGCTGCAAGTTTTACCGTTTTTATCTCGGAGTAGTCGTGGCAATCAAAAACTCGCTCTAGTTCAAGATATGTTTCGGGGTCGTTTCTCCCTTGAAACGAAAGAATGTTTATCTTAATATTACCAAGTTATTATCCTCCCTATTCCTAACTTCTCTGCCCAAACCACGATTTCTCCTATGGCGACTAGATGACCCTTGATCTTCTTCACTAAACCTATCATCATAGTCTTCCTCATTCTCATCTCTTAAGTCCCTAGGTTGAACTCTCCCCCTCCTATTCATATTAGAAGTAGTTTTTCGATGTCCCTCAGTGACACTTTCTACCCTATCCAACCTTTCATGAACTTGTTCCAACTCCGTCCTCAATAATCTCTTCATCTCTCCCATCAAAGCTTCCGACATAAACTTCATATCAAACTTTCCTGACTGTTCTCCAGATATGTTTTTGTTATTGGAATCAGACATGATTTGCTGCAAGAAAAAAGGTTAGAACAAATATAAATAAAATAAGGGACCTCACAATTCACACCCTTACGTGTTTCACTCAAATTAATGATTCACTCAACACTCGTGTTTTCGCACAAAAATTATGGCTTTTACCCTCAAATAATCTAACTCTCTTGCCTTTTTCCACTCTTGGAAATCTCTTTGCTTCTTTTTGAACTAATTTAAAACAACACAAAGATATTCAATGTGAATAATCTCTAGGGAAAGACAACTATCAAACCAAATATAGGAAGACTCTTTCAATAAGGCAGGTGCAAGACTTAGAAGAATTATCAGTGTAAACACAATCTAAGTCTAGAAAACTATCAAACTCAAACTAGGAAGCTCAATAAAGACAATTTTCGGTTTTTTTTTTTGTTCGAAAATTTTTTTTTTTTTCGAACTCTTTCTTTCTTTTTTTTTTTTTGGTTCGACTTTCCTTTTTTTTTTTTTCGAACTATTTTTTTTTCTCGAAAAATAAAACTACAAAATTATAAGGATATGCAAACCTGAGACTAGAATTTGGCTCTGGTACCAAATGATACGAACAACATTAAGAAAAACGAGATCCGCATTATAAGGAATTGAAAGATCGTTCTACAATCAGGTTTAGGATGGATGAACGCCACAAGTCGCCTTGATAAGTTCACGGGGATGCCACAAACGATATTGACTGAATCGTTTGATAAGTCGATTTTGAACGCCACAAGTCTTCTTGATAAGTTTGGTAGGACGCCACAAACGATGATGGATGAATCGTTTGATAAGTCGATGAATAAACGCCACAAGAATTAGACAAATTGAAAAATCCTTGATAAGTTCAAAAGAGTTCTTCAAAGAAACTAGAGAATTCCTTCCCACTAAAATAATAAGAATCAAGTTGTGTTTTGTCTATTACATATTATGCCTATATATAAGTTGAAAATTAAGTCCTATCAAAACTAGGAATAGGACTTCTAGAGTAATCTACTTAGACTAGGAATAAATCCCCCTAATCAACTAGGAAACAAAAACCACTAATAAACTAGGAAACAAATAAAGTCCTACTACTAAATCTAATAACTAATTTCGAATTTATTAGTAACTAAATATGCTATTCATCTTATCCACTCCTTTCTTGAGAAATTGCATTTAGTTGTACTTGTATAATGTTGACAAAATTCGATTGTTCATTTCCGAACACATCCAACTCCTTTTGTTGCGCTTGATTTATTAACTCATTGAGTTCTTCTTCCTTGAAACGTTTGGCTCTTGCTCTCGTCACTGGACCTCGTGGTACTTTGATTGATTCTTCAAAATTTGATTTTCCATTTATGTCCTCATTATTCTGCGAATTTCCAGTTATGTCCTCATCATTCTGCGAATTTCCATTTATGTCCTCATCAGATGGTCGCTATGGGGTTGATCGAAGATCGTCGGAGGGAGTATTTCAGGGCCACGCATGTTAGCCTCAATCGTTATGGCGAGGAGTATTCTTTATCAGATCTGCCTTGTGTTAAATACCAACATTTTCCATTGGCACATGTGGTCGAGGAGTTTGGAGAACCTCTGTCAATTCCTTCTTCAGACATCAATCCCGAAGTTGACAATAATTTTGTTGATCAAGAGAGTGAGAAGGAGAATCCTAAAGTTGTGAATAATGCCGATGATAAAGGAGGAACGACTGGCGATCAGGATGTTCGGCTGGCGATCAGGTCGTGCTAGGGAGCGACCAAAGGACTTTGGATAGTGGCGAAAAATGAGTTTTTGATTATTACTGCTTAACTTGTAATATTACTTTACTTTTGAATAAGACGATTGGTATTCTTCATGCGTGATTAATTAAACCGAATTTCGTCGGGTACGATTAAATCAGTAAAGTTTGTGACTAAGAGTTCTGAATTAATACGAATTATAGGGCTCTGTTACTTTATTCTGGATGGATCAATCTCAAGGAAGAACAATTGGATGGAACAATCAGTAAACAAGACAATCAATGGATAAAATAGTATAACAAAAGCTTTTCTATTCAATATGATCTTCTTTGATAGCCCAAAGTATGTAGGCGTATGTTTTGTATGTTAAGCGTATGTAATACAATGATTAACTAGGTATTTATATAACAATTAACCTAGATTTACAAGGAAACATAATTCTAATAGGACTCGGCCCAACCGTCCTTCTTGAGTCCGGATTGCAGTTTGCTTGTTAAGGAGAGTCGTATTCTACCGGTTCGATAGATGATCCCGAACTGACTCGTCTGGTCGAATCGATCTTACATTCCTTAGTCGATCTGAACATTATAAGGGGTGCGAAATAGCCCCCATCAGTACTCCCTCACTTCTTCGAGCGTATATGTAGTAGAAGCTCATAGAAGTAGATGGTTAATTACGACTGTATTTTCTATGAGTTGTGCCTCGTTAAAAACCTTATCTAGGAAAAAACCCTGTGGGAAAAAATCCTAAATAAGGAAAAGAGTGCTACTCCTCATAGATAGTCATTTTGTGTTCCTCCAATCCCTATTCGCTACGTGGCTCTTCGGGGAAGCGTTTCGTTTCTTCCCTGTTTTGGCGAGAATGCGATCAGTCGTGAGAAGTTCGAAACTTTTTTTCATTTCTCTCTATAAATAGGTTATTGTTCCTTCAGTCAATTTTTACTTTCTACTTTCCCTATTTCTGCAGTCGTTTTCTCACTCGACTATTTCATTCTCAAGTTGCCTTTATCGATTCGTATTCTTCGAGGATTCAGTAGAATGGCTTCAATGGTGAAAAAATCTTCCTCGTCTTCAAGGGAAAGAATCACTCCTATTATCGACGAGGCAATTCCCCCGAGTCCTTCGAATGAGCGGACTGGAGCATTAGAATTTATCATTCCGACTGAGGACACTTTTAAAGTGCAAATCATATCTGATACGGATGTTGCTGCCAGGGCCAAGAAAGGCAAAGGTACTGTTCCTCAAATTTCTGAACCGATTGAGGATCTCGCTTGTGCTTACAACGAGGAAACTGATTTCAGTGGCCTTCGTGGTTTGTTTTCCCGTTTTGATGATAGCGAAAGGATTCCAACCCTCTTTTCGAAATTTTACACAACTGTTTCGTTTCAATGTTTCAAGTTCTTCTAACCGTGGATACTTTTTTGCTAGCCAAAAGACTAGTCGCTCAATCTTCGACTCCCCGGTTTCTAGCAATCCTTCCTGGAAATCGCATTTTTTCTTTGTTCGTCCGCCTTCTCATCTACGTTTGGCGGACGGCTCAAATGAGCCCTTTACATGGGACCATGATTCCAAATGGATTTATGGTGGTCGCCTGCCGACTGGGGAGCTTATTCCTGACGACCCCCAGTTCCTTGGTGAAATCCAGTCTATGCGTGTTAACAAATATCAGAGTGCTCTCCTTATTGGCGAAGTTTTTCTTCGCAAGGCGGGTTTAAGTACTCATGTTTTTCCAATTTCTTCTTCTTTTGATTCATTGGGTAAGTATCTATTCTAATATTGTGTTGTCATAACTCTTTTTAGTACTAAGCCTAATTCTGATTTTGTTTTCTCCTCAGCTTTTATGGTAGAAAGCTCCCGACGCTCTTCAAAGGGAAAAATGGTGGTATCTAAATCCACCAAAACCATAGAGAATGTTCCTAACGAGCAGAGAGCATCTCGGAAGAGAAAACTGGAATTGAGTCATGGTTCTGAGGAGAACAGAGAGGAATCTCCGGATTCTTTTCAAGAATCTCCTGTTCGCCCGGGGACAGGATCGGGTTATCCTCCTTTCCAACTTAGGACATCTCTAGGTATACGTGGATGCCGCAGCTGGTCGATGCCTCATCCTAATGATAACGCGGTAGAGAGGAAAATGAGTTATTATGTTCGTTTTGGTAACGATTTGTCTCCACTCGGCGAGAATTATCCAAAACCCACTTTGGTCGAGATGATCGAGGATCATTTAGAGATAAAAAGAGCCGCTGGCTATCCTGAGCCTGAGAATGATTCTTTAGTTCATGACGAGAGCGAAAATACAGTGGATAAGGCAACTCGTGTGATTTTATCAGGAGTATTCACTCGCGATATGAACAAGCTCCTTCGGAAGGATCCTTTAGAGAAATTCCAGCGAGCTTCTCTTTACGCTGAAAAGGTTATCTTCTTTTGTGTGCGCTCGTAGGGCGATTTTTCTTAATGAATACTTTAGTTTACTAATTTACTTCTTTTATCTTTTCCTCTTTCAGACTAAGACTTGTTTGGCCTTATGCCTATGAAGCTGCTCTCTGGAAACAACAATGTGAGTTTCTGAATGAGAAATACAAGACTTTACTTCATAAGACATCAGGTTCAGAGGTTGGTCCCTCAATGTCTTCTTCTTTTCCGGTCGTAGAGACTCGGGCTATGGGGGCCGATGACCAGGAGATTATAGATAGGGTTCTGGAGACTTCTCGTGCTCAAGAACAAGCCAATCAATTGGCTAAGAAGTTGGAAGAGTATCAATTTCAGAGTACTGCTCGAATTAGCGAGTTGGAATCTCAAGTATCGAGTCTTCAAGCTTCTTTAGAGGAATATGAGAGGGACGTTCCTCTTAGTGGACTCAGGGATCGTTATGGCCGGAATCCTGATGAAAAAGTTATTCGTGAATTCCTTAGCTCTCCTGTTCATAGAGCGTTGGTATATCAAATGGTCGGTCCTCTCCTGGAGAGTACGTTCAAGAAAGCGATTCATCAGTTGGTCGCTCTAGAACTGATAGATGATCGTAGAAAGGAATATTTTAAAGCGGCGCACATTCGGTTGAACCGTTATGGCGAAGTATATTCTTCTTCCGAGCTGCCAGACATCATTTATCAAAAGTTTCCTTTGGCTCATCTTGTTAAGGAGTTCGGTAAGCCATTGCCGATTCCTCCTTCGGATATCAATGATGAGGTCGATAATAATTTTATCGATCCGGAGGAAGAGGAGGAGAATATTGAATCAGCGACTGAAGGAGAAGTCGCTGGGGAACAGGAAATTCCAGATGGCAACCAAGTTGTATGATATGTTGGTCTGTGAAATAACCTTTGTAACTGTTATCGTAAGTTGAATTGTAATATTACTCTATTATCCCTTTGTAAAATAGACGATTCAAATCCTGACAGTTACGTCTTTTCGTCTTCTTTGTAATAATTTAGACAAGTTATTAACTTTGCCATAATCATTATGCGTACGTCTTTTCTAATTCTTGCGCCTATTCCTAGGCTAGTTTCTGTGTTACGCGCCCATTCTTTGAGTCTCTTGCGTCTTTTCGTATAGTATAAATACGAAAGGTAAAACTTTACTCGTTATTTACCGCTTTTACTATTTTCTCAACAGAATCCTCATTCGTTAGAAGGTCGATAAGTTTTCTCGATAATTTAGTTTTCTTTTTTGAATTCCGATCATGAGTAATCTTTTATTTTCGGTAATACTTCAAAGCGTCCTTCCCGCGAGAGTGCTAGAAATATTAGACCAAAAAGGTCTCGAACAGAGGGGCCCTCGATAGAACCTCCTCGTTCGTCTTCCATTAGTAGGTCGGCGACATATACTCTTGTCGTTCGTTCTGAGCCTTTTCCCGTAGTTAGTTCGTCTTTCACGCAACAAAACTTTTCCTCCTCTGGTCAAGCAGGAAGGAGGCCTTCCCCTGGTCGGGTGGCCTTTGGCTATTCGTCATTTGTGGAGCAAGCTTTCGACGTACCCTTTTCTTCAGGCACTTCTTCTTTTGAACATGGCGCATACGATCATGTTCCTGTTAATTCCCTTCCTTTTTCTACCTCTGCTGCCCCGGTTGTCAGCGGGGGCCAATCGGGTGTTGTCTCGGAGGTGATTAATGAGGGTTTCTTTGTAAATCCCTCCGCAACACATCACTGACTACTTATTTAATGATACCACTGTGATGACTACTTCTTTTGAATCTGGCGGGCCTTCTGGATGTCGGACCGGATTAAGGTCCGGTCGGCGAACTGTTATTTCTGCTTCGGGCAAGGAGACCTCGGTGAGTCCTAACGAGAGGGAATCCCCTCGTATGTTAGATGACCGTTGCATTCTCGAGCAAGTTAAGGATATTATGCAGTCGGTGACTCCACGTCCTAACAATGTTCCTTTTGGTAGTGAACTGCCTGGCTCTGTTGAGCCTGATGCTTTGTCTTGGGACCTGGGCCTAAGCACTATTTTGCCCGGCGAGTTGAGGAAGCTCGAGGGTACTTCCAATGTTTGCCTTGTTCAGTCGCTGGTGAAGATATGCGAGCAGGTAAACATACTCTTGATTATTTTTCCTGCTTTTATTTTGATTGCCTTGTTATGTAAGGGCTTTTCTTTTTCTTTTCTTTTCTAGGCCAAATATTTTGCACTCCGGCTGGGTGTGCAAAATGACGATCTTTGGATCGGTAAGGATGCCTATCAATGTCGTTTGGAGTCAGAGACGGTGAAGGCCGCAGGGCTGACCCTGCAACTGCAGCTTGCCAAAGATGATCTTCAAAAATTAGAGGAAGAGAAATACGTCCTTGAGAAGGAGAAAAATGATTTGGTTCAGGTTGCTGCCCTTGCAGAGGAGTCTCGTCGGCAGGCCTATGAGGAAGGTTATGATGCCGGTTATCTAAAGCGTCAGGAGGAACTGATGGCGTTTGTAGGTAACTTGACTCCTCGGAGGAGTGCTTCTGCTAGTCGGCCTGTTGATGACAATCTTTCTCGGTGACCTGCTCGACTCGACTGTTATTTTAAGTTTCTTTTTTTTTTTTTTTTTGTGGTAGTGCCCCCAACCTTTTGTGCGGTTGTTTGGGCTGAATTTTTGTATGAGGAGAATGAATTAATGAAAACGATGATCTTTTATGAGTAGATCCATTCCTTGATCAATTTTGGTTAGTAGATGTCTTTCGTTATGCATATTTTGCTGTTATGCATAAGTATAACTTCTCGAAATAATCAGTATAGATTAGCATACGTATCTGATATTGATCTTCCGGGAGAATATGCTTTGTTCGAAAGAGTAGCTTAGTCTGGCTCGATCAGTAACTGAATGATATAACGTTTGTTCTGCAAATCGAACTTTTTAAATCAAGTATAAGAATGGTGATCGACCAAGTATGGTCCCTTATGATTGTCCCGCAGTCGCGTTAGACATTAAAATGTGGACAGTAGGCCATTCATGTAGATAGTTGATTGAATAATTGATAAGGAACGCTCAACGTTGTCGTCGATGTTCGACCAGTCCCTTGTTAATTTGTTCTTTTGCTAAGGATATCTTATTTAAGGACGCTGTCATTTCCTACTGATGAGCTCTGCTTTTATTTTAAGTTCGCTGAACCTTTTGAAAAGATATCGTTCTAGGTATCTTCTTGAAATCCGTGTTTTTCTGTACTGATTGTGAGTTCCAGGTTCCTCAAATAAAGAAACCGAAGATATCCTTAATATATCAATTCTTTGATATGGGAGGAATTGGAAAATGTAGAATCATCACTTAGATCTAGCTTACTCAGACCTCATTTAGCAATTCTCTGGAATGTTAGGCGGTGACTTTTTTGTAATCTGGAATAATGACGACCATTTTCCTGATTTTTATGTCAGATTTCTTGGATTCCAACAGCGGTCTAAGTATGGTTAGCTAATAGTTTTTTCATGCGACATATGAGGCAGTTATGACCTCGTAGGTTAGAGTACTAAACCCTTATTCCTCTAGTCGAGCTAATACCTTGTTGCAATGTCGAGGATTTCTCGCTTTTTAGCAAGCGACTAGCATATGTAAGCGTGTAAAATTTTCTGGTCTGGACCTCTTTTAGATCTGCTTTTATCGTGCATTGATCGCTTCGATCTTCTTTCTTTTTTGTCATTGATCCGTTGAGCCGATCAGAGAGGTGCCGTTCCAACTTACTCGCATTAATTATGGGAAGTCAAAAGGTCGCATTTCCGTCTCTTGATCAAACCTCTATCCAACTTCTCTTTATGTTTTCTCAGAAAAGATGGCGATCTCAGTTTCCTTGAATTTCATTTTGCCTTCTGATCCCATAATATTCAAAAAGTCACAGTATCGTGATTCATATAACTTAAACTTCACCTGTCTTGTACTGACGGGTCCCATGGAAGCCCTACCTCGTACTGACGGGTCCCATGAGGCCTTGAACCGTGTATTTACGGGTTTGAGGTCTGTGGTTTCCTGTTTGCACATGGAGGGTTCATGTTTACCAGGCACCGCCGCTTTTGGATGTTACTTCCGGATTGATAGACCACCGGGGTGTGCTGGTAAATATTAATGTTCACGACCGCCCTGAAGAGATGCTGCTTTAGAGTAAAATGTCAAACATTAAAGTGAAAGCAGTATCTCGTTGTGGGTGAATGAGTATTGCCGGTTATCTGGCTGGTAATGCTCATTTCGTCTGGAAGAACATTTGATCTTCAGAGCCTGGTGATCGAACCAAAGAAGTCGACCATCCTGTGCAGCATGCTTCTTAGGTGGTTAGTTATAATCATCGAGGCACTAGGGAAGAGATCTGTGTTTCCGTGGACATTGTCGTGAAGATCGCTGATCTATAGGATAGGATCATTTTTTTTTCTAAACAATTGTAACGATGTGCGGATCGTATATAGACCATTGTAATCTGATCAAAGCTTTTTGTATGTAATTTATTGCTTGTTCCTTGAACACAGACGAATAAAACTTTATTATTATTCCTTGCATTCTTCTTGTTGTTGATTTCGTCTCAACATGTTCTTTATTTATTATTAATATTTAGGAGCGATTACTGTCTTCTCAACTTTGGTCGTTAGATATGAGATCGAGGAGTATTGATCAGATCAATTTATACTCAACTTTTTTTGTTTAGACTTAGGTTTTTACACCAAAGACTTTTTAATCGATGAAAATAGATCGAAGAGCGTTTATTGAGCGGATCAATTTATACTCAACTCTTTTCACTTAGACTTAGGTTTTTATACCAAAGTCTGTCTTTTTGATCGTTTAAAAATAGATCGAGGAGCGTTTATTGAGCGGATCAATTTATACTCAACTCATTTTTATTTAGACTTAGGTTTTTATACCAAAGCCTGTCTAATCGTTAAAAGTTGATTGAGGAGTTTATTGAGCGGATCAATTTATGCTCAACTCTTTTTCATATAGACTTAGGTTTTTATACCAAAATTTTTTTTGATCGTTGAAAAATAGATCGAGGAGCGTTTATTGAGCGGATCAATTTATACTCAACTCTTTTTCGTATAGACTTAGGTTTTTATACCAAAAGTCTTTTTGATCGTTTAAAAATAGATCGAGGAGCGTTTATTGAGCGGATCAATTTATACTCAACTCTTTTTCATATAGACTTAGGTTTTTATACCAAAAGTCTTTTTCATCGTTGAAAAATTGACCGAGGAGCGTTTATTGAGCGGATCAATTTATACTCAACTCTTTTTCATATAGACTTAGGTTTTTATACCAAAAGTCTTTTTGATCGTTGAAAAATAGATCGAGGAGCGTTTATTGAGCGGATCAATTTATACTCAACTCTTTTTCATATAGACTTAGGTTTTTATACCAAAGCCTGTTAAAAGTGGATTGAGGAGCGTTTATTGAGCGGATCAATTTATAATCAAGTCTTTGTATTGTTAGATCGAGGAGCGTTTATTGAGCGGATCAATTTATACTCAACTCGTCATATCTTTATTAGATCTTCACCAAGATGATCGTAGAATTCCGAGGAGCGTTTACCGAATCAATCGATTTATACCCAACTCATTTTGATATTTTTTTCTAATTGAGCTTTGCTTTGATATTTAAAAATTGCTAAAATCATTAAAATCGAACCATAGGCCAAGGCCTTTATTACAAAGAATAAAACTTACTAAAAAAAAAGAATATAAAGCAGCATAATCTATTGTGATTTATTTACCATAGTATTTTCTAAGGTTGACTGCATTCCATGTTCTTGGTAGGGCTGTTCCGTCCAAGTGTGCAATCTTGTATGAACCTTTCTTTCCTACACCGAAGACAATGTATGGTCCATCCCAATTCTGTTGTAACTTGCCCACATATTTGATTTAGTGACTTCTTTGAAGCCCTACCTTTTTCAATTTTGTTGTAACATGCTTGGATACCTCTACCTTTTTCAAGACCAGGTCTCCTTCTTTGAAGGTTTGGACGCGTACTTTTTGATTGTAGGCCCTTTCCATATTTGATTTAGTGACTTGCAAACGTATGGCTGCTTTTTCTCTTAAAGCTTCTGATAAATCAATATCATTTTCTCTTGTCTTCCCATTTTCCTGGTCGTCGTACATTTCGATTCCTGGTGTCGGAATTAGCATTTCGACTGGAATAACAGCTTCCGAGCCATATACTAGATTGAATGGGGTCTCCCCGGTTGAGGTTCTGACCGTGGTTCGATTAGCCCATAGTACTCCTGGGGGTTCATCTAGCCATTTTCCTTTGGCTGCCCCTAATCTTTTCTCCAGAGATTTTATTATTTCTCGGTTCGCTACCTCAGTCTGTCCGTTCGCTCTAGGATGCCCAACTGAAGTGAATTTCTGTTGAATTCCTAGCTTTGCACACCATTCCCTTACCTCTTTTCCCGCAAATTGGGTTCCGTTATCTGAAATCAGAATTCTTGGGATGCCAAATCGACATATTATGAATTTCCATAAGAAATTGATCACTTGGAATTGAGTTATCCGGGCAAGGGCGATGCATTCTATCCATTTGCTGGCGACCAAGACATATGCTTTCTTGGATCTAGCCGTTGGGAAAGGTCCCACGATGTCCATTCCCCATTGATCGAACGGCCAACATACTGGTATTGGGTGCATGTTTTCGGCTGGTTGATGACATATATTAGCATGGACTTGGCAATGATGACATTTTTGGACATATTGGACGGCATCATTGTTGATGGTAGGCCAATAGTAACCTATTCGAAGGCATTTTAAAGCCAAGGCCCCTGCTCCGCTGTGATTCGCTGAGATTCGGAGACGCATTTCAGGAGAATTGCTGATACTGATCTTCTATAAAGTTTTCCTTCGATCAATGTATATTTTGGAGCCCGATACTTTATTTTCCGAGCTTCGTTTTGGTCAGACGGCAATTTTCCTTCTCGAAGATAGTCTATCATTGGATTCATCCAGTTTTCTTCAACTTCTTCGATTTCCATCATTTCGGCGACCGGTGTCTCATCGATATCGATTGCCGACGCATTGGAGATTAACCAGTGGATCACCCTTTCAGTTTTTCCGTCGTGGGATCCTGTGAACCTAGACAGTTGATCGGCCCATTTATTTTCCGAGCGTGGAATGTTGTGTATACCGAAACTTTCGAATTTTTCAGCCAATTTTTTTACTTTGGCAAGGTATTTGACCATATTAAATTCCTTAGCTCATATAGGCCTTCTATCTGTCTCTGTACTAATTCTGAATCTGTTTTACCTTAAGGCTTTTTACGTTGGCCTTAATCGCCATTTCCATTCCTGCGATCAGCGCTTCATATTCTGCTTCGTTGTTTGTTACGATGAAGTTCAACGTTATCGCATAATTTATATCCTCCTTATTTGGTCCGGTAAAGTTGATTCCGGCACCTCCTCCTTCTCGACTTGAAGCACCGTCGACATGCATCAACCAAGTTTGATTTTCTACGATCAACATATCATTGGCAATGCTCGTTGATTCAGTATGCTCGGTCGCCAGGGTCAGAGTTTCTAGTAGGAAATCAGCTAAAACTTTGGCTTTAATCGCAATTCTTGGTTTGTACTCGATTTCGAACTGACCGAGTTCGATAGCCCACTTGATCAATCTTCCAGAGGCTTCTGGCTTCGCTAGGACCTGTCTTAGTGGTTGGTTCGTTAAGACCACAATTTTGTAAGTTAGAAAATAGTGTAGGCGTTTTCGTGCTGCTACTACTAAGGCCAAAGCGAATTTCTCTATTTCCAAGTAGTTCTTCTCGGCCCCTTGTACTAATTTGCTTAAGTAATAAACAGGCTTATGTTCTAAGCCTTCCACTTTAACCAAAACCAAACTAATGGCCACGTCGGAGATCGATATGTAGATATATAATGGTTCTCCCTCGGTTGGTTTGGCCAATAGCGGGGATGTCGTTAGATATTCCTTTAGCCGATCGAATGCTTGGTCGCATTCTTCGGTCCAAACAAAGTTTTTAGCTTTTCGAAGAGTTTGGAAGAAAGACAAACTTCTGTCAGCCGATTTGGATATGAATCTATTTAACGCCACGATCTTTCCTACCAAGCTCTGCACTTGGGAGATCGTTTTGGGAGGTTTCATTTCGGTTATGGCTCGAATTTTTTCTGGAATGGCCTCGATTCCTCGTTGATGTACCAAGTATCCCAGAAATTTTCCCGGCTTAACACCGAAAGTGCATTTTGCAGGGTTTAGCTTCATTCGGTACTTTCTTAATATTTGGAAGCATCGATCGAGATGTCTTACGTGATCAGCTTCGTTCATGCTTTTTACCAGCATATCATCTACGTAAACCTCCATTATTTCTCCAATTAATTCTTTGAACATCAGGTTTACCAATCTTTGGTAAGTGGCCCTGGCGTTCCTCAGTCCGAATGGCATAACTACGAAGCAATATACTCCCTGCTCGGTTACAAAAGCGGTTTTCTCTTGGTCTCGCTCATCCATGTATATCTGATAGAAACCTTGGAAAGCATCCATCATGCTGAAAATAGCAAAACCAGTGGTTGAGTCGACTAATAAGTCGATCCTTGGGAGGGGATAGGGATCGCGTGGACATAATTTATTAAGGTCGGTGAAATCATTGCACATTCTCCACTTGTTATGCTTTTTATCCCCTTTTGCTACTAGCACAACATTACATAGCCATTCCGAGAAGTGTATTTCTAGAATTTGTTTTGCTTTGAGTAGCCTTTCTACTTCTGCCTTGATTATTTTATCCTTTATTGGCCCATGATTCCTTTTCTTTTGTCTAGCAGGTTTTGCCATGGGGTCGATTTTTAACGAATGACTGATTATTCGGGGGTCAATCCCTTCGATGTCGTTCGCGCTCCAGGCGAAGATATCTGCATTATCTCTGAGAAAGTTGATCAACATTACTTCCCCTTCTTCGCTTAATTCAGTCCCAATTCTGGTTGTTTTAGTGGGGCCCCTCTGCACCAGTAGGACATCTTTGTGTTCCGGTGGTTTCAAAGCTAGGTCTACCGATTCCTTTCCCTTCTTATCTATTCGGTCGGTGCTAGGAATTTCGACTTTAATCTTGTCAGCATCGACGTCTAGCTTTCTCTTGCTTGGGGTAATTGATTCATGGCGATTTTTCAAAGTTAATGATGTGTTGTAGCAATCCCATGCCATGTGCAATGATCATTCACTATTTCTCCGATTCCTGTGTTAGTCGGAAATTTTATCTTCTAATGGTAAGTTGAAACAACAGCTCGGAATAGATTGAGGGCAGTTCGCCCTAAGATCGCATTGTAGGCAAAGGGAGTTTCTACTACTAAAAATTTTACCAGCTTCACTGTCCGATGCGGTTTCTTCCCGAGTGAGACACTTAAAGTTATTGTGCCACTGGGGACAATCTCGGATCCTCCAAATCCTATTAACGGCGTAGCTACCCTTTGGAATGTTATTTGTCCCAAGTTCATCTGGGCTAAGACCTCTTTAGAGATGATATTTGATGAACTTCCATTGTCAATTAGGATCCTTTTGACGTTGTAATTTGCTATTTCTAGCGATACCACCATCGGGAAGTCGGGGCTATCCTCTTTTGTGTCCCAAACAAGGTTTTTGGGTACCTCGCCCTCGTTAAAACTGATCAGCTGGTTGTTTGTTTATTTGCTTTCTAGAGTCCATACTTCTTTCGGGTATTTTAAACCTCCGATTATGGATCTGGCGGTCCTTCGTCGAGCATTACGACTGTCCCCGCCGGTGGGTCCTCCCGAAATTGTATGGATGGTACAGTTAATCTAGTCGTTGTTCAACTCCTGTGGGGGACCATCTTCAGGGGACCTTTGACGAGAATTCCTTCTTTGATTATTATTCCGAGGACTCCTACTTCTTCCTCTCTTGCGGTTATTCCGTTGTAAATAATCATCTAGTTTTCCTTGTTCGATTAGTTTTTCAATTTCTCTTTTGACGTGAAAACAATCTTCAGTGCGATGTCCATGTGCCCGGTGATATTTGCAGTATAACTCATAGTTTCGTCCACCTGGTCTGGGCTGAGCGATCCTCTTTGCTTCCGGGATCCAATTATTCCTTTCCAGTACAGCCAAGATTTCTTCTATCGGAACAGTTAGCCTTGGGTGTTCTACTTGATTAACCCTGCTCCGGGTTGCCGGCTCGGCGGTTCTAGGTCTTTGATAGGTGTTATGATGTGATCATGAAGTGCCCAAAAATAGACTTGAAAGAATTAATTGAAGACAAGTTGTTAGGTCAAGAAGGATTACTTGCTCATTAAGATTAAAGAAGATTTAGTCTTCAATTAATTTGTGTTGAGTATTCTCCACCTTCTTTGAAGAGTTCTTCTTCATGAACTTATAAAAGACCAGTAAAATCTTTGTGGCGTTCAATGACTTATCAAACGATTCATCCACCATCGTTTGTGGCGTCCTACCGAACTTATCAAGCATTCTTGTGGCGTTCCGACTTATCAAACGATTCAGTCAACATCGTTTGTGGCGTCCTCATGAACTTATCAAGAAGACTTGTGGCGTTCATCCATCGACTTATCAAGCGATTCATCCATCATCGTTTGTGGCGTCTTCAATAAATCCACCTAAACCTGATTGTAGAACGATCTTTCAATTCCTTATAATGCGGATCTCGTTTTTCTTAACGTTGTTCGTATCATTTGGTACCAGAGCCAAATTTCTAGTCTCAGGTTTGCCTATCCTTTATTTTCTTGTATAAAAAAAAACAAAAAAGAAAAAAATTGAGAGAGAAAAAAAATGAGAGGAAAAAAACGAAAAAAAAAAAGAGTTGAAAAAAAAAACGAAAAAAAAATTGAGAGGGAAGAAAAACGGAAAAAAAAAAATGTTGGAAAAAAAAATCGAAAAAAAAAAATTGTTTTTCAATGTTCACATGTTAGATCTACAAGGTTGGGGAAGATTTGAGGACAAATCTCTTTTAAGAGGAGGAGAATGATGTGATCATGAAGTGCCCAAAAATAGACTTGAAAGAATTAATTGAAGACAAGTTGTTGGGTCAAGAAGGATTACTTGCTCATCAAGATTGAAGAAGATTTAGTCTTCAATTAATTTGTGTTGAGTATTCTCCACCTTCTTTGAAGAGTTCTTCTTCATGAACTTATCAAAGATCAGTAAAATCTTTGTGGCGTTCAATGACTTATCAAACGATTTATCCACCATCGTTTGTGGCGTTCTACCGAACTTATCAAGCATTCTTGTGGCGTTCCTACTTATCAAGTGATTCAGTCAACATCGTTTGTGGCGTCCTCATGAACTTATCAAGAAGACTTGTGGCGTTCATCCATCGACTTATCAAGCGATTCATCCATCATCGTTTGTGGCGTCTTCAATAAATCCACCTAAACCTGATTGTAGAACGATCCTTGGAATCCTAATTATTCGGATCTCGTTATTCGTGATGAGATTCGTATCATGTTAGGTCGTCTGTCCTAGTCGTTATTATTGTATTCTAATCGCTGGAAGACGTTGTCTTTTCTAAAAGATCTTTCATAGTCCATGGATCTTTGGGCAGGAATTCTATCTTGCCGTTTGGAGCCTAAGGCCGTAGCTTTATTTTTGTTCTTATCTTTAAAAGAATTCATCTCCTCCTGGGTCATATATTTAGATGCCAAGCTCATGATTTCAGCGAACGTTCTCGGTTGCTTCCGGCTGAGGGCATTTCCAAACTGCCTATTCTTGGTGAGGTCGAAGAGAATGGAGATTATGTAATCGATATTTGGGGAATCGATCTTGAGCAATTCCACATTAAACCTTGCCAGCCAGTTTCTTAGGGATTCGCCCTCTTGTTGATAAATGGTTCCTAAATAGCTCATCGGAAGTTTTTGTCTCTTCTGGCTGGCGAACTGCTGTGTTAGTTTGTTGCATAATTCACGGAAACTGAATATGGACTTAGTGGGTTGCTTGGCGAACCAATCCAAAGCGAGTCCTTCTAACGTGGTCACCATTAACTTAGCGGTGAATTCCGCCGAGTGAGCATATAAGTTCATTATGTTCGTAAAGCTAAAAATATAGTCATCTGGCAGTAGTTTCGTCATATCTGGGTAGTCGACCTGGAACCTGTTCGGTTGACTGAGCTTCTTTTATTTCTCTGCAGAAGGTATAGCATGCTGCCAAGCTCTCCTGGAGTTCTGTGGTTCTGGCCCATGGGTTTTGAACGGATCGTAGGCGTTGCTCAAGTCGTTCCTGTACCATCTTTTCGATTTCTCTTTCCGAGAACCGCATAGTTCGTGGTCGATCTGGGACCGCATCGCCTACGTCATCCTCGATGGGGATTATGGTATGTTCCTTGGACCCGCTGCGTCCCGGCTGCGGTCTTCTTTGACCCATTTTTCTTCGGGGATTGTTATCGGAGGGTTTAGAGTTCCCCCTTTGCGAACTGTGTAATGAGCGTTGCTCGCTTACCGGGCTATCGGATTGTTGAGAGATTTGATCATTCTGCCTCGGCGCCCTGTGAATTGGATTTGCCCTAGTATTTCTAGGGTTTCGAGGAACTTGTTCGAGTACGAGTAGTTCCTCTGGACTGAGTGATTTAAAAAGCCTAGCAATCTGTCGCAACTTCTCCTGAGCGTCCGACAGGGGAACCGGGATTGCAGGAGCCGCACGTTCTTCCGGTACCGCACAATTGGGGATCCCTTGTGGTTCCTCCTGGTTCTGATGATGCTCGTTCTGTTGCTGATTGTCGTTGGTTATAGGGGCGTTATTATCGGTATTGCCCTGCGGATCCCCAGACGTATTAGGCTGGTTGGTTGTGTTACTTCTTGCTCCGTTACGAGCGCTCTTCCTTGGGCGAGCCATATGTCGATCGAATAATTAACCTAGCCCCACGGTGGGCGCCAACTGATTAAACCGAATTTCGTCGGGTACGATTAAATCAGTAAAGTTTGTGACTAAGAGTTCTGAATTAATACGAATTATTGGGCTCTGTTACTTTATTCTGGATGGATCAATCTCAAGGAAGAACAATTGGATGGAACAATCAGTAAACAAGACAATTAATGGATAAAATAGTATAGCAAAAGCTTTTCTATTCAATATAATCTTCTTTGATAGCCCAAAGTATGTAGGCGTATGTTTTGTATGTTCAGCGTATGTAATACAATGATTAACTATGTTTTCTAATAGGACTCGGCCTAACCGTCCTTCTTGAGTCCGGATTGCAGTTTGCTTGTTGAGGAGAGTCGTATTCTACCGGGTCGATAGATGATCCCGAACTAACTCGTCTGGTCGAATCGATCTTACATTCCTTAGTCGATCCGAACATTATAATGGGGTGCGAAATAGCCCCCATCAGTGATGTTTCAGCTTCTCCATTAATTATGATAATTTAGATATAAATCTTTAATTCAGGCGTAATCATTATGTTTATGTCTTTTCGAATTCGTGCGGTCATCCATTGGCATGCTTTCGGTTTCGCGTCCGTCCTTAGGGTCTGCCGCGTCTTTTCTTTTCAGTATAAATACATACGGTAAAAAGTTTACTCGCTAATTACCGCACTGCTCAATTCCGATAGAATATTCTCTCAGGGGAGGTCGATAAGCTTTATCGATAGTTAAAATTATTTTCTAATTTCCGAGTATGAGTAATCTCTTTGGTAACACTTCAAAGAGTTCTTCACACGATAATATCAGAAACCCTAAACCTAGAGACCACGCAACGAGGGGCCCTCGGCGGATCATCCTCGATTCCAAAACATTAAAAGGTTGGGGACTCAGACTCCTGTCGTCCATTCCGAGCTTTCATCCGATCCAAATATTAGCTCGGAGTACCCTCAACAAAACCCTATTGTCTCAACTGAGTTCGAAAGGAGATCTTCCCCTGGTCGGGTTGATTTTGGAGACCTATCCAATATGGAGCATTTCTTGAACATTCCTATTTCTACTGCTGTCCCTTCCTCCGAGCACAGTTTGGCAGAGTATACTCTTGACGACCGAAATCCTTCCTCTACTACTACTGAATTGGTTACTAGTGGAAGTCAAAAGGACGCTGCTGTAGGAACGGGTAGCGGCGGTCCCCGCTTGAATCCACCTTTGTCACAGTCTGCAACTAAGGGTTTTCCAGACTATTTACTTAGTGATACTACTGTCATGGCTACTTCATTCGAAACTGGTGGTTCCTCCGGAGGTCGGGCTGGACCAAGGTCCGGTTGGCGGACCGTAATCTCTTACTCGGGGAAAGAAACTTCCGTAAGTCCCAACGAGAGGGAATCCCCGCGTATGTTGGACGATCGTTGTATCCTTGAACAAGTTAGGGATATAACAGAGTCCGAAATTCCTCATCATGATAAGTTTCCTCTTAACAGTCAGCTGTCTGATTCTTGTGAACCTGATGCTTTGTCTTGGGACTTAGGTCTCAGTACCATTTTGCCCGGTGAGTTGAAAAAGCATGAGGGTACTTCCAACGTTCGCCTCGTTCAGTCCCTTGTCAAACTATTTGACCAGGTATCTATCTTTCTGAGTTTATTCTTGTATTACATTGGATTACTTTGTTACATACGAGTTTTCTCTATTTTAGGGAAAATATTATGCTCTTCAACTGGGTGTTCAAGGTGATGAATTATGGTTCAATAAAGAGAACCTGAAGCTTCGCTTGGACTCAGAGATCGCGAAGGTCAAGGGGCAGGCTCTCCAGATTAGGCTACTTAATGATGATCTTCACAAATTACGTGAAGAGAAGTTAGCTGTTGAGAAGGAGAGGGATGATCTGTCCCAGTTGAACACCCATTTAGAGGAGTCTCGTCGGCATGCATATGACGAAGGCTATGATGCCGGTTATCAGAAGCGTCGGGAGGAGCTGATGGCGTTTCAGGACACTGCTACTCCTAGGAGGGGTGCTTCTTCCGGTCGACCTGGCGATGACAATCAGTCTTGATGACCTGCTTCTTCATCATTTTTTTTTTAAATATTGGATGTAACAAATATGTGGTTATTTGCCAGGATATCTTGCTATAAAAATTTTAATGACAAATTCTCTTTTTGTTCAGTAAACCGCTTTCATTATCTAGCAAGCAGATGAGTTTAGATTTAATATATCTTTAACTCAATAATATTATAATCAAACACAAATCTCTTCAGTAAGCAGGTGACTCGAATTTAGAAATCGATAGGGACTTATCTGATATTTTTCTTGAGGGCGATCAGCTTTGTCTGAGAGCGTTGTTTATGGCTGTCGACCAGCCGTGAGTATTTTCAGAACGTAAGCAAGTAAATAAGTTCTTTGATTGACTATGAGCAAACCTAAGTCAACTCCTTTAATCCTTTTGTACATCAAAAATTGTTGAGCTTTTTCGAAAAGGAATATTCCTCTAGACTTCTTTCTTGTATTCAGTTTTCGAAGACTGTAAGCTTATCATGCTTGTCGATGATCGATCAGTCATCGTTGTCAGATATAGTTTTTGTTTGTTATGAAGTTCCATATAAGGTTTTCCTCGCAACTTTTCTTTAAACATTATTTTTCCTTATAATTTGAATCTCTTGGTAGAGCTCATCTGCCACCTTCTTAATTCCATGTTTCAGTGTACTGATTGCGAGCTTCATTTTTCTCAAATAAAACAATCGGTGTACCAACATGTCAAAGAGATGGGAGGAATTGGAAAATGTGGAACCATTAGTTAGATCCAGCATGTTAAGACCTCCTTAAGTAATTCTTTGATATATGAGGTAGTGACAAGTCCGTATGTCCTAGCAAGGACGACTGTCTCTTCTACTAGTCCGTCAGATTTCTTGGACTCCAAGAGGAAAGCTGGATCTAAGTCACCAGGCTTTTATTTGTCGTCAAAACGATCAACTATTTTGTCCTGCTTATAACTTATTTATTTTTGGTAGAAATAATTATTCCTCGTTGTAAATCTCTTTTTCGTAAGGACTATGTTCGCCGCTCGAGCATTCTTCGTAAAGTTTCAAGTTGTCTCTCACTGAATCTGATAAGGACATAAGTGGAAATTCGCAGAATAATGAGGACATAAATGGAAAATCGCATTTTGAAGAAACAATCCAAGTTCCACAAGGTCCAGTGACGAGAGCAAGAGCCAAACGTTTTAAGGAAGAAGAACTCAATGAGTTAATAAATCAAGCACAACAAAAGGAGTTGGATGTGATCGGAAATGAACCATCGAATTTTGTCAACATTATAAAAGTCCAACTAAATGCAATTTCTCAAGAAGAGAGTGGATAAGATGAATAGCATATTTAGTTAGTATAAATTCGAAATTAACTATTATATTAGTAGTAGGACTTTATTTGTTTCCTAGTTTGTTAGTGGTTTTTGTTTCCTAGTTGATTAGGGGGATTTATTTCCTACTCTAAGTAGATTACTCTAGAAGTCCTATTCCTAGTCTTGATAGGACTTAATTTTCAGCTTATATATAGGCATAATATGTAATAGAAGACACAACTTGATTTTTATTATTTTAGTGAGAAGGAATTCTCTAGTTTCTTTGAAGAACTCTTTTGAACTTATCAAGGATTTTTCAACTTGTCTAATTCTTGTGGCGTTCATTCATCGACTTATCAAACGATTCATCCATCATCGTTTGTGGCGTCCTACCGAACTTATCAAGAAGACTTGTGGCGTTCAACATCGACTTATCAAACGATTCAGTCAATATCGTTTGTGGCGTCCCCGTGAACTTATCAAGGCGACTTGTGGCGTTCATCCATCCTAAACCTGATTGTAGAGCGATCTTTCAAATCCTTATAATGCGGGTCTCGTTTTTCTTAACGTGGTTCGTATCATTTGGTACCAGAGCCAATTTCTAGTCTCAGGTTTGCGTATCTTTATAATTTTCTAGTTTTTTAAAAAAAAAAAAAAAAAAGTCGTACAAAAAAAAGAAAAAGAAAAAGAAAGGTCGAACAAAAAAAAAAAAAGAGTTCGCAAAAAAAAAAAAAAAAAATCCGAAAAAAAAAAAAAAATTCCGAAAATTGAAACAAAATTATCTTTATTGAGCTTCCTAGTTTGAGTTTGATTGTTTTCTAGACTTAGAGTGTGTTTACACTTAGAATTCTTCTAAGTTTTGGCACCTGCCTTGTTGAAAGAATCTTCCTAGATTTGGTTTGATAGTTTTCTTGTCCTAGAGTTTGTTCACATTGAATATCTTTGTGTTGTTTTAAATTAGATCAAAAAGAAGCAAAGAGAATTCCAAGAGTGGAAAAAGGCAAGAGAGTTAGATTATTTGAGGGTAAAAGCCATAATTTTTGTGCGAAAACACGAGTGTTGAGTGAATCATTAAATTGAGTGAAACACGTAAGGGTGTGAATTGTGAGGTCCATTATTTTATTTATATTTGTTCTAACTTTTTTTCTTGCAGCAAATCATGTCTGATTCCAATAACAAAAACATATCTGGAGAACAGTCGGGAAAGTTTGATATGAAGTTTATGTCGGAAGCTTTGATGGGAGAGATGAAGAGAATATTGAGGACGGAGTTGGAACAAGTTCATGAAAGGTTGGATAGGGTAGAAAGTGTAACTGAGGGACATCGAAAAACTACTTCTAATATGAATAGGAGGGGGAGAGTTCAACCTAGGGACTTAAGAGATGAGGATGAGGAAGACTATGATGATAGGTTTAGTGAAGGAGATCAAGGGTCATCTAGTCGCCATAGGAGAAATCGTGGTTTGGGTAGAGAAGTTAGGAATAGGGAGGATAATAACTTGGGTAATATTAAGATGAACATTCCTTCTTTTCAAGGGAGAAACGACCCCGAAACCTATCTTGAGTGGGAAAAAAAACTGGAGCGAGTTTTTGATTGCCACGACTACTCCGAGATAAAAAAGGTAAAACTTGCAGCCACTGAGTTTACTGATTATGCTAATGTTTGGTGGGATCAATTGGTGTTAAACAGGAGACGAAATGGAGAACAATCGGTGGACACTTGGGAGGTGATGAAAACAGTAATGAGAAAGCGTTTTGTACCTAGCCACTATTATCGGGATTTGTACAAGAAGTTGCAAGGGCTGGTACAAGGAAATCGGAGTGTCGAAGACTACTACCAAGAGATGGAGTTAGCCATGATCCGAGCAAACATAGAGGAGGACCGAGAGGCTACTATGGCATGATTTTTAGCTGGCTTGAATCAAGAAATTGCCAATCGAGTAGAATTGCAGCATTATGTGGAATTAGAGGACATGTTGCATATGGCTATTAAAATTGAGAGCCAACTTAAGAGAAGGGGTGCTAGTTCGTGGAAACAGAATACATTCAAGAAAGAGGAGAAGCAAGTCTCAACCAAGGCTAGATTTGAGTCAAAACAAGAGCATCCAACTCGTAGCAATCAAGGTAAAACCGATTACTCTACTACTCGAAATCGTGATATTAAGTGTTTTAAATGTCAAGGTAGGGGGCACATAGCAAACCAATGCCCAAATAGAAGAGTTATGGTGATACGAGATAATGGAGAAGTTGAAACCGATAGTGAGGAGGACACCAAATCTATGCCACCGTTGGAGGATGCTAATGAGGAAGAATATGCTGTCCATGGGGAGTTGTTGGTTGCAAGAAGAGCGTTAAGTGTGCAAATCAAAGAGAGTGACGAAGTACAGAAGGAAAACATTTTTCATACTAGATGCCATGTCCAAAACAAAGTATGTAGTATGATTATTGATGGAGGGAGTTGTACTAATGTTGCTAGCACAACTATGGTTGAAAAGTTAGGATTGCCAACTACCAAGCATCTACAACCCTACAAACTGCAATGGCTTAATAACACTGGTGAAATAAGGGTAGAAAAACAAGTCCTTGTCCCTTTTCGCATTGGAAAGTATGAAGATGAAGTTTTGTGCGATGTTGTACCTATGCAAGCTGGACATTTGTTACTAGGACGTCCATGGCAGTTTGATCGACGTGTTAAGCATGATGGTTTCACTAACAAGTACTCATTTGTACATGACCAGCGTACCATCACTCTAGTACCTTTGACTCCAAGACAAGTTTATGAAGATCAAGTGAGGTTACAAAAAGAGAGTGAGCAAGAAAAAAAGAGTGTTGTAGGAAAAGAAATAGAGAGACAAGAAAAACAAAGAGTGAACGAGGAAAAAAAGAGTAAAAAAAATGGAGAAGTCTCAATGAATGAACAAAAGAATGAGAGGACAAAAAGCAACACCTATGCGAGAGTGGGTCACATTAAAAAAGCGATGTTCTCAAGTCAACCAATGATTGTTCTTGTGTACAAAGAGGCATTGAATACTAACGACTCTAACTCTTTTTTGCCTAGTTCAGTTACATCTCTTTTGCAGGAATTTGAGGATGTCTTTCCCGAGGAAATTCCACATGGTTTACCACCTATTCGAGGGATTGAACATCAAATTGACTTTGTACCCGATGCTTCCATTCCGAACCGCCCAGCCTATCGTAGCAACCCTGAAGAAACAAAAGAGCTACAACGGCAAGTTAGTGAATTGATGGAAAAGGGTTCCGTACGAGAAAGCATGAGTCCATGCGCTGTTCCAGTAATTTTGGTTCCTAAAAAGGATGGGACATGGAGAATGTGTGTTGATTGTCGAGCCGTCAACAATATAACAATCAGGTATCGCCATCCTATTCCTCGTCTTGATGATATGCTTGATGAATTGCATGGTGCTTGTGTATTTTCTAAAATTGATTTAAAAAGTGGCTACCATCAAATAAGAATGAAAGAAGGTGATGAATGGAAAACAGCTTTTAAAACAAAGTTTGGTTTATATGAGTGGTTGGTTATGCCATTTGGTCTAACTAATGCACCAAGTACTTTCATGCGATTAATGAACCATGTTTTGCGTGCTTTCATAGGAAAATTTGTAGTTGTCTATTTTGATGATATTCTTATTTATAGCAAAAATCAAGATGATCATGTTAAGCATTTACATTCTGTTCTTGAAGTATTACGAAAGGAGAAATTATTTGCTAACATGAAGAAGTGCACTTTTTGCACCGATAAGCTTGTGTTTCTTGGTTTTGTTGTGAGTGCACATGGTATACAGGTTGATGAGGATAAAATTCGAGCAATTCAAGAATGGCCAAGTCCCACGAGTGTAGGACAAGTTAGGAGCTTCCATGGACTTGCTAGCTTCTATAGGAGATTTGTGAAGAACTTTAGCAGCATTGCAGCACCACTTACTGAGGCTATCAAGAAGAATGTTGGGTTTAAGTGGGAAGACGAGCAAGAAAGGGCTTTCCAACTGCTCAAAGAGAAATTAACTAATGCTCCTTTATTATCTCTGCCTAACTTTACATTAACATTTGAAATTGAATGTGATGCATCAGGATTAGGTGTTGGAGCAGTCCTCATGCAAGGAGGAAAACCAATTGCTTTTTTTACCGAGAAACTAAGCGGGGCAGCTCTAAACTACCCTACTTACGACAAAGAGTTGTACGCATTGGTGCGAGCTTTACAAACATGGCAACACTATCTTTGGCCTAAGGAGTTTGTGATTCACACGGATCATGAGTCATTGAAACACTTGAAGAGTCAACAAAAATTGAGTAGGAGACATGCACGATGGGTGGAATTCATTGAAACATTTCCCTATGTCATCCGATACAAGAAAGGTAAAGAGAATGTTGTTGCTGATGCACTTTCTAGAAGGTATGTCTTACTCTCCACTCTTGATGCAAAATTACTTGGTTTTGAGCATATTAAAGAATTATATCCTTTAGACCATGATTTTTCTGAGGAATTTCGAAATTGTGAGAAAAATGCAGTGGGTAAGTTCTTTAGACATGAGGGTTTCTTGTTTCGAGAAAATAAGTTATGTGTTCCTAATTGTTCTTTGCGTGAGTTGTTAGTAAGGGAATCACATGGTGGAGGTCTAATTGGGCACTTTGGAGTTATTAAAACCTTAGCGATTTTGCAAGAACATTTTTATTGGCCTCATATGAGAAAGGATGTTGAGAGAATTTGTGAGAGATGTGTCACTTGTAAGCAGGCAAAATCTAGAGTACAACCTCATGGTTTATACATGCCACTACCAATTCCTAGTGATCCCTGGATTGATATTTCAATGGATTTTGTTTTAGGTTTACCTAGGTCTAAACGAGGTAGGGATTCTATTTTTGTGGTTGTAGATAGGTTTTCTAAAATGGCGCATTTCATTCCATGTACAAAAACTGATAATGCTTCTAATATTGCTGACTTATTCTTTCGAGAAATTGTTAGATTACATGGAATGCCTCGAACCATTGTTTCAGATAGAGATGCTAAGTTTTTGAGTTACTTTTGGAAAACCTTGTGGTGTAAGTTAGGGACTAAGTTGTTATTTTCCACCACTTGTCATCCACAAACTGATGGTCAAACTGAAGTAGTAAATAGGACTTTATCTACTTTGTTGAGAGCTATAATTAAAAAGAATATCAAAACATGGGAAGAATGTTTACCACATGTTGAGTTTGCTTACAATCGTTCCATTCATTCTGCTTCTAAGTTTTCGCCATTTGAAATAGTTTATGGTTTTAACCCCTTAACTCCATTGGATTTAACACCATTACCTTTGTCTGAAAGAGTTAACTTGGATGGAAAGAAAAAGGCTGAATTTGTTAAGCAGATACATGAAAAGGCAAGATTCAATATAGAGAAGAAGACGGAACAATATGCAAAGCAAGCCAACAAAGGGCGTCGCAAGGTAGTTTTTGAACCCGGAGATTGGGTTTGGTTGCACATGAGGAAAGAAAGATTTCCATCCCAAAGGCGCTCGAAGTTGCTCCCAAGGGGAGATGGTCCTTTTCAAGTTCTTGAGCGTGTCAATGACAATGCCTACAAGCTAGACCTACCAGGTGAGTACAATGTTAGCACTACATTCAATGTTACTGATTTAAGTCCTTTTGATGTAGGTGCTGATTTGAGGGCAAATCCTTTTCAAGAGGAGGGGAATGATAAGGACATAAGTGGAAATTCGCAGAATAATGAGGACATAAATGGAAAATCGCATTTTGAAGAAACAATCCAAGTTCCACAAGGTCCAGTGACGAGAGCAAGAGCCAAACGTTTTAAGGAAGAAGAACTCAATGAGTTAATAAATCAAGCACAACAAAAGGAGTTGGATGTGATCGGAAATGAACCATCGAATTTTGTCAACATTATAAAAGTCCAACTAAATGCAATTTCTCAAGAAGAGAGTGGATAAGATGAATAGCATATTTAGTTAGTATAAATTCGAAATTAACTATTATATTAGTAGTAGGACTTTATTTGTTTCCTAGTTTGTTAGTGGTTTTTGTTTCCTAGTTGATTAGGGGGATTTATTTCCTACTCTAAGTAGATTACTCTAGAAGTCCTATTCCTAGTCTTGATAGGACTTAATTTTCAGCTTATATATAGGCATAATATGTAATAGAAGACACAACTTGATTTTTATTATTTTAGTGAGAAGGAATTCTCTAGTTTCTTTGAAGAACTCTTTTGAACTTATCAAGGATTTTTCAACTTGTCTAATTCTTGTGGCGTTCATTCATCGACTTATCAAACGATTCATCCATCATCGTTTGTGGCGTCCTACCGAACTTATCAAGAAGACTTGTGGCGTTCAACATCGACTTATCAAACGATTCAGTCAATATCGTTTGTGGCGTCCCCGTGAACTTATCAAGGCGACTTGTGGCGTTCATCCATCCTAAACCTGATTGTAGAGCGATCTTTCAAATCCTTATAATGCGGGTCTCGTTTTTCTTAACGTGGTTCGTATCAGAATCCATTTGAACGTATATGGATTTTCCATTATGGTCGTTTCGACCTTGATACTTTATCTCATCGAGCAGTTTTATCGACAATCCTAGCGCCGTTCCAACTTACTCGGATTAAATTCGGGAAGTCCAAAGTCGCATTCTCGTCCCTTGATCAGATTTATATCCAGCCGTAGGATTAATTTAAATTTCCCTATAAATAGATAGGCAGTTTCTTGCCACATTATTCATACCGTACGCAATGGATCCCTTAACGTTCTTCCTGGGTCGGTAGTTGATCACTTGCTCTTTGATTATTTTTGTCGTTGACGATTGGAACGTTATTATTTGTATCGTCCTGTAAGTCATCAGACGTGATAAGTGGATGCGTCGTGTTACTTCTTGCCTCGTTATGAGCATTCTTTCTTGGGCGAGTCATATGTCTATCGAATAATTAACTCAGCCCCACGGTGGGCGCCAACTGATTTAACCGTTTTTCGTAGGGTTGAATTAAATCAATATTTTAGGTTTATGGGGTTAGATTATATGTATTATAGGGCCTAGTTACTTTATTCCGGATAGATCAATCTCAAGAAAGAACAATATGTAAAGAGCAAATAAGAACACAAGATGAGGAATATTGAATATAGTATAGCAAAAACTTTTCTATAAATTTATTATCAGATTGCCCAAAGTATGGAGGCGTAAGTTCTGAATTGTAGTTGTTTAGATACAATGTTTAACTTGGTATTTATATGTTATCAACCCTAGTTATTCAAGGAAACATAATCCTACTAGGACTCGGCATATCTATCATTCTTGAGTCCGGATTGTAGTCTGTTTCGCCACGGAGAATCGTCTCTGATCGGATCGATGGATGATCCCGAATGAGCTTATATGGTTGAACCGATCTGATGTCTTTGGGTCGATCCGAGTATTATATGGGGTGTAAAACAGCCCCATCAGATCCTTGCGGAGCAACTTATTGATATCACGTGTAAAAACACTAGAAAGAAGGATACGGGTAGCCTTATCAACTGCATTCTCATTCTCGTCGTGGATCAAAGAATCATTCTCGGAGTAACCAGCTGCCCTCTTTCCCTTTAAATGATCTTCGATCATCATGACTACATTAGGCTTCGGATGCTGTTCGCCAAGCAAAGAGAGGTCCTCACCAGAGCGACCATAGTATTGCTTTCTCCTTTTAACTGGCGTGTTGATAGAATGGGGCATCGACCAACTACAACAACCGCGAATACCAAGGGAAGTTCTGAGCTGGAGAGGAGGATAACCCTGTCCAGTCCCTAGATGACCCGGAGTATGTGAAGAGGAAGGTTGCAGAGGAGTTTCTTGAGAAGAATCTGGAGATTCCTCTCTATAATCCTCAGAATCATGGCCCAAATCCAATTTTCTCTTTTTGGACACTCTTTGTTCGATTGGATAGTTATCCACAGTTTTGGTGGATTTTGACAGAACCATCTTCCCTTTTGAAGAGTGCCGGGAATTCTCTACCATGGAAACTGAAGAAAACGAACTCCCGTTAAATAAACTACTCAAAGAAAATATAAAGCAAATACAATAATGAAATATAACGCTTACTAAGCGACTGTAAGGAAGAAGAGATAGGAAAAGTGTGAGGACTCAGGCCCGTTTTACGAAGAAAGGCCTCTCCAATAAGAAGGGCACATTGGTACTTGTCAGCACGCATCTCCACTATGTTGTCCACTAACTTTGGATCGTCGGGAATAAAGTGGCCCGTAACGGAGCGACCACCAGAAATCCACTTGGAATCATGGTCCCACAAGAATGGCTTGGTGGAACCATCTGCTGAGACGAGATACGAAGGGGGACGGACAAAGAAAAAGTGAGATTTCCAAGCAGGATTGCTTGAAACGGGGGAATAAAAAATAGATCGACTAGACTTTTACTAGCAAAGAAGTATCCATGGTTGGAAGAACTAGAAATATTGAAATGAAATAACTGGGTAAAATTACGAAGAGAAGGTTGAAACGCTTTAGAATCATCAGGACAGAAAAACAAACGACAAAAGCTATGGAATTGGGAACCAGTTGCGTCAAAGAAACGCTGAATATCCTTAAAAGCAGACAGAGGAAGACGGATACCATGATTGAAATGGGCAGTGTAAAAAGCCCGACAACCTTCCGGCGGAGAGGTAACCCTATCAGAAGGGGATGGAAGAATAATCTCGGAACCCTCCGGGAAATATTCTGCATAATTATCTATGACCTCATGGAAAGTCTCATCGGCTAATGTCAGTTATTTTCTGGGGACCAGATTATCAAATAGGTATAAGCTAGGAATTAATCTAACACCATGAACAATTAGTTTTAGGCATATTCTTGGACCTCCCGTATGAACAACATAATTTTGAATATGAATCTCAAAATAACCAATTTCTTTCCCACCTTCTTCCCAGTTCTTCTGCCTTCTATTTTTCTTCAATTTTACAGGTTGTTGCTTTCTTTTTTCCTTCTTCATATTTTAAATCGACCACATTCAATAATTGTCCTTTATTTCCTCCATTTATTGTTTCACTATCCACCTTCTTCCCAATCGATTTCTTCATTTTCAGTTCTTTCTTAATATAATTGTGACTTATTTCCTCCCCAATCGAGTTTTCCAATTTGTTCTTCAATTTCATAAATCGAACTCATTCAAACAAAAATCCAATTTTTTTCCTAATTTCAAAAATCGGATTCTATCATCTGCTTCTGTGATTTAAGACATTTAAATTAACTATTTATTCTTTTACTATCTTGTATGGAATTTGATAATTCATTCATGGGTTAGTGGGGCGATTATTTTATTTAGGCCGGCGGCTGTATATTATCTCCGTCCAATTGTAATTTGGTGTGTATTTACTTATTTTCTTCATTTCTAAGTCGGTTCTCCAGGGCTTAATATTCTATTGCTTTTATTGCTTCATATACTTTGTCTTATACGGCTTTAATTCTCCTCCAATTACAAAATCTCAATTCAGGTATAGTACCTGGTGTAATCACAATTAAGTTTATATTGATGTGGCTTGCTACTAAAATCTATTGATAAATTGTTAGGTTGTTTGCTGAAGCTTATAATTCTTACTACTATATTTTGTGAAAATTGTAGCTGAGTATGTCTATTTATATATAGGCATGTCATGGTCCTATTAAATGTAGGAGGATTAAATATTTTTTATCTTTCTACATTTTTTATGGAGCATTGATATATGTAATGTGTTGAAAAGTGAACCTTTTCACTTGGAGTTTGACAGAAATTATTTTGTTCAGGAGATTTCGTTTTAGAATTTTTTAAATCAGTTTCTTAGATAAGTTATTTTATTGGTGCTGATTCAGAACTTGTTAAGAGTTCACATACAGTTCATAGCCTGGTTTGAGGTACTAACTCCAGATGTTATTTACTGACCTGTAATGAATAATAATCAATATCCTGAACAGAATAGGATCACTGTTCATTGACAACATCGCCTCTTATAGGTTTAATATATATATATATATATATATATATATATATATATATATATATATATATATATATATATATCAACATTATATCATATTAAATATGATCATCTCATAAGACCAATTTAAATTGGTCATGGGTTAATTGGATATTTATTTTCCAATTAATAAATCTAATCTCTAATTCAAAATTAGAAACCCATTTATTTCTTCCTTCAATTAATTAGATCCTTCTAATTAATTTTGACTAAATTAATTTAACACTTAAATTAATAGAGTCCTTTAATTAATTAATCTCCAATAAGTAATTACTACTTCTAGCTTACGGGTTTTGTACCTCTTACGAAACTTCTTGTCAAATCATATTTGACTTTTAATAGATTGAACTAAGTTGCATCTTGTGCTATTGTGTGTGGCCCCTTGGGTTCACCATCAATTAGCCGTGGGCTCACAAACCATTTGTGATTTAATTAAAAAGATTAATTAAACTACTTTTAATCAATCACTCCTATATATGATCTCATCAAATCTAGAGTACCCAACACTCGCGGTAGTCATCTAGTCACGGTCGACGAGTCCTACGTGTGAACCTTTCTTGAATTGATCTCATCAATCCTCTTACGCATACCATGCACGTACGCTCCTTCAATAACTTATTTCCCGATCGAGGCCTAGGACATGGAGTCTAACATATTCCTATTAGCCTTGATAACTATGCGTCTTTATTCTTTATGGTGATTCCTTTTAGTGATTACCCATTTGGAAACTCCTTTCCAAATCTAACATCACTCACTTTGGCCGAAGATTTCCGGAATCAATCCATACAAAAGAATGCATAGGAAATCGCCCAACCACATCACGGTGGGAGTTAATGGATCCTTTATTGACGTCATTAACCTCACTACGAAGCAATCCATACCCAACGTGAAACTATAATGACTCGGTAATTAGTAGTCGAGTAACACATCAAAGCATAAATGCTCCGCATGAAGTTCACCCTAACATCTCAAGTCAAATGACCAATTTACGTACACTATCGTAAGTAGAAAAAATCTTCATCTCCGATAAACTCCTAAGATGAGATTTTTCTAGCGGGTTTTCGATGCGCTTGATCTCATCAAGCCACCCACTCATATGCATTGATATCTACCATATCGATGTCCATGGAACTATCCATCCCCATGGAAAAAAGAATGCATACTCGTGCAAGTCTTACCGAATACAATGATGCCCTATCTCAATAGTATTCTACGACTTGGAAAGCTTTTAAGATCTTAAACCATAGTAGAACATATTCCATAGAGGGATGCACCATGTTCCATAGTTTCAACGATCTAAGGGCATCATAAATTGCTTAGATGTATCACAATAAATGAAGAATTGCCAATGCGAACTTTTATTGATCATGAAAAAGATTGATTACAAGAGTATTTACAAGACAACTGATTGGCTTGCAGGGCACTACTCTAACAGGTTTGGCATCTATAGCTAGATTTTTATAAAAGTCTGCTATGTAATTAAGACTTCCAAGAAATCTTCGCAATTGAGTTTTTTCTTTAATTTCATTCGAAAATTTTTCCGCAAAAGAGATGACCTATCTATTGGAAAAATAGTTCCTTCTTTAATGTTATCCCAAGAAATCTTCTTTCAGTTTGAAATAATTTTATTTTCTTGGTAGACAACCAAACCTGCTCTTTTTGTAGCATTAATAAATGCATGTAAATGCTTGAAATGTTGATCAATACTGTCTGAAAAAACTAAGACATCATCAATATATTCAATACAAAATTTTGTGTATGGACTAAAAATATCATTCATTATATTTTGAAATTCTGAGGGGGTATTTTTTAACCAAAATGGCATCACATTCCAATCGGAATGTCCGAATGGTACTGTGAAGGTTGTTTTGTACCTGTCTTCTTCTGTAATCTGAATTTGCCAGAATCCAGATTTCATATCAAATTTATACATAACCTTAGTTGTGTAAAGCCTATTAAGATCTCTTTTATTAGGTATAGGATATCTAATCCATCTTAATGCTTTATTTAATGGCTTATAATTAATAACAAGCCTTGGAACTCCTCTTTCTAATTCAGCTGCATTTTCAACATAAAATGCTGGACAACTCCATGGGCTAATTGATCTTGGAGATCTAAGAATTCGATCTTGGAGATATACGAATTTGATCCTTGAGATATGAGAATTTGATCCTGGAGATAATAAACTTCGATCCTGGAGACCATAAAATTCGATCATGGAGATCATAAAATTCGATCCTGAAGATCATAAAATTCGATCAGAAGATCATAAAATTTGATCCTGGAGAGTGAGAATTTGATCCTGGAGATAATAAATTTTCGATCTTGAAGTTATGAGAATTTGAGCTTGGAGATCCAAGAATTTGATCTTGGAGATCTAAGAATTCGATCTTGGAGATATACGAATTTGGTCCTTGATATATGAGAATTTGATCCTGGAGATAATAAATTTTGATCCTGAAGATCACAAAATTCGATCCTGGAGACCATAAAATTCGATCAGAAGATCATAAAATTCGATACTGGAGAGTGAGAATTTGATCCTGGAGATAATAAATTTTGATCCTGAAGATCATAAAATTCGATCTTGGAGATCATAAAATTCGATCCTGGAGATCATAAAATTTGATCCTGAAGATCATAAAATTCGATCAGAAGATCATAAAATTTGATCCTGGAGAGTGAGAATTTGATCCTGGAGATAATAAATTTTCGATCTTGAAGTTATGAGAATTTGAGCTTGGAGATCCAAGAATTTGATCTTGGAGATCTAAGAATTCGATCTAGGAGATATACGAATTTGATCCTTGAGATATGAGAATTGATCCTGGAGATAATAAATTTTGATTCTGAAGATCACAAAATTCGATCCTGAGACCATAAAATTCGATCAGAAGATCATAAAATTCGATCCTGGAGAGTGAGAATTTGATCCTGGAGATAACAAATTTTGATCCTGAAGATCATAAAATTCGATCAGAAGATCATAAAATTCGATCCTGGAGAGTGAGAATTTGATCCTGGAGATAATAAATTTTGATCCTGAAGATCATAAAATTCGATCCTGGAGATCATAAAATTCGATCCTGGAGAGTGAGAATTTGATCCTGGAGATAATAATTTTTGATCCTGAAGATCATAAAATTCGATCTTGGAGATCATAAAATTCGATCCTGGAGATAATAAATTTTGATCCTGAAGATCATAAAATTCGATCTTGGAGATCATAAAATTCGATCCTGGAGATCATAAAATTCGATCCTGAAGATATAAGAATTTGATCCTTGAGATATAAGAATTCGACCCTGGAGATATAAAAATTCGATCCTGAAGATATAAAAAATTCAATCCTGGAGATAATAAAATTCGATCCTGGAGATAATAAAATTCGATCCAGAAGATCGTAAAATTCGATCCTGAAGATCATAAAATTCGATCCTGAAGACTGAGGATTTGATCCTGAGGGTCATAGCAACGGCTTTCACCCTTTAGCTTTAATCGGTCATAGCAACAGCTTTCACCTTAGGGTCATAGCAACGGCTTTCCCCCTTTAGCTTTAATCGGTCATAGCAACAGCTTTCACCTGAGGGTCATAGCAACGGCTTTCACCCTTTAGCTTTAATCGGTCATAGCAACAACTTTCACCTGATGGTCATAGCAACGACTTTCACCCTTTAGCTTTAATCGGTCATAGCAACAGCTTTCACCTAAGGGTCATAGCAACGACTTTCACCCTTTAGCTTTAATCGGTCATAGCAACAGCTTTCACCTGAGGGTCATAGCAACGGCTTTCACCCTTTAGCTTTAATCGGAGAATTTGATCCTGGAGATATAAGAATTCGATCATGGGGATATAAGAATTCAATCTTTAGAATATGACCTTGACGATCTGATAACTTGATCATGGAGATCCAAAAATTCGACCTTGGAGATCTAAAAATTCGATCTTGAGAATATGGCCCTGAAGATCTGATAATTTCATCATGGAGATCCAAAAATTCGACCTTGGAGATCTAAAAATTCGATCTTGAGAATATGACCCTGAAGATCTGATAATTTGATCATGGAGATCCAAAAATTCGATCTTGGATATCTAAAAATTCGATCTTGAGAATATGACCCTGAAGATATGATAATTTGATCATGGAGATCCAAAAATTCGACCTTGGAGATCTAAAAATTCGATCTTGAGAATATGACCTTGTAGATCTGATAATTTGATCATGGAGATCCAAAAATTCGACCTTGGAGATCTAAAAATTCGGTCTTGAGAATATGACCTTGAAGATCTGATAACTTGAGCTCCTGCATGAGAACCTTCACTTGATTGTACGTAAATTGCCTCCTAGTAGGCATATTTCGATCTAACACCCAAATAAGGCCCCACGGTGGGCGCCAATTGATCTTACGCGTTTTCGTTGGAGATTAAAATAATATAATAGAGCACGCAGGATACACTATGATATGAGATAGAAGATCAATAAAGTATATTTTGATCATGATGGGTACATATTACAATTATTGAGGGTCCTATTTGAGCATTATAGGATGCCGTACAAGCTAGAGGCTAAATACATACAACTAAGGTGATTTTGATCTAACTCATGTGGGAATTCGAGCAGGAGGCTCCGATCATGAAGCAGCCCCCAAAAGATCTCCCCTTCCTTCATAAATGCGATTGGTATTTATAGTTGAGGCGGTGTGCTAGGTGAACCATCCACAGGGGTATATTTCTTGGCCCAAGGGCCTGGGCCTGGGGTTGGCCCAATGGTAAATTCGACCATGAGCCCCTTTTCTGGCGATCGGACTGACCTAACTGGAGTTCAAAGCTTCGGGATCATAATTATGCCCTCAAGGTCGGATTCAGGGCCTTCAATGAGCTCAAGGTCGAAATTTAGAGTCTTTAATGAGCTCAAGGTCGAAATTATGCCTTCAGTGAGCTCAGGGTCGGATTTTAGGGCCTTCCATGAGCTCAGGGTCGGAATTATGCCCTCAAGGTCAGATTCAGGGCCTTCAATGAGTTCAAGGTCGAAATTTAGAGTCTTCAATGAGCTCAAGGTCGAAATTATGCCTTCAGTGAGCTCAGGGTTGGATTTTAGGGTCTTCCATGAGCTCAAGGTCGAAATTTAGGTTCTTTGATCCAGCATGAGCTCCAAGAATAAAGATTCCAAAGTACCCCTCATCAAGTAAAGATCCAGTTGTCTCACCTCCAGAGTGTATCCACACCAGCTAGATTGTAGCAACACCTCCAAGTCAGAGGCTACCAACTAGATCTTGGAGATTTGTCAATGAAGGAAGAAGTAGATCTAGATTCAGATCTAGATCCGGATATGGAAGACAAGAGAGAGGGGGCGGTTTGGATTTATGCAAGAGAGTGTAAGATTCGGTTTGAGTCTCTCCTAGACTCCTTATATAAGCCCCCTTAGTAAACCAAGTCTTGCAAGACTTCTTATGGGCTATTAATTAGAAGGCCCTGTATTGCAACTTAATTTAATTAAACCTTAATTAAATTAGCCTAACTAATCCAATTAATTAATATCTCTCAGTTAATTAATATTTAATTAATTAGACTATCTAATTAATTAATCCTCCAATTGAATTGACAATTTAATTCATTTATTGATTTAACTCCCTTAAATCAAATATTTCTTTTTATGACTGTCACTGTCCAACTGTATTGTGTGTGACCCTCTAGGTTCACTATCAATTAGCAGCAGACGCACAAACCCTTTGTGATTTAATTTTGGAGCAATTAATTGCTCCGGCCAATTAAACTCTTTTAATTGACCACTCCAGAATTAATATCCCTTATTAATTCAGGAGTACCCACAACTCATTGTCGATATATAGCCACAAGCCCATGAGGCCCAACTTCAGGTGAATCAAAGATTGTTTAATTACATAAGAGACCTATTACAAGCTAAAGTGAATTGGCTTGATGGCCACAATCCTATCATCATGGTGGCAGGAAGAACTTTCCTTCCATGCTCTAATCTTGATACCACTAGTCCTTCTAGGACCTTGGGCATCCTTCTTGCTCAGTTCTCGTTCCATGGCCAAATCAACAACCTCCTTGGCTTTGAGCTCTGCAGCAATCATCTCCTGTTTTCGAGCATCAATTTTGCTCAGCTCAATGGCCTTCTGGACTTCAGCATTGTCCCTTTTTCTCTGCTCTACTTCTTCTCGCTTTCTTTTATGAGCAGCATAAACCTTACTTTTCCTTTACCAGTTATTTTCCTCCTTTGAGCTCTGGTCTCAGTAACTGGTTCGGTAGCAGAAAGTTCAGGTGTAGCTATGGAAATAGGTGCAGCAACAGTGGGTTCAATGACGATCACATCTGGCTACTTTTATGTTGGGTCACCTCAGCTGTTGGAGTAGTAGTCTGTTTAGTCTGTGCAGCAGCAGACTCTTCTTTCTCACTTCCAACAGGCCTCTCTGCGGATGGAGGACTTCGTCTCACTAAATCAGATAACTTAGTAGGAGAGGTTACCAAAGTAATCTTCTTTCATGGAGTGGCCTTAGTCATGTAAACTTTTGATGCGGCTGTATCTTTCATAACACTTCTTGTCCTTGAAACAATTTCCAAAGGCAATTCAGCAGTGGGAGTTCTTTCAGGAGAATCTAGTGGCATTGCCTCAATCTCCTTTGTTGTCTGAGCAATTATAGCATCAAGAACATGTTGTTCAGCAGGAACTTATGTTCTGGCTTCAACAACTGGCTGGATTGTTTGAACAGAAGCCTTAGAAGCAGTAATCTTGCTCATCTCCATTTTGGCAGCAGGTTACTTTGGCTCAGCAACAACCTTCCTTTTGGGTTGCTCATTCTTCTTCTCAGGAGTAATTTCAGCAATCTTTGAACAAACAGCTAGGTCAACTTTCATCTGCTTCGCATTGTGAATGACTTTTTCATAGGTCATAGAACAACCAAGACTTGAGAACAGATGGCTGAGGAAAATTTTGTGAAAGGTATTACCTTTCTCCTTATGATCGGCCAAGATGTACTAGACGAAGGCAGCCTAGATAATCTTCAGACCAAAATGAACAACAATCATAGCATGGAACCTCTTCATTGTAACACTGTCCAGAGAAAACGTACAATTCTCTATCACTTTGGCGAAGATATCCACCAATCTCTGATATTCATCCTTCAACGGGTTTTTCTTAATGTTACTAGACAGGACTTCATTTTGCTTGGCAATGATATTCCAGAATCCAGCTTCATAAGGCTCAGCCAACGTAGTGATTTCAATACTTCCTTCAATAGATAGGTTGTACTTCTCATTCAGTAGCTTAGGAGTAATGCAAGACATCAACTCCTCCAACCTTTTCCATCTTTCCATGGTCTAGCTTAGAAGCAGATCCATAATACTCCATAATTTGATCTTTGAATATCATGGTTTCACGAGCTTCCATGAAATCCACCAGCGTTGCCGCCTTGAACTTTTCCATAATCTCTTTCATCAGCGAGTTCCAGTTGAGTATAGGTGCCGTAGTTTAGATACCTTTCTTCAGCGTTAGTTTCTTTGGAACCCATAGCGGCTTCTGTAAGAGATTAAGAGAAGAAAGAGAGTAGATTTGTAGTAAACTGGAAGCAAAATTCTCTCAAAGTGTTTGAATATTTGAGGGTGCGTAAAAGATGAGTAAGCTGATCAGATCGGGTTTTATAAAGTTAGAAACATTTTGGTTTTGTGATTCAGTCCAACTGTTTGATCAGTTACGATCATGTGAGCAAGATACGTGGAATTCAAATTTCAATATTACCAGCTGACTGGGCGGAATACAACTGTCCTAGTCTTTACTTATAAAAGCGCATTTTTAAATGAAACATAATACTTTTCTCCAACTTGAAGTTCTCCAACTTTTCAAGAGCTATGCTCAAATTGTGCTCTTTGACGGTGTCGTTTCCTTTACTCATATCATGAACCATATACATATTTCTTTCGCAGTTTTACAGTGCTTGACATTATCAAAACGGTCATTATCTAGGGCTCTGGTCATGATAAAATAGCCAACTTTATCAAGATTGAACATCTGACTTCCTTAGCTGTCATCTTTTCTAGCTCTTTGTTTACCATCATTTCTTCATCATTTACTTTGATAGTCTTGGTGATTTTGAAAGAACCTTTAGTAATACATGTAAACATGTTGTCATTGTGACCATCAAGGAAGATTTACATGCGGATCTTCCAATCCTCGAAACTCATACCGCCAATGTGGGGAACATGGCTAATGCAATCCATTTTTCAAAAAGTTTTGAATTTTCAAAATATGATCTTTTGGAATTTTTTGAAAACCTTCGAGAAACACACTAGGATCAAGCTCGTTGATCAGGCAAATGATTCCGATGAACCACCTGCTCTGATACCACTTGTTAGTCATAAGTGGTCAGATGAGGTCTAGAGGGGGAGGGGTGGGGGGTGTGAATAGACCTATGAAATTATAACTTTAAAATTCTCTAGCTATTTCTATGAGCAAACTAAGATGAACGGATTCGTAAGATTACTGAGTTGATCGTGCACAAAGCTTTGAACAACAGAGTAGACCACTCTTCTGATATGACTTAGCTGATTTTTTTAAAACTAGAGTTTTAAATTTCTTACTTGCAGCGGATTTGTCAAGTGTTTTTCACAAGTAATTTTCTTTAACATTTTATCCCCAGTTTTTGCAAACCTTCCTTTTAAAATCTTTTGACAGTTAACTTAAAGTGTTGGAGTGCTTTTTAAAAATATGCAAGGAAAAATGCAAACTAAAACACAATCAATTTTTTAAGTGGTGATATGGATGTAAATCCTTTAGTCCACTTTTCCAAGTCACTTAGATCTTTGTTATACTAGAAAACACAAAGTTAACATTATACAATGCTTGCGCCAAACAACAAATGAAATGGCCACAATTTCGTTACAGGAAATCACAAAGAAGTCCCATACTACAAAGCTTTATCACTCATAGAAGATGGATAACAGCTTCCCCACAACACTCCTCTAACAAAAGCACTCAAATTTGTATGTGTATATGATCTTCAACTTCAACTTTCGTCAACATATGATTAGGCTGATGAATGAGCTGTTCTTGAGTTTTGAGACTTAGATAAATTCTGCTTCGGAAACTTGATCTCAATATAGTTGCTTCTCTAACTTTTGAAACACTCTCTATTTATACTTGAGATTTTGAATTCTGCCCGTTGAAGAAAGACATAATCTGATTTCTCGAGTACTGGTCCCCCCAAATTCAGGAACGGCTCCCTGCAACTGTCCGCGCTGTACACTCTACTCTACTTTTCTGTCAGTTGCATTAAATGTACTTAGCTGATACGAGAATATTTTCAATCATTTGCTATAAATACCCTTCTCCTTCAGCATTAAATTCTATCGGCGCATTTATTATCGTTGGGCAGACTTCCTGATCACATGCACTCTGCTGATCAAAACATCTCTTCTGATGAACACTTGGATGATCCCAAATCGAACTCATCTGAGTATAGTCTGCTGAAAATTCACCAGTCTGATTCCAAAGTCAGCAACAGATCAGTAGTCTTCTGGACCATCTTATTGGACCCTTCTGATTTAGTTTCTTCCTTGGTCAAATAATCCAAGAGGTTGGCTAAGCTTCCATTACTTAGCTGATGATGATGTTTTGAAAATAATCAAAACCTCCCTTCACTTTTTAGTCTTCATCTTCATCTTTATCTTCATCCAACAATTTCCCCCTTTCCGATGATGACAAAACTTCAGCTAAGTAGCTGTACCTAAACTAATGTTAAGTCCCCAAAAATTTCTCAGATAGAAATAGTCAGTTGGAAGTAACTTGAACTTTATTGATATTCAATAAAGATTACAAGGTACAAGTTAGATGAGAATTTGATACATTTGAAGTAAACTGATTACATAAATTTTCATTTCTATAACCTAGCCTAGAATATGTAGTCTAGTCATCATCATCTTTATCTTCTTCCTCTTTCTTTTCTTCATAGCCTTCTTCAACTTCATCATCATCTTCTCCATTGGAAAATTTAACATCAACAGTAAGGTTTCTATTTGCAGCTTCAATTCTGCTCTTGATGTCTTCCAGTCTCTTATACTTTACATAAGGATCCAGCTGTTCAGTAGTAGAGTCTTTGGAGGCTGCTAATTGTTTGTCAGACTTTGCTACATCCTTGGGCTCTTCTTCAGCAACTTATTTATCAGCTTCAGCTGGTTCGGTTACTTCATCTGTAGGTCTGCTAGTATGTTCTTCAATATTCGTCTCCATAGATCCTTGCTCTGTAACTGGAATAGTTGCATTGACAACACTCTTTTTGGTAGATGATCCCTCTTCCCCCTTTTTGTCATCATCAGCAGGGTTGAGTTGATCAGGAGAGATGTTGAAAGCAGCACACAACTTCCTGATATTTTGATCCACTATGTGAAGTTAAGTAGTATGATGTTGTTGAGTTGCTTTTAGAGCACCAGCCTGGTCATTCATGTAATCAACATTCAACTGAAGTGTTGATATCTCATTTGGAACTTTCTCAGTGATGAAAATGAACTCTTGCATGATGCTAGCAATCTTTTCCACTTCAGTATCACTGATTTTCTTGATGACATTTGTTGTTCCTGCCAGATCTGACTCATTCCATTGAAGAGCAGTATGCAGGTGATTGACATCTGCCTTCACATCTTCAATGGTCCTATTCATGCTAAAATGCTTTGAGTCATCATCAGGGAGTTGTCTGGTGGTAGAGGAAAGTTATCAATGGCATCTTGCACTATCTTGGCAGTAGCCTCCCCTAGTTGCTTCAGGATCATTTTATTTCTATCTTCCATTTCCTTCATGGCGTTTTCAATTAATAGTTGCATTGAGGTTGATGCATCAGTAGCTTCTTCCTAGTGGACAAGGTATCTTGAAGAACTTGAGTTTCTTCAGCTTTCCACTTAAGCGCCAAAGAACTCTACAAGAGCAACATACTGTGGCTTCGAAGAATTAAGATTTAGCTCCACAACTTTCTTGTTCTTCTTTGGTTCTTCATCAGCTGGCTCATCCTCAACATGGAAATTTTGAATTATATTGTTGAACACCCAGCTGTTCTTGAAACGTGCTGATCTCTGAGCCAAATGCTATTTGCTGTAAGCTTGGCAGATAAGGCAGTATATAGCCTTTGCAAAACTATGCAATCTATCATGCACAAAGTCTGTATCCAAAGCTTTTGCAACGGAGTCAGTTTGCAGCAAATTAAGAACCCCATCTTCCTTCATCACCAAACTCTCTCCAATCTAGGATCTCAGCCTTAGACTTATTCAATCTGTAGTCCCCCCATCTGTTATATCTTATCTTCTCTGGGAGGAAAACAATTCTTGTTTGAAGCAGCTGACAAACCTTTCAAGCGCAGCTTCGAACTTGGCAAATGCAGCAGTATCACTCTTGAAATTTTACCTCACCACAAGTGGTGGTAACCTCTGGCTTTATTGTTGATTTAGCCTCATAAGGCTCAGCCAACGTAGTGATTTCAATACTTCCTTCAATAGATAGGTTGTACTTCTCATTCAGTAGCTTAGGAGTAATGCAGACATCAACTCCTCCAACCTTTGCATTTATTTCCATCTTTCCATGGTCTAGCTTAGAAGAAGATCCATTATACTCCATAATTTGATCTTTGAATATCATGGTTTCACGAGCTTCCATGAAATCCACCAGCGTTGCCGCCTTGAACTTTTCCATAACCTCTTTCATCAGCGGAGTTCCAGTTGAGTAATAGGTGCCGTAGTTTAGATATCTTCCTTCAGCGTTAGATTCTTTGGAACCCATAGCGGCTTCTGTAAGAGATTAAGAGAAGAAAGAGAGTAGATGTGTAGTAAACTGGAAGCAAAATTCTCTCAAAGTGTTTGAATAATTGAGGGTGCGTAAAAGATGAGTAAGCTGATCAGATCGGGTTTTATAGAGCTAGAAACATTTTGGTTTTGTGATTCAGTCCAACTGTTTGATCAGTTACGATCATGTGAGCAGATACGTGGAATTCAAATTTTAATATTACCAGCTGACTGGGCGGAATACAACCGTCCTAGTCTTTACTTATAAAAGCGCGTTTTTAAATGAAACATATTACTTTTCTCCAACTTGAAGTTCTCTGACTTTTCAAGAGCTATGCTCAAATTGTGCTCTTTGACGGTGTCGTTTCCTTTACTCATATCATGAACCATATACATATTTCTTTCGCAGTTTTACAGTGCTTGACATTATCAAAACAGTCATTATCTAGGGCTCTGGTCATGATAAAATAGCCAACTTTATCAAGATTGAACATCTGACTTCCTTAGCTGTCATCTTTTCTAGCTCTTTGTCTACCATCATTTCTTCATCATTTACTTTGATAGTCTTGGTGATTTTGAAAGAACCTTTAGTAATACATGTAAACATGTTGTCGTTGTGAGCATCAAGGAAGATTTACATGCGGATCTTCCAATCCTCGAAACTCATACCGCCAATGTGGGGAACATGGCTAATGCAATCCATTTTTCAAAAAGTTTTGAATTTTCAAAATATGATCTTTTGGAATTTTTTGAAAACCTTCGAGAAACACACTAGGATCAAGCTCGTTGATCAGGCAAATGATTCCGATGAACCACCTGCTCTGATACCACTTGTTAGTCATAAGTGGTCAGATGAGGTCTAGAGGGGGAGGGGTGGGGGTGTGAATAGACCTATGAAATTATAACTTTAAAATTCTCTAGCTATTTCTATGAGCAAACTAAGATGAACGGATTCGTAAGATTACTGAGTTGATCGTGCACAAAGCTTTGAACAACAGAGTAGACCACTCTTCTGATATGACTTAGCTGATTTTTTTAAAATTAGAGTTTTAAATTTCTTACTTGCAGCGAATTTGTCAAGTGTTTTTCACAAGTAATTTTCTTTAACATTGAAAAGATTTTATCCCCAGTTTTTGCAAACCTTCCTTTTAAAATCTTTTGACAGTTAACTTAAAGTGTTGGAGTGGTTTTTAAAAATATGCAAGGAAAAATGCAAACTAAAACACAATCAATTTTTTAAGTGGTGATACACGTAGATCCTTTAGTCCACTTTTCCAAGTCACTTAGATCTTGGTTATACTTGAAAACACAAAGTTAACATTATACAATGCTTGCGCCAAACAACAAATGAAATGGCCACAATTTCGTTGCAGGAAATCACAAAGAAGTCCCATACTACAAAGCTTTATCACTCATAGAAGATGGATAATAGCTTCCCCACAACACTCCTCTAACAAAAGCACTCAAATTTGTATGTGTATATGATCTTCAACTTCAACTTTCGTCAACAGATGATTATGCTGATGAGTGAGCTGTTCTTGAGTTTTGAGACTTAGAAAAATTCTGCTTCGGAAACTCGATCTCAATTGAGTTGCTTGTCTCTAACTTTCGAAACACTCTCTATTTATACTTGAGATTTTGAATTCTTCCCGTTGAAGAGAGACATAATCTGATTTCTCGAGTACTGGTCCCCCCAAATTCAGGAACGGCTCCCTGCAACTGTCCGCGCTGTACACTCTACTCTACTTTTCTGTCAGTCGCATTAAATGTACTTAGCTGATACGAGAATATTTTCAATCATTTGCTATAAATACCCTTCTCCTTCAGCATTAAATTCTATCGGCGCATTTATTATCGTTGGGCAGACTTCCTGATCACATGCACTCTGCTGATCAAAACTTCTCATCTGATGAACACTTGGTTGATCCCAAATCGAACTCATCTGATATGAGTCTGCTAAAAATTCACAAGTCTGATTCCTAAGTCAGCAACATATCAGGTTTGTCTATCTTTAATTTCTTGTCCAAAAAAAAACGAAAAAAAAAATTGAAATAAAAAAACGAAATTAAATTGAGAGAACAAGAAGTGGTTGAAAAAAAAAATAAGAGAAAAAAAAAGTGAAAAAAAAATCGAAAAAAAAAATTGTATTTCAATGTTTACATGTTAGATCTACAAGGTTGGGGAAGATTTGACGACAAATCTCTTTTAAGAGGAGGAGAATGATGTGATCTTGAAGTGCCCAAAAATAGACTTGAAAGAATTAATTGAAGATAAGTTGTTGGGTCAAGAAGGATTACTCGCTCATCAAGATTGAAGGAGATTTAGTCCAATATTACTTGTAATATGGGACTTTTTAATTTAGTTACTTTTTAATTTCAAATTTAGCTCCTTGTATTAGTAGGATTAGTTTATTCTTTACTAGGATTTAGTTTCCTTTTGGTATTAGGTTAGTTTACTATTTTATAGTTTCCTAGTTATTTTCAAGATGTAATCTTGTCCTATTTAAATGACCTTTTTCTTTAATGAATTCAAGATTTAGTCTTCAATTAATTTGTGTTGAGTATTCTCCACCTTCTTTGAAGAATTCTTCTTCATGAACTTATCAAAGATCAGTAAAATATTTGTGGCGTTCAATGACTTATCAAACGATTTATCCACCATCGTTTGTGGCGTCCTACCGAACTTATCAAGCATTCTTGTGGCGTTCCGACTTATCAAGCGATTCAGTCAACATCGTTTGTGGCGTCCTCATGAACTTATCAAGAAGACTAGTGGCGTTCATCCATCGACTTATCAAGCGATTCATCCATCGACTTATCAAGCGATTCATCCATCATCGTTTGTGGCGTCTTCATTAAATCCATCTAAACTTGATTGTAGAACGATCATTGGAATCCTAATTTTCCGGATCTCATTATTCGTGATGAGATTCGTATCAACTTATTTGTTAGATCCAATATGTTCAGACCTCCTTCAGCAATTCTTTGGAATGTTAGGCAGTGATTTTTTTTGTAGTCCTGAATAATGACGATTATTCTCCTGATTTCCGTGTCAGATTTCTTATATTCCAATAGAGTTACTGTATAGCCCATCAATAATTTTTCATATAATATATGAGGCAGTGACGACCCCCATATGCTGTAGGGTTAGGTCTTATGCCTCTAGGCGATCCAGTATCTTTTATAATGGTGTAAACTTTGCATGCCTTTGTTGAGGATTTCGAGCTCTTACCGAGCGACTAGCATATATGAGTGTGTAAAACTTTCCTGGTCTGAAGCTCTTTTAGATCTGCTTTATTGTGCATTGATCACTTCGACTCTTTTATCATCGATTCGTTGAGTCGATCAGGGAGGCGCATTTATTACGGGAAGTCAAAAGATCGCATTTCTGTCCCTTGATCAAATCTCCATCCAGCCGTAGGATTAATTAGATCTATCCTATAAATAGGGAGGCGGTTTCCATATTTCAATTGTAACTCTCAAAACGGATGGAGGTATCAGTTTTCTTGAACTTCACTTTGCCTTCTGACCCCATAATATTCAAAAAGTCACATTATCGTGATTCATATCAGAATAAATTAAATTTCATCTGCCTTGTACTGACGGGTCCCATGGCAGCCCTACCTTGTACTAACGGGTCCGATGAGGCCTCGAACTTTGTATACACGGGTTTGAGGTCCGTGGTTTCTGTTTGCACATGGAGGGTTCATACTTACCAGGCACCGCCGTGTTTGGATGTTACCTCCGGATTGATAGACCATCGGGGTGTGCTGGTAAATTTTTTCTTCTTCGACGGTCCTGAAGAGATGCTGCTCTAGAGTAAATTTCAACCCTAATGTAAAAGCAGTATCTCTGTTGTGGGTGAATGAGTATTGCTGGTTATCTGGCTGGTAATGCTTATTTCGTCTGGAAGAACATTTGATCTTCAGAGCCTGGCCAACGAACCAAAGAAGTCGACCATCCTGAGCAGCATGCTTCTTAGGTGGTCAGTTACAACTATCGAGGCACTAGGGAGGAGATTGATGTTTCCGTGGACATTGTCGTGAAGATCACCGATCTATAGTACAAGATCGTTTTATCTAGACAAATGTAATGATGTGTAAATCGTATATAGACTTTTGTAATTTGATCTTCAGCTTTTGCCTATAATTTTTTACATATTCATAGATGAATAAAACTTTATTTTTACTCCTTGCATTCTTCTTGTTGTTGAATTCGGCTTAATCTTATTTATGATTGTCATTGAGGAGCATTTATCGAACGGATCAATTTATACTCAACTCTTTTCTTTTAGACTTATGTTTTTATACCAAAGTCTTTGTGATCGTTTAAAAAAATTAATCGAGGAGCGTTTATTGAGCGGATCAATGTATACTCAACTCTTTTCATTTAGACTTAGGTTTTTATACCAGAAGTCTTTTTGATCGTTTAAAAATTAATCTAGGAGTGTTTATTGAGCGGATCAATGTATGCTCAACTCTTTTCATTTAGACTTAGGTTTTTAATACCAGAAGTCTATTTAATCGTTGAAAACTTAATCGAGGAGTGTTTATTGAGCGGATCAATGTATACTCAACTCGTTGTACGGTTGGATCGAGGAGTGTTTATTGAGCGGATCAATGTATACTCAACTCGTTGTACGGTTGGATCGAGGAGTGTTTATTGAGCGGATCAATGTGTACTCAACTCGTTGTATGGTTGGATCGAGGAGTGTTTATTGATCGGATCAATGTGTACTCAACTCGTTGTAGCTTTCCCACATGTTTGGATACTTCTACCTTTTTTAAGACCAGGTCCCTTTTTTGAAGGTTCGGATGCGTACCTTTTGATTATACGCCCTTTCCATATTTGCTTTAGTCACTTGCAAACGTACGGCCGCTTTTTCTCTTAAAGCTTCTGTTAAATCAATATCATTTTCTCTTGTCTTTCCATTTTCCTGGTGTCATACATTTCAATCTTGGTGTTATAATTAACGTTTCAACAGGAATAACAGCTTCCGAGCCATATACTAGACTGAACGGGGTCTCCCCGGTTGAAGTTCTGACCGTGGTCCGATTAGCCCATAGCACCCCTGGGAGTTCATCTAGCCATTTTCCCTTGGCTGCCCCTAATCTTTTCTCCAAGGATTTTATTATTTCTCGGTTTGCTACCTCAGTCTGTCCGTTCGCTCTATGATGCCCGACCGAAGTGAAATTTTGCTGAATTCCTAGTTTTGAACACCATTCTATTACCTGTTTTCCCGCAAATTGGGTTCCATTATCAGAAATTAGAATTCTCGGGATGTCGAATCGACATACTATGAATTTCCAGAGGAAGTTGATCACTTGGAACTGAGTTATCCGTACAAGGGCGATGCATTCTATCCATTTGCTGAAGTATTCAACAGCAACCAGAACATATGCTTTCTTGGATCTAGCTGTTGGGAAAGGTCCTACAATGTCCATTCCCCATTGATCGAACGACCAACATATTGGTATTGGGTGTATGTTTTCGGCTGGTTGATGACATATATTAGCATGGACTTGGCAATGATGACATTTTTGGACATATTGTATGGCATCATTGTTGAGGGTAGGCCAATAATAACCTGTTCGAAGGCATTTTAAAGCCAAGGTCCTCGCTCCGCTGTGATTCCCCGCATCTCCCTCGTGTACCTCTCGGAGGATATCGTTGGTTTGAGATTCGGAGATGCATTTTAGAAGGATTCCCGACACTGATCTTCGGTAAAGTTTTCCTTCTATTAATGTATACTTCGGAGCCCGGTATTTTATTTTTCGAGCTTCGTTTTGGTCCAGTGGCATTTTTCCTTCTCGGAGATACTCTATCATTGGAGTCATCCAGTTTGCTTTGGTTTCTCCAATCTCCATGATTTCTGCGACCGGTGTCTCATCGATATCGATTGCCGACGTATTTGAGATTAGCCAGTGGATCACCCATTCGGTTTTTCCGTCGTGGGAACCTGTGAACCTAGATAGCTGATCGGCCCATTTATTTTCTTCGCGCGGAATGTTCTGTATACCAAAACTTTCAAAAATTTTAGCCAATTTTTTCACTTTGGCAAGGTATTTTATCATATTAAATTCCTTAGCCTCATAAAGACCTTCTATCTGTCTCTGTACTAACTCTGAATCGGTTAATACTTTAAGGTTTTGTATCTTGGCCTTGGTCGCCATTTCCATTCCTGCGATCAGTGCTTCATATTCTGCTTCGTTGTTTGTTACGACGAAGTCCAAAGTTATCGCGATATTTATATCCTTCCCATTAGGTCCGGTAAAGTTGATTCCAGCACCTCCTCCTTCTCTGGATGAGGCGCCGTCGATGTGCATTAACCAGGTCTGGTTTTCTACGATCAAGATTTCATTGGCAAGGCTGGTTGATTCAGGATGTTCAATTGCCTGGCTCGGGGTTTCTAATAGAAAATCGGCTAAGACTTGGGCTTTAATCGCAATTCTTGGTTTGAACTCGATATCGAACTGACTGAGTTCGATCGCCCATTTGATCAGTCTTCTAGAGGCTTCTGATTTTGCTAGGACCTGTCTTAATGGTTGGTTAGTCAATACCACGATTTTGTAGGTCAAAAAGTAAGGTCGGAGTTTTCGTGCTGCTACTACTAAGGCCAAGGCGAATTTTTCTATTTCCAAATAGTTCTTCTCTGCCCCTTGTAATAATTTGCTTAAGTAATAGATAGGCTTATGTTCTAAACCTTCTATTTTGACCAGAACTGAACTAACGGTCGCATCGAAGATCGAGATGTAGATGTATAATGGTTCTCCTTCAGTCGGTTTGGCCAACAACGGGGATGTTGTCAGGTATTCTTTTAGCTGGTCGAAAGCCCGATCGCATTCTTCGGTCCAAAAAAAGTTCTTTGCCTTTCGAAGGGTTTGGAAGAAAGGCAAACTTCTGTCAGCCGATTTTGATATGAATCTGTTTAACGCTACGATTTTTCCTACCAAGCTCTGTACTTGGGAGATCGTCTTTGGAGGCTTCATTTCAGTTATGGCTCGAATTTTTTCTGGGTTGGCTTCGATTCCTTGTTGATGTACCAGATAGCCCAAGAATTTTCCTGATTTAACACCGAAGGTGCATTTGGCGGGATTTAGCTTCATGCGGTACTTTCTCAATATTCGGAAGCATCGATCGAGATGTCTTATGTGATCCGCTTCATTCATGCTTTTGACCAGCATGTCGTCTACGTAGACATCCATTATTTCTCCAATTAATTCTTTGAACATTTGGTTTACTAACCTTTGGTACGTGGCCCCGGCGTTCTTTAACCCAAATGGCATAACTATGAAGCAATATACTCCTTGCTCGATTATGAATGCAGTTTTCGCTTGGTCTTGCTCATTCATGTATATTTGATAAAAACCCTGGAAAGCATCCATCATGCTGAAGATCGCAAAGCCAGCGGTTGAGTCGACTAATAAGTCGATCCTTGGGAGGGGATACGGATTGCGCGGGCATAATTTGTTAAGGTCGGTAAAATCGTTGCACATTCTCCACTTGTTATCCTTTTTATCCCCTTTTGCTACTAGACCAACATTACATAACCATTCCGAGAAGTGTATTTCTCGAATTTGTTTTGCTTTGAGTAGCCTTTCTACTTCTGCTTTGATGATTTTATCTTTTACTGGCCCATGATTTCTCTTCTTTTGTCTAGCAGGTTTTGCCAAAGGGTCGATTTTTAGCGAGTGGTTGATTACTCGAGGGTCAATCCCTTCAATGTCGTTCGCACTCGCGAAGACATCCATATTATTTCTGAGAAAGTTGATCAACATTACTTCCCCTTCCTTGCTTAATTCAGTACCTATTCTCGTTGTTTTCGATGAGTCCCCTTGTACCAGTATGACATCCTTATGTTCTGGTGGTTTTAAAGCTAAATCGACCGGTTCTTTTCCCTTTTTATCTATTCGGTCAGTGCTAGGGATTTCAACCTCGTTTCTACCGACATCGCCTTCGAGCTTTCTTTTGCTCGGGGTAATTGGTTCAGGGGGGTTTTTCAAAGTTAATGATGTGCTGTAGCAATCCCATGCCATACAATGATCATTCACTATTTCCCCGATACCTGTATCAGTCGGAAATTTTATCTTCTGATGGTAAGTTGAGACAACGACTCGGAACAAGTTGAGGGCAGGTCGCCCTAAGATCGCATTGTATGCAAATGGAGTTTCTACCACTAAAAATTTTACCAGCTTCACTGTCTGATTTGGTTTCTTCCCGAGTGAGACACTTAAAGTTATTGTTCCACTGGGGACAATTTCGGATCCTCCAAATCCCACTAACGGTGTAGCTACCTTTTGGAGTGTTATTTGTCCCAAGTTCATCTGGGCTAGGACCTCTGTAGAGATGATATTCGCTGAGCTCCCATTATCGATCAGGATCCTTTTGACGTTGTAGTTTGCTATTTCTAGCGACACCAAAATCGGGAAATCGGGGTTGTCCTCTTTTGTGTCCCAAACTAGATTTTTGGGTACTTCGCCCTCGTTAAAACTGATAGGCTGGTTGTTTGTTGATTTACTTTCTAGAGTCCATACTTCCTTCGAGTATTTTAAGCCTCCGATTATGGATCTAGCAGTTCTTCGTCGAGCGTTACGACTATCCCCGCCGGCGGGTCCTCCAGAAATTGTATGGATGGTACCATTGATCTGGTCATGGTTCGACTCCTGTGCAGGACCATCCTCGGGTGACTTTCGACGGGAATTCCTCCTTTGATTATTATTCCGAGGGCTCCTACTTCTTCCTCTTTTGCGGTTATCCCGCTCTAAATATTCGTCTAGTTTTCCTTGTTCGATTAGTTTCTCAATTTCTCTCCTAAAGTGAAAACAATCTTCAGTGCGGTGCCCATGTGCTCTGTGATATTTGCAGTGCAACTCATAGTTTCGGGCACCAGTTCTGGGCTGAGCGATTTTCTTCGCTTCCGGGATCCAATTATTCCTTTCTAATACGGGCAGGATTTCTTCTATCGGAACAGTTAGCCTTGGGTGTTCTACTTGATTAACCCCGCTCCTGATTGCCGGTTCTGTGGTTCTAGATCTTTGATAGATGTTAGGTCGTCTGTCCTGATCGTTTTTATTGTATTCTAATCGCTGAAAAATGTTGCCTTTTCTAAACGTCCGTTCGTAGTCCATGGATCTTTGGGCAGGAATTCTATCTTGCCGTTTGGAGCCCGAGGCCGTAATTTTATTTTTGTTTTTATCTTTAAAGGAATTCATCTCTTCTTGGGTCATATATTTAGACTCCAAGCTCATGATGTCGGCGAACGTTCTTGGTTGTTTTCGGCTGAGGGTATTTCCGAACTGCCTATTCTTCGTGAGGTCGAAGAGAATAGAGATTATGTAATCGATATTTGGGGAATCGATTTTGAGCAATTCTACATTAAATCTTGCCAACCAGTTTCTTAGGGATTCTCCCTCTTGTTGATAGATAGTTCCCAAGTAGCTCATTGGCAGTTTTTGCCTCTTCTGACTGGCAAACAGCTGTGTCAATTTGTTGCATAATTCCCGAAAACTGAATATGGAGTTGGCTGGTTGCTTGGCGAACCAGTCCAAAGCGAGTCCTTCCAACGTGGTCACCATTAATTTAGCTGTGAATTCTGCCGAGTGAGCATAAGTTCATTATGTTCGTGAAGCTAAAAATATAGTCATCTGGATCAGTGGTTCCATCATATCTGGGTAGTCTACCCGGAACCTGTCCGGTTGATTGCACCTCTTTTATTTCTCTGCAAAAGGGAGAGCACGCTGCTAGGCTCTCCTGGAGTTCTGTGGTTCTGGTCCATGGGTATTGAACGGATCGTAAGCGTTGCTCGAGTCGTTCCTGCACCATCCTTTCGATTTCTCTTTCCGAGAATCGCATTGTTCTTGGTCTATCTGGGATCGCCTCACCCACGTCATCCTCGATGGGGATTATGGTATGTTCCTTTGACTCGTTGCGTTGTGGTCTCCTTCGATCCGCTTTTCTTCTGACGTTGTCATCAGATGGTTTTGAATTGCCTTGCCTCGGACTGTGTAGCGAGCGCCGCTCGCTCGCCGGGCTGTCAGCCTGTTGAGAGATTTGATCGTTTTGCCTCGGCATTCTCTGAGTGGGATTTACCCTAGTAGTTCTAACGTTTCGAGGAACCTGTTCAAGTACGAGTAATTCCTCTGGGGAGAGTGATTTAAGGAGCATAGCAATCTGTCCTAACTTCTCCTGAGCGTCTGACAGGGGGACCGGGATTGTTGGAGCCGCATGTTCTTCCGGTACTGCGACAGTAGGGATCCCTTGTGGTTCCACCTGATTCTGATGATGCTCGTTCTGCTTCTGGCTGTCGTTGGATACAGGGGCGTTATTATCGGTATTGCCCCGTGGATCCTCAGACGCATTATGCTGGTTGGTTGTGTTACTTCTTGCTCCGTTACGAGCGCTCTTCCTTGGGCGAGCCATATGTCGATCGAATAATTAACCTAGCCCCACGGTGGGCGCCAACTGATTTAACCGAATTTCGTCGGGTAAGATTATATCAGTAATTAGGTGATGTTAGGTATTCTTGATTAATACGAATTAAAGGGCTCTGTTACTTTATTCCGGATGGATCAATCTCAAGGAAGAACAATTTAGAGGGAACAATAAGTAATAAAGACAATCAATGTATATGAATATGAATATGAAGAAAAAGCTTTTCTTATTGAATAATCTTAGATTATGCTGTTATGCAGGCATAAGTTGAGTATGTGAAGCGTGTGTAATACAATGATTAACTAGATATTTATATCATATTAAACCTAGCTTTACAAGGAAACATAATCCTAATAGGACTCGGCCCAATTGTCCTTCTTGAGTCCGGATTGTAGTCTGCTTGTTGAGGAGAGTCGTATTCTACCGGGTTGATAAGATGATCCCGAACTGACTTTTCTGGTCGAACCGATCTTTTATACTTCAGTCGATCCGCACGTTATAAGGGGTGCGAAATAGCCCCCATCAAGAACAAAAATGGATTCATGAAGGTTTAATTACTGAATCGCTTCGCAATGGCATGTTCCGGATTCGGTTAGATAACGAGGATCTGATTCTAGGTTATGTTTCAGGAAAGATCCGACGTAGTTTTATACGGATACTACCAGGCGATAAAGTAAAAATTGAAGTATGTCGTTATGATTCAACCAGAGGACGTATAATTTATCGACTCCGAAACAAGGATTCGATAGATTAGGTAGTTTTTATTCAATACGATATGAGATTCAAAATTGCAAGAAACTTATTTTCTACCAAGAAGTAGCTTCAGAATTAAGATAAGGAATGAGAAACATGAAAATAAGAGCTTCCGTTCATAAAATTTGTGAAAAATGTCGACTAATCCGCAGGCGGGGATGCATTACAGTAATTTGTTCCAAACCCGAGACATTAACAAAGACAAGGATAATCAGACTCGCTAAAAGGCTCAATGTACAAATGAGGAATCTGTTTTGATATGAAATGGATATATCCATATATTTCTGACTTATAAATTATTAGATGATAAAATATGGCAAAAGCTATGCCGAGAATCGATTCATGTAGGAATGGACGTATTGGTTCGCGTAAGAGTGCACGTAGAATACCAAAAGGAGTTATTCATGTTCTAACAAGTTTCAATAATACCATTGTGACGGTTACAGATGTACAGGGTCGGGTGGTTTCCTGGTCCTCAGCTGGTACTTCTGGATTTCAGGGTACGAGAAGAGGGACACCCTTTGCTGCTTAAACTGCAGCGGCAAATGCTATTCATACAGTAATAGATCAAGGTATGCAACGAGCAGAAGTCATGATAAAAGGTCCCGGTCCCGGAAGAGACGCAACATTACGAGCAATTCGTAGAAGTGGTACACTATTAACTTTCGTACGGGATGTAACCCCTATGCCACATAATGGCTGTAGACCTCCGAAAAAAGACGTGTGTAGAAATAAAGAGTGAAGAAATTGCAAAAGAAACAAGAGAAATAAATAATTCAATCAAATAAAATAATATTGCTATGGTTCGAGAGAAAGTAACAGTATCTACTCGGACACTACAGTGGAAGTGTGTTGAATCAAGAACAGACAGTAAATGTCTTTATTATGGGCACTTTGTTCTAGCTCCACTTATGAAAGGCCAAGCCAACACTATAGGTATTGCGATGCGAAGAGCTTTGCTTGGAGAAATAGAAGGAACGTGTATCACACATGTTGATGGGGGCTATTTTATACCCCATATAACACTCGGAGCAACTAGAAGATATTTGATCGGCTCGACCAGGAAGCTTACCTGCTAATAGCCACTCGACCCGAACAGAGATATCTATTCTCCTCGATCAGACTTAAATCCGAGTTCAAGAAGGATTGATACTCCGAGTCCTAGTAGGATTATGTTTCCTTTTATAGCTAGGGTTAATATCTTATAAATACCTAGATCAACATTGTATTACACACACAAGAATAGGGCTTACGCCTACATACTTTGTAAAAGAGTAATTGTAATATCTTTACTCTAATGAAATAGCTTTTTCTCTACATTAATTCTACGTTATTATCATTATTCTTACTATAATTTTTCGGGGCCGTTTGGTAGGGCCTAATAGGGGGTATTAGGTCATATTATATGAGTTAATATGGGCTAATACATCGTTTGGTGGCATTGCTCTAATACCGGGTCAAATGGATTAAATCCTTACGACCCGGTATTAAGACTAGATTATAATCCACCCACTCATGGGTGGATTAGTTAATCCGGGTGAATATGTATAAGGTAAAATATCACTAATAACCTAAAATTTGCGTATTTTCCTTTTAACATATCATAAATTATTCTCAAATCTCTAAAATGGAAACACATTATACATAAATAAATCACAAATTAAAATTTATATCAATTCACAATTAACATGAAAGCATTCAATCAAGTCTATCACACATATTTTTATTATGGCCTTCAATCCGGCTCCAATCTAATCTACCTTAATCTCATACACACTACCAAACGGCCCCTTCTTGTATTGCACCATCCTGAGTAATTTAATCTGCCCTCAAATCTAATCCGATAATATTGATTTAACCTAACGAAAAACGGTTAAATCAGTTGGCGCCCACCGAGGGGCAAGGTTAATTACTCGATCGAATATGGTCAAACTAAGGAAAGATACACGAACTTCTAGGAGAACCTTCTCCCCATCATGCACGAACCGATCCCGATTAGATGCTGCTTAAAATCAACTGGAGCCCCTGGTTGGTATTGTCTACGTCTAATCAATCGTAAGCAAGGTTAATTTTTGTTTTCATATCGAATTTGTTGGATTCCAGCGATTGGAGCCTCACAGTTGATTACAAGCTTGTTGTATTTGTGATATATAAGTAGTCTTCTACGTAATCACACAAGTTCATCTGCTTGGTTGATTAATATATTATTTTCCAGTTGTTACAATTACTTGAATTGAGCTGCTTACTTGAATGGTTGTAATTTTACAAGACACTAGAGGATCGAGAGCCAATGAGTAAAATCTATTGATATAACTCTATGCTCGAAATTAATAAGAGTAAAATCTGTTGATATAACTCTATGATCGAAATCAGGCAAGAACTTTTGTTCGTCCTGAGGATCGAACTTAACATAAGTAAAATCTGTTGATATAACTCTGTGATCGAAATCGGGCAAGAACTTTCAATCCAATTACAAGCCCCCCAAATTCTTAAATTGGGCTGATTTTGGTTCCTTGTCGATTATTATGGTTGTTAGAATCCCTAATTTGGGATGATTTGCCTTTAATCTGATGTTTAAATTATTAATATCTTTGATGAAATTGCAATAATGGACTTAATTTGGCAATTGCTCATCTTATCTTCTCCGAGCAAACTATCATGATCAGCAGCAAACAAACAGAGAGCTGCCTGGTTGATTAATTGAGCTGCTTATTATTCGATTTGCTGGTGGCGTGAATTAATTTGATGAACTCCATTGGTTGCTATATGGAGAATTACTTAGTGCTGGTAGCTTGGCTTTGAAATTGTGAGATCAGTATTCAGCTACTTGATTGCTATTATTCTATTAATTACCTTGAGGAGAATTAATTTCAGCTACCTGCTTGGCTTACTTGTGAAATTGGGTTTTCATTGTTATTGATTGGCTGGGAAAAAGACATTATCTAATTGTCTCGACCGAGAGTGAAAACCATTGTTATGACTCTTGGCTCGGAAAAAGACATTATCAAATTTTCTCGATCAAGAGTGAAAGCTATTGCTAAGACTATTGGCTGGGAAAAAGACATTATCAAATTGTCTCGACCAAGAGTAAAAGCTATTGCTAAGACTAGTGGCTGGGAAAAAGACATTATCAAAATGTCTCGACCAAGAGTGAAAGCTATTGCTAAGACTATTGGCTGGGAAAAAGACATTATCTAATTGTCTCGACCGAGAGCGAAAACCATTGTTATGACTCTTGGCTCGGAAAAAGACTTATATTTAAATGTCTCGACCAAGAGTGAAAGTTATTGCTAAGACTATTGGCTCGGAAAAAGACATTATCAAATTGTCTCGACCAAGAGTGAAAGCTATTGCTAAGACTATTGGCTGGGAAAAAGACATTATCTAATTGTCTCGACCGAGAGTGAAAACCATTAATTTGGTATAAACTCTTAAATAAAAAATAAAAAGGTTAAAACCAATAATTGGTAAACAACCGAAGTCAAAAAGAATTGAGTAAAATCGACCTATTCGATAAACGCTCTTCTTTCTCCAGAAAACGACTTACTGGTTAAAACCAATAATTGGTAAACAACCTAAAGTAAAAAAGAATTCAGTAAAATCGACCTATTCGATAAACGCTCTTCTATCTCCAGAAAATGACTTACTGGTTAAAACCAATAATTGGTAAACAACCTAAAGTCAAAAAGAATTGAGTAAAATCGACCTATTCGATAAACAATCTTCTATCTCCAGAAAACGACTTACTGGTTAAAACCAATAATTGGTAAACAACCTAAGTCAAAAAGAATTGAGTAACACTCTTCTATCTCCAGAAAACGACTTACTGGTTAAAACCAATAATTGGTAAACAACCTAAGTAAAAAAGAATTGAGTAAAATCGACCTATTCGATAAACACTCTTCTATCTCCAGAAAACGACTTACTAGTTAAAACCAATAATTGGTAAACAACCTAAGTAAAAAAGAATTGAGTAAAATCGACCTATTCGATAAACGCTCTTCTATCTCCAGAAAACGACTTACTGGTTAAAACCAATAATTGGTAAAAAAACCTAAGTCAAAATGAATTGAGTAAAATAGACCTATTCTATAAACACTCTTCTATCTCCAGAAAACGACTTACTGGTTAAAACCAATATGTGGTAAACAACCTAAGTCAAAAAGAATTGAGTAAAATCGACCTATTCGATAAACACTCTTCTATCTCCAGAAAACGACTTACTGGTTAAAACCAACAATTGGTAAACAACCAAAGTCCAAAAGAACTGATTAAAATCGACGTGCTCGATAAACACTCACCGATCTCCAAAAACCACAAATTTGGTATAAACTCTTAAATCGAAAATACGAGTAAAACCATTAATTTGGTATAAACTCTTATATAAAAAAAATAAGTAAAACCGTTAATTTGGTATAAACTCTTGAATGAAATATGAGTAAAACAATTGATTTGGTATAAACTCTTATATATAAAGAATGAGTAAAACCATTAGTTTGGTATAAACTCTTAAATCGAATATACGAGTAAAACCATTAATTTGGTATAAACTCTTATACAAAAAATGAGTAAAACCATTAATTTGGTATAAACTCTTAAATGAAATATGAGTAAAATCATTAATTTGGTATAAACTCTTATATATAAAGAATGAGTAAAACCATTAGTTTGGTATAAACTCTTAAATCGAAAATAAAGAGTAAAACCATTAATTTGGTATAAACTCTTAAATCAAAAATGAGTAAAACCATTAATTTGGTATAAACTCTTAAATATAAAGAATGAGTAAGACCATTAATTTGGTATAAACTCTGAAATCGAAAATATAAGTAAAACCATTAATTTGGTATAAACTCCTGATCGAAAAATATTGAGTAAAACCATTAATTTGGTAAAACTTCCCCAAGAACCTATTAAGCATAAACCATCGATTGATAAAACTTGATCAACGATCTATGATGGATAAAGGAACAAAACCATTGAGTTGATAAAATTTCAAATTTTATGAGCATAAACCACCAATCGGTAATGCTTGATCTACGATCTACGATGTACAAAAGGTTAAAATCGATAATTGGTTTACCATCCAAATACAAAATTAAAAGCTTAGACCATGGTTTAAAAGGATCGAAAAATTACTGTATGGGATTTTTAACTGCTCCAATCTCCTTGCTGATTATGGTTATGGAGAATTGCAAATTCAACCATTAAAGAAATTATGATATACTCAGAGATCCATACGACACAATACCCATACATCGACAAACCCTAATATCACGAAGGATATGTACTCTTTTTCCCTTGGTCGGTTTTTATCCCAATGGGTTTTTCCATGCAAGGTTTTTAACTAGGCATGTTCGATATACATCAAAAGCCATTCAAAGGCATAATTTTACTTCTACGAGCTACATATACACTTCCGCTTGAGAGGCAGGTTTCGTACTGACGGCTGCTATTTTGTATTTAGCCTGGTCGAATTCTTCGACCTGATCAATCTCGATCTAGAGCGTCTCAATCTTGATCAATCCTCATCATTATCAATCGATTCAAGCTGAAGTATACAACAACGCTTTACGCGACGCCAATGCTGATCGATAAAGCTCAATCTAGGATCTATAATCTACGATCTCTAATGGGATAAAACCCTTAAGCTGGATTTAATATAAAAGGGCATATTGGGCCCCTCAAACTTTGAAGAAGTGGTTTTCCAGTTCAAAAGCATCTGATTTTATTAAGCGTCTCTCATGGATATATACTCTTTTTCCCCTGCGTGGTTTTTATCCCACAGGGTTTTTCCGAGCTAGGTTTTTAATGAGGTATATCCGACGCATCCCAATTTTGAGGTCGATCAGCACCTCTGCTCGGTTTACTTCTATGAGCTTCAGCTACACTTACACTCAAGAAGTGGGGGAGTACTGATGGGGGCTGTTTTACACCCCTTATAATACTCGGATCGACTCGAGGACATCAGATCGGTTCGACAATACAAGCTCATTCGGGATCATCTATCGACCCGATCAGAGACGATTCTCCTTTCACGACTATTCATATTTCCGCCAAATAATAAGGAACGGCTGCCTCCTCAAAAAGGAACAACGGTACAGTTCTGAAAAAACAAAACGACTGTCTATGAAACGTAGCATTCTTTTCCTTGCTTAGGATTTTTTCCCACAGGGTCTTTTCCGAGTAAGGTTTTTAATGAGGCACAATTCATAGAAAAGTCAGTTGGATAAAGCCATCTACTTCTACGAGCTTCTATTGCATATACGCTCGAAGAAGTGAGGGAGTACTGATGGGGGCTATTTTATACCCCATATAACACTCGGAGCAACTATAAGATATTTGATCAGCATGACCAGGAAGCTTACCTGCTAATAGCCACTCGACCCAAACAGAGATATCTATTCTCCTCGATCAGACTGAAATACGAGTTTAAGAAGGATTGATACTCCGAGTCCTAGTAGGATTATGTTTCCTTTTATAGCTAGGATTAATATCTTATAAATACCTAGATCAACATTGTATTACACACACAAGAATAGGGCTTACGCCTACATACTTTGTAAAAGAGTAATTGTAATATCTTTACTCTAATGAAATAGCTTTTTCTCTACATTAATTCTACGTTATTATCATTATTCTTACTATACTTTTTCTTGTATTGCACCATCCTGTGTAACTTAATCTGCCCTCAAATCTAATCCGATAATATTGATTGAACATAACGAAAAACGGTTAAATCACATGTAAAATCTGAGAACGTCCCGCATGAATATTCTATTATAACGGGTATTCAAGAATCAGTCCATGAAATTTTAATGAATTTGAAAGAAATTGTATTGAAATGTAATCTATATGGAACTTGTGACGCGTCTATTTGTGCCAGGGGCCCCTGGATATGTAACTGCTCAAGATATCATCTTACCACCTTATGTAGAAATCGTTAACAATACACAACATATAGCTAGCTTGACATAACCAATTAATTTGTGTATTGGATTAGAAATCGAGAGAAATCGCGGATATCTAAAAAAAATGCCACATAACTTTCAAGATGTAAGTTATCCTATAGATGTTGTATTCATGCCTGTTCGAAATGTAAATCATAGTATTCATTCCTATGGGAATGGGAATGACAAACAAGAGATATAGTTTCTCGACATATGGACAAATAGGAGTTTAACTCCGAAAGAAGCACTTCATGAAGCCTCTCGGAATTTGATTGATTTATTTATTCCCTTTTTACATAAGGAACTTACCTTTAGAGGACAATCAACACACGATTCCTTTATCCGCTTTTCCTTTTCACAATAAATTGGATAAACTCAGAAAAATCAAAAAGAATAGCATTGAAATCCATTTTTCTTGACCAATCCGAATTGTCTCCCAGGGTCTATAATTGCCTTAAAAGGTCTAATATATATACATTTTTGAATAAGAGTCGAAAAGATCTTATGAAAATTGAACATTTTCACCTAAAGGATGTAAAACGGATATTGGGCATTCTAGAAAAACATTTCGCAATTGATTTACCAAAAAAAAAGTTTTAAATCTATAGCTATTAGGTTTTTTTTCGTCTTTTTTCGTCTTTTTTTATTATATTATAATTAATTTTAATTAAGATTAAGATGAAAATAGGTTTTCAATCTGTAGCCTAATTCATATATTCGAATGAAATTCTGAATTTTATTGAATAGATGTATCTAGGGAGAATTCGCTTTGAAACGACTATTCCCTAGATACACACGTCGTGTTATTTCACAATTGAATCAAGTTAAAAAAGACCTAAAGTTAGGGATTTATCAATAGGTAATGTTGCACCAATACCCAACCAAAGAGCGACTGCGGTACCAATCAATAAGACGTTGTTGCCACTGGGCGGCGAAATGGATTTTGGAATTTATTAACATTCTCTAAAAAAGGTACTGTTAATAATCCCACAGGTACTGAAACCATTAAAAGAACATCCAATAATTTATTGGGCATTGTAAGAAGTATTTGAAATACGGGAAAGAAATACCATTCAGGTAATATTTCCAAAGGGGATGCAAACGGATCTGCCGGTTCACCAAGCATTGACGGTTCTAGAACCGCTAAACCTACGTTACATAGTACATAGAATTACTACTGGAAAAATATATAAAAGATCATTGGGCCATGCGGGTTCTCCGTAATAATTATGACCCATACCTTTAGCCTATTTAGCTCTTAATACAGGATCATTCAAATCGGGTTTTTTTATTACTGGGATAGGTGAATTCTTATATATCCATCCTCCGAAGGAACCGGACATGATAATCTTTTATCATCCGGTTCGAGCAAGACTCAAAAAAGAACAAAATGCATCCATATAAAATCTATGTGTTGGCTATTACGTACGCATATATGAATGATTCGATTCAATGTAAGAAAAAGTTCACTCTATTTCCGAAATTGCAACTATGCATTGCAAAGAATTCGGTTCTAAGTCTAAGTAAATACTCAATACCCAAGTTGGCTTTCAAAGTTGATCCTGATATGATCACTGCTTTCTGGGTCGTCTCGGACTTTACGATACCTATTTATCTCCAAAAAAGTTGGAGATCGATACACAAAAGGTTTCCTTGTTACTAATTTAGTCTAGTCTATGTTTTTCTTTAGATCTCTTGTTTCACTCCGATAGTATTATTGATCACATCAATGCAGAGGAAATGAATGCATTTTCATACTATAATCAATTTTAAGTATGAAAAAGTAAGTGAAATAGATAAAACATAATCTTTATCTATTTCACTTTATTATACTAGATCTTACGGAGCCTGCTCATGTACACCATGATTAGGATCTGATCATAGAAATATTCTCTTCAAGTGAACCAGCCTATCTTCTGTATAAGGGGTTGGTTAGACAGTGGTTGGAACAAAGACACATTTGGTTGTGAATTCCAATGTGGCAGACATCTATCTACACAGACCAATCAAGAGTTCAAGTTACACACTCCCATAATCAATTCCCCTCAACTCCACTTCTTATTTGACACGATTCGTTGAAGGGAAATATCCAAATCCATGTCTTATTATTTTCAATAATCCATACTTGTAGCAATAAAATCCTATTATTCCTCCTCTAAGTGAAAAATGATTGATTACAAATATCTATTATATATCTTCTCTATAAAGGACCAGAAATACCTTGTTTACGTATCATTGGAAAGTGCATTAACATAAATACAGCAGTAAGAAGCGGCAATACTAAAGTGTGTAAACTATAAAAACGAGTCAAGGTGGATTGTCCCACAATAGCACTTCCGCGCAATAATTCTGCCAAAGGTGATCCTATTACAGGAATAGCCTCAGGTACACTTCTTACAATTTTCACCGCCAAATAACCAATTTGGTCCCGGGGTAAGGAATAACCAGTTACGCCAAAAGATGCGGTAAATACTCCCAGAACCACACCTGTAACCCAAGTCAATTCGCGGGGTTTTTTAAATCCACCGGTGAGATACACACGAAAAACCTGCAGAATCATCATTAGGACCATCATACTTGCCGACCATCGATGGACTGATCGGACTAACCAACCAAAGTTAGCTTCCGTCGTTATGTATTGAACAGATGCAAAAGCATCCGTAGCGGTCGGACGATAGTAAAAAGTCATAGCAAACCCGGTAGCTACTTGTACTAAAAAACAAGTAAGCGTAATTCCCCCTAAACAATAAAATATATTGACATGGGGAGGAACATATTTACTAGTTATATTATCCGCAATTGCCTGAATCTCGAGACGTTCTTCGAACCAATCATAGACTTTATTGAGATAGGCGAAAATCCCCCTCCCAGAACCGTATATGAGACTTTCATCTCGTACAGCTCAAGCAAAAACACCTAAATAAAAATAGAATAACAGTCGGATATGTAATAGAAAGTTTTAAACTTCTGAATCTCCGATTCACTCGCCTCTAAATCTGCGAACGCAGAAAAAAAAATTTGAAAGCTATTCTTTGTGGTGATAATACCAAAATATCAAGTTGGCTCAATCTTCTTTATGTTGATCCTTACGGGCCTCTTGAATCCTCTCTTTCCCTATATTCTTTTTCTTTTAGTTAATTTTTTTCTAATGTGGCTTTTTTCCTTTCTTTATTATTGCAATGATATTGATAGGAATTTTCTTGTTAAAACCCTATGAAATTGATTAAAAACCTCAGATTCATACTAGAACCACGACAATTCAATAAAAAATCATAAGCTAAGCCAAAGATTCCCTGAGTAAGAACCATTGGATCATCACGAATTATATAAATGACAAAAAAAAAAGAAAAATCTTTCTTTTTTCAAACCGTTTGAAATTTTTTTTTGGAATCCCAGACACGAGGTCAAATATTAAGTATGAATCATAGTTCAAAAATTTCTTAATCTAGTTCTTATATTTTGTGTTCCAGATACTCGAATAAATATCTGACGAAGTAGAACCATCTCTATCAAGGTGACAGACATATTATCTGTACTATCAATAGAATCAATTGTAACAAATCACAAACTCATATTCCGAAAATATATAAAGAAATAAATTTCACGATCGAACTACCAAAATCAAATAGGCCAGAACTCTAAATTCTAACTGATTTATTTTTTATTCAAGAGATAAGACTTTGTGATTCTTATAGATTTGATTCATTGAAATTCCATCCAATAAAACAGAAGAATTATACCTGGTTAATGCACGTCGACGGCGCCTCATGCAGAGAAGGAGGAGGTACTGGAATCAACTTTACCGGACCTAATGAGGAGGATATAAATTACGCGATAACTTTGGACTTCGTCGTAACAAACAACGAAGCAGAATATGAAGCACTGATCGCAGGAATGGAAATGGCGACCAAGGCCAAGATACAAAACCTTAAAGTATTAACCGATTCAGAGTTAGTACAGAGACAGATAGAAGGTCTTTATGAGGCTAAGGAATTTAATATGATAAAATACCTTGCCAAAGTGAAAAAATTGGCTGTAAATTTCGAAAGTTTTGGTATACAGAACATTCCGCGCGAAGAAAATAAATGGGCCGATCAGCTACCTTGGTTCACAGGTTCCCACGATGGAAAAACCGAAAGGGTGATCCACTGGCTAATCTCAAATACGCCGGCAATCGATATCGATGAGACACCGGTCGCAGAAATCATGGAAATTGGAGAAACCGAAGCAAACTGGATGACTCCAATGATAGAGTATCTCCGAGAAGGAAAAATGCCACCGGACCAAAACGAAGCTCGAAAAATAACTTAACGGGCTCCGAAGTATACATTAATAGAAGGAAAACTTTACCGAAGATCAGTGTCGGGAATCCTTCTAAAATGCATCTCCGAATCTCAAACCAACGATATCCTCCGGGAGGTACACGAGGGAGATGCGGGGAATCACAGCGGAGCGAGGGCCTTGGCTTTAAAATGCCTTCGAACAGGTTATTATTGGCCTACCCTCAACAATGATGCCATACAATATGTCCAAAAATGTCATCATTGCCAAGTCCATGCTAATATATGTCATCAACCAGCCGAAAACATACACCCAATACCAGTATGTTGGTCGTTCGATCAATGGGGAATGGACATTGTAGGACCTTTCCCAGCAGCTAGATCCAAGAAAGCATATGTTCTGGTTGCTGTTGAATACTTCAGCAAATGGATAGAATGCATCGCCCTTGCACGGATAACTCAGTTCCAAGTGATCAACTTCTTCTGGAAATTCATAGTATGTCGATTCGGCATCCCGAGAATTCTAATTTCTGATAATGGAACCCAATTTGCGGGAAAACAGGTAATAGAATGGTGTTCAAAACTAGGAATTCAGCAAAATTTCACTTCGGTCGGGCATCCTAGAGCGAACGGACAGACTGAGGTAGCAAACCGAGAAATAATAAAATCCTTGGAGAAAAGATTAGGGGCAGCCAAGGGAAAATGGCTAGATGAACTCCCAGGGGTGCTATGGGCTAATCGGACCACGGTCAGAACTTCAACCGGGGAGACCCCGTTCAGTCTAGTATATGGCTCGGAAGCTGTTATTCCTGTTGAAACGCTAATTCCAACACCAAGATTGAAATGTATGACACCAGGAAAATGGAAAGACAAGAGAAAATGATATTGATTTAACAGAAGCTTTAAGAGAAAAAGCGGCCGTACGTTTGCAAGTGACTAAAGCAAATATGGAAAGGGCGTATAATCAAAAGGTACGCATCCGAACCTTCAAAAAAGGGACCTGGTCTTAAAAAAGGTAGAAGTATCCAAACATATGGGAAAGCTACAACAGAATTGGGATGGACAATACGTTGTCATTGACGTAGGAAAGAAAGGCTCATACAAAATTGCACACTTGGATGGAACAGCCTTACCAAGAACTTGGAATGCAGTCAACCTTAGAAAATACTATGGTAAATAAATTATAATAGAATATGCCTTTTTTTTTTCTTTTTAGTAAGTTTTATTCATTGTAAATAAAGGCCTTAGGCCACGGCTCAATTTTTAATATACCTGTTAGCAATTTTAAATATTAAATCAAGATTGAGTATAAATCGATTGTTTCGGTAAACACTCCTTGGAATTCTACTATCATATTGGTTGAGATCAAGATACAACGAGTTGAGTACACATTGATCCGCTCAATAAACAATCCTCGATCCGACCATACAACGAGTTGAGTACACATTGATCCGCTCAATAAACACTCCTCAATCCAACCGTACAACGAGTTGAGTATACATTGATCCGCTCAATAAATACTCCTCGATCCAACCGTACAACAAGTTGAGTATACATTGATCCGCTCAATAAACACACCTCGATTAAGTTTTCAACGATTAAATAGACTTCTGGTATTAAAAACCTAAGTCTAAATGAAAAGAGTTGAGTATAAATTGATCCGCTCAATAAACACTCCTCGATTAAGTTTTCAACGATTAAATAGACTTCTGGTATTAAAAACCTAAGTCTAAATGAAAAGAGTTGAGTATACATTGATCCGCTCAATAAACACTCCTCGATTAATTTTTAAACGATCAAAAAGACTTCTGGTATAAAAACCTAAGTCTAAATGAAAAGAGTTAAGTATACATTGATCCGCTCAATAAACACTCCTCGATCTGTTCATAACGATTAAAAGGCTTCTGGTATTAAAAACCTAAGTCTAAATGAAAAGAGTTGAGTAAACATTGATCCGCTCAATAAACACTCCTCGATTAAGTTTTCAACGATTAAAAGACTATGGTATTAAAAACCTAAGTCTAAATGAAAAGAGTTGTGTATACATTGATCCGCTCAATAAACACTCCTCGATTAAGTTTTCAACGATTAAAAAGACTTTGGTATAAAAACCTAAGTCTAAATGAAAAGAGTTGAGTATACATTGATCCGCTTAATAAACACTCCTTGATCTGTTTATAACGATTTAAAAGACTTCTGGTATAAAAACCTAAGTCTAAATAAAAGAGTTGAGTAAACATTGATCCGCTCAATAAACACTCCTCGATTAAGTTTTCAACGATTAAAAGACTATGGTATTAAAAACCTAAGTCTAAATGAAAAGAATTGAGTATACATTGATCCGCTCAATAAACACTCCTCGATTAAGTTTTCAACAATTAAAAAGACTTTGGTATAAAAACCTAAGTCTAAAAGAAAAGAGTTGAGTATAAATTGATCCGCTCAATAAACGCTCCTCGATTAATTTTTTTAAACGATCACAAAGACTTTGGTATAAAAACCTAAGTCTAAAAGAAAAGAGTTGAGTATAAATACCACAAGGGTACCAGACCAATACAAGTGTAGGGGTAGAGTACAAGCAGCAGCGGTAGTAGGTACCAAAATACAAACTATTTTACAAACTTTATTATTATTATTATTATTATACAAAAGTAAAGTGGAGATTTTCTCGGAAGTAAGAAGGGAAGATTGCAGAGAATATAGTGAAGGCTGTATTCAAGTGTGTCTTCCTTCTGAAATGAGGAACCTATATATAGGCAAGCAAACAAGCAACGGACGCCAACTTCGGATTTCAAAACAAGCGGACGCCAAATGATTCTTCATTTTATTTAATGAATAGTAGTGACCGACAACTTTAGTGAACAGTAGTGGCCGACAACTTTAAAGTGAACAGTAACTTGATCAGGTCTTTTACTGTTCAAAGGGGTCCTGGGAATCTTGCATAATGATGTCTTCTTTTGTGTCAGTATCCTCTTCATCATTATCTTCTTCATCAGGATCACCAGGTAGTTCTTTAAGAATTTCCATTAGTTGCTTCTTAATATCTGTTTTCGAAGAAGAAGCTAAAAGTTCCTTAAGCAATTCTGTAGTGTCCTTTTTAGGAGGAGCCGGTGGAGCAGGAGGCTCAAGGGAAATGAGTCCTTTCTTTGAAAAAATTGAGTCTTCAAAGAAATCAAACTTATCCCACCATTTAAGTAGGATTCTTCTTCCTAATACAGGAACGTGAGTAATAACCACATCAAATTTTTTAATTGGTAAATTTGAGATTATTAAATCCCATTTGACTATCCTTGGTACTTGATATAAAGCTGCAAACATTAGCTCTGGCATTCTTAAAGAAGGATTTGCAGTTTTAAACTCGTCAAAAATACATCTGATTTTATCAGGTAAAATTATAGGATGAAAACCCCAATTGTAGAACCATTTAGTAAACCATTGAGGTATATTATCAAATTTAAAATCCCTAAATTGAAGGAACCAACTGTGTTTTTTCTGCCTGTTATCGTAGCAAAACGCTCCGTCCCAAGCCTTGATATAATCAAAGTAATTAAACCAGTATCTATCCAAATTTTGGTTTTTTCTAGGAATTTCATGATAGCGATAAAGATCACCGCTCCATGTTTCAGCTGTATAGACTTGTTTAATGAAGGCTTTAGAATAAGCCCATTCAGATCCAGATCTGGTGACCGAATCAAATTCAACGGATTTAGTTGTATCCAAGATAGCATAGTAAAATTGATATTCTTTAGGATAAAAGAATGGATCTGCTGAGTCTTTGAGATAAAAATTTCCAGCTTCATTTGGTTCAAGATGAGCGTATTTTCGCTCCAAAGGTGATATCCAAAATGTTGTGTAGGGAATATATGGATATAAAAATTCATTAGTTAAATTAGATTTTAATGCTACCGAATAAGCATCTTTTCTTAATTTTAATTCTTCGGGTGCAGCCTTTAAGGCCTCAGCTCGAAGCTGTTCAATAGGTTTTCCGATTGCTGTCTTATAAGACAGAGGCTTTTTTATAGTTACTATTTCCCGTCTCACGGTTTCTTTAGCCTTTCCTTTGTCCTTCGTCATGACCCTGTAAAAATTCACGAGTTAGGAAATCTGGTAAAGAATTACTAGATCCTTTAATAAACTCAATATCAAAATCAAAGACAGATAAAATTCCCTGCCATCTAGCAAAAATTTGTTTAGATGCTATATTTTTAACATCCTTTTCTAGAATATCTTTAGCAGATTTACAATCAACACGAATTAGAAATTTTTGATTTAATAAATCACTTTCGAATTTTTGAACACATAGCACAATAGATAAGAGTTCCTTTTTTACAGTGGAATAATTTTTCCTTGGCCCTTGCCATACTCCTGAAGTAAATCTAACAAGAGTTTCTTTATTATCTATCCTTTGTTTTAGGATTCCACCATAACCTAATTCGGATGCATCTGTTTCAACAATTTTAAAAGCATCTGGATTGGCTATTGCTAAACAAGGAATTTCCTTAATCTTATTTTTTATTTTAATCACAGCTTCAGTATGGACATTAGTCCATTCTGGAGGATTTTTTCTTAATCTTTCAAATAAAGGTTTAGCATCTATTGCTAAGTTTTTATAAAAGTCTGAAATATAATTAAGACTTCCTAAGAATCTTTGTAATTGGGTTTTTTCCTTAAGTTCATTAGGAAATTTGTCACTGAAAGCAATTGACCTATCAATAGGGAAAATTGTCCCTTCTTTAATATTATGACCAAGAAATCTTATTTCTGTTTGAAATAATTTAATCTTTTTGGCCGAGACCACTAATCCTGCTTTCTTAACAGCATTAATAAATGCATATAAATGTTTAAAATGTTGATCAATATTTTCTGAAAAAATAAGAACATCATCAATGTATACTATACAGAATTTGTATATGGACTGAAAATATCATTCATTATATTTTGAAATTCTGATGGAGCATTTTTTAGCCCAAATGGCATTACATTCCATTCGTAGTGTCCGAATGGTACTGTAAATGCTGTTTTGTATTTATCTTCGTCTGCAATCTGAATTTCCCAAAATCCAGATTTCATATCAAATTTAGACATAATTTTAGCAGTGTATAATCTATTTAATCCAACGCAATGCTTTATTTAATGGCTTGTAGTTAATAACAAGTCTAGGGACTCCTCTTTCAAGTTCAGCTGCATTTTCAACATAAAATGCTGGACAACTCCAAGGACTATAAGATTTTCTAATTAACTTCTTGAGTAATAACTCCTCAATTTCTTTTTTGCAGATTTCAAGATGGCGTGGACCCATAGCAATAGGTCTAGCCTTAGTTTGTATTTGATTTTCTTTAAAATCAGGTTCATAGGGTAAATTCACAATGTGTTTCTTCCTTTCCCAAAAGGCATTAGGAATATCAGCACATATTTCTTTTATAATTGTTTCTTGTAAGTCATTTATTCTTTTTTGAATTAATGGCTGCTGTAATTGTTCAGCTATTTTCTTATAATTAATTTCCTGTGATAAGGAATTAAGAAAATTTTCTTTTCTCTCTATTTTCTTTTGAATTAAGTCTATCTCGTGATCACGAGGCTGAGTGATAAAATTAAATGTTATTTCCTGTGAATTTACAGTGCTAGTAATTCCATTTTCATCTATGCTTTTGATAGGATAAAGCATATGTAAGAATGGATTTCCTAGAATAACGTCATGAGATAAATCTTTAACCATTATAAATGGCATTTCAAGGCAGGTTCCATTGTTACAAATGGCAGTATCTTTCAACTTATATTTTACTATAAGTTTTCTACCATCTGCAGCATTAAGGATTTCAGTAGTCTTTGAAAAATATCTAGAAGGTATTAATCCTTCGTTGATACAATTCAAATCAGCTCCGGAATCTACCATTGCAATTGCCGAGAGAGTATATTCTCTATGAACTATTAACTTTATTTTAATGTGCCATTTATGAGTAATTACTCTATCAATCATATTGACAAATGTTAAAGATGCATTAACATTTTCGTCTTTTGATGATTCTTTTTCAATTTCATCCTTTTCCTCATAAGGATCTGTTTCAAGATTTCTCAATTCAATTAATGAAACTCTAGATTTTAATTCACATAGTTCTTGTTTAAGAACATTAACTTCATGTTTTAATTCACTAATGCTAGAATCTCCTAAGACACTTTCGTTAGAAGATTTAGCTCTGTTTAGAATTTCTTTAAGACTATAAGTCTCTGGTTCTTTGAATCTTAATCCTTTCTCTGGTTTTTTGTTACTATATTGATCCAAATATTTTTGAAGCATTTCTCTTTTAGCAACAGGGTCAGTAATTTGATCAATTATATCTAAGATGAAATTATCTTCTTTTGTTAACACACATAATCCATTAGCCTGACATAAGGTTTTATAGTATTCACAGTTTCCTTCACAACCATTTTCAGATTGTTCAGATTCTGCCTCTGATTCTTCAGAATTTTCTGATTCATCTTCGGATTCACTATTAGTGATGGCAGTGATTTTAAATTTTCCTTTTTCTCCTTCTTCATTAAGGAATAATTTTTCCAAGGTCTTTTTAAGGCCGTCATCTATGTCTAGACTATTAATTTTCTTTTTCATTTTACACTTATTAGCATAATGTCCCGGTTTCTGGCATCTCCAGCATAAAGGGATCTTTTTCTGCGAATTAGAGGGGTGATTTTCACCTTTGTTTTTATTTTTCTTTTTATAGAATCCTTTCCTCCCCTTTTTAGGAAAATAATTATAAGATTTTGAATTACGAGAGACTTTATTAGTCTTTTGTTTTCTTTTTTCTCCAATTGGACCTATAGGAGGTAAACCTATTTGTTCACAAAAATCTCCTATAATTCTTTTTCCTAAAACCTTTTCTTTCTGAATTTGTCTATGTAATTTTATTTCATTGCATAAATTTATGCCTTCAGAGATTATCTCAGAAGATAAATCTCCATAAGTATATTGAGAATAAGGTATAATTCCATTATGTTTTTGTTTAATTCTATTACGAATTTTTTCTGCAAAGAAATGAGGTAATCCTGATAAGAATTTTTCTTTCCAAAAGTCGTGTTGACTATCTTCTCTAGTAAAGACTTTGGAAAAGAAAACATCTTTATACCATTTAAACTGAGATAAGTTTTGACATCTTAAATTCATTAATTGTTCTTGAGTTTTATCCAACTGTAATGAAGTTGTTCCGATAAAGTGTTTTGCTATTGTATATAATAGCGTATTAACACAATCTGTGACTGCAACAGGTTGTTCATTAACAATTTCAGTCTTAACTGCTTGTAGGATGTGCAATTTTGCTTCTTCGGGAAGGTAAAAATCCCACCATCCTTTTAATTGTCCCGTAAAGCCTTGAGTTATGGCTTTAGCAATATTTTGATCAGAAGTACCATTTGCTTTACAGGCAGTTGCAAACATAGTCATGTAATGCAATACCGTTTGCATTTGGTATTCTGACATTCCATCAATGTTCCATTCATTAATGGATCTTCCATCAAATTGAACAGTCATATAGTCATCATGCTGTTCTAATTGTAGGTCGATTGGAGTGGGCCTATGATAATAGGGTTTAGCTGGAACATTATAAACCATCTTCTTCTTGTATGAAGAGGATAATTTATTGATCCCAAAATTTTGTTGTTGATTTTGTTCTGTTAAGAACATATCTTCTAGTTGGTCAATTCTGTCTTCCATTTCGGAAGTTTGTTCTTTACTTTCTGTATCAGATTCATTATCTGAGTTTTGTTCCAAAGGAGATAGGTCCTTTTCTTTAAGGCCAAGATTTTTTAATCTTTTAACGATTTCATCAACCATTTCAGAAGAGGAATCTTCTGGTTTAAGTTTGAAATCTATTTTTTCAGATGGCATTGGTTTAAATAAAACCCTTTTATCTATGATAGCAGTTTCTTCTTTAGAAACTGGTTCTTCAATTTTCTTATCAATTGTTTTTTCAATTCTATTTAATTGTTCTCCCATAGTTTTGAGAGTTAAATTTGTAAAATTATTTTGCTCGACAACAGCTTCTATTTTATCTCCCTTTCTATAAGGAGTGGCTACAACTTCATCATCCTTGGTTTTAATAATTAAGTTAAATTCAGGAGGATGAATACTTTTGAAGGTTTTGCCTTTAGTGGTAATAAAATTTCTAGAAAAGGAATTTTCAATTGTAGAGATAAAAATTTTATTTTCAAGATCAGGAAACTGTTGTTTAGTTAAATAAAAATACTTCTTTAAGAAATCAAAGAAATCAATTACTTCTCTATTTATCTTTAAAAACCTTTCGTAAGAAGTAAATAATTTCTTTTGAGTTTTTAAATCTTTGAGAAAAAACCATTTTCTAAGAATTTCATTTTTTGAAGAATAAAATAATTCTTTTGCAATTCCTTCAAAAGGGAAAGTAACTTCTTCAGGAAATGTAATTGGTAAAACACTAGTGTCATCAGGAAGATAACTACTATCACTATAGTATCCCATGTCTGAAGCAGTGGGAGATTTATTATCTGTTTCAGAGGGGACCGTAGTGGATGGTATACTAACATTGTATTCAGGTTGATTAACCCCATCTGGTGTGAATTTTGTACCTATTAGGTTATTCTTTTCGAAATTAGTCTCAGGAGCAGAAGAAGTAGATCTTCTAGATCTAGTTCTACTACATTCACCTTTTAGGTTAAGTTTATTGTATCTAAGACTTTGACTTCTAAGATTTAGTCTGGCAATTCTTTGGTTAGAGAATTTAATTTGAACAGTTCCATCTTGATATTCTTTTATTTCCTCTAATTCTCTATTTTCCTGTTTAACAGGTTCACTTGCCTTTTCAAGCATCCATTGTTCAGGTAATTTAACCTGATCCCAAGTGATGGTTTTGGGTACTTTTAAATTACTTTTTGATAAATTAGTAATGAATAGAGTAGTAGATCCTTTCTGATTTAAGGATAAATTCCTCACCCTTGGAACTACTGTATTCATTACTTTATATTGAATCCTGTAAATAAGGATTATGTTTTCTGATCCTTGCATCATATTGAACCCATCAGACTTTATATCAAGACACAAGGAGTGCATAAGAGTCGGGTCTGTCAGGGACAGAGTGAAGTTTGGAAAACAAGAGAAATAAATGGGTCCGTCACAAAGGCTGGACTCAATTATTCCTAACAAAGAGTCATGAAATTTATTATGACGTTTGTCTCTTACACAAATTATAGCGGATGTATTTAATCCAAGTCTTGTAGCAGGCTTTAATCCTACTTGATTTAATCCTATATGTAAAAATTTATATCTTTGCTTATGGTTTTCAATTAGTTTTTTAGATAATAATTGAAATGAATTGTATCCTTCTGTTAAAGGAATTGCTTCTTCAACTGTTTTGACTACATAGTCAGAAGAAAATTCAAAAGTTCCTTTCTGTTTATAAACAGAAGATTGTACTGGCAATTTCCAGTTTTGCAAAGATTTTTCGAAATTTTCATTAATGATAATTTCTTTATTTCCACTTGTTTCACCTTGTCTTTTAGACAAAGATCTAGTAAACCTATGCATTCTATCACAGATCACTGTCAACGACTTAATACCAATCCCAACACGCCAATACACAGGCAATAAAAGGGACTATTCAGGCTGCGCGACTTAAGGGAAAACCCTGGGTTTCACTGTAATAGTTCACAAAGGACTACTAAAACTTAAATCTAAAATACAGAGTAAGACTCACAGATATAAAGAAATTAGGCTGCTAATATAATACTAATACGAACACACCAACTATAATAATGATCTCTAAAAAATATATTAAGTTTTCAACGATTAAAAGACTATGGTATTAAAAACCTAAGTCTAAATGAAAAGAGTTGTGTATACATTGATCCGCTCAATAAACACTCCTCGATTAAGTTTTCAACGATTAAAAAGACTTTGGTATAAAAACCTAAGTCTAAATGAAAAGAGTTGAGTATACATTGATCCGCTTAATAAACACTCCTTGATCTGTTTATAACGATTTAAAAGACTTCTGGTATAAAAACCTAAGTCTAAATAAAAAGAGTTGAGTAAACATTGATCCGCTCAATAAACACTCCTCGATTAAGTTTTCAACGATTAAAAGACTATGGTATTAAAAACCTAAGTCTAAATGAAAAGAGTTGAGTATACATTGATCCGCTCAATAAACACTCATCGATTAAGTTTTCAACAATTAAAAAGACTTTGGTATAAAAACCTAAGTCTAAAAGAAAAGAGTTGAGTATAAATTGATCCGCTCAATAAACGCTCCTCGATTAATTTTTTTAAACGATCACAAAGACTTTGGTATAAAAACCTAAGTCTAAAAGAAAATAGTTGAGTATAAATTGACCCGTTCGATAAATGCTCCTCAATGACAATCATAAATAAGATTAAGCCGAATTCAACAACAAGAAGAATGCAAGGAGTAAAAATAAAGTTTTATTCATCTATGAATATGTAAAAAATTACAGGCAAAAGCTGAAGATCAAATTACAAAAGTCTATATACGATTTACACATCATTACATTTGTCTAGATAAAACGATCCTGTACTATAGATCGGTGATCTTCACGACAATGTCCACGAAAACATCAATCTCCTCCCTAGTGCCTCGATAGTTGTAACTGACCACCTAAGAAGCATGCTGCTCAGGATGGTCGACTTCTTTGGTTCGATGGCCAGGCTCTGAAGATCAAATGTTCTTCCAAACGAAATAAGCATTACCAGCCAGATAACCAGCAATACTCATTCACCCACAACAGAGATACTGCTTTTACATTAGGGTTGAAATTTACTCTAGAGCAGCATCTCTTCAGGACCGTCGAAGAAGAAAAAATTTACCAGCACACCCCGATGGTCTATCAATCCGGAGGTAACATCCAAACACGGCGGTGCCTGGTAAGTATGAACCCTCCATGTGCAAACAGAAACCACGGACCTCAAACCCGTGTATAAAAAGTTCGAGGCCTCATGGGACCCGTTAGTACAAGGTAGGGCTGCCATGGGACCCGTCAGTACAAGGCAGATGAAATTTAATTTATTCTGATATGAATCACGATAATGTGACTTTTTTAATATTATGGGGTCAGAAGGCAAAGTGAAGTTCAAGAAAACTGATACCTCCATCCTTTTTGAGAGTTACAATTGAAATATGGAAACCGCCTCCCTATTTATAGGGATAGATCTAATTAATCCTACGGCTGGATGGAGATTTGATCAAGGGACAGAAATGCGATCTTTTGACTTCCCGTAATAAATGCAAGTAAGTTGGAACGGCGCCTCCCTGATCGACTCAACGAATCGATGATAAAAGAGAAAGAAGATCGAAGCGATCAATGCACAATAAAGCAGATCTAAAAGAGCTTCAGACCAGGAAAGTTTTACACACTCATATATGCTAGTCGCTCGGTAAGAGCTCGAAATCCTCAACAAAGGCATGCAAAGTTTACACCATTATAAAAAATACTGGATCGCCTAGAGGCATAAGACCTAACCCTACAGCATATGGGGGTCGTCACTGCCTCATATATTATATGAAAAATTATTGATGGGCTATACAGTAACTCTATTGGAATCCAAGAAATCTGACACGGAAATCAGGAGAATAATCGTCATTATTCAGGACTACAAAAAAAATCACTGCCTAACATTCCAAAGAATTGCTGAAGGAGGTCTGAACAGATTGGATCTAACAAATAAGTTTACATTTTCCAATTCCTCCCATATCAAGATATTTGATATATTTGGTACACTGGTTGCCTTATCTGAAGGACAAGGTACTCACAATCAGTACAGAAAAACATGGATTTCTAAGAAGATACATAGAACGATATCTTCTCCGCAAACTTAAACCTATGATGAGAAAAGAAGAGTTCAACAGAAGGAATAATAGCCTCCTTATATAAGATATACATAACAAAAGGACAAATTTAGAAGGCATTGATCAAACGTTGACTAGAACGCTGAGCGTTCCTTAAACAGTTATTCAATCAATTATCGACATGAGCAGCAGTAATCCACATTTTAATGCCTAAAAGTGACTGTGGAAATAACCAAAGGGACCATACTTGGTCGATCATCATTCTTAATTTAAAAAGTTTGATGTACATAACAAAGTTATATCATTCAGTTACTTAAACACTGATCAAGCAAGATTAAGCTACATTTTTGAAGACTGGATATTCTCCCAGAAGATCAATATCAGATAAGTAAGCTAATCTCTCCTGATTATGTCGAGAAGCTATACTGATTCATAGCGACAAAATGTGCGTAACAAAAGATATCTACTAAGGACTGATCAAGATGTGGATCTAGTCACAAAAGATTGTCATTTTCATTAAATTCATTCTCCCCGTACAAAAATTCAGCACAAAAAGCCACACAGAAGGTTGGGCACTACAAAAAAAAAAAAAAAAAAAAAAAAGAGAAATTCCAAATAACAACCAGGTCGGAAACAGATCATTGAGAAGGATTGCTGTCACCAGGCCGCCTAGCAGAAGCACTCCTCAGAGGAGTCAAGTTACCTGCAAACGCCACCAATTCCTCCTGACGCTTTAGATAACCGGCTTCATAACCTTCTTCATAGGCCTGCCGACGAGACTCCTCCACCAAGGCAGCAGCCTGAACCAAATCATTTTTCTCCTTCTCAAGGACGACTTTCTCCTCCTCTAATTTTTGAAGATCATCTTTGGCAAGCTGCAGTTGCAGGGTCAGCCCTGCGGCCTTCGCTGTCTCCGACTCCAAACGATGTTGATAGGCATCTTTACCGATCCACAGATCGTCATTTTGCACACCCAGCTGAACTGCAAAATACTTAGCCTGAAAAAGAAAAATGTGCTTACATAACAAGGCAATCAAAATAAAAGCGGAAAAAAGGATCAAAATATATTTACCTGCTCAAATATCTTCACCAACGACTGAACAAGGCGAATATTGGGGGTACCCTCGAGTTTCCTCAACTCGCCAGGCAAAATAGTGCTCATGCCCAGGTCCCAGGACAAAGCATTGGGCTCAACAGAGCCAGGCAGTTCACTACCAAAAGGAACACCATCAGGACGTGGAGTCACCGACTGCATAATATCCTTAACATGCTCGAGAACGCAGCGGTCATCTAACATCCGAGGGGATGGCCTCTCGTTAGGACTCACTGAGGTTTCCTTACCCGAAGCTGAGATAACGGTCCGCCGACCGGACCTTGATCCAGTCCGACCTCCAGACGGCCCGCCAGATTCAAACGAAGTAGTCATCACAGTAGTATAATTAAACAAGTAATCTGGGAAATCTTGAGAAATAGGTTATGTTGCGGAGGGATTTACCAAGGAACCCTCATTAATCACCTCCGAGACAACACCGACTTGGTTTCTGCTGACCACCGGGGTAGCAGAAATAGAAAAAGGAAGGGAATTAACAGAAACATGTTCATATGTGCCATGTTCAAAAGCAGAAGTGCCTGAAGGAAACGGTACGTCGAAAGCTTGCTCCATAAATGATGAATCGCCAAAGGCCACCCGACCAGGGGAAGGCCTCCTTCCTGCCTTACTAGAGGAGGAATGGTTTGGTTGTGAGAAAGACGAACTGACTACGGAAAAATGTTCAGAAGGAACAACGAGAGTATCGATCATCGACCTAGTAATGGAAGATGAACGAGGAGGTTCTATCGAGGGCCCCTCTGTTCGGGACTTTTTCAGTCTAGTATTCCTAGCGCTCTCGCGGAAAGGACGCTTCGATGTGTTACCAAAAAGATTACTCATGATCGGAATTCAAAAAGTAAAATTAAAATATCGAGAAAGCTTATCGACCTGCTGAAGAAAGAGTATTCTGTTAAAGAAATAAGTAAAGAGGTAAATAGCGAGTCAAGTTTTTACCTTTTATATTTATACTATACGAAAAGACGTGATAGACCCAAAGAAAGGGCGCGAAATACAGAAACCAGCCTTGGAATAAACGCAAGAATTTGAAACGACGTACGCATAATGATTACGGAGAAGTTAATGACTCGTCTGAATTATTACAGAGAACACGAAAGGACATGACTGTCAGAATACAAAGGTTATTTTACAAAGGGATAGAAAAGTAATATTACAATTAGATCTACGGTAAATAGTTACAAAGGTTATTCCAGAGATCAATGTATCACACAGCTTGGTCGTCATCCAGAATCTTCTGTTTGCTAGCGACGTCTCCTTCCTCTGCTATGTCAATATCTTCTTCTTCTTCCTCTGGATCGATAAAATTGTTATCGACCTCATCGTTAATATCTGAAGGAGGAATCGGCAATGGTTTTCCGAACTCTTTAACGAGGTGAGCCAAAGGAAAATTTTGATAAATGACGTCCGAAAGCTCGAAAGGAGAATATACTTCGCCATAACGGTTCAGCCGAATATGCGCCGCTTTAAAATATTCTTTTCGACGATCATCTATCATTCCAAAAGCGACCAACTGATGAATCGCCTTCTTGAACGTGTTTTCTAAAAGTGGACCGACCATCTGATATACCAGCGCTGTATGAACAAGAGAGCCGAGGAATTCACGAATCATCTTTTCATCGGGATTTCGGCCATAACGATCCCTGAGTCCACTAAGAGGAATGTCCCTCTCATACTCCTCTAGAGAAGCTTGAAGACTCGATACTTGAGATTCCAACTCGCTAATTCGAGCAGTACTTTGAAATTGATACTCTTCCAACTTTTTAGCTAATTGGGCAGCTTGTTCTTGAGCACGGGAAGTGATGAGAATCATCAAGAACAAGTACAGGCTAAGGATCCATTGAATATTCCAATTGGGCCAATTACAAGGGCAAGATCCAAAAAGCTCAAGGAAGCAGTTAACGGGCTAATTCAGAAAATATGGGCTGATTCTAACATGCATATGTTTGGCCCAAAAGAAGATGAAGTTGTTTTGAATTTAATCCAAACAATATAATAAGATGGCTTTTCGAATTCACTAAAGTTGCTTACCTAGAATTAAGTCTTTTGGGAAAGAGAAGCTTTAATTAGGCTTTATTTATATCAGATTTTATATATATAAGTCTATATAGATAATAGTCAAGACTTCTCATATTTCTAGATGTATTTGGAGGATTCAAGGCACCTTTTCATATCCCAACACTTATGAAAACGTGTTGGCTTTAATTATTATGGTTGGAGGCTTGTTCCAACCCTATATATATATGGTATTGTTCAATGTATGAGATATATATTTGGCTGAAAATATAAAGTGAGTTTTTACTCCTCTTTTGGTTCTTCATTGAACTTCCGAACTTATCAAGGTTTCCCCTTGTGGCGTTCAAACTTGAATACTTGTGGTTTGCGATTCTTTATAATCGTTGGGTCACAAGTTCACTACAATCTGGAATACTTGTGGTTTGCGATTCTTTATAATCGTTGGGTCACAAGTTCACTACAATCAAGAATACTTGTGGTTTGTGATTCCTTATAATCGTCGGGTCACAAGTTCACTATCGTTATCAATCTGATTTTAGTTTGGGATTAAATTGAATCTTCCTAATGAGGTTCGCATCAGGAAGTCTCCAGAACCCTGTCTATAATCTCCTGGTCATCAGTCCCCGTAGCCCGAGTCTCTACGACCGGAACGGAAGAAGTCGTTGAGGGACCAACCTCCGAATCAGAAGACTTATGAAGTAAAGTTTTATATTTCTCATCCAGAAACTCACATTGTTGTTTCCAGAGTGCAGTTTCATAGGCATATGAGGCCAAACAAGTCTTAGTCTGAGAAAAAGGAAAGGAATAAAAAGAAATGAATTAGCAAACTAAAGGAATTCACGAAGAAAATTACCCTATAAACACAGATCACCTTTTCAGCATAAAGTGAAACTCGCTGAAATTTCTCCAAAGGATCCTTCCGAAGAAGTTTATTCATGTCACGAGTAAAGACGCCGGACAAAAGAACACGAGTGGCCTTATCCACTGCATTTTCGCTCTCGTCGTGAACCAAAGAATCATTCTCAAGATAGCCAGCGGCTCTTTTTCCCTCTAAATGATCCTCGATCATTTCAACCAAGGTAGGTTTTGGATGATTATCGCCGAGTAAAGAAAGATCGTTACCAGAACGACCGTAATAACTCTTCTTTCTCCCCACCGGATTGTCATTGGATGAGGCATCGACCAGCTGCGATATCCACGTATACCCAAAGATGTCCTAAGCTGGAGAGGGGGATAACCGGATCCCGTCCCTGACGAATAGGAGATTCTTGAGAAGAATCTAGAGATTCCTCTCTATTCTCCTCAGAATCATGACTCAACTCCAATTTTCTCATCCGAGACGCTCTCTGCTCGATAGGAACATTCTCTATGGTTTTAGTGGATTTAGACAACACCAACCATTTTTCCCTTCGAAGAATGTCGGGAATTTTCTATCATATGAGCTGAAAAAAGAAACACGGTCAAAGTCAGACCCTCTGCAGAAAAGAGATCATCACAACGTTATGCTGAAATAAATGCTTACCAAGTGATTTAGATGACGAAGTAATTGGAAAAACATGAGTACTCAATCCCTCTTTGCGAAGGAAAACTTCTCCAATAAGAAGAGCACTCTGATATTTATTGGCACGCATAGCCTGGATTTCACCAATAAACTGAGGATCGTCAGGAATAAGTTCACCAGTCGGCAGACGACCTCCATAAACACACTTGGAGTCATGATCCCATGAAAAGGGCGTAGTCGAGCCATCCGCCAAATGAAGATCAGATGGTGGACGAACAAAGAAAAAATGAGATTTCCAAGAAGGGTTGCTAGAAACTGGGGAGTCAAAGATTGCACGACTAGGCTTCTGGCTAGCGAAGAAATATCCGCGGATGGAGGAACTAGAAATGTTAAAGCGAAACAATTGCGTAAATTACGAAAGGAGGGATGGAATCCTTTCGCTATCATCAAAACTGAGAAACAAACCACAAAGGCCACAGAATTAGGGACTAATTGAGTCAAGGACACACTGAATATTTTTAGAATATCAAGAAAAAGGGCAGACAACGGAAGACGCAGACCGCTATTAAAATGGGCCGTGTAAAAGGCGCGACATCCCTCCGACGGAGAGGTAATCCTATCAGAAGGAGAAGGGAGAACTATCTCGGTTTCTTCGGGAAATATTTGGCATAATTGTTCACAACCTCAGAGAAAGTATCCACAGTGTAAGCACAAGCTAGATCCTCAATCGGTTCAGAAATTTGAGAAGCTGTGCCTTTGCCTTTCTTAGCTCGGGCAGCGACGTCCGTATCAGAAAGAATTTGTACCTTAAAGGTATCTTCAGCAGGAACAATGAATTCTGAAACTCCAATTTGCTCGCTTGAAGGATTAAAATGCAATTCTTCCTCGATAACGGGAGTGACATTCTCCCTAAAGGAGGAAGAGGATTTTCTTATAGAAGACATTTTTTTTTTTGATCCTCGAAGGATATAAGTCGATAAAAGGAAAACTTTAAATGATGAACGACTGAGCAAGAAAACGACTGCGAAGTGAAAGGAAGTATAAAGTAAAAATAACAAACTTAATACTCCCCTATTTATACTGAGAAGTGAAAAGACGTTTCGAACTCCTCACAACTAATCACTTTCCCGCCGAAAACGGAAGAAGATAAAGAGCCTCCCCAAAGGGACGCGTAGCGGTTCATAATTGGAAAGAGAAAACGACTGATGCGTAGCACTCTTTTCCTTACTTAGGATTTTATTTCCACAGGGTTTTTTCTTAAGTAAGGTTTTTAACGAGGCACGACTCATAGAAAATAACAGTCGTAAGAAACCGTCTACTTCTACGAGCTTCTACTACATATACGCTCGAAGAAGTGAGGGAGTACTGATGGGGGCTATTTCGCACCCATTATAACGTGCAGATCGACTGAAGTATAATAGATCGGTTCGATCAGACAAGTCAGTTCGGGATCATCTTATCGACCTGGTAGAATACGACTCTCCTCAACAAGCAGACTACAATCCGGACTCAAGAAGGACAATTGGGCCGAGTCCTATTAGGATTATGTTTCCTTGTAAAGCTAGGTTTAATAATGATATAAATACCTAGTTAATCATTGTATTACACACGCTTCACATACTCAACTTATGCCTGCATAACAGCATAATCTAAGATTATTCAATAAGAAAAGCTTTTTCTTCATATTCATATTCATATACATTGATTGTCTTTATTACTTATTGTTCCCTCTAAATTGTTCTTCCTTGAGATTGATCCATCCGGAATAAAGTAACAGAGCTCTTTAATTCGTATTAATTAAGAATACCTAACATCACCTAATTACTGATATAATCTTACCCGACGAAATTCGGTTAAATCAGCGCCAAACTCTACTTGAGCATCCAAATCTGGGTCAATACCATCAAAAACATCTCTGAACAAGGTTCTAGCACCATGCCAAATGTGTCCGAAGAAGAAGAGCAAAGCAATCAAAGCATGCCCAAAAGTAGACCAACCCCTTGGACTGCTACGAAAAACACCATCGGATTTCAAAGTCGCACGATCTAATTCAAAAATTTCACCCAATTGAGCGCGTCTAGCATATTTTTTCACAGTTGCAGGATCACTATAAATGACTCCATTGAGTTCGCCGCCATAGAACTCAACGGTTACACCTACTTGTTCAACACTATAATTCGAGTCTGCCCTTCTAAAAGGAACATCCGCTCTAAAATTCCGTCGCCGTCTACCAAAACGACTGGAAATGTTTCAAAAAAAGTAGGCATACGACGTACAAAAAGCTCATGCCCTTCTTTATCTCTAAAAATAGGGTGTCCTAACCACCCAACTGCTATTCCATCTCCGTTATCCATTGAGCCTGCTCTGAATAATCCTCCTTTTGCCGGATTATTGCCGATATAATCATAAAAAGCTAACTTTTCAGGAATTTTAGACCAGGCTTCTGATAAACTTTGATTTTCTGCTAGCCCGGCACTAACTCTTCGATATATCTCTTGCTGGAAGTAACCCTGATCCCATTGATAACGAGTGGGACCAAATAATTCGATAGGCGTAGTGGCTGACCCATACCACATAGTTCCAGCAACAACAAAAGCTGCAAAAAAGACAGCCGCGAGACTACTGGAGAGTACGGTTTCAATATTTCCCATACGCAATCCTTTGTATAGACGTTGTGGTGGTCGAACACTAAGATGGAATAGCCTGCTAATATCCCCAATGTACCTGCTGCAATATGATGAGAGGCTATTCCTCCCGGAACAAAAGGATCAAAACCTTCGACGCCCCACGACGGATTTACAGGTTGTACTTTTCCCGTTAGTCCATAAGGATCGGACACCCATATTCCAGGACAGTACAAGCCCGTTACATGAAATGCACCAAAACCAAAGCAAGCCACCCCGGAGAGAAATAAATGAATTCCAAAGATCTTGGGTGAATCCAAAGAAGGTTTTCTTGTACGTTCATCAGAAAATATTTCTAAATCCAATAGACCCAATGCCAGGTAGCTGCCAAAAAGCATAAGCCCGAAAACATAATATGTGCCCCCGGCTACACCTTCGTAACTCCAAATCCCCACATTCGTTACAGCCCCTCCTGTGATACTACAACCTCCCCATGAATTGGTTATTCTTAAACGCGTCATGAAGGGTATAACGAACATGCCCTGTCTCCACACTGGATCAAGAACAGAGTCAGAGGGATCAAATACTGCTAATTCATACAGAGCCATCGAGCATGCCCAACCAGCAGCCAGAGCTATATACATTATATGAATGGAAATCAACCGGCCGGGATCATTCAATACAACAGTATGAACACGATACCAAGGCAAACCCATGGAAAATACCCCTTATATCAAAGAAAAATGGACACTACCTAACTTTATTGCATTGGAAAAGACTTTACTATGACTATAGTATGGACCTCCCCTGTTCAGTGGATTATTTCCTAACAAGGGTTAGGTTAATATTTATTCTATTGTGTTCGTAGGAACAAAGAGAGTTGATACCATTTTCTATGAGTCATGAGCCCGTCCATATTTATCATTAGATTTATCATTAGAAGGACCTATTGGTAAAAAAATTCCTTTATTTTGTCTTTCTTTCTGAATTTTTCAAATCTATGAATAAAAGAAATATGACCAAGCCAAGATTATAAAGACAATAAAACTCTATTTTTACGTTTCCACGTCAAAGTGAAATATAGTATTAGTTCTTTTTTCTTTCAATTCATGCCTATTGGTGTTCCAAAAGTTCCTTTTCGAATTCCTGGAGAGGAAGATGCAACTTGGGTTGACGTATAGTGCGACTTGTCAGATATATTGGGTCATATGGGATTTACCTGTTCTCTCCCCCGATCGAGATATTCTCTGCTTCGCCCAAGAAAAAGAAATTGAATCATCAAAAAATTGGAGCGTGCAGTGCAATTAAATCCATTGTTTGGGGGGATTCATAGTACTATTATTAATTAGAATAATTTATGGTTGGCTTTGGTTTTGGTTGGACTAAAAAAATGAAGTATCCAGGCTCCGTTTAGAAAAACCCCAATTGGTAATATATCTATGATTACCACGTATATCATAAATGATTCCTGTTTGGTATTTGAAAAGGTGATGGGAAGATTTGTCCTATATGCGCAAATCTAAATCAGGCGGGTCTTTACCCGGAGTAGAGCATAAACCTAAATAGATGAAAGAGACCCAATCAGGAACAAGAGAATCCCATCGTGATTTTGATTGAATCTCGATGAAGTAATACATCAATGAGAAGTTAATTCAATAAGTTTATTGACTTTTTTCAATATAAGGAAGAAAGAAAAGAAGTTCAAATTCGGCTTTATTGACAAATAGAAGAAACAACCCTTTCGTTACAAGTTGTAAAAAACCTGCTACAAAAAAGAATAGGAAAAAAAGAAAGAGGACTCGAATCTATACATTGATTCTTTTTTTTTTCACAATTTTTTTGAACTGTATGCATCAAAAGGTGCATGTACGGTTCCTAAGGGAATCAATTTTACCCTAACCAATCGACTTTATCGAGAAAGATTACTTTTTTTAGGCCAAGAAGTTGATAGCCAGGTCTCGAATCAACTTATTGGTCTTATGTTATATCTCAGTATCGAGGATGCTACCAAAGATCTGTATTTATTTATAAACTCTCCTGGCGGATGGGTAATACCTTGAGTAGCTCTTTATGATACTATGCAATTTGTGCGACCAGAGGTCTATACAATAGGCATGGGATTAGCCGCGTCAATGGGATCTTTTCTACTGGCTGGAGCAGAAATTACCAAACGTCTAGCATTCCCTCACGCTTGGCGCCAATGAGGTTTTTTTAGTTGAGAGAAAAAAAGAAAACTATGCCTTCGCCGTATGAATATTAAGTAATAATAGCATGGCACTTCGAATTCTATATGAAAATTTTTTGTATTTTTTTTCAAAAGATTCGTGTTGGGCACCCAAACTAAGTGTGCGGGTGACAGCAATTATCCTGTGGCATCCAAACTGAGTGTGCGGATAGAGACCTAAACTGAGTGTGCGGGTGGAGCCACAATCGAATATCGTGGGCGCTTGCGTGAATGCACTATAAGGGAAGGGTATGCGCATTCCCTAACACCAATTGGTTTTGGGGCAAGTGGTAGCGCCTGAGGACCAACAAGTGGTATCAGAGCCAAGGTCACGTGTTCGATTCCCAGCAGGAGCAATTGCTGAGGGGGAGATTGTTGGGCACCCAAACTAAGTGTGCGGGTGACAGCAATTATCCTGTGGCATCCAAACTGAGTGTGCGGATAGAGACCCTAACTGAGTGTGCGGGTGGAGCCACAATCGAATATCGTGGGCGCTTAAGTGAATGCACTATAAGTGAAGGGTATGCGCATTCCCTAACACCAATTGGTTTTGGGGCAAGTGGTAGCGCCTGAGGTCCTACAATTCGATTATGTATCAAGAGAGTAGTATGAGATAAAAGGTATTTCCGGTTTTATTTTATCTATCGGTAATCTAATTCAGCGTCACAAAATTTTTTCATACCATAAGGGCTCTTAACAATATTTATGTTAAAAAAAAGAGTACGAAACAATCAAGATTTTTTCCTTTTTTAATTGGATCAAAAAGAAACTTTGGGATTGCTGAATGAAAGATAAAAACAATAATCCATTTTTAAATAGAAAGCAACGGAGCCATCATAGTATTTTTTAACTACTCGGAAAGAAGGGTGGCAATTTGATCATTTACCCGTCCGGGGCTGATAGATTTCATTTTTATCTTTGTTGAATCGAAAGCTAAGGGTCAATTTGATTCTAGAGCCGTATGCAGTGCACAAAAGATGATGCCCATACGGTTGTTCAATTCTATCTTTTTTTTTTTCTGTTCGTTTCATCACACCAGATAGAGAAACCTTCTATCATCAGGGTAATGATCCATCAACCTTCTAGTTCTTTTTATGAGGCGCAAACAGGAGAATTTATCTTGGAAGCGGAAGAACTTCTGCAGCTACGCGAAAGCCTCAAAAGGGTTTATGTACAACAAACGGGCAAACCATTATGGGTTGTATATGAAGACATGGAAAGAGACGTTTTTGTGTCAGCACAGAAGCCCAAGCTTATGGAATTGTTGATCTTGTAGCAGTTGAATGAAAAACAATGGATTTTGTACAAATATGTTATTTTAGATTTTAGCTCTCAGTTTACTATTCTATATAAATAGAAAAATTCATAATGATCCGGTTAGGATCAATCTAAACCAGCCCATTATGTAGATTATTAAACATGCCAACTATTAAACAACTTATTAGAAATACAAGACATCCAATTCGAAATGTCACCAAATCCCCCGCTCTTCGGGGATGTCCTCAGTGCCGAGGAACATGTACTAGGGTGTATGTGCGACTCGTTTAGATCATGACAAAAAAAGCAAGAAAACCGCTTTCCAGTATGAACGATCAGTACCAGTCAATAGGATTAAATGGAAAAAGGAACTCCATTCACTATCTAAAAATAAGAAAATTTATTCCTATATTGTGTAGGAAGTTTATGGTTGCCATTGGTGCAAATCCACTCACCTGGATTTAAGACAAGAGGCAATTCTCCATTGGTAGCAAAGGGTTATCAATTAAGCGGAGGAAATCTTATTATATTAAAAAAAAAAAAGTTCCCACTCGCTCAAGAACGGACTACGAGGGTCAGCTACCAAACTAATTTTCATAATAAAATACCGTTACTGTATAGGTGGGTCTCATTGTGAAAGACCTATTATTGGATAATTCATGGGTAGAGCCAAAGAGTGTGGTGTGAACTATACAAGTTACCAATAACATTTATTAAATGAAGTTAAAGGCTCCGGTGTATAGAGAAGACCTCACCGTTTAACAAGTAACCATAGAAACGACGGAACCCACTATTTCTTTATCCATTTAATTTCTAGTTAATTTTTTTATTGACTCTATTTTTGACACCTAGCAAAAGAAAATTTCTTATTTCTTTCGTATTTCACAGTAAAATACCTAAAAAAAAAAGGAAAAAATCGTGGACTGGAAGGTTATAGTAGCTAAAGCCATTGGAATTTTTATTTTATACACTGGAAAAATTCATTTGGTTATTAATAGATGGGGACGGGGGAAAAGAATAACTGAAAGAAAAGAAATCAATTAGTTATTCGTCAAAGTTTTATTTATTCAATGACACAGAATTAAACGCGGATATATAGCTCGGAGACGTAGAACAAAAATTCGTTTATTTGCATCAAGCTTTCGAGGGGCTCATTCAAGACTTACTCGAACTATTACTCAACATAAAATAAGAGCTTTTGTTTCGGCTCATCGAGATAGGGATAAGCAAAAGAGAAATTTTCGTCGTTTGTGGATCACTCGGATAAACGCAGTAATCCGAGAAACGGGAGTATCCTATAGTTATAGTAAATTAATACATGATCTATACAAGAGAGAGTTGCTTCTTAATCGTAAATACTGGCCCAAATAGCTATATCAAATAAGAATTATCTTTATATGATTTCCAACGAAATCAGAAAAAAAAGTAGATTCGAAAGAATACACCGAAATAATTTAAACAGAGTTCCCCGGAGAATGAACTCCGGGAAGGTGGAGTTGAAATTATTATGAGAAAATATGCTAAAGTAGTCAAAATGAATGAACACGTTCAATCAAAACAATATTTTTTCCGATTCTTTTTTTATCTTACGACACGATAATGAAATTCGGATTCTCGGATTTGTCCAATAAAAACAATCCGCGTTTGAGTTCGTATTGGAATTCTGATTCTTATGAACAAAAAATAAGCCTATTTATTTCGGGTTCTAAGACCAGTAGTTCTAGTGGTCGACTCGGTTCTTTCAAATTGTTTCTCATTATTGAGAAAAGGTAACAAAGATAAAATACGAGCTTGTTTTATAGTAATAGTATTAATCGTTGTTGTTTCAAGGTCAATCTATTCACTCGTCTAGATAATATTTTTCCTTGTTCACTCATAAATCGACTAATTAAACTCATGTTTCTATAATCAATTCGATCCCCCTATTGAATCGGGGGCAAACGTCTACGAAAAGATCGCTTGGATTTAAGAAAAGGTCGCTTGGATTTATCCATGGTTTGTTTGTTTAGTTTATTTCTTATCCCGAAAATCCTATTTCTTAATTGTCATTTTAACCCAAAATAGGATTCATTTTTATTTAAATATGTTCTATATAATGTCATTTTTCACCTTTCAATGAAAGGCTAAGACATACATGGTTCGATCTATTTCTTTATTTCCCCATGAATCATATGTTTATAACAATAGGGACATAATTTTCTCAATTCTAATCGATTTGACGTATTGTGCCGGTTCTTTTGAGCAATATATCTCGAAATGCCTGTTGATCCCTTCTGAACACCGTTTCGGACTCAATTGGTACATTCCAAAATCACCGTTCCTCGCGCATCTTTCCTCTTGGCCATGAACCTCCTTTGGCTTTTTGATTTACTCCATTTTTTTGATTCGAAACGAAGAAAAAGAAAGGAAGAAAAAATAGAAGTTACTAACTTGAAATCCAATTCTAAAAGATCAAAATCAATAAAGTAATAATAAATCAAAGCCATAGTAAATAATAAATAAGACAATGATTTCGAAACTCTATTTCAACCTGAAGTAGGGTATTTCAGTTAAATATCTTGTATTCTTTCCTTTGACCCACATTTAATCCTCTACTCCCACACTTCCATTATTAATATTCATTTAAGTCGAACTTCAACGCGAGTCTCGCAGACGTTGAATCCACTTTTTTCTTTTTCATTCGTCCCTTAATTCTAAAAATAAGAAAAAGGGAAAAAAGAGAAAAAGGGGAGGGAGAGGGATTAGTCACAGATATTTGATTGGATCTCTAATCTTCTTCATTCCTTCCAATGTCACTAACTAGAATGAAAAAAGGGGAATGTCAAGGCATCCGGGAAAAAATGATTAATCTCTATCAATAGACCTGCTGAAGCCCCGAACCATAGCGTACTTAGTACTGGGGCCACAGAGAGATATGTTTTTAGATCTTGCATTGAAAAACCTCTTGTTTTTGTAATACATAAAGATAATGCATATATGATCAGATGCATGTGTAGTTAAGGGCTACTTAGAGTTGTCCACGGAATCCCTAATTCAAATTAATTTCAATTGAAATGTACAACGATCCATAAGATTTTCCTTTTTTTAATTAAAACAGAAAAAAAGAAATCTCCTCTTAGCTTAGTGAGTAGTTCTTAAACAGATTCATTTATTTTTAGGATGGGTTCTGTATTTCGTATATAGGCAGAAAATTTGTGTTTCATAATAGAGGAAATCGAGATGTGGAAAACAAGACAGGAATTCTCTACAATGACACTATAGAACAATTGAAGGGATGTAGCGCTGCTTGGTAGCGCGTTTGTTTTGGGTACAACATGTCACGGGTTCAAATCCTGTCATCCCTACCTATTACTGCTGCTTTGAGCAGTAACGAGGAATCAATTGAGATCAATTCAAATTGGACGGACTCATTCATTTTTATGAAACTATAGAGTATATGCATACATACTCTATCTCTATTAGGGTTAGAAAAAAAACCCTTTCTTTACCTTTACAGTCTTATCTATTCTGATAAGAAAGCGCTCTTAGTTCAGCTCGGTAGAACGTGGGTCTCCAAAACCCGATGTCGTAGGTTCAAATCCTATAGAGCGTGTTTTTTTCTTTGTAGATCAAATTAGACTGGTGACAGTTAGGATAGCGAAGACGATAGCTCTGGAGAAGCTGATTTCGACGAGGGACACGATGAAGATGATGGTAATTCCGAATTTGAAGGCTAGAAGTCCGATCCTTGATAATTTGTAGTAGGAAGTTTTCTAGTATTTTCTTTAATATTTCTTTCAGTAGTTTGTAATCAAGACGTTTCTCTTTCTTTCTTTGACTGCACATGTATATGCTTGACTTCATTCCTTGAAAATTTTAGTCTTTACAATCGAATTCTAATATTTTTAGCCGTTTTCTCTGGAGATGTAACGGTTTATTTACTGTTATGGTAAAACATTGTCTGCATTATAAAAACAAGTGCCATTTCAACTTATTTTATCATAACGCCTTAGTATTAAGATCTGTGCTCCAAGCTTAGCATACAATTTCGGAGTTTAAACTCTTTCTTTCGACCGTAATGGATAAAGTGCTGGGTCCCCCAATCGATCCCAAACTGTTATTAGGCTGTTCGAAGAATAAAGCTCCCTCCAAAGATAAAAAGTTGACCAAGGAGAAGAAATCTGCCAAGGATTCTCCGAGGGCTTCCGAGCCTTCTTCCCAAATTTCTGTTGGTGGGAAAAATAAGAAAAAGAAGAAAATTGCTAAGGCCGAATCTAGCAAACCCATCTTTTTGGATGAGGTTCCGATGGGGAAACCGAGGGCTCTCCCTCTAAGCCCCTTGATAATTCCGAAGGAGCACTGGCTAGGCAAGAGGCTTCGGAGCTCACTTCGAGTAAAAGGCCCCATCTTGATGAGAACGCCCCAATTAAGACTTTGCAGAAACTTAGTATCGAGGATACGCCTCTGCCTGATGCCCTTGCACCTATTTCCGAGAGCGGAGGGCCAAATAAAAAACTTAAGTTATCCGTTACTGGTGGAAATATTCATGCTCAGGAAACCTTTGCCGAGTCCTTAGAGGACAAAAATCCTCCGGAGCTTCCTTTTATCCCTGTTATCCTCAAGAAATCTTGTTTGCCGTCTGGAGACTTGGAGAACAAGTCCCATTCCGAAGGTTTACTTGATAACCCCGTTCTGAGCCTTGTGCAAGCCCACATTTTCGTTTCCGAGGCGGATCCCTCCAAGGGGAAAAGCCCTTCACAGTTGTTTCAATCGGGATCGAATTTTCTTGCTCAGATAATTAATAGACATCCTTTTTGTTTAACATCTGAAGTATGCTTCCCTTTTTTTTTTTTATATAATCGACCCATGCGTCTGACAATAGGCCGGTCAAGACTTTTTCGAGCTTAAGATATTGGCTGAGCGTGAGATTGAACAGCACGCTGTACTTCTCCTTGAACTGGAGAAGAAGAAATTCAAGTTGGAAGCGCCTTAGAGGCCAAGAAGTCGGCCGAGGAGAATTTGTCTGTAGAAATGGAAAAAGCTGCTAAGGATAAAGGCGAGGAGATTTATCAAAATTTGAGGAAGGAGCTCGAAGCGCTCCAAGGAATCTATGAGCAGGAGAAGAAGGAGTCCAAACTTCGCGAGCAGGAAGCTTATGCTCGTGGGTACGATGACCGCAATACCGAGCTCCGGAAGATATTTGCTGATAACAAACTCTTGTAAATATACTTCACTACTTGTTGTAATTTTAAGTCTTTGTCTCCTCAGATTCTGTAGTTTTGAATAATCTGTCTTGCATGTCTTTTAACTGAAACTTTGTACTAGGCTTCGCCGTATTTTCCTACTGATATTGATGTGATCATGAAGTGCCCAAAAATAGACTTGAAAGAATTAATTGAAGACAAGTTGTTGGGTCAAGAAGGATTACTTGCTCATCAAGATTGAAGAAGATCTAGTCCATATTTACTTGTCATATGGGACATTTTAATTTAGTAATCTTTAATTTCGAATTTAGCTCCTTGTTTTTGTAGGATTAGTTTATTCTTCACTAGGATTTAGTTTCCTTTTGTTATTAGGTTAGTTAGGTTTAATTTCGAATTTATTGTCCATATTTTTGTAGGATTAGTTTATTCTTTGCTAGGATTTAGTTTCCTTTTGGTATTAGGTTAATTTACTATTTTATAGTTTCCTAGTTCTTTTCAAGATGTAATCTTGTCCTATTTAAAGGACCTTTTCTTTAATGAATTCAAGATTTAGTCTTCAATTAATTTGTGTTGAGTATTCTCCACCTTCTTTGAAGAGTTCTTTTTCATGAACTTATCAAAGATCAGTAAAATCTTTGTGGCGTTCAATGACTTATCAAACGATTCATCCACCATCGTTTGTGGCGTCCTACCGAACTTATCAAGCATTCTTGTGGCGTTCCGACTTATCAAACGATTCAGTCAACATCGTTTGTGGCGTCCTCATGAACTTATCAAGAAGACTTGTGGCGTTCATCCATCGACTTATCAAGCGATTCATCCATCATCGTTTGTGGCGTCTTCAATAAATCCACCTAAACCTGATTGTAGAACGATCCTTGAAATCCTAATAATTCGGGTCTCGTTATTCATGATGAGATTCGTATCATTTGTTCATGATGAGATTCTTATCATTTGGATTTCAAGGATCGTTCTACAATCAGGTTTAGGTGGATTTATTGAAGACGCCACAAACGATGATGGATGAATCGCTTGATAAGTCGATGGATGAACGCCACAAGTCTTCTTGATAAGTTCATGAGGACGCCACAAACGATGTTGACTGAATCGTTTGATAAGTCGGAACGCCACAAGAATGCTTGATAAGTTCGGTAGGACGCCACAAACGATGGTGGATGAATCGTTTGATAAGTCATTGAACGCCACAAAGATTTTACTCATCTTTGATAAGTTCATGAAGAAGAACTCTTCAAAGAAGGTGGAGAATACTCAACACAAATTAATTGAAGACTAAATCTTGAATTCATTAAAGAAAAGGTCCTTTAAATAGGACAAGATTACATCTTGAAAAGAACTAGGAAACTATAAAATAGTAAATTAACCTAATACCAAAAGGAAACTAAATCCTAGCAAAGAATAAACTAATCCTACAAAAATATGGACAATAAATTCGAAATTAAACCTAACTAACCTAATAACAAAAGGAAACTAAATCCAAGTGAAGAATAAACTAATCCTACAAAAACAAGGAGCTAAATTCGAAATTAAAGATTACTAAATTAAAATGTCCCATATGACAAGTAAATATGGACTAGATCTTCTTCAATCTTGATTAGCATGTAATCCTTCTTGACCCAACAACTTGTCTTCAATCAATTCTTTCAAGTCTATTTTTGGGCACTTCATGATCACATCAGATATACTGTTTTCGAATGCCCGGACTTTCTACGATAGTATTTGTGATTGCGATATTTTTTGTTCGGAATCTTATTGTCGCGAGGGAATTCGTCGAGCAATAATTTTACTGATTCCATAATAGTTATTTGAATTAGGCTGAAATCCTCGTGATCTTTTATTGCCAAACGTTTCCTATTCCTCGGGAAGCGGAACGGTCACCGAATCTCAAACCCCATTACCTGTTTTCCTGCAAACTGGGTTCCGTTATCTGAGATTAGAATTCTTGGGATGCCAAATCGACATACTATGAACTTCCATAGGAAATTGATCACTTGGAATTGAGTTATTCGAGCAAGGGCAATGCATTCTATCCATTTGTTGAAGTATTCTACGGCGACCAGAACATATGCTTTTTTGGATCTAGCAGCTGGGAAAGGTCCCACGATGTCCATTCCCCATTGGTCAAACGGCCAACATACCGGTATGGGGTGCATGTTTTCCGCTGGTTGATGACTTATATTAGCATGGACTTGGCAATGATGACATTTTTGGACATATTGGATTGCATCATTGTTGATGGTAGGCCAATAATATCCAGTTCTGATGCATTTTAAAGCCAAGGCCCTTGCTCCGCTGTGATTTCCTGCTTCTCCTTCATGTACTTCTCGGAGTATATTGTTGGTTTGAGTTTCGGAGATGCATCTTAGAAGAATTCCTGACACTGATCTTCTATTAGTGTATATCTTGGAGCCCGATATATTTTCCGAGCTTCGTTTTGGTCAAGCGGCAATTTTCGTTCTTGAAGATATTCTATCATTGGAGTCATCCAGTTTCCTTCGGCTTCTTCGATTTCCATCATTTGAGCGACCGGTGTCTCATCGATATCGATTGCCGGCGTATTGGAAATTAACCAGTTGATTACCCTCTCGGTTTTTCCATCGTTAGATCCTGTAAATCTAGACAATTGATCGGCCCATTTATTTTCCGACCGTGGAATGTTCTGTATCCTAAAATTTTCAAAATTTTCAGCCAATTTTTTCACTTTGGTAAGGTATTTGACCATATTAAATTCTTTTGCCTCATAGAGGCCTTCTATTTGCCTTTGTACTAACTCTGAATCGGTTAATACTTTAAGACTTTTTATGTCGGCCTTGATTGCCATTTCCATTCCAGCGATCAATGCTTCATATTCTGCTTCGTTGTTTGTTACGACGAAGTCCAGTGTTATTGCATAATTTATATCCTCCTTATTTGGTCCGGTAAAATTGATTCCGGCACCTCCTCCTTCTCGACTTGAAGCACCGTCGACGTGCATCAACCAAGTTTGATTTTATACGATCAAGATATCATTGGCAAGGCTGGTTGATTCAGTATGCTCGGTTGCCAGGGTCGGAGTTTCTAATAGGAAATCGGCTAAGACTTGGGCTTTAATCGCAATTCTTGGTTTGTACTCGATTTCGAACTGACCGAGTTCGATTGCCCATTTGATTAATTTTCCAGAAGCTTCTGGCTTTTCTAAGACCTGTCTCAATGGTTGGTTGGTTAACACAACTTTGTAGGTTAGAAAATAAGGTCGGAGTTTGCGTGCTGCCACTACTAAGGCCAAAGGGAATTTCTCTATTTCCAAGTAGTTCTTCATGGCCCCTTGTAGTAATTTGCTTAAGTAATAAACAGGCTTATGTTCTAAGCCGACCACTTTAACCAAAACCGAACTAATGGCCACGTCGGAGATCGATATGTAGACGTATAATGGTTCTCCCTCGGTTGGTTTGGCCAATATCGGGGATGTCGTTAGATATTCCTTTAGCCGATCGAATGCCTGGTCCCATTCTTCAGTCCAAACAAAGTTTTTTACTTTTCGAAGAGTTTGGAAGAAAGGCAAACTTCTGTCAGCCGATTTGGATATGAATCTATTTAGCGCCACGATCTTTCTACCAAGCTCTGCACTTGGGAGATCGTTTTGGGAGGTTTCATTTCGGTTATGGCTAGAATTTTTTCTGGATTGGCCTCGATTCCTCGTTGATGTACCAAATATCCCAAAAATTCTCCCGACTTAACACCAAGAGTGCATTTTGCAGGATTTAGCTTCATTCGGTACTTTCTCAATATTCGGAAGCATCGATCCAGATGCCTTACGTGATCTGCTTCATTCATGCTCTTGACCAGCATATCGTCTACGTAAACTTCCATTATTTCTCCAATTAATTCTTTGAACATCAGGTTTACTAACCTTTGGTAAGTGGCCCCGGCGTTCCTCAATCCAAATGGCATAACTATGAAGCAATACACTCCCTGCTCGGTTACGAAAGCAGTTTTCTCTTGGTCTCGCTCATCCATGTATATCTGATAAAAACCTTGGAATGCATCCATCATGCTGAAAATCGCAAAGCTAGCGGTTGAGTCGACTAATAAGTCGATCCTTTGGAGGGGATATGGATCGCGCGGACATAATTTATTAAGGTTGGTGAAATCATTGCATATTCTCCACTTGTTATCCTTTTTATCCCCTTTTGCTACTAGCACAACATTACATAGCCATTCCGAGAAGTGTATTTCTCGAATTTGTTTTGCTTTGAGTAGCCTTTCTACTTCTGCCTTGATTATTTTATCCTTTATTGGCCCATGATTCCTCTTCTTTTGTCTAGCAGGTTTTGCCATGGGGTCGATTTTTAACGAATGACTGATTATTCGGGGGTCAATCCCTTGAATGTCTGGGTTGAGAAATTCTCTTTGCCTCCGGGATCCAGATTGTTCCTTTCTAGTACAACCAAGATTTCTTCTAGTGGAGCAGTCAGCTTTGGGTGTTCTACTTGATTAATCCTGCTCTGGATTGTCGGCTCGGCGGTTCTAGGTCTTTGATAGGTATTGGGTCGTCCGTCCAGGTCGTTTCGATTGTATTCTAATCGCTGGAAGATGTTGCCTTTTCTAAAAGATCGTTCATAGTTCATGTATCTTTGAACTGGAATTCTATCTTGTCGTTTGGAGCCTGAGGCCGTGGCTTTAATTTTGTTCTTATCTTTAAAAGAGTTCATCTCTTCCTGGGTCATATATTTCGATGTCAAGCTCATGATCTCAGCGAACGTTCTTGGTTGCTTCCGGCTGAGGGCATTTCCAAACTGCCTATTCTTGGTGAGGTCGAAGAGAATGGAGATTATGTAATCGATATTTGGGGAATCGATCTTAAGCAATTCCACATTAACCTTGCCAGCCAGTTCCTTAGGGATTCGCCCTCTTGTTGATAAATGGTTCCTAAATAGCTCATTGGAAGTTTTTGTCTCTTCTGGCTGGCGAACTGTTGTGTCAGTTTGTTGCATAATTCCCGGAAACTGAATAAGGAGTTAGCGGGTTGCTTGGCGAACCAATCCAAAGCGAGTCCTTCTAATGTGGTCACCATTAACTTAGAGGTGAATTCCTCCGAGTGAGCATATATGTTCATTATGTTCGTAAAGCTAAAAATATGGTCATCTGGATCAGTAGTTCCGTCATATCTGGGTAGTCGACCTGGAACCTGTCCGGTTGACTGAGCTTCTTATATTTCTCTGCAGAAGGAAGAGCATGCTGCTAGGCTCTCCTGGAGTTATGTGGTTCTGGCCCACGGGTTTTGAACGGATCGTAGGCGTTGCTCAAGTCGTTCCTGTACCATCTTTTCGATATCTATTTCCGAGAATCGCATAGTTCGTGGTCGATTTGGGATTGCGTCATCTACGTTATCCTCGATGGGGATTATGGTATGTTCCTTGGATCCGCTGTGTCCTGGTTGCGGTCTCCTTCGATCCGCTTTTCTTCGGACGTTGTCATCGGAGGGTTTTAAATTGCCCTTCTGCGGACTGTGTAGCGAGCACTGCTCGCTTGCCGGGCTATCAGCTTGTTGAGAGATTTGATCGTTCTGCCTCGGCGTCCTTTGAGTTGGATTTGCCCTAGTAGTTCTAGGGTTTCGAGGAACCTGTTCGAGTACGAGTAATTCCTCTGGGCAGAGTGATTTAAGGAGCATAGCAATCTGTCGTAGCTTCTCCTGAGCGTCTGACAGGGGAACAGGGATTTCTGGAGCCGCACGTTCTTCCGGTACCGCACCAGTAGGGATCCCTTCCGTTACGAGCGCTCTTCCTTGGGTGAGCCATATGTCGATTGAATAATTAACCTAGCCCCTCGGTGGGCGCCAACTGATTAAACCATTTTTCGTCGAGTACGATTAAATCAATAAAGTAGTGATATGGAGGTCAAATTCAGTACAAATAGTAGGGCTTTGTTACTTTATTCTAGATGGATCAATCTCAAGGAAGAACAATTATGTAAAAGAACAATCAGTAATCAAGACAGTCAATGAGTAAATAGTATAGCAAAAGCTTTTCTATTCAATATGATCTCAGATTGCCCAAGTATACAGGCGTAAGTTGTGTCTTCAATCTAATGTTTAACTAGGCATTTATATGACATTAACCCTAGCTTTACAAGGAAACATAATTCTAAAAGGACTCGGCCCAATCGTCCTTCTTGAGTCCGGATTGTAGTCTGTGATAGAAATAGTGTCCTGCAAGCCATGGCGAGCATTTATTGTAATAAATAAGGAACTATTCAATTTTGATTAATAAATGCACTTTATTAAATGGTTATCTTTATCTTATGTAATAATTATCTACGCATAAGGATAGAAGTCCTTAGATCACAGGGCTATGGGACAACCCGTGGACTGATCTCCAAGGCCGTGATCTAGAACATATTCAAGAGTCGTAGAATCCAATCAAGATAGGACATCGATGGATTCGGTTAGACTCTCACTGTTGTGTATACTCCGATGAACTGTAGGACGCTGGGGTCCACGAGCGTGACTGGGATAGTCGATACACATAAGTGGGTGGCTTGCTGGGATGGCAAGCGCACTGAATACCCCAATTAGGAAATAACTCACCATGGAAGCGGTAGTCGCATATCGGGGTTGAAGTTATTCCAAATTTATAATAGTATACGAGGAACGATCCCTAACTACTTGAGGTGATAGGGTTTATCTCGTGCGAGAACGTTTATGCTTTGATATGACTTCTGACTGATTGGGAATTGCCAGAAAGTCTCTGTGGACTCATATTGGGTATAGAGGAACTCGTATGCAGATTCATATCATCAACAAAGGATCCATTGACCCGACTTGATAGGTTGGGAAATTCTCCTATGGATTTCTGTGAGAAATTAATTCTGTAAAATCCTTGGCCAAGGTATCTGACGACTTTATGTAAGTAGCTCATAAAGATTAAGTCAAAGAGAATTTATTTCGAGACCAGAGTACATAAGGTCAAGACAAAAGAAAAGGGAATCCGATGAAAGACCATACCCAAATTGGATCAGGATCATAAATTAAATTGGAATTTAATTTGTGGATTAATTAATTAAGTTGGATTTAATTAATTAGAAGGGATTTTAATTAAATGGGCTTAGAGTCTGATTTAATTAAATGGGAGATTAAGTTAATTAATTGGGCTATTTAATTGGGAGATTAAATAAAGCCTGGTCAAATTAATTAACTGGGCCATGAATTAATTAGAAAACTTGGTCTTCTAATTAAAGAGGGCCATGGCCCATGTAGGAGAGAAGAACCCTAGTCCTAATAGGACTAGGTTAGGAAGATAACTATAAGTAGCTATCTTATAGTTATTTTTCACACAACTCCATATGTAAAATTAAGCAAGAGCAAAATTTTCTCTCCCTCTCCCAAGCAATAGTCGACCGAACCCTGTTCTTCTTTTGGAAGAATTTTCGTTTTCGATTCTTGTTCCAAAATCGTTCCTATATCCTAGATCATAATATATCTTGTGTTCTAGCTGATCAAGATTTATTATTTTCGTGTAATTGTGGTGTATCAACCCGTAGAGGCGCAACACGTGGGGCGCTACTGCAGAGCTAGGATCGATTTGGCTGAGGAGAAATTCAGAGTTCGTTTTTGCTAGCCGAGGATTTGCAAGGAGATAGGTATAACGTGCAAACTTATACTATCGTTTTATTTATATTTATATATATACACCTAGAGTAGTATCCTGGCAAGATTCCGTAAGAGGTCCTAAAATTTTATATTCCGCTGTGCCTAGGGCTGTTTATCTTACCGAATCCCAACAGTGGTATCAGAGCCAACTCTAGGCTTTGTATATATATGAATTTGCAAATTCTGTGTTTAATAAATCATATGTTTGATTTATATGGCTAGTTCTTTAACTTTGCATGTTTTAGGACGTTTGTTAGTTAACTTAGAGTTAATGTTTAATTTTGGATTCGAAAATTTTATCATGTTAGATTTTATTTTGAATTGGGATTTAATTGACTGGGTTTGATTAATTAAATCTGTAAGTAATCGAAGAAACAAAAAAAAATATTTTTTATTGGATCCAACCGCGGTGGCACGCGGCGGTGCGCGGCAGTGCACCGCGGCTGGGCGGCCACCGCATGCTGCTGCCCACGGCAGCGTGCGAACAGCACGCTGGCCGCGCGAGCAGTGCACGAGAAAAACTAAAACCTCCAATTGAACTTAAAATTCAATTAGAATATTAAATCGAAGTTAAGGGCGCATATGAATAGTCTCTATTGATGTGATCATGAAGTGCCCAAAAATAGACTTGAAAGAATTAATTGAAGACAAGTTGTTGGGTCAAGAAGGATTACTTGCTCATCAAGATTGAAGAAGATCTAGTCCATATTTACTTGTCATATGGGACATTTTAATTTAGTAATCTTTAATTTCGAATTTAGCTCCTTGTTTTTGTAGGATTAGTTTATTCTTCACTAGGATTTAGTTTCCTTTTGTTATTAGGTTAGTTAGGTTTAATTTCGAATTTATTGTCCATATTTTTGTAGGATTAGTTTATTCTTTGCTAGGATTTAGTTTCCTTTTGATATTAGGTTAGTTTACTATTTTAGAGTTTCCTAGTTCTTTTCAAGATGTAATCTTGTCCTATTTAAAGGACCTTTTTTCTTTAATGAATTCAAGATTTAGTCTTCAATTAATTTGTGTTGAGTATTCTCCACCTTCTTTGAAGAATTCTTCTTCATGAACTTATCAAAGATCAGTAAAATCTTTGTGGCGTTCAATGACTTATCAAACGATTTATCCACCATCGTTTGTGGCGTCCTACCGAACTTATCAAGCATTCTTGTGGCGTTCCGACTTATCAAACGATTCAGTCAACATCGTTTGTGGCGTCCTCATGAACTTATCAAGAAGACTTGTGGCGTTCATCCATCGACTTATCAAGCGATTCATCCATCATCGTTTGTGGCGTCTTCAATAAATCCACCTAAACCTGATTCTAGAACGATCCTTGAAATCCTAATAATTCGGGTCTCGTTATTCATGATGAGATGCGTATCATCTATGGTCCGAGCCTATCCAATTACTAGGTCTTAGGCATATAGTACGAATATATCTCGATGTCTCACGAGTCGTGGGTCGAGCTATAGGAAGATAATATGTCTATTGCCTCGATGCACGAGTTTAGTGCCAAGGGAGGGGATAGCAAGGTTTTAGGCGCTGTCTCACGAGTCGTGGGGCGTCTAGGATTGAACTATTTCTCTCCACGAGTATTGGACATGATTTAACGCTAGTAAGTATGGATGTCTCACGAGTCGTGGGTCCATATCAGGATCATAAATTAAATTGAAATTTAATTTGTGGATTAATTAATTAAGTTGGATTTAATTAATTAGAAGGGATTTTAATTAAATGGGCTTAGAGTCTGATTTAATTAAATAGGAGATTAAGTTAATTAATTCGGCTATTTAATTGGGAGATTAAATAAAGCCTGATCAAATTAATTAACTGGGCCATGAATTAATTAGAAGACTTGGTCTTCTAATTAAAGAGGGCCATGGCCCATGTAGGAGAGAAGAACCCTAGTCCTAATAGGACTAGGTTAGGGAGATAACTATAAGTAGCTATCTTATAGTTATTTTTCACACAACTCCATATGCAAAATTAAGCAAGAGCAAAAATTTTTCTCCCTCTCCCAAGCAATAGTCGACCGAACCCTGTTCTTCTTTTGGAAGAATTTTCGTTTTCGATTCTTGTTCCAAAAATCGTTCCTATATCCTAGATCATAATATATCTTGTGTTCTAGCGGATCAAGATTTATTATTTTCGTGTAATTGTGGTGTATCAACCCGTAGGGGCGCAACACGTGGGGCGCTACTGCAGAGCTTGCATCGATTTGGCTGAGGAGAAATTCAGAGTTCGTTTTTGCTAGCCGAGGATATGCAAGGAGATAGGTATAACGTGCAAACTTATACTATCGTTTTATTTATATTTATATATATACACCTAGAGTAGTATCCTGGCAAGATTCCGTAAGAGGTCCTAAAATTTTATATTCCGCTGTGCCTAGGGCTGTTTATCTTACCGAATCCCAACAGTCTGCTCGCCGAGGGGAGTTGTCTTCAACTGGGTCGATAGAAGATCCCGAACAAGCTTGTATGGTCAAACCGATCTGATATCTCTCAGTCGATCCGAATATTATAAGGGGTGCGAAATAGCCCCCATCATCACCCTTGGTCATTTTTTCTTCGAGGGTCTTAGCAACAGCTTTTAATCGTTTTTATTATTTCGATCTAAGGGGCATAGCAACGGCTTTCACCCTTACTCGATTTCGAGGGTTGTCTCCCATTCGCTGATTCAAGGGGCATAGCAACAGCTTTCACCGTTGGTCAATTTTTCTTCGAGGGTCTTAGCAACAGCTTTCACCCGTTTTTATTATTTCGATCTAAGGGGCATAGCAACGACTTTCACCCTTAGTCGATTTCGAGAGTTGTCTCCCATTTCGCTGATTCAAGGGGCATAGCAACAACTTTCACCCTTGTTCGATATTTGATTGGCATGTATAGAGATTGGTCATAGCCTTATAATATTTTCTCGATCGCATAATGAATTGATAATATCTCTGGCGAATAAGTCTTTTTCATTGAATAGATAATCATCGATAACATGAGATAAAAAAGAAACAGAACAGGATACCAAAATAGTAGAAAAGCTAGAAATCGCTAAATAGTCTTCATTTTCCATAATACTTTCTCAAATTAAAGGCGTTCCAAGCTCGAGGCAGGACTTCTCCATTCGGATAAGCATTCTTGTATGAGCCTTTCTTCCCGTCCTCACTAACTGTCATTAACCAATTTTATCTTTTATCAGAAGTACCGCTAGTCTTACACGTTCCCCCTGACTTTAAGAATTCATAAGTTAACTAGTCTGTTGAGAGTTAATTCTTGAACATAATAACGGATGACCATGCTGATGAACTTCAGTCTTCTGATAAGTTCCCCCTCAGCTTATGCATCCAAATTAAGTAGTCCTAGTTCAGCTCTTAGAGTTGAAAACCTTACTTCACTTAAAGGTTTAGTGAAAATATCAGCAATTTGATTGTCAGTATGCACATACTCAATCATTACATTGCCTTTTTCCACATGATCTCTAATGAAGTGATGCTTGATCTCAATATGCTTAGTCCTTGAATGACTTGTAGGGTTATGAGTAAGAGAGAGTGTGTATTGTCACAGTAGATTGGAATTCCATTGATCTTGATATTGTAATCTTCTAGTTGATGCTTCAACCATAAAATCTGTGCACAGCATGCTCCAGCAGCTATATTGATACGAACCACTTTAAAAAAACGAGACCCGCATTATAAGGAATTGAAAGATCGCTCTAAAATCAGGTTCAGGATGGATGAACGCCACAAGTCGCCTTGATAAGTTCACGGGGACGCCACAAACGATATTGACTGAATCGTTTGATAAGTTGATGTTGAACGCCACAAGTCTTCTTGATAAGTTCGGTAGGACGCCACAAACGATGATGGATGAATCGTTTGATAAGTCGATGAATGAACGCCACAAGAATTAGACAAGTTGAAAAATCCTTGATAAGTTCAAAAGAGTTCTTCAAAGAAACTAGAGAATTCCTTCTCACTAAAATAATAAGAATCAAGTTGTGTGTCTTCTATTACATATTATGCCTATATATAAGCTGAAAATTAAGTCCTATCAAGACTAGGAATAGGACTTCTAGAGTAATCTACTTAGAGTAGGAAATAAATCCCCCTAATCAACTAGGAAACAAAAACCACTAATAAACTAGGAAACAAATAAAGTCCTACTACTAAATCTAATAACTAATTTCGAATTTATTAGTAACTAAATATGCTATTCATCTTATCCACTCCTTTCTTGAGAAATTGCATTTAGTTGGACTTGTATAATGTTGACAAAATTCGATTGTTCATTTCCGAACACATCCAACTCCTTTTGTTGCGCTTGATTTATTAACTCATTGAGTTCTTCTTCCTTGAAACGTTTGGCTCTTGCTCTCGTCACTGGACCTTGTGGAACTTGGATTGATTCTTCAAAATGCGATTTTCCATTTATGTCCTCATTATTCTGCGAATTTCCATTTATGTCCTCATCATTCCCCTCCTCTTGAAAAGGATTTGCCCTCAAATCAGCACCTACATCAAAAGGACTTAAATCAGTAACATTGAATGTAGTGCTAACATTGTACTCACCTGGTAGGTCTAGCTTGTAGGCATTGTCATTGACACGCTCAAGAACTTGAAAAGGACCATCTCCCCTTGGGAGCAACTTCGAGCGCCGGGGTTAAAACCATAAACTATTTCAAATGGAGAAAACTTAGAAGCAGAATGAATGGTACGATTGTAAGCAAACTCAACATGTGGTAAACATTCTTCCCATGTTTTGATATTCTTTTTAATTATAGCCCTCAACAAAGTAGATAAAGTCCTATTTACTACTTCAGTTTGACCATCAGTTTGTGGATGACAAGTGGTGGAAAATAACAACTTAGTCCCTAACTTACACCACAAGGTTTTCCAAAAGTAACTCAAAAACTTAGCATCTCTATCTGAAACAATGGTTCGAGGCATTCCATGTAATCTAACAATTTCTCGGAAGAATAAGTCAGCAATATTAGATGCATTATCAGTTTTCGTACATGGAACGAAATGCGCCATTTTAGAAAACCTATCTACAACCACAAAAATAGAATCCCTACCTCGTTTAGACCTAGGTAAACCTAAAACAAAATCCATTGAAATATCAATCCAGGGATCACTAGGAATTGGTAGTGGCATGTATAAACCATGAGGTTGTACTCTAGATTTTGCTTGCTTACAAGTGACACATCTATCACAAATTCTCTCAACATCCTTTCTCATATGAGGCCAATAAAAATGTTCTTGCAAAATCGCTAAGGTTTTAATAACTCCAAAGTGCCCCATTAGACCTCCACCATGTGATTCCCTTACTAACAACTCACGCAAAGAACAAATAGGAACACATAACTTATTTTCTCGAAACAAGAAACCCTCGTGTCTAAAGAACTTACCCACTGCATTTTTCTCACAATTTCGAAATTCCTCAGAAAAATCATGGTCTAAGGGATATAATTCTTTAATATGCTCAAAACCAAGTAATTTTGCATCAAGAGTGGAGAGTAAGACATACCTTCTAGAAAGTACATCAGCAACAACATTCTCTTTACCTTTCTTGTATCGGATGACATAGGGAAATGTTTCAATGAATTCCACCCATCGTGCATGTCTCCTACTCAATTTTTGTTGACTCTTCAAGTGTTTCAACGACTCATGATCCGTGTGAATCACAAACTCCTTAGGCCAAAGATAGTGTTGCCATGTTTGTAGAGCTCGCACCAATGCGTACAACTCTTTGTCGTAAGTAGGGTAGTTTAGAGCTGCCCCGCTTAGTTTCTCGCTAAAAAAAGCAATTGGTTTTCCTCCTTGCATGAGGACTGCTCCAACACCTAATCCTGATGCATCACATTCAATTTCAAATGTTAATGTAAAGTTAGGCAGAGCTAATAAAGGAGCATTAGTTAATTTCTCTTTGAGCAATTGGAAAGCCTTTTCTTGCTCGTCTTCCCACTTAAACCCAACATTCTTCTTGATAGCCTCAGTAAGCGGTGCTGCAATGCTGCTAAAGTTCTTCACAAATCTCCTATAGAAGCTAGCAAGTCCATGGAAGCTCCTAACTTGTCCTACACTCGTGGGACTTGGCCATTCTTGAATTGCTCGAATTTTATCCTCATCAACCTGTATACCATGTGCACTCACAACAAAACCAAGAAACACAAGCTTACCGGTGCAAAAAGTGCACTTCTTCATGTTAGCGAATAATTTCTCCTTTCGTAATAATCGCCACTTCGCTGGAAGAACGGTTTGGTATAATCGCCAGGATTTCAATCAAGATGAACTTCAAGAACAGAATGTAAATGTTTAATATGATCATCTTGATTTTTGCTATAAATAAGAATATCATCAAAATAGACAACTACAAATTTTCCTATGAAAGCACGCAAAACATGGTTCATTAATCGCATGAAAGTACTTGGTGCATTAGTTAGACCAAATGGCAAAACCAACCACTCATATAAACCAAACTTTGTTTTAAAAGCTGTTTTCCATTCATCACCTTCTTTCATTCTTATTTGATGGTAGCCACTTTTCAAATCAATTTTAGAAAATACACAAGCACCATGCAATTCATCAAGCATATCATCAAGACGAGGAATAGGATGGCGATACCTGATTGTTATATTGTTGACGGCTCGACAATCAACACACATTCTCCATGTCCCATCTTTTTTAGGAACCAAAATTACTGGAACAGCGCATGGACTCATGCTTTCTCTTACGGAACCCTTTTCCATCAATTCACTAACTTGCCGTTGTAGCTCTTTTGTTTCTTCAGGGTTGCTACGATAGGCTGGTCGGTTTGGAATGGAAGCACCGGGTACAAAGTCAATTTGATGTTCAATCCCTCGAATAGGTGGTAAACCATGTGGAATTTCCTCGGGAAAGACATCCTCAAATTCCTGCAAAAGAGATGTAACTGAACTAGGCAAAAAAGAGTTAGAGTCGTTAGTATTCAATGCCTCTTTGTACACAAGAACAATCATTGGTTGACTTGAGAACATCGCTTTTTTAATGTGACCCACTCTCGCATAGGTGTTGCTTTTTGTCCTCTCATTCTTTTGTTCATTCGTTGAGACTTCATTTTTTTTACTCTTTTTTTCCTCGTTCACTCTTTGTTTTTCTTGTCTCTCTATTTCTTTTCCTACAACACTCTTTTTTTCTTGCTCACTCTCTTTTTGTAACCTCACTTGATCTTCATAAACTTGTCTTGGAGTCAAAGGTACTAGAGTGATGGTACGCTGGTCATGTACAAATGAGTACTTGTTAGTGAAACCATCATGCTTAACACGTCGATCAAACTGCCATGGACGTCCTAGTAACAAATGTCCAGCTTGCATAGGTACAACATCACACAAAACTTCATCTTCATATTTTCCTATGCGAAAAGGAACAAGGACTTGTTTTTCTACCCTTATTTCACCAGTGTTATTAAGCCATTGCAGTTTGTAGGGTTGTAGATGTTTGGTAGTAGGCAATCCTAACTTTTCAACCATAGTTGTGCTAGCAACATTAGTACAACTCCCTCCATCAATAATCATACTACATACTTTGTTTTGGACATGGCATCTAGTATGAAAAATGTTTTCCCTCTGTACTTCGTCACTCTCTTTGATTTGCACACTTAAGGCTCTTCTTGCAACCAACAACTCCCCATGGACAGCGTATTCTTCCTCATTAGCATCCTCCAACGGTGGCATAGATTCAGTGTCCTCCTCACTATCGGTTTCAACTTCTCCATTATCTCGTATCACCATAACTCTTCTATTTGGGCATTGGTTTGCTATGTGCCCCCTACCTTGACATTTAAAACACTTAATATCACGATTTCGAGTAGTAGAGTAATCGGTTTTACCTTGATTGCTACGAGTTGGTTGCTCTTGTTTTGACTCAAATCTAGCCTTGGTTGAGACTTGCTTCTCCTCTTTCTTGAATGTATTCTGTTTCCACGAACTAGCACCTCTTCTCTTAAGTTGGCTCTCAATTTTAATAGCCATATGCAGCATGTCCTCTAATTCCACATAATGCTGCAATTCTACTCGATTGGCAATTTCTTGATTCAAGCCAGCTAAAAATCGTGCCATAGTAGCCTCTCGGTCCTCCTCTATGTTTGCTCGGATCATGGCTAACTCCATCTCTTGGTAGTAGTCTTCGACACTCCGATTTCCTTGTACCAGCCCTTGCAACTTCTTGTACAAATCCCGATAATAGTGGCTAGGTACAAAACGCTTTCTCATTACTGTTTTCATCACCTCCCAAGTGTCCACCGGTTGTTCTCCATTTCGTCTCCTGTTTAACACCAATTGATCCCACCAAACATTAGCATAATCAGTAAACTCAGTGGCTGCAAGTTTTACCTTTTTTATCTCGGAGTAGTCGTGGCAATCAAAAACTCGCTCCAGTTTCTTTTCCCACTCAAGATAGGTTTCGGGGTCGTTTCTCCCTTGAAAAGAAGGAATGTTCATCTTAATATTACCCAAGTTATTATCCTCCCTATTCCTAACTTCTCTACCCAAACCACGATTTCTCCTATGGTGACTAGATGACCCTTGATCTCCTTCACTAAACCTATCATCATAGTCTTCCTCATCCTCATCTCTTTAGTCCCTAGGTTGAACTCTCCCCCTCCTATTCATATTAGAAGTAGTTTTTCGATGTCCCTCAGTTACACTTTCTACCCTATCCAACCTTTCATGAACTTGTTCCAACTCCGTCCTCAATATTCTCTTCATCTCTCCCATCAAAGCTTCCGACATAAACTTCATATCAAACTTTCCGACTGTTCTCCAGATATGTTTTTGTTATTGGAATCAGACATGATTTGCTGCAAGAAAAAAAAGTTAGAACAAATATAAATAAAATAAAGGACCTCACAATTCACATCCTTAAGTGTTTCACTCAATTTAATGATTCACTCAACACTCGTGTTTTCGCACAAAAATTATGGCTTTTACCCTCAAATAATCTAACTCTCTTGCCTTTTTCCACTCTTGGAATTCTCTTTGCTTCTTTTTGAACTAATTTAAAACAACACAAAGATATTCAATATGAACAAACTCTAGGACAAGAAAACTATCAAACCAAATCTAGGAAGATTCAATAAAGATAATTTTGTTTCAATTTTCGGATTTTTTTTTTTTTTTGGCGAACTCTTTTTTTTTTTTGTTCGACCTTTCTTTTTTTTTTTTTTTTTTCGTACTCTTTTTTTTTTGTACGACTTGTTTTTTTTTTTTTAATAAAACTAGAAAATTATAAAGATACGCAAACCAGAGACTAGAAATTGGCTCTGATACCAAATGATACGAACCACGTTAAGAAAAACGAGACCCGCATTATAAGGAATTGAAAGATCGCTCTACAATCAGGTTTAGGATGGATGAACGCCACAAGTCGCCAAACGATATTGACTGAATCGTTTGATAAGTCGATGTTGAACGCCACAAGTCTTCTTGATAAGTTCGGTAGGACGCCACAAACGATGATGGATGAATCGTTTGATAAGTCGATGAATGAACGCCACAAGAATTAGACAAGTTGAAAAATCCTTGATAAGTTCAAAAGAGTTCTTCAAAGAAACTAGAGAATTCCTTCTCACTAAAATAATAAGAATCAAGTTGTGTGTCTTCTATTACATATTATGCCTATATATAAGCTGAAAATTAAGTCCTATCAAGACTAGGAATAGGACTTCTAGAGTAATCTACTTAGAGTAGGAAATAAATCCCCCTAATCAACTAGGAAACAAAAACCACTAATAAACTAGGAAACAAATAAAGTCCTACTACTAAATCTAATAACTAATTTCGAATTTATTAGTAACTAAATATGCTATTCATCTTATCCACTCCTTTCTTGAGAAATTGCATTTAGTTGGACTTGTATAATGTTGACAAAATTCGATTGTTCATTTCCGAACACATCCAACTCCTTTTGTTGCGCTTGATTTATTAACTCATTGAGTTCTTCTTCCTTGAAACGTTTGGCTCTTGCTCTCGTCACTGGACCTTGTGGAACTTGGATTGATTCTTCAAAATGCGATTTTCCATTCATGTCCTCATTATTCTGCGAATTTCAATTTATGTCCTCATCATATATACTCAGCTTCAGCAGTAGATATGGATACTGAAGTCTGTTTCTTACTCATCCATGAGATCAGGTGACTGCCCAAAAATTGACAAGCACCTGTTGTGCTTTTTCTATCAATTTTGCAGCCAGCAAGGTCTGAATCTGAATATCCAATAAGCTCAAATCCAGATTCTCTAGGATACCACAATCCCAAATCTTGAGTGCCCTTGATATATTTCAGAATTCTCTTGGCAGCTAAGAGGTGAGATTCCTTGGGATTTGATTGAAATCTTGCACAAACCCCAACTGAGTACATGATATCAGGTCTGCTTGCGGTTTAGATATAACAGTGACCCGATAATGCCTCTGTATTTGGTTATGTCCACTTATTTGTCGTCTTCATCTTTATCCAAACGAAGACTAGTAGACATAGGAACAGTAGCAGTAGAGCTAGTTTCCATACAAAATTTCTTGAACAGACCTCTTGTGTATTTTGCTTGGTTGATGAATATTCCATCAGGCAACTGTCTAACTTGCAAACCAAGAAAATAATTTAGTTCACCCATCATGCTCATTTCAAACTTGTTCTGTATGAGCTCGGAGAACTTGTCACACATCTGTTGGTTAGTTGAACCAAAAATAATATCATCTACATATATTTGCACAATTAATATATGATTCTCCCATTCAATTGTGAACAAAATCTTGTCTACCTTATATTTACGAAATCCTTTAATTAAAAGAAAATCAGATAGGGTATCTGATGAGGACATAATTGGAAAATCGCATTTTGAAGAATCAATCAAAGTTCCACAAGGTCCAGTGACGAGAGCAAGAGCCAAACGTTTCAAGGAAGATGAACTCAATGAGTTAATAAATCAAGCACAACAAAAGGAGTTGGATGTGTTCGGAAATGAACAATCGAATTTTGTCAACATTATACAAGTCCAACTAAATGCAATTTCTCAAGAAGAGAGTGGATAAGATGAATAGCATATTTAGTTAGTATTAAATTCGAAATTAACTATTATATTAGTAGTAGGACTTTATTTGTTTCCTAGTTAATTAGTGGTTTTGGTTTCCTAGTTGATTAGGGGGATTTATTTCCTAGTCTAAGTAGATTACTCTAGAAGTCCTATTCCTAGTCTTGATAGGACTTAATTTTCAGCTTATATATAGGCATAATATGTAATAGAAGACACAACTTGATTCTTATTATTTTAGTGAGAAGGAATTCTCTAGTTTCTTTGAAGAACTCTTTTGAACTTATCAAGGATTTTTCAATTTGTCTAATTCTTGTGGCGTTCATTCATCGACTTATCAAACGATTCTTCCATCATCGTTTGTGGCGTCCTACCGAACTTATCAAGAAGACTTGTGGCGTTCATCCATCCTCAAACCTGATTGTAGAACGATCTTTCAATTCCTTATAATGCGGGTCTCGTTTTTCTTAACGTGGTTCGTATCATTTGGTACCAGAGCCAATTTCTAGTCTCAGGTTTGCGTATCTTTATAATTTTCTAGTTTTAAAAAAAAAAAAAAGTCGTACAAAAAAAAAGAGTACGAAAAAAAGAAAAAGAAAAAGAAAGGTCGAACAAAAAAAAAAAAAGAGTTCGCAAAAAAAAAAAAAAAAAAAAAAAAAATCCGAAAAAAAAAAAAATCCGAAAATTGAAACAAAATTATCTTTATTGAGCTTCCTAGTTTGAGTTTGATTGTTTTCTAGACTTAGAGTGTGTTTACACTTAGAATTCTTCTAAGTTTTGGCACCTGCCTTGTTGAAAGAATCTTCCTAGATTTGGTTTGATAGTTTTCTTGTCCTAGAGTTTGTTCACATTGAATATCTTTGTGTTGTTTTAAATTAGATCAAAAAGAAGCAAAGAGAATTCCAAGAGTGGAAAAAGGCAAGAGAGTTAGATTATTTGAGGGTAAAAGCCATAATTTTTGTGCGAAAACACGAGTGTTGAGTGAATCATTAAATTGAGTGAAACACGTAAGGGTGTGAATTGTGAGGTCCATTATTTTATTTATATTTGTTCTAACTTTTTTTCTTGCAGCAAATCATGTCTGATTCCAATAACAAAAACATATCTGGAGAACAGTCGGGAAAGTTTGATATGAAGTTTATGTCGGAAGCTTTGATGGGAGAGATGAAGAGAATATTGAGGACGGAGTTGGAACAAGTTCATGAAAGGTTGGATAGGGTAGAAAGTGTAACTGAGGGACATCGAAAAACTACTTCTAATATGAATAGGAGGGGGAGAGTTCAACCTAGGGACTTAAGAGATGAGGATGAGGAAGACTATGATGATAGGTTTAGTGAAGGAGATCAAGGGTCATCTAGTCGCCATAGGAGAAATCGTGGTTTGGGTAGAGAAGTTAGGAATAGGGAGGATAATAACTTGGGTAATATTAAGATGAACATTCCTTCTTTTCAAGGGAGAAACGACCCCGAAACCTATCTTGAGTGGGAAAAGAAACTGGAGCGAGTTTTTGATTGCCACGACTACTCCGAGATAAAAAAGGTAAAACTTGCAGCCACTGAGTTTACTGATTATGCTAATGTTTGGTGGGATCAATTGGTGTTAAACAGGAGACGAAATGGAGAACAACCGGTGGACACTTGGGAGGTGATGAAAACAGTAATGAGAAAGCGTTTTGTACCTAGCCACTATTATCGGGATTTGTACAAGAAGTTGCAAGGGCTGGTACAAGGAAATCGGAGTGTCGAAGACTACTACCAAGAGATGGAGTTAGCCATGATCCGAGCAAACATAGAGGAGGACCGAGAGGCTACTATGGCACGATTTTTAGCTGGCTTGAATCAAGAAATTGCCAATCGAGTAGAATTGCAGCATTATGTGGAATTAGAGGACATGCTGCATATGGCTATTAAAATTGAGAGCCAACTTAAGAGAAGGGGTGCTAGTTCGTGGAAACAGAATACATTCAAGAAAGAGGAGAAGCAAGTCTCAACCAAGGCTAGATTTGAGTCAAAACAAGAGCATCCAACTCGTAGCAATCAAGGTAAAACCGATTACTCTACTACTCGAAATCGTGATATTAAGTGTTTTAAATGTCAAGGTAGGGGGCACATAGCAAACCAATGCCCAAATAGAAGAGTTATGGTGATACGAGATAATGGAGAAGTTGAAACCGATAGTGAGGAGGACACCGAATCTATGCCACCGTTGGAGGATGCTAATGAGGAAGAATATGCTGTCCATGGGGAGTTGTTGGTTGCAAGAAGAGCGTTAAGTGTGCAAATCAAAGAGAGTGACGAAGTACAGAGGGAAAACATTTTTCATACTAGATGCCATGTCCAAAACAAAGTATGTAGTATGATTATTGATGGAGGGAGTTGTACTAATGTTGCTAGCACAACTATGGTTGAAAAGTTAGGATTGCCGACTACCAAACATCTACAACCCTACAAACTGCAATGGCTTAATAATACTGGTGAAATAAGGGTAGAAAAACAAGTCCTTGTTCCTTTTCGCATAGGAAAATATGAAGATGAAGTTTTGTGCGATGTTGTACCTATGCAAGCTGGACATTTATTACTAGGACGTCCATGGCAGTTTGATCGACGTGTTAAGCATGATGGTTTCACTAACAAGTACTCATTTCTACATGACCAGCGTACCATCACTCTAGTACCTTTGACTCCAAGACAAGTTTATGAAGATCAAGTGAGGTTGCAAAAAGAGAGTGAGCAAGAAAAAAAGAGTGTTGTAGGAAAAGACATAGAGAGACAAGAAAAACAAAGAGTGAACGAGGAAAAAAGGAGTAAAAAAAATGGAGAGGTTTCAATGAGTGAACAAAAGAATGAGAGGACAAAAAGCAATATCTATGCGAGAGTGGGTCATATTAAAAAAGCGATGTTCTCAAGTCAACCAATAATTGTTCTTGTGTACAAAGAGGCATTGAATACTAACGACTCTAACTCTTTTTTGCCTAGTTCAGTTGCATCTCTTTTGCAGGAATTTGAGGATGTCTTTCCCGAGGAAATTCCACCTGGTTTACCACCTATTCGAGGGATTGAACATCAAATCGACTTTGTACCCGGTGCTTCCATTCCAAACCGACCAGCCTATCGTAGCAACCCTGAAGAAACAAAAGAGCTACAACGACAAGTTAGTGAATTGATGGAAAAGGGTTCCGTACGAGAAAGCATGAGTCCATGCGCTGTTCCAGTAATTTTGGTTCCTAAAAAGGATGGGTCATGGAGAATGTGTGTTGATTGTCGAGCCGTCAACAATATAACAATCAGGTATCGCCATCCTATTCCTCGTCTTGATGATATGCTTGATGAATTGCATGGTGCTTGTGTATTTTCTAAAATTGATTTAAAAAGTGGCTACCATCAAATAAGAATGAAAGAAGGTGACGAATGGAAAACAACTTTTAAAACAAAGTTTGGTTTATATGAGTGGTTGGTTATGCCATTTGGTCTAACTAATGCACCAAGTACTTTCATGCGATTAATGAACCATGTTTTGCGTGCTTTCATAGGAAAATTTGTAGTTGTCTATTTTGATGATATTCTTATTTATAGCAAAAATCAAGATGATCATGTTAAGCATTTACATTCTGTTCTTGAAGTATTACGAAAGGAGAAATTATTTGCTAACATGAAGAAGTGCACCTTTTGCACCGATAAGCTTGTGTTTCTTGGTTTTGTTGTGAGTGCACATGGTATACAGGTTGATGAGGATAAAATTCGAGCAATTCAAGAATGGCCGAGTCCCACGAGTGTAGGACAAGTTAGGAGCTTCCATGGACTTGCTAGCTTCTATAGGAGATTTGTGAAGAACTTTAGCAGCATTGCAGCACCACTTACTGAGGCTATCAAGAAGAATGTTGGGTTTAAGTGGGAAGACGAGCAAGAAAGGGCTTTCCAATTGCTCAAAGAGAAATTAACTAATGCTCCTTTATTAGCTCTGCCTAACTTTACATTAACATTTGAAATTGAATGTGATGCATCAGGATTAGGTGTTGGAGCAGTCCTCATGCAAGGAGGAAAACCAATTGCTTTTTTTAGCGAGAAACTAAGCGGGGCAGCTCTAAACTACCCTACTTACGACAAAGAGTTGTACGCATTGGTGCGAGCTTTACAAACATGGCAACACTATCTTTGGCCTAAGGAGTTTGTGATTCACACGGATCATGAGTCATTGAAACACTTGAAGAGTCAACAAAAATTGAGTAGGAGACATGCACGATGGGTGGAATTCATTGAAACATTTCCCTATGTCATCCGATACAAGAAAGGTAAAGAGAATGTTGTTGCTGATGCACTTTCTAGAAGAGTTAACTTGGATGGAAAGAAAAAGGCTGAATTTGTTAAGCAGATACATGAAAAGGCAAGATTCAATATAGAGAAGAAGACGGAACAATATGCAAAGCAAGCCAACAAAGGGCGTCGCAAGGTAGTTTTTGAACCCGGAGATTGGGTTTGGTTGCACATGAGGAAAGAAAGATTTCCATCCCAAAGGCGCTCGAAGTTGCTCCCAAGGGGAGATGGTCCTTTTCAAGTTCTTGAGCGTGTCAATGACAATGCCTACAAGCTAGACCTACCAGGTGAGTACAATATTAGCACTACATTCAATGTTACTGATTTAAGTCCTTTTGATGTAGGTGCTGATTTGAGGGCAAATCCTTTTCAAGAGGAGGGGAATGATGAGGACATAATTGGAAAATCGCATTTTGAAGAATCAATCAAAGTTCCACAAGGTCCAGTGACGAGAGCAAGAGCCAAACGTTTCAAGGAAGATGAACTCAATGAGTTAATAAATCAAGCACAACAAAAGGAGTTGGATGTGTTCGGAAATGAACAATCGAATTTTGTCAACATTATACAAGTCCAACTAAATGCAATTTCTCAAGAAGAGAGTGGATAAGATGAATAGCATATTTAGTTAGTATTAAATTCGAAATTAACTATTATATTAGTAGTAGGACTTTATTTGTTTCCTAGTTAATTAGTGGTTTTGGTTTCCTAGTTGATTAGGGGGATTTATTTCCTAGTCTAAGTAGATTACTCTAGAAGTCCTATTCCTAGTCTTGATAGGACTTAATTTTCAGCTTATATATAGGCATAATATGTAATAGAAGACACAACTTGATTCTTATTATTTTAGTGAGAAGGAATTCTCTAGTTTCTTTGAAGAACTCTTTTGAACTTATCAAGGATTTTTCAATTTGTCTAATTCTTGTGGCGTTCATTCATCGACTTATCAAACGATTCTTCCATCATCGTTTGTGGCGTCCTACCGAACTTATCAAGAAGACTTGTGGCGTTCATCCATCCTCAAACCTGATTGTAGAACGATCTTTCAATTCCTTATAATGCGGGTCTCGTTTTTCTTAACGTGGTTCGTATCAGTATCATACCATGCTCTTGGAGCCTGTTTCAGTCCATAGAGGGCTTTCTTTAGACGATACACCTTGTCTTCCTGTTGATAAGCTTCAAATCCAGGTGGTTGTTCAACATACACTTCTTCTTGCAATTCTCCATTGAGAAATGCAGACTTCACATCCATCTGATATACAGTGAAGTTCTTGGGATTCCTTGGGATTTGATTGAAATCTTGCACAAACCCCAACTGAGTACATGATATCAGGTCTGCTTGCGGTTTAGATATAACAGTGACCCGATAATGCCTCTGTATTTGGTTATGTCCACTTATTTGTCGTCTTCATCTTTATCCAAACGAAGACTAGTAGACATAGGAACAGTAGCAGTAGAGCTAGTTTCCATACCAAATTTCTTGAACAGACCTCTTGTGTATTTTGCTTGGTTGATGAATATTCCATCAGGCAACTGTCTAACTTGCAAACCAAGAAAATAATTTAGTTCACCCATCATGCTCATTTCAAACTTGTTCTGTATGAGCTCGGAGAACTTGTCACACATCTGTTGGTTAGTTGAACCAAAAATAATATCATCTACATATATTTGCACAATTAATATATGATTCTCCCATTCAATTGTGAACAAAATCTTGTCTACCTTATATTTACGAAATCCTTTAATTAAAAGAAAATCAGATAGGGTATCATACCATGCTCTTGGAGCCTGTTTCAGTCCATAGAGGGCTTTCTTTAGACGATACACCTTGTCTTCCTGTTGATAAGCTTCAAATCCAGGTGGTTGTTCAACATACACTTCTTCTTGCAATTCTCCATTGAGAAATGCAGACTTCACATCCATCTGATAGACAGTGAAGTTCTTGTAAGCAGCATAGGCTAGAAACAGTCTGATTGCTTCAAGTCTTGCTACTGGTGCAAATGTCTCATCAAAGTCAATTCCTTCTTCTTGACAATAACCCTTGGCCACTAATCTTGCTTTATTTCTGGTAACAATACCATCTTCATTCATCTTATTTCTGAAAACCCATTTAGTGCCAATTACTCTTTGATGACTTGGTCTTGGAACTAAGTACCAGACTTCGTTCCTTTCAAATTGATTCACCTCTTCTTGCATAGCTTCAATCCAGAAGGAATCACTAAGAGCTTCTTCAATTTGTTTAGGCTCTATTTGAGATAGAAAGGTGACAAACATAGCATCTTGTGCAGCAGCTCTTCTTGTTTTCACTCTATCCAAAGGATCACCATCACTAACTCTGGTGGGTGATTCTTGAGCCATCTGAGATCAGGTTGCAAATCTGGATGTTGTCCTCTGTTTTGATCTTGCAACACTACTGTTGGAGATTCAGTAGTATTCTGTTGAACATTTGCAGTCTGTTGAACAGTCTCTGGTCTGTCAGCTGTTTGCAACTCGTCTGTTAGACAATCAGCACTGTGATTTTGAACAGCACTTCAGTTAGCAGCTGAATTGAGATTAGGTAGTATGATGGGAACGTATTCTTCATTCTTTCCAATATCCAACTTCTGTAAATTAGTAGACAGATCATGATTGGCATTTTGATTTTTTTCAGAAGATTGACTTGGCTCATCAAATATTGCATGAATGGATTCTTCTATTAGCAATGTTCTTTTGTTAAAAACTCTATAAGCCTTACTAACAGTAGAGTATCCTACAAAAACAGCTTCATCAGCCTTTTCTGCAAATGCAGTAAGGTGATTTTTCCCATTATTTAAGACAAAGCATTTACAACCAAATATCTTAAAGTAATGAATGTTTGGTTTTCTGTTGTTCCAAACTTCATATGGAGTCTTGTTCTGATTTTTGTTGATCATGCATCTGTTTTGGGTAAAGCAGGCTGTATTTGTTGCTTCTGCCCAAATCTTTGTGGCAGCTTAGCTTCAGCTATCATGGTTCTGACAGCTTCCTTTAGTGTTCTGTTTCTCCTTTCAGCAACACCATTCTGTTGAGGGGTTCTAGCAGCTGAATACTCATGATGTATTCCTTTGATGTTACAATACTCTTCAACAGTAGAGTTTGTAAACACTGTCCCTCTATCTAATCTGATCTTTAATATCTTTGTGCTTTTCTCATTCTGGATCAGTTCCATCAGATTAGTAAGATGTTCCTTGGTTTCACTTTTCTTTTTCATGTATATCACCCAAGTATATCTTGAATAGTCATCCACAACAGCTAGGCAGTACTTCTTTCCACCATTGCTGACTGGATCAATGGGTCCAAATAAGTCCATGTGTAGCAGCTCCAAGATTCTTTCAGAAGATTGGTGCTTCTTGCTTTTGAATGATGACTTGATTTGTTTACCCTTCTGACATGCGTCACAGAGCTTATCTTTGCTCATGACTGTTTTAGGAATCCCTTCTACCAGATCATTCTTTATCAATCTGTTAATGGTCTTGAAGTTTAAATGATTCATTCTTTTGTGCCACAGCCAACTTTACTTCACTTGGTGTTGATGCCACCAAACAAACACTTGAATTCTTGTCAGCAGAATTCCAGTCGACTATGTAGACATTCCCTTGTATTCTTCCATATAAAATTGCCTTCTTTGTACCAATCTGTTCAACAAAGCACTTATCTGTTGAGAAGATGACTGAATATCCTTTGTCACAAAATTGACTTATGCTCAGCAGGTTGTACTTTAGGCCTTTAACATATGAGACGTCAGATATCTCTATGTTTCCTTTGATTAATCTTCCTTTAGCTACAATCTTGCCTTCTTTGCTGTCTCCAAAAGTAACCTTTGGACCATCAACAGCAACAGCATCAGTCAGCTCATGTATGCTTCCACACATGTGCCTTGAACAACCACTGTCCAAGTACCAGATCTTCTCTACTTTACTCCTACTCCTAATCCTAACCTACAAAACAAAAATAGAGTTGTTTTAGGTACCCTTATTGAGAGGGTCCTGAAGGATTAGTTCCACCTTTGACAACCCAAGATGTTGATGTCTAAGGCTTCTTAGGCTTCTGGGTTTTGACAGGAGCATGAACAGTTTCATTTTTATCATAGTTAGCAGATAAGTCATGTTGATGATCAGTATGATAAGAATAATGTTCATAAGCAGGATAAGGTGCATGATAAGCAGGATATGCATGCATTGGATGAGCAGGATATGGTGCATAGTAACTAGGAAATTGAGGTGCATGATACATAGGAGGATATGCAGTAGGTTGCACATAATATGACTCATTTCCATACCAAGCATTTTGATTTTACTTATTCTTATGCTTCTTTGGTTTACTAGAGGCTTGCTCATTAACAGACGTCTTAGTTTTACCACTAGTCTGATTCAGTTTAGCTTTATTAGCAGACTTCTTAGGACTCTGCTGTTTGGTTTTACTAGTCTGTTTACCTATATTAGGCTCTTTGCTCTTTTTAGCCTTAGGAGATTTCTACTCCTTTAACACTTTCTCCGGTGAAGCAGGTTTAGTAGTTTGAACATACAGAATGACCTTACTATTGTCAGCAGATATAAATTTTTCAGTATGATTCAATTCTAGCTTATCCTGTTCTAAAGGCATCTTCTGATTACTAGACATATGAGTGGATGCAACAGATGATTTCTCATGAGACTCAATAACTTTTTCAAGTTCCATGATTTTACCCTTATATACTTCACATTCAGCTTTCAGAGATTCATGTTCTTGCTCAAGCTGTTTATATTCAGCTGATTCTCTTGGCTTTTCAGCTGTGAGTTTCAGTGAACTATTTTGCTCTTTTAGCAATATCATCTCTTCCTTAAGCTTTTTATATGCTTCAGCAATACCAGTATTGTTAAGCATCATTTGTTCAAATGAATTAAATAATTCATTATCAAGGGGAGTTACCTCATCCTCAGAGTCATCAGATTCCTTTGCCATCAGGCAGAGGAGAGCAGGTTTTTCTTCATCAGAAGATTCTTCATCAGACGTGTCTGAATCTGAATCAGATGAGTAGACAACAGCCAGCTTTTCTGCTTCAGCCATCATTGCCTTGCCTCTCTGATGCTTTCTTTCTTTTCTGGTTTTCTTCTCTTCCTCAGTGTATTTCTCTGCTTTTGGATATGGGCAGTCTTTGATGAAGTGTCCCAATTTCCTGCAGTTATAACACATTAGTTTGGCTTTATAATCATCCTTATCTTGAGAAGAAAAGTTAGGTTTAGAAGTAGAAGCATTGTTGTATTTGTTCTTCATTTTTCTCTTGTAGAACTTCTTGAAATTGTTTATCAGCAATGCTACATCTCCAGCTGTGTACTTCTTTTTGTTGAGTAATGTGGCTTCATCAGATGAGTCCACTTCTTTACTTTTTCTGTGCCGGTCTTTTAGGATTTTCTGCAGCAACTAGGGCAGCTGTGGGTCCTGAAGTTGAGGTTTCTTCAATTCCCATTTTTGGCAGTTTATACTCATACGCCTTGAGTACTGAGAACAGCTCTGTAAGAGAGATTTTTCCCAAATCTCTTGATTCTTCCATTGTTGTCACCTTCATGTTGAATTTTGGAGGTAAAGCCTTTAGCACTCTGATGGTTATCTCCTTGTCCGTGAAGGTTTTTCCAAGCTTTAAACTTCATTGAGTGTTCTGGTGAACCTGGTATCCATCTGATCAATGGTCTCTCCAGATTTCATCTTGAAGTTATCCAGCTTTTCCAGAGCAACACTCAGCTGATCCTCTTTAATGGCGTCGTTTTCTTCGCTCATATCTCTGACTTTATCCCACATCTCCTTTGCAGTTTTGCAATGTTTGACTTTGTCAAACCGATCATTATCCAGGGCTTTAGTCATGATGAATCTTCCGACCTTATCCAGATTGAAAAGCTTTATTTCTTCTGGAGTCATCTCATGAAGATCTTTTTCCACCACGGAATCAACTTCATTTATTTTTATCGTCTTGGTGAATCTGAATGGACCTTTAATGATACATGTGTACATGTTATCATTATAAGCAGCTAGGAAAATCTCCATCCTGATTTTACAGTCTTCAAACGACATACCAGCAATGTGGGGAACATGGCTGATACAGTCCATTTTTCAAAAAGTTTTTGTTTTTCAAAAAGATGCTCTTTTGAAAAGTTTTGAAAACCTTTGAAAAACACTTGGATCAAGCTCGTTAATCAGGCAGCTGATTCTAATGAACCACCTGCTCTGATACCACTTGTTGGTCCCAAGTGGTCAGATGAGGTCTAGAGGGGGGGGGGGTGAATAGACCTCTGAAAATTTTTAGACTTAAAAACTTTTCAGTCTTCTGTCAGCATACTAAGATGATGAAGAACAGTAAGATGACTATGCTGATCGTGAACAAATCATGAACAGCAGAGTGACCACTCTTCTTACAATTACTTAGCTGTTTTACAGCAAAACAGTTTTATCAAGAGTATATTTGCAGCGGATGTTTGAAAGTGTTTTTCACAAGTAGACTAAGTCCTTAAAAGATTTTATCCCCAGTTTGAAACTCCTTTTAAAATCTTTTAACAATTCAAAGTGTAAACTTATGCAATTTCAAAATATGCAAGAAAACTTAAATGCAAATTAACACCAAGAATTTTTATAGTGGTTATATGGATGAAAATCCTTTAGTCCACTCTTCCAGATCACTTAGATTCTGGGTTATACTATAAACACACAGTTTACAATATTTCTCCACTTATACATAGACAACAAATGAAAAAGCTATAAGCTCGCAATAGGAAATCACAAAGAAGACCTATCCTCTGAAGTTAAATCACTCACAAAGACGGATTTAAACTTCGCACAACACTCAGCTAAATACAAAATCACTCGGAATTTATTTTTCTATTTTCTTCAACTGGGTTTCTGTCAACAGATGACTTCCACCAGATGAGTGAGCTGTTCGAGCTTCTAGATACTTAGAAATTTTCTGCTTCAAAAACGAAATCTCAGAAATGATGTTGTGTGTCTCTCTCTTCGAAATCAGCTCTATTTATACTTGGATTTGAAAATATGACCGTTGAAGCAAATCACACTTCAAATCCATAGCCTTAGCCCAAATTTAGAACGGCTCCCTGCTACAGTACTATTTCTGCTGTACTTTCATGTAGCTGCATTAAATGCACCATGCTAATCCGAGAATAGTCTTCAATCATTTGTCATTACTACCCTTCTCTTGCAGCATTTATTACTCCAAGTGCATTTATTACCGTTGGACTAATCTCTTGATCTCTTCTACTCTGCTGATCGATGCAACTCTGCTGATAGATACTCTGCTGATCAAATACTGAACTAATCTGATTTGAGTCAGCTGATGACCTACCCTTCTGATTGCTGTTTCAGCATGAGATCAGTAGTCTTCTGGGCTTCGAATCTTGAACTCTTCTGATGTCTTCTTCACTTGATCAAAATTCTTCTAAGGGACCTAAGCTTTCCATACTTAGCTGATTTTGACGTTTTGGAAATCATCAAAACCTTCCCTTATCTTCTTATCTTCTTTGCACTTCATCTTCATCTTTATCCAACATCAAAGTATGATATAATCGAGCCAAAATACAATATATACAGTAGAAAATCAATAGTATGTATATTCCAATCGAGAGTGTACACATTACAAGGGTCCTATTCGAGCGCTATAGGATGTCGTACAAGCTAGAGGCTAAATACATACAAGGAATGTGTCTAATCTAATCTCCTATATTTGTCCGAGCAGGAGCATCGAGCTGGGGGTGCATGGAAAAACGTGTGTGTTGTCATAAATGCTTGTGGTATTTATAGTAGAGGCGGTGTGCCAGCTGGTCCATCCTTAGGAGAACATTTCTCGGCCCACAGGCTTGGGCCTGGGATCGGCCTGTTACTGATTTTCGACCAGGGGTCTTTCTAGAGGTCGGATTGTGCCATTCACACCCAGAGATCGATCTTATGGTTATGAGGTTGGGATTCGCGATCCTTCTTCTGTATTAACCCAGCATGAGATCCACAAAGTATAGAATCCGAAATATCCCTCATTACGGTGTGTAAGAGCTTAGAGTTGAGCCACGTCGACAGATCCCAATCGAGGTCGACATCTTCATACTGGGCACTCCTGATCTTCCCCTCCCTCAACGGATTCGCAGGATTCTCGACGGGAGCATCCTCGACATCAGCTTCAACTCGAAGTTTCTTTCCCCGTCTTATTTCTTCTCGACGAGCCGTGGGATCTTGACCAATCGACATCCTCCGTGGGATCTTGACCAATCGACTTCATCAGCTTCAACTCGAACTCTCTGATAACCATGGCTCGACTGACCTAGCAAAACACGTTTTGCTCCCATGGGGGGCACCACAACCCCAGTTAGCACATCATCTACAAATTAGAAATGAAGTAAGAAAACTGATTCCAAGTAAAAGAAGGGACAACTACTAGCAAAAGTCGACTAATTACCTAAACCCGGGTCGTCGGCTTTCCTCTTCGATTTCGACAGAAGACAGGCATGAAGTCGAGGCTACTCTATCAACTTGTTGACATCTAAATTGTACTTAACTAGAGTCTCGAGAAAATCTGGCGAGAAGTCTGGTTTTGGCGGGTTAGGAAAATCGATAGGCTCGGTGCTCCATGGAGCGTGCACGTTCAATGCTACATCACTAGGAGGTTTAAGAAATACGAACCTCGACTTCCATCCTTTCACGTTGGAACTCCTAGCGTTTTTCAAGAAACTTCGGTACCCTCAAGATTTAACCTGATAGAAACTGATACCCGACTTTCGAGACCCGCTCACCTTGAATAAATACCAGATATTTCCAAAGGAAGCCTCCTGCCCAAGGGCTTTCATAACAATTATGAACACTATGATCATTGACATACCATTGGGCACGATTTGCGTCGGTCGTACACCGAGAGCATTTAGGATGTCAGCTAACTCCGGAGCTATAGGCACTCGAAACCCTAGCTCCATCGATGCCTCATGAATAGCAAATGTACCTGTCAGCAGCTCATGCATTCGCTCATCCTCACCGGGGTTCGTCATAGTCGAACCCGGCGATATCGAGAAGGCCGACAACATAGCGGGACCAGATTTTCTGTGACCTCCTGGCTGAAACTCGTGGTAGGCTTCCTCGGTTTGATAATGTCTGGTATCCTCCTTGTCACCAGAATCCTCCGCTCTCTCTTCCACACCGACAACCGGTTGCTCGACTTGCTCTTTAAAAACCTCGTCCACAACGGAATCGACATTTGCACTATCTGGACTTGAATGCACTTCCGACATCTTTTCTCGATGATATAAACTGACAAGGATTATCGACTAGCACACAACAGTGTTTTTGAACTATATCGATATCGACAATGAGCTCCGAGGTTAAGAAATTTTCACTCACAGGATGAAATCGTTGGCGGTAAAAATGACCTATATATAGAGGATGAATACCGCTTCATGCCTATTCAATAATTTACGAAAATGCCCCTCCAAAGGACACGACCTTTCGTGTTCCTCTCCCGATACGACGCGACAATTGGCCGCCTCAACCCAATATTCAAAATTACCGCCAGAACAAAAACATATTTTGGCACTCATAGGATGAATAAAAAGAAATTCCAGAATATGAACTCATATTTGGCAAAACAAAAAATCAAAACAAAACTCAGTAAGCAAATTAAAACTTCCAGACTTCGATCTTCACTCGAACTCTAGAACTTGGGGGACTACCACTACATTATACTCAAAAAATCAAAACCAACACAATGAGCAAATTAAAACTTCCAGACATCGACCTTCACTCGAACTCTAGAACTTGGGGGACTCTTGATGTACCAAGTCTTCGTCAAAGCACAAATCCATATCGATGATCAGAATACATCGATCCATATCGGGCAGACTCAACACGAAAACATCGACTTGCCCCTTCGTCGATTGTGCGCTTGTCGATATGGCTACTATCGATAAGTGCCATACCTTTTTTATCAAAAGGGTCGAACTAAATATATAAAATTGGATCTTGACCTGAACGTCCTATCGTGACCCAATTACTATAACCGGAAGGTCTTGTCAGGATCCGACCCAGCAACCCGGACGAAAACTATAAATAGCCCTCATTAATACAGAAAAAGGTAAGCATTATCTGAGCAATAAATACCCATTTCGATATCCAACATCTCGACACTTACTTAAGCATCGGAGGGTTATCGCCGGGTCACCACCGGCATTAACCTGATGGGGTTATTTCTGATTGCAGGTTACGATCCCTGAAAACAAATAGAAGAGAGGTTTGACTGACCTACCTACCTTCAAATTGACGAGAACTGTTAGTACCGACACCATATCCATCGATAATATAAACATTATAATACACAGAAAACACTCTCATCACATACTCGCTGGAATTCGCGGCCCGAGTTTGTTCTTGGCGGCCCAAAGCCCTGAAACACCAATTGATTATGGCAAACCAAAATGAGACAATCAAGGAGTGGTTTTCGATCTGCAAGGAGCGAAAATCTGAAAGCATTCAACTAAAACAACCGGAAATCGATGAATAAAAAATTGGGGATCGGTATCCTCCTCCGTCCCAATTTTGGATCTTCCAAAATCGAGCTGAGTAATGCAAAATTGGAGTCGTGAATGCTGATTAAGCACTATAAGGAGCAGAATCACGAAATAATGTGAAGCAAAACGCCGTAAACTCGAAGACTCATGAAGAGGCCTAATTTGGTGAACTCTTGCAATCGAACGAAATCAGCAGTAGGATGTAAAATTGAAAGTATAGGAATTATAGTGATAATGAGGGGAGGAAGCAACAAAAAGAAATTCAGAAATCCATCCATGAATGAGTGGAGTTGTGGATGAATTTAGCTTCAGCCTGAACGACAATGGCCAAGAAAAGAGAATCTCACATAGCCAAGGTGTAATCGCAAATACAGTAGTCAGTGTATGGTAGGAATTTTCGTCCTGCCGGAGGTTGAAAATTATCAGCACCCTTGGAGAATTTTCGCGCAAATCCTCTGCCGCAGGAGAAGGTCGAGTAATCGCACTTTTTTCGGGGTTACGTGTACTTCTCCTTGGGTTAACCATGTTTCATTCGAGTAATTAGTCCGGCCCCACGGTGGGCGCCAACTGATTTTACCGAATTTGGTTAGACCGCGGTAATATCAATAATAATAACGTATGATCGTGATATATTCGACCCGAATTATGGGTTGGATAATTTACTCAAGTTTATGTAACACCAAGCAAAAGTAAAGTAAGAACAATGATAATAATATAGAATAATGGAGAGTTAAAGATATTATAATGCTTAATGACAAAGTATGTGCGTTAACCCTATTATAATGAAGGGTTCAACTTATATAGTAAACATAATCCTAGCCCTAGTAGTGTCCTACGAGCATTAGGAAACTTACATGGCCCAACAAGCATTCGGGTTCTTCTGCTATATCGATAAGATATGAATCGCGGGTCGGGTCAAGCTCTGTTTCTCGATCTACTTTTACTAACCGAGAGGATCGAAACGACCGTGACGAGCTCGAAGAGTCGAATACTGATCTATATGTAAAATAGCCCCCATCAGTACTCCCCCACTTCTCGAGCGTAATTGTAGCTGTAGCTCGGAGAAGTAAGATAAATTCCCTTTGTCGATCCCTTGCCTGAGATTCATAAAGCATGCCTCATTAAAAACCTAGTTCGGAAAAACCCCGTGGGATAAAAATCAAACTAGGGAAAAAGAGTGTGTATCAAGCGAAGTCCTAAGAAACTGAATTGATTCCAAGGTTGGAATTATCGCTGTGTAGATCGAAATCCTAGTACCGAGCTGAGACGTGTTTACTAATTTGAATTACCATGAAATATCTCTCATCATCAGAAGGGTGGTCTACTCTGCTGTTCAAAACTTTGTGCACGATCAGCTCAGTAATCTTACGAATCCGATCAACTTAGTCTGCTCATAGAAAAAGTATGAGAATTTTGAAGTTAAAATTTTAAGAGGTTTATTCACCACCTCCCCCCCCTCCCCCCATACCTCATCTGACCACTTGGGACCCACAAATAAACAACGACATCAGGTCACTACTTGCACCAAAGCCAGACGGCGCTTGATTAAATTGTAAGTTCCCAATCTTACAAGTGATTGTAAATCTACTAGGATCCTTGAGCTTATGTGGTAACTATGTAGTTAGGAATACACTTGCTTCCTCATTTAGTGCAACTGTTTCATGTTGGGTTACAGGTAACGTCAGAAGAGGAGGAATTTAAAATTTTTAAGCAACCCAAACAAGATCTTTGTTCATCTAATCATACGAAAAGAGTTCTATACAAATAAAACATCCATAGGGAGTTTGAAGCAAATTACTTCACCACAGGAATGGTGGTGGTTTTTCTTCGGTCTTCAATCAGATATGCAGAACTTTTGGTTCGAGAGAAACATTCCATGTGTTGTGCCTCTAACGGTATCCACACCAATCGGATTGAAGCAACTCTCTAAAATTCTCAGTCTCAAAACTAGAATACAAGAGATATCAAGTTGGAAGAAAAAGAGAAGAAAACCAAATTTAGATCCAGATTTAGACCGAGAGAGAGAGAGAGAGAGAGAGAGAGAGAGAGAGAGGCGGCCTCTCTTTCTTGGAAAAGGGGGCAGCTATGTGAAGACTAAGGTAGGGTTTTGAGTCTCCTACTCCTTCTTTATAGATAAGGAGTCTTGACCTAGTTTCGATCTAATCCAACTAAGAAACTTAAAGTCCATTTGATGTGATCATGAAGTGCCGAAAAATAGACTTGAAAGAATTAATTGAAGACAAGTTGTTAGGTCAAGAAGGATTACTTGCTCATCAAGATTGAAGAAGATCTAGTCCATATTTACTTGTCATATGGGACATTTTAATTTAGTAATCTTTAATTTCGAATTTAGCTCCTTGTTTTTGTAGGATTAGTTTATTCTTCACTAGGATTTAGTTTTCTTTTGTTATTAGGTTAGTTAGGTTTAATTTCGAATTTATTGTCCATATTTTTGTAGGATTAGTTTATACTTTGCTAGGATTTAGTTTCCTTTTGGTATTAGGTTAGTTTACTATTTTAGAGTTTCCTAGTTCTTTTCAAGATGTAATCTTGTCCTATTTAAAGGACATTTTTCTTTAATGAATTCAAGATTTAGTCTTCAATTAATTTGTGTTGAGTATTCTCCACCTTCTTTGAAGAGTTCTTCTTCATGAACTTATCAAAGATCAGTAAAATCTTTGTGGCGTTCAATGACTTATCAAACGATTCATTCACCATCGTTTGTGGCGTCCTACCGAACTTATCAAGCATTCTTGTGGCGTTCCGACTTATCAAACGATTCAGTCAACATCGTTTGTGGCGTCCTCATGAACTTATCAAGAAGACTTGTGGCGTTCATCCATCGACTTATCAAGCGATTCATCCATCATCGTTTGTGGCGTCTTCATTAAATCCATCCACACCTGATTGTAGAACGAAATTTAATGAAGACGCCACAAACGATGATGGATGAATCGCTTGATAAGTCGATGGATGAACGCCACAAGTCTTCTTGATAAGTTCATGAGGACGCCACAAACGATGTTGACTGAATCGTTTGATAAGTCGGAACGCCACAAGAATGCTTGATAAGTTCGGTAGGACGCCACAAACGATGGTGAATGAATCGTTTGATAAGTCATTGAACGCCACTAAGATTTTACTGATCTTTGATAAGTTCATGAAGAAGAACTCTTCAAAGAAGGTGGAGAATACTCAACACAAATTAATTGAAGACTAAATCTTGAATTCATTAAAGAAAAAGGTCCTTTAAATAGGACAAGATTACATCTTGAAAAGAACTAGGAAACTCTAAAATAGTAAACTAACCTAATACCAAAAGGAAACTAAATCCTAGCAAAGTATAAACTAATCCTACAAAAATATGGACAATAAATTCGAAATTAAACCTAACTAACCTAATAACAAAAGGAAACTAAATCCTAGTGAAGAATAAACTAATCCTACAAAAACAAGGAGCTAAATTCGAAATTAAAGATTACTAAATTAAAATGTCCCATATAACAAGTAAATATGGACTAGATCTTCTTCAATCTTGATGAGCAAGTAATCCTTCTTGACCCAACAACTTGTCTTCAATTAATTCTTTCAAGTCTATTTTTCGGCACTTCATGATCACATCACATCTGATTATGTTGTTTGGATTAAATTTAAAACAACTTCATCTTCTTTTGGGCCAAACTTATGCATGTTAGAATCAACCTATATTTTCTGAATTAGCCCGTTAAATGCTTCCTTGAGCTTTTTGGATCTTGCCCTTGTAATTGGCCCAATTGGAATATTCAATGGATCCTTAGCTTGTACTTGTTCTTGATGATTCTCATCATTTTCCCTATCTTCGAAAGGATTCGTCCTCGAATCTTCACCTACATCAAAAGGAGAAAGATCAGCAACATTAAATGTTGAACTAATCTTATACTCACCTGGAAGATCCAACTTGTATGCATTATCATTCACTCTTTCAAGAACTTCAAATGGACCATCCCCTCTTGGTTGTAACTTTGACCGCCTACGTTCAGGAAATCGTTCCTTCAACATATGCACCCAAACCCAATCACCTGGTTCAAAAATGACTTGTCTCCGCCCTTTATTAGCTTTGTTCGCATATTGTTCATTTTTCTTTGCGATATGCTCCCGGACACTTTCATGAAGTTTTTTTACCATCTCAGCCTTCTTTTGACCATCCAAACTAGCTCTTTCATTAACTGGCAAAGGCAGCAATTCTAAAGGAGTTAGTGGATTAAAACCATAAACAACCTCAAATGGTGAAAAATCAGTAGTAGATTGAACACTCCGGTTATATGCAAATTCAATGAATGGCAAACAATCTTCCCATTTCTTTAAATTCTTTTGAATTATAGTACGCAACAAAGTAGTTAAAGTTCTATTCACTACCTCGGTTTGGCCATCTGTTTGAGGGTGGCAAGTAGTTGAAAATAGCAATTTAGTACCCATTTTCCCCCACAAGACTTTCCAAAAATAGCTAAGAAACTTAACATCTCTATCAGATACAATGCTCCTAGGAACACCATGAAGTCGTACTATCTCACGGAAGAACAAATCAGCAATGTTTGTTGCATCATCAGTTTTGTTACAAGATATGAAATGTGCCATTTTAGAAAACCTATCAACCACCACGAAAATTGAATCCCTACCCTTTCTTGACCTAGGCAAACCCAAAACAAAATCCATTGAAATGTCTACGCAAGGTGCAGTAGGTACGGGTAAAGGAGTGTATAAACCATGGGGTAAGACCCTAGATTTGGCCTGCTTACAAGTAACACATCTAGAGCAAATTCTTTCCACATCACGTTTCATTTTAGGCCAAAAGAAATGTTCACACAACACTTCTAAAGTCTTCCTTATACCAAAGTGTCCCATCAAACCACCTCCATGTGCTTCACGTACAAGTAACTCACGCATAGAACTGTTAGGCACACAAAGTTTATTTTCTCTAAACAAGTACCCATCAAGTCTGTAGAACTTACCAAATGCTGATTTTTCACATGCTCCATACACACTAGCAAAGTCATCATCAGTAGCATATAATTCCTTCACATATTCAAATCCCAACAACTTTGCATTTAAAGTAGAAACAAAAATGAAGCAGAAGACGAACACGATCTTAGACGAAATCCTCAAAATAATTTATTCAATTAAATTACAACGTCAAACATAGGAAAGACAAAAGAATAAAACAAATACAAATATATCAAATATAATTGAAAATTTTGTAATATATAATTGAATATACTTATATATATTTTTTTTATTGTTCGTTTTTGTTAGGAATTTTTTTAGAAGTTCTATAAGAATATTTTATATGATAAGATAATTGCTGTTGATATATGAATTAAATATTAGTAAATAAACTATATGTTTATATGTACCGACTTCACATATACCTTATTAGTTTTTAGTAAGCACTTATTTCAGTTCGTAACAAATTGTTGGACCAAGGTTAACACAGCCGAATTGGTTAAGAAAAAAGACTGAACATGTTTGCATTTTAAAACTAATTTATAAAGATATAAGTTGACAAACAAATGAAAAAAGTATTTTCTATACCATATTTTCAATAGCAACAACATTCATCGAGTTTGGTTTAGAGATATCTTACATATATATTTGTAGTTTAACGACTTTTAATATTACTTTGTATATATTGGTTTAAAAAATTTATTTATTTATATTAGGAATACTAAACTTTAAAGATACTTTTTATTATAATGGAAATCATCATTCCGATCTTATGCGGATGTAGTCTTGTATGAACATCCTCTTGTCTTTGAATTTTGACCAATATGTATATTTTGTGAAATTTTGCTTTGTCAAATTAATTTTTATTATTGGTCGCCTTAGTTGTTTATTTATACGTGTTCAAGTAATTTATTACGTGCTAATTTATTACTTTTATAATGAATTTTATATATTCTTTTTATTTTTATTTTTAGATATTCAAATTCATTTTAATACAGAAAATTGTCCTTAGTTGTATACATGAACACTATATTTCCGTACATATGGCAATCCGTTGACTAAACAAAATTGTTATCTACTTTAGTGGTATATTGTTTTCCGACCAAATTTTATGGCCTGTTGTCTCCGAAGGACAAATATATGGTCTTTGACTAACTTCTTTAGCGTTAAATGACCAATGTTGAGTGGCCCTGGAAATTTAAATATTTCTGAGCATCATATCATCCTTCCAATTCTACAAAAACAAAAAACAAAAAAATTCATCCTTCCAGTATCATTAAATTGTACAGATAATAGTCGATTCTTAGATCGAGTTTTTGAATTTCGAAAAAATGTATGTGTTGTTGAAGTATACATATTATAATTGATATTTAGATTTTCAGAATTAAGATTTTGACCATTCCTTTATATGTTTCAATGCCTCAATAAACTTATCTTTTACAGAGATAATATATTATCCTCCTAATCAACAATATTAGATAAATAATATTTACAAATGTATTATAGCCTCTTTGAGTACCGAATCCAAGAAGCGCTAAAACAAGCATAGCGGCGGAGACTATAAAAAGAGGTAATTTCCTGCAATACATCATCATCACATTTTCGAGTTAAACATAATGGTTATTTATTTTATTGAAATGCTAAATTAAATATAAGTAATATTGTAATACATAAACATATATAGATTGCTTATTAAAATTTTATTTTACAAATATGTTCATGTGTTTTATTAATATAAACTATATTAGCTATTAATTGTCTTTAGTTTAATACATTAGCACTGGGTAATATCCTTCCAGTTCGAACTAAATAAAATTACTCATATTTATGAGTATAGTTTAAAATTACATACATAAATAAGATTACGTAAAAGCTTACATGAAAAATAATATTGAATTTATCCTATTGAAAAGCATAGAAGAAAATGAAGCAGAAGACAAACACTATATCATACGAAATCCTCAAAATAATTATATAAATAAATTACAACGTAAAACATAGGAAAGAGAAACGAATACAATTGTACTGATAATGATCGTTTTTCATGGTCGATATTTTAAATCAATTGTATCTACTTAATCGATCAAACTCATATACTGTTTGTCGACCAATTCATACTAGAGAATAAAATAACGCTATACAATTTAGGTATGACCATATTCACGAAGATTTCGATATTGATAAATTAGTTCGTAATGTTAATTTGAGAATCGCTAATAGGAATGTTTGGGTTTATGTGTTTCCTCCTCCTTCTGACTGGATCGATCTTTTCCACTTTGACCAACTATTGCAATGGTTTATCAATCAATCAAATCTTATTGTTCTCGACCGTTCATAACAAAATGTTGGACCAAGGCTAACACAAACGAATTGGCTAAGAAAAAGGAATGAACATGTTTGCATTTTAAAACTAATTTATAAAGAAATAAGCTGACAAACAAATGAAAAAGTATTTTCTATAACATATTTTCTAAAGCAGCAACATTCGTTGAGTTTGGTTTACAGATATTTATATATATATTTATAGTTTAACAACATTTAATATTACTTTGTATTAATACAAATATATCAAATATAAAATATTTCTCCCTGATCAATACATTGTACTAATAATGGTCGATCTTTAAATCGATATTTTAAAATTTCGCTCAACTTGATCCTCCTAATCTACCAAACTTGTCTATTGTTCGTCGACAAATTCATACTAGAGAGTGAAATAACGCTAGATAATTTAGGTATCTGAGAAGGAAGAAGGAGACATGGAAAGAATTTTTTTTACTTAGTACGAATAGTGAAATGATGTTAAATCAAAGCAACTATTTTGTCAAGGAAAAAAAGACTAACTTCTGTTAGTCATTTTTCAAAAATTCTATAGATCTTCTTTCTGGGATAATATGTCTTTACTATTTCCTTTTATACACATTTCTCTGCACTACAACTAGATACAACTATCTTTACCATACTATTTCTAATTGATTGCAATGTTAAGCAACTTAATTAATAATTGAAGAGCCCCCGCCACCACCACCTTCGGAGGTCTGAAAATGAAGAGAGTTCATCCCCTTCGTTGCTTTGTGTAAAAATATAGGTACCTCGTTAAGCTCCCATTATCTTCATCTCCACGAAGATTTCGATATTGATATCTTATTGCTCTCGACCGTGTACTTCAACCTTGATAAGACATTGTTAATTGGCTCATTGAATAGTTAGATATTTGTGAGCGTCTAGTATAAAAATAAATGTAAAAAGATAAACGTTTGTTGCCAAAATTTCAAAACTTAAACTCTTCTGCTTGGCTCATCAGATTAGTATTCGTAATAAGCTGATCAAGGAAAACAGTCTTCATTTTTAACAATGGTTATTTCTCATCTGAATGCATAAACATAATGGTTATTTATTTGTAACACACTGCTGTTCAGACAAGTTCCAAAATAGTTAAATATTAGTAACTCTGCTATGAAAAATCCTTGTTTCCATTGTTATGATTTATCCTATATGTCTACTTAAACTCTATGATATATCTTTTGCATTAATTTACTAAAAAAATTATTTTTTAAATTGGTATAGAATATTAGTTTATTATTATGTCATTCTGAATAATTATAAAATATTAGTTCATCTAAATTATTTGCAAAATCAATAAAAGCTCAACAATTTATAAAAATTGTGCATACATCTATTTGTTAGAAAAATAATATTTACAAATATATTACAGCATTTTTAAGTACGAAATTGAAATGCTAAATTAAATATATATAATAGATTGCTTATTAATATTTTATTTTACAAATATGTTCATGTGTTTTATTAATATAATCGATATTAGCTATTAATTGTCTGTAGTTTAATACATTGACACTGGGCAATATCCTCCACACGGGAGCGTGGAGCAATTGACCTAGTATATATATATATATGGAGTAGTAGACTCCATATTACGCACAAGTACTAGGATGACTATTAATTTAATAATCACACAAAACCTAATACATAGAGTAGCCGCCCACTTTCTCTCCAAGATGAAAAAGCACCACCCACTTCCTTTCAAAAGGATCGGCCGAACCCTGTGCAATTAAAGGATCGGCCAAACCCTGTGCAATTGCACAAGGTTCATGCAATAGCCTTTCTTCTTCTTCCTTGCTTGATAACTTTTGGATCCAAGTTCTGAGCCTAAGGATCCAAGAGAGTTGCTTCAATCCAGTTGGTGTGGATACCGCTAGAGGCACAACGCTTGGGGTGCTTCTCTCGAACCAAATCCATCAGATCTGAAAGAGGACCGGAGAAAAACCACCACCGTTCATGTGGTGAGGTAAATTCTAAAACCCCATATGGTTTAGTTTTTGCGTGAAAAACCTTTTCGTATTACTAGATGAGTAAAGACCCTGATTGCGTTATTTAAAAATTTTAAAATTCCGCTGCTTTTAACGTCCTAACGTTACCAATAACCTAGGGCTGTCAATGGGTCGGACTCGGACCGGATCAGGGCAGATCCGGATCCGAGTTCGATTTCCATTTCTTCTATTCGGATCCGGATCCGGATCCGCTCGGATCTGGAATATTAGCAACCGGACCCGAATCCGACGAATATCCCGGATCCGGATAAATTATCCGGATCCATTTAGCAAGCTAATTTTTTTTTCCGTTTTTCTCCAAATCACTTGCAGATTCCACCATCATGAATTAAAAATGTAAAATTTTACTTACTTCATCGAAACTATTCCCTAAAAATTGTATAAGATGGAATATGATGGACAAATATAAACGATAAAAATTAGAACAAAAGAATAAACAAAAATATAAGTAAAAAAGATATAAACTGAATGTGTGGACTTACACTCATTATTTATGTTAGGTAATTGATCCCAGTAATTCACCACTTCTATACTTAACCATGCCTTTGCACATTTCACACACTATTTTATGATGGTTCGTGGTTGGGTGTTGGTGATTTCCTTGTACATGGTTAGCCTTGTGGTAGAGTTTTCATCCAGGGATTCTATTTCAGGGGTTGGAGTTGTGGTGATGATCTTTTTGTTTTGGGCATTATCTTTATGTTTGTATTGTGTTGGCTGGTGGTATTTGCTAGTACTTGCTTTTCTATCAGGGCTCAGAGGAGACTTTATGTTGGAGGCTGTTTGAGGAGTTGCTACTTATCTTCGACTTCAAAGGGCTCTTCTTCTCTTCAGGGCTCATAGGAGGCTATATTCTGGAGGCTGATGGAAGGAGTTGTTACTTTTGTGTTAGTTATTTGTTATGATACTGCCCCGGCGTGGGTGTTTTGGCCAGTCTGTTGGTACCATTTCATATCCCTGCGTGGGTTCTCCCAGTATGTGGGCATTTATCTTGCTTTTTGATTTTTGTTCCCCTGTGTGGGCTGTTCATTTTGTTTTCTTGCTTTGCTGTGTTGTTTTATCTTTTTGGATCCTTTGTTTTATGGGTTGGTCCCTTTTGTTCATACGCTTCGATGGGGTTATATAAATTGTGAGTTCCCCCTCACGTTTTTAGATAAAAAAAAAAAAGATATAAACTGAGACAAAGTAGTAGAAAACTGAATATTGAGAAATGGAAGAGAAGATAAAAATTGAAGGATGAATGGTTATGGTTTGATTTTTCTTATTAAATAGTATAAATTAATATGTTGTAGACCCAATTAATTATCTAGTCAGTCCACCAACATCTCTCATGCATTTCTTTTTAAAATTATTTTTAATATAGTAAAAGATTTTAGTGGAACATAGATAGTTTTATTTTTATTTGTAGGAGATAATCATCATCCTCAGCATCGGAATCGTTCTCATCTGAACTGTCATCTTCATCTTCGGAGCTATCATCTCCTTCATCACTGTCTTGATCATCGCCGCTAGAGTTATCTGCCTTGTTTTCGGGGGGGAGCATCTTGTCCCTCATGATCAATGGACTCACCATCGATGTTGACGTCTTCATCTCCTTCGACTTCAGTTTCTTCCAGAGGAGGGTTGGACTCGCTAAGGAAAGCTTGAGTATGTTGGGATTCGGCATGGGAACCCCAAACTCTTCGAGAAAAAGAGCAAACTCGTGACTCAGTAAGTATCCAACATCTGGCGGTAGAGAAGAAGCCTTATAGTCTTCTCCAAAGGCATAGTTGTGGGGATTCATGTGTAGGAGATAATCATCTAGCTTGTTCGGAATCCTCCCCGCCGCGATCAATTGTTGGACTCCTTTATAAAAGAAAGATTGGAGTATCTCGCCCGATTTTTTCCGAACCAAAGGATCAAGAATGGGGGACTCTAAGAACTCTCTTATCGCGGGAATCCGGGCTTATTCGCGGCCTTGAGCATACGCACATTCAGAAATTGTTTTGGCCTGCTCGAGCTCCATTTTCAATCTCTCGACCTCTAACTCGAGAGCACTCTTTTCTCCGACCGCCACCACTAGATTCTCCTCAACTGTAGGAGTGTATCTGCCGCTTTTAGCCTCATCGAGCTACTTCTTCGTATCAGCAAGCTCCTTTTGGCTTTTGGACAACTTCCTAGTCATGTCCTATAATCGGGCTTCGAGAATATCATCCTCCTTCAGATTCCGTTTGAGGACATTATAAGATTGCTGGGATTCTTCCTCCAAGATGGCTAGTCGATGGGACTAATGTAGATATTGGTCTCCAGCCTGAAAAGAAACAAAGTGTTCACATTAATTTACACTTGATAATTTTAGAAGAAAGATAACAGGGTCGATATTTAATACCTCCTGGTACGCTCGAGAAAAATTACCCATGACTTGGAAACCATCCATCGCAAAGCGCTCGGCTATATCTTGCTTGTACCGCCCAGCCAAGAGAATCCTGAACTATTTGTCCACCTCATGCTCCCCTTTAGGGCCAAAGTCTGAAAATATATTCCTATCCTCGGGGTACCCAGTAGCACTCGGACCTCGAAGATGATCTTCTATGAAATTTGCTAGGTTCGGTCCGTCATTCCTGCTCAACAAGGGACTTGAACAGGATTCCGACCAAAGGGCCTCACTCGCCTAGAGGACGCAGGAACATCATTATTCTGTTTCCGAGCCATTCGTGAACCTAGTAGTTGCTGCCCTTGAATCCGCTTGAATGTATAAAAGTTGTACCCCGCTACGTTTGGGTCGGCGGTGTTGATCCAAAACACCGTGCGCAAAGGGCCAGTGCCCTCAGCCTGGGATGTTCCTTCAGCTTCAATCCGCTGCATGGTCAAAGTCGGGGTTGGAATTATAATAGTATTAGCACTTACACCAGCCGTCTCGGTGGTTCGACCCGTCTTCGATTTCTTTTGCTTCCGCGGCTTGACTTGAGATTTCTTTAAAGAAGAAGCCACGTTCGGTCCAGGCACGGAAGTTCGAAATCTTTTGACAATCTCACCTGTTAAAATTTACGTAAGATAAGTCGAGGCAAAGGCAAAATAAAGATACAATCTTATGTAATGAATTAACATACCTAAAGTGAGAGGAACTTTGCTAGCATCGGCCTCTGCATGTGCATTCTCCGCCTGTCGATCGGTTTGTTCATTAGTTTAGCTCGATGAAGGATGTCCGAAATCGATCTCCGGAATAGGATAGAGGCCTTCGCTAAGGCCGGCCATTCTCGAGACCTCTTCCTGGGTAAGGAGTGCAGTTTGGAAGAGATCGGATTGAAGTGATTTCAGGAATCCTTCAGTAAGGCTATGCTTGATGCTTCCTTTGAGTTTCCGTTTTCCATATATCCATGGCCTGGCTCCATTCCAAAGATATGGTTCCGGTTCCGAACTCTTATCAGAAGTTAGGGTGTCGGGACCGCGAACGAAGAAGAACTCTTCTTTCTAGCCATTGGTATTACTTGATACCATGGTCGAAAGGATGGATTGGTTCGACCTCTGAGAAAAGTATATGAACCCAGCGTTCGTACCTGTAGATGTGCTCAGTTGGAAAATTTACCAGAAACTTTGGAAGGACGCCTTTTCCCCTTTGGCCTTCATAAGCGCACTGAATGCGACTATATACATGATCGAATTTGGCAAAATTTGAGAAGGGGCAAGCAAGAAGGCCTCCAATAGCCCGTAGCCCGTAGAAAAATTACCTACTATAGAATGCTTGGCATCCTTTTTGGGGATCGGTAACCCATTCTTCAGGAGTCGGGATGACGATCGAAAAGCCCTCGGGAATAAACTATTCGAACTCATCCTCCAAATCTTTAAGATGCTCTTCAGTATAAGAGCTGGGAGTCTGATCAGCCCTAAGCTCGGTTTTATGATGGTTGGCGCTGGTCGAGGTTTCTTCCCACTTATATATTGTAACAGTAACATTACCACCAATGGTATATTTATGGGTTTCATTATCCGATAACTCTACAGTTTCGGGCTTGACTTCTTCGGTCTCGACTGTTTCAGTCTCAACTTCATTTTCCTCATTCTCATAATCTTTACGAAGCTCTCCTTCCTAAATATCAGAACTGGAATTGGAGCTCGAATTGCTAGAACTCTCCTTCTCAGAAAGTCTATAATTATCGATAAGCCACATGTCAGGATCGGACTCCTGTTCTTCTTCTACCTTTGCCTTACCTTTAAGATCTCTCGAGCTAGACATTATGAAGATGTCAAGTATTGAAGATCAACTTTGTGGATTTTAATAAATTCGATCGCTAAGCTCCGATCAAGGGTTTTGGATTCTTTCGTAAATGAAGCTTCAACGGTCAACGTATATATATAGGGATAAAAAGGTAAATTGCAAATCGGACTGTGGTGGCCCAGCTCCTCGGATCCATCGGATAACGGTCAAAAAATTATTATTATTTTGAAAAAGTGTTAGAATATAGAAACCCCACCTTTTTTTTTTGGAACGTTAAATTAAAAGTTTAATAGCGGAAGTGGTTTAAAATAAAATAAGAACAATTTAAATTACTAAGTTTTTTTGACGAACAAATAAAATCAATCTTCATAGTTGAGTTTTAAAGAGAAAAAATTTAATCACAACATATCAAAATATTTGAACAAACTCAACCGAGAGAGATAAATAAGTAATTTATGAAAATCTTGTCTCTTTTGCGAAAATATAAATCATCTTTAACGATTCAAACATTCTAAGTAAGGTTTTAAACAAAATCGAAAAAGAGCATAAATCGACCACAAAATATTACTACTCTCCCGAATATTAGGGTGGGACCGCAAACGTGATGACCTAACAACAACCCAACTATTATTTTCAGAACACCTGAAACTGAAAAGAAATGAAACACGGAACGCATAAGTTGATCATCCAACATAGTGAGATTGTGTGCGAATTTGATTGTGATGCGTGGATGCAACATATTATATAACATAAGCATGTTATCAAGCAAATAAACATATATTCAAGACGGAAGAAACACGGAATTCACATAACCAAGAATTTGTTGATGCCGTCCTCCACTTACCCTCCATCCTAAGTCTGATGTCCATCCAAACTCACCAAGTAAGGAGCGACCTTACTATCTGAAATGCATCGACATGTCTTTACCGGAGTTCATCCTTACTCCCCAAGTGTTACTCCCCACTTAGATTGTAAGGCCAGGCCTATGGGTAACCGTGACAATCCTGCCGGCCCTTGCCGGCCAGGTTGCCATCGGGTCCATATACCAAACAAATAGGGCCCACACAAAATCGAAAACAAACGAAAACACAAAATCGGAAGCATAACATATCAAACATATTTAATATATTATCAACATTTAACAACATATCAAATGAAATTTTAGGTATCATGATAATTTTGAAAAATATATTCGCAACTAGTAGATTTAGATGTAGCATGTATTTGGATAATAATGTTGAAATGCTAAGTGATATCGTGCGAGTAATGTCGACATAACAAGTCCAATCTATTCGTGACAACATGCAATAGAAATTACAATATAGAACATGCTTTGATTATTAAAAGCATTAGTAAATGTTTGACTCGATCTACTAGCACATCGTACCGACATACAAATTCAACACACAACGCTCACCTTTGTCGCTTAGTATAGCGATTAAAACTCCACAAATGAAGTGTATCCGAAAACTGAGCAAATACGTATACGACCTAGAAACATAACTAATGAAAATCCTACACAAGGATTTCCTACTAACACATCGCACAAAATTGCTTAGAACTTTCGACATCAACTCCACTTAAAAGTATTTATTTTCAAAACTCAAAGTACTAAGTAAATAAAACAGCTCCAAAACAGCAAGTTTTTATCTTCAATTTCCAGATTTACAAAAAAGCCCCTAAACTTTTAAAAATATCCATTTTTTGAAAATTTGGAACAAACTTTAAATCAAATGATTTTTAACTAAAACCATATCGAAAATCAAATAAAAACAGATTATTAAGTATCTTCTTACTCCAAAATTCGAAACTTTAAAAATCCCACAAGTTTAAAACTTTTCAAAAATACCCTCATAGTTTTGAATACTTAATAAAATCAACTTTCTTGAAAAATAACTCAAGATCCAAGCATTTAAGTAATATTTAAAGATAATCATGCATAATTTCAATATAAAACTGAAATTAACAATAAGTTTTAATAACTTTTCACAAACGAAACAAAAAGTTATTTAATTATAAATTTTCTTCGAAGAATTTACAAATTTTCGATCTTAAAACTAAAATGAATAAACCACTACTTCAAATCAATAAATCAAAAGTGTATAAAAGAACCATGTAAAAACAGTGACAAAACAGTTCATTTTTCCCCTTATTTTCAGATTTACAAAAATAACCCCCAAAAGTTTCAAAAACTCCCATTTTTGCAAAATATCGAAGCAAACTATAAAATATCGAAGCAAACTCCCATTCTTACACAAATAAATCAAGATCCAAACATATAAGCAATATTTAAACAAAACCAAAGCAAGTCACATTAAATATCTAATATTAAATATAAACTCAACAAATTATCACAAAAGCTACAAGGATAAACTAAATTTCTTCAATATATAATTTGAAGAAAGGAAAATAAAATCACAAGGATTAAAGAACACATGCATAGACGGATTTTTACCCAATGCAACGAAGGGATGAAACTCTCTTCATTTTCAGACATCCGAAAGTGGTGGTGGCGGCTCCGGTGGTAGAGGTGGTGGCTCCGGTGGTGGTTCATATCAAAAGCCTTCAAATCCTTACTTTTCCCCCAACTTCTAATGACTGCCGATTCACTCTGGGAGATCTAATCGACGATCCGAACCGTGAATATGTATCACCATATGTGTAGAACCTCCACGCAAAATTTGGGCATGATTCAACAGTGGACGAACGAGGGAATGATCGGAAAATCAAGGCTGTGTAGTGAAAATCCGAAAATTCTCTTTGTGTTGCCTCTTCTCTCTCTCTCTCTCTCTCTTATTTTCTTTATCTAAGTATTTTTTTACTTGTAAAGAAGATAATGTTGGTTTGAGGAGGGTATTTATTAAGCTATGAAATCAGATTTTTAATGTATATAAACATATACATACAATATGTTAATGAAGGAGTATTATTACTCCACATTTTCCACAAATACATGTCTTTCTTGGGTAGAGCAATTTCTCCACCCAAGACCATGCTTTGCAGCCTAAAGAGTGTGCAAGGAGAGAAAATAATTACTCTCCTGCAGAAAATCTGCAACTTGGGGCAAAATTGCACTTTGTCCCCCGAAATTTTGAAAACTTACATTTTTGTCCCCAAAAACAAAAATTTTGTGCATCCAAGCCCGAAAATTTTCAAAAAGGTCTTGATCTTATTTTAAAGTAACTTTTATATTTTTAATTATTTCAAAGTTCAAAATATCACATGATTTAATTAATTTGTATATTTTAGTTCAAATTAATGCTTAACTTTGAAAATAAAATGTAGTAATTAAATTTGGATTAAAAATCGAATCAAAAGGGTTCAAAAATTTTGGGGGCGTTACAATCCTCCCCCCTTAAAAGAATTTGGTCCCCAAATTCGTTCATGTGATTCGCGTGGTACGGTTAACGCCGACATATCTTCTCTTCTTTCTTCCAAAACGTTTCTTCCTTTCTCTGTGTGCGTCATAAAACATTTTCTTGTAGAATCTGCAGCCTTCTTGATTAAAACGAGTGTGCGAAAAGTTGTCTCGTACGTTAGGCATTTTCAAAACTCTGACGTATCTTTTTCTCTAACTCCCAAGTCGCCTTTTTATACTCTGGCCACGCCATAATGGAATTCACTTGTTTCTTCATCTAGACGAGTATGCAAACGTGTCTTCGTTTGTACGTTAGATATTTCTGAAGATCTTAAGATATGCAATCAGGTTCACGAGGATGATCGATGTAGTACTTCATATACGTTACGCATAATCATGACGTGGTAGAATGAGATACGATGATAATTCCAACTCCTATGTCGCGGATTAAGATTCTTCTCAGAAGAAAAACTACTCACATAACAATATATAGTTCAGTTTGGCCCAGAGAATTCAAAAGGTATTGAATGGCATTTGACTTGGGATTCTCACAAGGAACTAAATGAGTCAAATGAAGAAATACACGGTAAGGATTAGAAAAGATGATTGAATCAAGGCGCTCAAAATGACAAGACAAGTATTAGCAATGGCAACATATAGAAGAATCAACGAAGATTGCAAAAGGACTGAAATATCGATAATAAAGATAACCAAATGAGTAGTTCAGTATAAGTGACAAGGAGAATAATTAAGGCGCACCGATAAGAATAACGAAAGGGATGAGCCTCAACATTTCAAACGGTGCAAGTAAAACGAAGATCAAAGCAAGGATATCGGTAAGGATAATAGAAAGTCAAAACAAGTATCATGCCAATAATAACCAAAACATTAAAGTGTGTTTGGTCTTTTGAAAAGCAAGTCAAGATAAATGATGTGATTTAAAGATCATTTCAATAATGATTGCAACAAGATGCAATAGAAAACAAGTAAAGCTCAATAGTGAAATCTGAGAACATCGAAATGATCAAATTGAGCTAGATGGGATTAAAAATAAGTTCAAAATAAATAGAAGGAAAGTCCGAAGTTCAAAAGGAATTGAGAATACATTTATCTGATTTATGCGGCTCACAAAGAGGAATGAAGTAGACAAAGGAACAACAATTTATGAATGGACAAATGAAAACATGAAGTTCAAAAATAAACCGAGACAATTCAATTCCTTTAGGAAATTTAGAAGATTGTATAATTGAATTGAACGAAAAAGAGTAACATGAAAGCATATAGATAATTTCAAAATGATCATAACGGAATAAATAGGCTCGGGAAGAAGAAGGACAAGGAACAATAACAATAACAGAATCCGACAAAAATAAATAATTTTGGTTTACGAAGTTGATACGAGAAAGTATCTCATGAAATAGGGAGGGGTAAACTCTGAACAAGTAAAAAAATAAGGGATCGAAATAAAAGCTTAAAGGGATACAAGAAGTCAATCCCCAATTGACAAAGACATGTTAATTGAGAGTGTCGATAAGCTCTGAAGGAAAACAGTCAAAGAGTCAGATTAATGGTAATTAAGGGCACGGCTTGAAGAAGCCATTTCAAGAATGAGGCTAAAATGATTGAAGAATAATTTTATAAATTACAGAACGTGAAGGAAAAGATACAATCGGGCAATCGCATATAGAAACTTAAGAATAACACGAACGGAAATAAAGAGATTGGATATGAACATATGATAGTTTTAGAATTGAAATGAAGTTACTCGCTATCAAAAGTGATTCATAGTAGAATGCAAGGAACATGAAATAGACGAGTTAGAACACAAGACTGGTGTCAATGAAATTTGAATGATATTTTGTCAATTGAAAGAAAGATTGCTTACATACAATTTGATTCATCAAAATGGCGAAGAAAAGACATCTAGGGATCACAAGCTCAAAATGTATAAGTACTAACATTAGAATAAGGGCGAACAATTAATTATAGCGAAAATAGGCTCCAGAAAGCTTACTGAAGTCGAGAGATCAATTTGGAGATGGATACATTTAGGATCAGAATTATGAGTTTTGAGTAAGGTAAACTCGATAATGGAATTCAAAAGGATTAGGGCTATTTTAGTAATTCTATATGTACTTCAAGAAACGTCACTTGATTTAAATATTTCAAAATTTAAGAAAAATCACGGAACACAGACATATACAATTATAGCCAGACTTTAATATCAACAATAAAGTTCGAATAATCATTATGGTATTCGGGATACCAACAACAAAACAATTAATCCAGAAAACACAAAATCAAGCAAAAATAACCATTAACCCCAAGGACACGTACTAAACATATGGTTTCAGTTGCGGTCTTGTTCTAAATGTGAACTACCCAATGTGGGTAGACACCCTAAAATCATGACGGTGAGTCCCACCTTACTAACCCCTCGGTACAAATTTGAGGATCCTATCCTGGCCTTGAGCCGAAGCTCTGACACCATCTGTGGCGGCCCGGCTTCGCGGGTCCGTCGGATAACGGTCGAAAAATTATTATTATTTTGAAAAAGTGTTAGAATATAGACACCCCACCTTTGTTTTTTTGGAACGATAAATTAAAAGTTTAATAGCGGAAGCGGTTTAAAATAAAATAAGAACAATTTAAATTACTAAGTTTTTTTTACGAACAAATAAAATCAATCTTCATAGTTGAGTTTTAAAGCTAAAATATTTAATCACAACATATCAAAATATTTGAACAAACTCAACCGAGAGAGATAAATAAGTAATTTATGAAAATCTTGTCTCTTTTGCGAAAATATAAATCATCTTTAACAATTCAAACATTCTAAGTATGGTTTTAAACAAAATCGAAAAAGAGCATAAATCGACCACAAAATATAACTACTCTCCCGAATATTAGGGTGGGACCGCAACCGTGATGACCTAACCGCAACCCAACTATTATTTCCAGAACACCTGAAACTGAAAATAAATGAAACACGGAACACATAAGTTGATCGTCCAACTTAGTGAGGTTGTGTGAGAATTTGATGGTGATGTGTGGATGCAACATATTATATAACATAAGCATGTTATCAAGCAAATAAACATATATTCAAGACGGAAGAAACACGGAATTCACATAACCAAGAATTTGTTTATGCCGTCCTCCACTTACCCTCCATCCTCAGTCTGATGTCCATCCAAACTCTCCAAGTAAGGAGCGACCTTACTATCTGAAATGCATCGACATGTCTTTGTCGGAGTTCGTCCTTACTCCCCAAGTGTTCCTCCCCACTTGGATTGTAAGGCCTGGCCTACGGGTAACCGTGACAATCCTGCCGGCCCTTGCCGGCCAGGTTGCCATCGGGTCCATATACAAAACAAATAGGGCCCACATAAAATCGAAAACAAACGGAAACACAAAATCGGAAACATAACATATCAAACATATTATCAACATTTAACAACTTATCAAATGAAATTTTAGGTATCATGATAATTTTTAAAAATATATTCGCAACTAGTAGATTTAGATGTAGCATGTATTTGGATAATAATGTTGAAATGCTAAGTGATTTCGTGCGAGTAATGTCGACATAACAAGTCCAATTTATTCGTGACAACATGCAATAGAAATTACAATATAGAACATGCTTTGATTATTAAAAGCATTAGTAAATGTTTGACTCGATCTACTAGCACATCGGACCGACATACAAATTCAACACACAACGCTCACCTTTGTTGCTTAGTATAGCGACTAAAACACCACAAATGAAGCGTATCCGAAACCTGAGCAAATACGTATATGACTTGGAAACATAACTAATGAAAATCCTATACAAGGATTTCCTACTAACACACCGCACAAAATTGCTTAGAACTTTTGACATCAACTCCACTTAAAAGTAATTATTTTCAAAACTCAAAGTACTAATTAAATAAAACAGCTCCAAAACAGCAAGTTTTTACCTTCATTTTCCATATTTAAAAAAAAGCCCATAAACTTTTAAAAATATCCATTTTTTCGAAAATTTGGAACAAACTTTAAATCAAATGATTTTTAACTAAAACCATATCGAAAATCAAATAAAAACAGATTATTAAGTATCTTCTTACTCCAAAATTCGAACCTTTAAAAATCCCACAAGTTTAAAACTTTTCAAAAATACCCTCATAGTTTTGAATACTTAAGAAAATCAACTTTCTTGAAAACTAACTCAAGATCCAAGCATTTAAGTAATTTTTAAAAATAATCAAGCCTAATTTCAATATAAAACTGAACTTAACAATAAGTTTTAATAACTTTTCACAAACATAACAAAAAGTTCTTTAATTATAAATTTTCTTCGAAGAATTTACAAATTTTCTGTCTTAAAACTAAAATGAATAAACCACTGTTTCAAATCAGTAAATCAAGAGTTTACAAAAGAACCATGTAAAAACAGTGACAAAAAAATTCATTTTTCCCCTTATTTTCAGATTTACAAAAATAACCCCAAAAGTTTCAAAAACTCCCATTTTTGCAAAATATCGAAGCAAACTATAAAACAAATGCTTTTCAAGTAACCCTACCAAAAATAAAAAATAAAACTTATATTTTCAGTCCATTTTTACTTCCAACAAAAATCGCAACCTGATTAAACCGTTTTTCGTCGGATACGATTAAATCAATAAGGTTGGGATATGGAGGTCCAATTCGATGTAGATTATAGGGATCTGTTACTTTATTCTGGATGGATCAATCTCAAGAAAGAACAATAATGTAAAAGAACAATCAGTAATCAAGACAGTCAATAATAAAATAGTATAGCAAAAGCTCTTCTATTTGATAATCTTAGATTATTTTAGTATGCAGGCATAAGTTGAGTCTGTAAAGCGTGTGTAATACAATGATTAACTAATTATTAATATCACAATTAACCTAGCTTTACAAGGAAACATAATTCTAATAGGACTCGGCCCAATCGTCCTTCTTGAGTCCGGATTGTAGTCTGCTTGTTGAGGAGAGTCGTATTCTACCGGGTCGATAGTTGATCCCGAACAGGCTCGTCTGGTCGAACCGATCTTATATCCCTTAGTCGATCCGAACATTATAAGGGGTGCGAAATAGCCCCCATCAGTACTCCCTCACTTCTTCGAGCGTATATGTAGTAAAAGCTCGTAGAAGTAGATGGTTAATTACGACAGTATTTTCTATGAGTTGTGCCTCGTTAAAAACCTTACTTAAGAAAAAACCCTGTGGGAAAAAATCCTAAGTAAGGAAAAGAGTGCTACTCCTCATAGATAGTCGTTTTCTCGTTTCAATTATGAACCGCTACGTGTCTCTTTGGAGAAGCGTTTCATCTTTTTTCGTTTGGCGGGAATATGATTAGCCGTGAGAAGTTCGAAACGTCTTTTTACTTCTCACTATAAAAAGGCAATCGTTATATTAGTCATTTTTTACTTTATACTTCCTTTAATCTTGCCGTCATTTTCTTTCTTGGTCATTTATCTTTTCAAAATTGCTTTTATCGACTCATATCCTCCGAGGATCCTAAAAATGGCTTCTATTTCAAGAAAATCTTCCTCGTCTTTAAGGGAGAGAGTTGATCCTATTATCGAGGAGGTGATACATTATAATCCTTCGAGTGAGAAGATTGGAGTGTCTGAATTTATTATCCCGAATGAGGACACCTTTAAGGTGCAAATTCTATCTGATACGGATGTCGCTGCCAGAGCTAAGAAAAGCAAGGGTACGGCTCCTCAAATTTCTGAACCGATAGAGGATCTTGCTTGTGCTTATACTGAGGACACTTTCTCTGAGGTCGTGAGCAATTATGCCAAATATTTCCCGGATGGTTCCGAGATCATTCTCTCTTCTCCTTCTGATAGGGTTACATCACCGCCGGAGGGGTGTCGAGCCTTTTACACAGCCCATTTTAACTGCGGTCTGCGTCTCCCCTTGTATGCTCTCTTCCTTGACATTTTGAAAATATTCAGTGTGTCCTTGACTCAATTAGTCCCTAATTCCGTGGCCTTCGTGGTCTGTTTTTCCGTTTTGATGATAGCAAAAGGATTCCAACCCTCTTTTCGTAATTTTACGCAATTGTTTTTATTTAACGTTTCTAGTTCCTCTAACCGTGGATATTTCTTCGCTAGCCAAAAAACTAGTCGCGCAATCTTTGACTCTCCGGTTTCCAGCAATCCTTCCTGGAAATCTCATTTTTTCTTTGTTCGTCCGCCTTCTCATCTTCGCTTAGCGGATGGCTCCACTGAGCCCTTTTCCTTGGACCATGATTCCAAATGGATTTATGGCGGTCGTTTGGTGACTGGTGATTTTATTCCCGACGATCCCCAGTTTATTGGCGAAATCCAAGCGATGCGTGTCAACAAATATCAGAGTGCTCTTCTTATCGGCGAAGTTTTTCTTCGCAAGGCGGGATTAAGTACTCATATTTTTCCAATTTCTTCTTCTTCTGAATCATTGGGTAAGTATCTATTCTAATATTGCGTTGTCAAAACTCTTTTTAGTACTAAGTCTAATTCCGATTTTGTTTTCTCCTCAGCTCTTATAGTAGAAAATTCCCAACGCTCTTTAAAGGGAAAAAATGGTGTTGTTTAAATCCACCAAAACCATAGAGAATGTTCCTATTGAGCAAAGGGCATCTCGGAAAAGAAAATTAGAATTGGGCAATGATTCTGAAGAGAACAGAAAGGAATCTCCAGATTCCTCCCAAGAATCTCCAGTTCGCCTGGGGACGGGATCTGGTTATCCTCCTTTTCGACATCGAACTTCCTTAGGCGTACGTGGATGCCATAGCTGGTCGATGCCCCATCCTAATGATAAGCCAGTGGAGAGAAAAAGGTGTTACTAGGGTCCTTCGGGCGAGGACCTGTCTCTACTAGGTGATAATCATCCGGAGCCCACTCTTGTTGAGATGATCGAGGAACATCTACAGGGGAGGAGAGCCGCCGGTTATCCTGATAACGATTCTTTGTTCATGATGAGAGCGAGAATGCGGTGGATAAGGCAACTCGTGTGCTTTTATCAGGTGTGTTTACTCGCGATATGAACAAGCTCCTTCGGAAGGATCCTCTAGAGAAATTTCAGCGAGCTTCTCTTTATGCTGAAAAGGTGATCTCCTTTATGTGTGCTCGTAGGTTAATTTTCCTCAATGAATACTTTAGCTTGCTAATTTATTTCTTTTATCTTTTTCTCTTTCAGACTAAGACTTGTTTGGCATCATATGCCTATGAAACTGCTCTCTGGAAACAACAATGTGAGTTTCCGGATGAGAAATACAAGACTTTACTTCATAAGACTTCTGGTTCAGAGGTTGGTCTCTGCACGACTTCTTCTCTTCCGGTCGTAGAGACTCGGGCTACGGGGACTGATGACCAGGAGATTATAGATAGGGTTCTGGAGACTTCTCGTGCTCAAGAACAAGCCAATCAATTGGCTAAAAAGTTGGAAGAGTATCAATTTCAAAGTACTGCTCGAATTAGCGAGTTGGAATCTCAAGTATCGAGTCTTCAGGCTTCTTTAGAGGAGTATGAGAGGGACATTCCTCTTGGTGGACTCAGGGATCGTTACGACCGGAATCCTGATGAAAAAGTTATTCGTGAATCCCTTAGCTCTCCTGTTCATACAGCGTTGGTATATCAAATGGTCGGTCCGCTCCTGGAGAGCACGTTCAAGAAGGCGATTCATCAGTTGGTCGCTTTTGAACTGATAGATGATCTTCGAAAGGAATATTTTAAAGCGGTGCACATTCGGTTGAACCGTTATGGCGAAGAATATTCTCCTTCCGAGCTACCGGAAGTCGTTTATCAAAAGTTTCCTTTGGCTCACCTTGTCAAAGAGTTAGGTAGGCCATTGCCGATTCCTTCTTCAGATATCAATGACGAGGTCGATAATAATTTCATCGATCCAGAAGAAGAGGAGGAAAATATTGAAGCAACGAATGAAGGAGACGTCGCTGGCGAACAGGAAGTTCCAGATGGCGACCAAGTTGTATGAATCAAGTAGCGATATGTTGATATGTGAAATAACCTTTGTAACTGTTATCATAAGTTGAATTGCAATATTACTCTTTTATCCCTTTATAAAATAGACGATTCATATTCTGACAGTTATGTCTTTTCGTCTTCTATGTACTGATTGTGAGTTCCATGTTCCTCAAATAAAGCAACCGACGTATCAATATATCAATTCTTTGATATGGGAGGAATTGGAAAATGTAGAATCATCACTTAGATCTAGCTTATTCAGACCTCCTTTAGCAATTCTTTGGAATGTTAGGCGGTGACATTTTTGTAGTCTGGAATAATGACGACTAATCTCCCGATTTTCATGTCAGATTACTTGGATTCCAATAGAGGTCTAAACATGGTTAGTTAATAATTTTTTCATGTGACATATGAGGCAGTTACGACCTTGTAGGTCAGAGTACGAGATCCTTATTCCTCTAGTCGAGCTAATACCTTGTTGCAATGTCGAGGATCTCTCGCTCTTTATCAAGCGACTAGCATATGTGAGCGTGTAAACTTTTCTGGTCAGGAGCTCTTTTAGATCTGCTTTTATTGTGCATTGATCGCTTCGATCTTCTTTTTCTTTTATCATCGATTCGTTGAGCCGATCAGAGAGGTGCCGTTCCAACTTACTCGCATTAATTACGGGAAGTCAAAAGGTCGCATTTCCGTCCCTTGATCAAATCTCTATCCAGCCTTAGGATCACTTGCATAAGTGCCTATAAATAAGTAGACAGTTTCCATATTTTGTTTATGATTTCTCAGAAAAGATGGAGATCTCAGTTTCCCTGAATTTCATTTTGCCTTCTGATCCCATAATATTAAAAAAGTCACATTATCCTGATTCATATCATAATAACTTAAATTTCTTCTGTCTTGTACTGACGGGTCCCATGGAAGCCCTACCTCGTACTGACGGGTCCCATGAGGCCTCGAACCTTGTATTTACGGGTTTGAGGTCCGTGGTTTCCTGTTTGCACATGGAGGGTTCATGTATACCAGACACCGCCGCTTTTGGATGTTACTTCCGGATTGATAGACCACCGGGGTGTGCTGGTAAATATTAATGTTCACGACCGCCCCGAAGAGATGCTGCTTTAGAGTAAAATGTCAAACCTTAATGTGAAAGCAGTATCTCGTTGTGGGTGAATGAGTATTGCCGGTTATCTTGCTGGTAATGCTCATTTCGTCTGGAAGAACATTTGATCTTCAGAGCCTGGCCATCGAACCAAAGAAGTCGACCATTCTAGCAGCATGCTTCTTAGGTGGTTAGTTATAATCATCGAGGCGCTAGGGAGGAGATCGGTGTTTCCGTGGACATTGTCGTGAAGACCGCAGATCTATAGAATAGGATTATGTTTTTTTCTTAAATAGTTGTGAAGATATGTAGGTCGTACAAAGTTCTTTGTATTCTTCGTGTGTAACTTGAGATCTGTTCTCAGAAATTCAGATGAATAATACTTTTAATGTTATCATTCTCATATTTTTTGTGTTGATTTCTCTCTTACTTTTATCGTTATTGTATAGATCGAGGAGCGTTTATTGAGCGGAACAAATTATACTCAACTCGCTTTAAGACTTAGGTATTTTTCCCAAATCTTTTTTATCGTTAAAAATAGATCGAGGAGCGTTTATTGAATGGATCAATTTATACTCAACTCGCTTTATTTAGACTTAGGTTTTTATACCAAAGCCTTTTTTAATCGTTAAAAATAGATCGAGGAGCGTTTATTGAGCGGATCAATTTATACTCAACTATTTTCATTTAGACTTAGGTTTTTATACCAAAGCCTTTTTTAATCGTTAAAAATAGATCGAGGAGCGTTTATTGAGCGGATCAATTTATACTCAACTCTTTTCATTTAGACTTAGGTTTTTATACCAAAGCCTTTTTTATTTTTTTTATTTATTTTTTTTTTGTCGTTAAAAATAGATCGAGGAGTGTTTATTGAATGGATCAATTTATAATCAACTCTTTTTATTTAGACTTAGGTTTTTATACCAAAGCCTTTTTTAATCGTTAAAAATAGATCGATGAGCGTTTATTGAGCGGATCAATTTATACTCAACTCTTTTTTAATTGGACTTAGGTTTTTATACCAAAGCCTTTTTTAATCGTTAAAAATAGATCGAGGAGCGTTTATTGAATGGATCAATTTATACTCAACTCTTTTTATTTAGACTTAGGTTTTTATACCAAAGCCTTTTCTAATCGTTAAAAATAGATCGAGGAGCGTTTATCAAGCGGATCAATTTATACTCAACTCTTTATTAATTAGACTTAGGTTTTTATACCAAAGCCTTTTTCAATCGTTAAAAATAGATCGAGGAGCGTTTATTGAGCGGATCAATTTATACTCAACTCTTCTTATTTAGACTTAGGTTTTTATACCAAAGCCTTTTTTAATCGTTAAAAATAGATCGAGGAGCGTTTATTGAGCAGATCAATTTATACTCAACTCTTCTTATTTAGACTTAGGTTTTTATACCAAAGCCTTTTTTAATCGTTAAAAATAGATCGAGGAGCGTTTATTGAGCGGATCAATTTATACTCTCATTTAGACTTAGGTTTTTATACCAAAGCCTTTTTTAATCATTAAAAATAGATCGAGGAGCGTTTATTAAGCGGATCAATTTATACTCAACTCTTCTTATTTAGACTTAGGTTTTTATACCAAAGCCTTTTTTAATCGTTAAAAATAGATCGAGGAGCATTTATTGAGCGGATCAATTTATACTCAACTATTCTTATTTAGACTTAGGTTTTTATACCAAAACCTTTTTTAATCGTTAAAAATAGATCGAGGAGCGTTTATTGAACGGATCAATTTATACTCAATTCGCTTTATTTAGACTTAGGTTTTTATACCAAAGCCTTTTTTAATCGTTAAAAATAGATCGAGGAGCATTTATTGAGCGGATCAATTTATACTCAACTATTCTTATTTAGACTTAGGTTTTTATACCAAAACCTTTTTTAATCGTTAAAAATCGATCGAGGAGCGTTTATTGAATGGATCAATTTATACTCAATTCGCTTTATTTAGACTTAGGTTTTTATACCAAAGCCTTTTTTAATCGTTAAAAATAGATCGAGGAGCGTTTATTAAGTGAATCAATTTTACTCGACTCGTGTTAATGCTTCGCCTTTTATAAATATACTTCTGATTTTGTACTAAAAAACAAGTTTTTTTGATAATAAATTTTAGGCCAAAGCCTTTGTTACAGCTAATTTAAATAGAAATAATCTTGAAAATAAAACAAATGAAATAAAGCAGGATAATTTACTAGGATTTATCTTCCATAGTATCTTCGGAGGTTGACTGCGTTCCAATTCCTTGGTAGGGGTGTTCCGTCCAAGTGCGCAATTTTGTATGAACCTTTCTTTCGTACATCGATGACAATGTATGGTCCATCCCAATTCTGTTGTAACTTTCCCACATGCTTGGATACCTCTACCTTTTTTAAGACCAGGTCTCCTTCTTTGAAGGTTCGGACGCATACTTTTTGATTGTAGGCCCTTTCCATATTTGATTTAGCGACTTGCAAACGTACGGCCGCTTTTTCTCTTAAAGCTTCTGTTAAATCAATATCAATTTCTCTTGTCTTTCCATTTTCCTGGTCGTAATACATTTCAATTCTTGGTGTCTGAATTAGCGTTTCGACTGGGATAACAGCTTTCGATCCCTATACTAAACTGAATGGGGTCTCCCCGGTTGAAGTTTTGACCGTGGTTTGATTAGCCCATAGTACTCCCGGGAGTTCATCTAGCCATTTTCCTTTGGCTGCCCCTAATCTTTTTTCCAAAGATTTTATTATTTCTCGGTTCGCTACATCAGTTTGTCCGTTCGCTCTAGGATGCCCAACTAAAGTGAAATTTTGCTGAATTCCTAGCTTTCTACACCATTCCATTACCTGTTTTCCCACAAATTGGGTTCCGTTATCAGAGATCAGAATTCTTGGGATGCCAAATCGACACACTATGAACTTCCATAAGAAATTGATCACTTGGAATTGAGTTATTCGAGCAAGGGCAATGCATTCTATCCATTTGCTGAAGTATTCCACAGCAACTAAAACGTATGCTTTCTTGGATCGAGATGTTGGGAAAGGTCCCACGATATCCATTCCCCATTGATCAAACGGCCAACATACCGGTATGGGTGCATGTTTTCGGCCGGTTGATGACTTATATTAGCATGGACTTGGCAATGATGACATTTTTGGACATACTGGATTGCATCATTGTTGATGGTAGGCCAATAATATCCAGTTCTGATGCATTTTAAAGCCAAGGCCCTTGCTCCACTGTGATTTTCTGCTTCTCCTTCATGTAGTTCTCGGAGTATATCGTAGGTTTGAGATTCGGAGACGCATCTTAGAAGAATTCCCGACACTGATCTTCGGTAAAGTTTTTCTTCTATTAACGTTTATCTAGGAGCCCGATATTTTATTTTCCGAGCTTCGTTTTGGTCGAGCGGCAATTTTCCTTCTTGAAGATAATCTATCATTGGAAGCATCCAATTTCTTTCGACTTCTTCGATTTCCATTACTTGAGCGACCGGTGTCTCATCGATATCGATTGCCGGCGTATTGGAAATTAACCAGTTGATTACCCTTTCGGTTTTTCCATCGTTAGATCCTGTAAATCTAGACAATTGATCGGCCCATTTATTCTCCGATCGTGGAATGTTCTGTATCCCAAAATTATCAAATTTTTCAACCAATTCCTTCACTTTGGTAAGGTATTTGACCATATTGAATTATTTACCCTCATAGAGGCCTTCTATTTGCCTTTGTACTAACTCTGAATCGGTTAATACTTTAAGGTTTTTTATGTCGGCTTTGATTGCCATTTCCATTCCAGCGATCAATGCTTCATATTCTGCTTCGTTGTTTGTTACGACGAAATCCAGTGTTATTGCATAATTTATATCCTCCTTATTTGGTCCGGTAAAGTTTACTCCGGAACCTCCTCCTTCTCGACTCGAAGCACCGTCGACGTGCATCAACCAAGTTTGATTTTCTACGATCAAGATATCATTGGCAAGGCTGGTTGATTCAGTATGTTCGTTTGCTAGGGTCGGAGTCTCTAATAGGAAATTGGCTAAGACTTGGGCTTTAATCGCAATTCTTGGTTTGTACTCGATTTCGAACTGACCGAGTTCGATTGCCCACTTGATTAATCTTCCAGAAGCCTCTGGCTTTGCTAAGACCTGTCTCAATGGCTGATTGGTTAACACCACAATTTTGTAGGTTAGAAAGTAAGGTCGGAGTTTGCGTGCTGCCACTACTAAGGCCAAAGTGAATTTCTCTATTTCCAAGTAGTTCTTCTCGGCCCCTTGTAGTAATTTGCTTAAGTAATAAACAGGTTTGTGTTCTAAGCCTTCCACTTTAACCAAAACCGAACTAATGGCTACGTCGGAGATCGATATGTAGACGTATAATGGTTCTCCCTCGGTTGGTTTGGCCAATAGCGGGGATGTCGTTAGATATTCCTTTAGCCGATCGAATGCCTGGTCGCATTCTTCGGTCCAAACAAAGTTTTTTGCTTTACGAAGAGTTTGGAAGAAAGGCAAACTTCTGTCAGCCGATTTGGATATGAATCTATTTAGCGCCACGATTTTTCCTACCAAGCTCTGCACTTGGGAGATCGTTTTGGGAGGTTTCATTTCGGTTATGGCTCGAATTTTTTCTGGATTGGCCTCGATTCCTCGTTGACGTACCAAATATCCCAAAAATTTTCCCGACTTAACACCGAAGTGCATTTTGCAGGATTTAGCTTCATTCTGTACTTTCTCAATATTCGGAAACATCGATCGAGATGCCTTACGTGATCTGCTTCATTCATGCTCTTGACCAGCATATCATCTACGTAAACTTCCATTATTTCTCCGATTAATTCTTTGAACATCAGATTTACTAACCTTTGGTAAGTGGCCCCGACGTTCCTCAATCCAAATGGCATAACTATGAAGCAATACACTCCCTGCTCCGTTACGAAAGCAGTTTTTTCTTGGTCTCGCTCATCCATGTATATCTGATAGAAACCTTGGAAAGCATCCATCATGCTGAAAATCGCGAAACCAGCGGTTGAGTCGACTAATAAGTCGATCCTTGGGAGGGGATATGGATCGCGCGGACATAATTTATTAAGGTCGGTGAAATCATTGCACATTCTCCATTTGTTATCCTTTTTATCCCCTTTTGCAACTAGCACAACATTACAAAGCCATTCCGAGAAGTGTATTTCTCGAATTTGCTTTGCTTTGAGTAGCCTTTCTACTTCTGCCTTGATTATTTTATCCTTTATCGGCCCATGATTCCTCTTCTTTTGTCTAGCAGGTTTTGCCATGGGGTCAATTTTTAGCGAGTGACTGATTATTCGGGGGTCAATCCCTTCTATGTCGTTCGCGCTCCAGGCGAAGATATCTGCATTGTTTCTGAGAAAGTTGATCAGCATTACTTCCCCCTCTTTGCTTAATTCAGTTCCAATTCTTGTTGTTTTAGTTTGGTCCCCCTGCACCAGTAGGACATCTTTGTGTTCCGGTGGTTTCAAAGCTAGGTCTACCGGTTCCTTTCCCTTTTTATCTATTCGGTCGGTGCTAGGGATTTCAACTTCAATTTTGTCAACGTCGACGTCTAGCTTTCTTTTGCTTGGGGTAATTGGTTCATGGCGATTTTTCAAAGTTAATGATGTGTTGTAGTAATCCCATGCCATGCAAAGATCATTCACTATTTCTCCGATTCATGTGTCAGTCGGAAATTTTATCTTCTGATGGTATGTTGAAACAACAGCTCGGAATAGATTGAGGATAGGTCGCCCTAAGATCGCATTGTAGGCAATGGGAGTTTCTACTACTAAAAATTTTACCAGCTTCACCGTCCGATGCGGTTTCCTCCCGAGTGAGACACTTAAAGTTATTGTGCCACTGGGGACAATCTCTGATCCTCCAAATCCTACTAAAGGCGTAGCTACCCTTTGGAATGTTATTTGTCCCAAGTTCATCTGGGCTAAAACCTCTTTAGAGATGATATTTGCTGAACTTCCATTTTCGATTAGGATCCTTTTGACGTTGTAATTTGCTATTTCTAGCGATACCACCATCGGGAAGTCGGGGCTATCCTCTTTTGTGTCCCAAACAAGGTTTTTGGGTACCTCGCCCTCGGTAAAACTGATCAGCTGGTTGTTTGTTGATTTGCTTTCTAGAGTCCATACTTCTTTCGGGTATTTTAAACCCCGATTATGGATCTGGCGGTCCTTCGTCGAGCATTACGACTGTCCCAACCGGCGGGTCCTCCTGAAATTGTATGGATGGTACCGTTAATCTGGTCATTGTTTAACTCCTGTGGGGGACCATCCTCAGGGGACCTTCGACGGGAATTCCTTCTTTGATTATTATTCCGAGGACTCCTACTTCTTCCTCTCTTGCGGTTATTCCGCTCTAATTAGTCATCTAAGTTTCCTTGTTCGATTAGTTTTTCAATTTCTCTTTTTAGGTGAAAACAATCTTCAGTGCGATGCCCATGTGCCCGGTGATATTTGCAGTATAATTCATAGTTTCGTGCACCTGGTCCGGGTTGAGCGATTCTCTTTGCCTCCGGGATCCAATTGTTCCTTTCTAGTACAGCCAAGATTTCTTCTAGCGGAGCAGTCAGCTTTGGGTTTTCTAGCTGATTAACCCTGCTCTGGATTGCCGGCTCGGCTGTCTTAGGTCTTTGATAGGCGTTAGCTCGTCTATCCTGGTCGTTTCGATTGTACTCTAATCGCTGGAAAACGTTGCCCTCTTTTAAAAGATCGTTCATAGTCCATGGATCTTTGAACAGGAAATCTATGTTGCCGTTTGGAGCCTGAGGCCGTAGCTTTAATTTTGTTCTTATCTTTAAAAGAATTCATCTCTTCCTGGGTCATATATTTCGATGCCAAGCTCATGATTTAAGCGAACGTTCTCGGTTGCTTCCGTCTGAGGGCATTTTCAAACTGCCTATTCTTGGTGAGGTCGAAGAGAATGGAGATTATGTAATCGATATTTGGGGAATCGATCTTGAGCAATTCCACATTAAACCTTGCCAGCCAGTTCCTCAGGAGTTCGCCCTCTTGTTGATAAATGGTTCCTAAATAGCTCATTGGAAGTTTTTGTCTCTTCTGGCTGGCGAACTGCTGTGTTAGTTTGTTGCATAATTCCCGAAAACTGAATATGGAGTTAGCGGGTTGCTTGGCGAACCATTCCAAAGCGAGTCCTTCTAACGTGGTCAACATTAACTTAGCGGTGAATTCCGCCGAGTGAGCATATGAGTTCATTATGTTCGTAAAGCTAAAAATATAGTCATCTGGATCAGTAGTTCCGTCATATCTGGGTAGTCGACCTGGAACCTGTCCGGTTGACTGAGCTTCTTTTATTTCTCCGCAGAAGGGAGAGCATGCTGCTAGGCTCTCCTGGAGTTCTGTGGTTCTGGCCCATGGGTTTTGAACGGATCGTAAGCGTTGCTCAAGTCGTTCATGTACCATCTTTTCGATTTCTCTTTCCGAGATTCGCATAGTTCTTGGTCGATTTGGGATTGCGTGATCTATGTTATCCTCAATGGGGATTATGGTATGTTCCTTGGATCCGCTGTGTCCTGGTTGCGGTCTCCTACGATCCGCTTTTCTTCGGACGTTGTCATTGGAGGGTTTTGTATTGCCCTGCTGCGGACTGTGTAGCGAGCGCTGCTCGCTCGCCGGGCTGTCGGCTTGTTGAGAGATTTGATCGTTCTGCCTCGGCGTTCTCTGAGTGGGATTTGCCCTAGTAGTTCTAGGGTTTCGAGGAACCTGTTCGAGTACTAGTAATTCCTCTGGGGAGAGTGATTTAAAAAGCATAGCAATCTGTCACAACTTCTCCTGAGCATCCGACAGGGGAATCGGGATTGCTGGAGCCGCACGTTCTTCCGGTACCGCACCAGTAGGGATCCCATGTTGTTCCTCCTGGTTCTGATGATGCTCGTTCTGTTGCTGATTGTCGTTGTTTATAGCGGCGTTATTATCGATATTGCCCTGCGGATCCTCAGACGTATTGGGCTGGTTGGTTGTGTTACTTCTTGCTCCGTTACGAGCGCTCTTCCTTGGGCGAGCCATATGTCGATTGAATAATTAACCTAGCCCCACGGTGGGCGCCAACTGATTAAACCATTTTTCGTCGAATACGATTAAATCAATAAGGTTGGGATATGTAGGTCCAATTCGATGTAGATTATAGGGCTCTGTTACTTTATTCTGGATGGATCAATCTCAAGGAAGAACAATAATGTAAAAGAACAATCAGTAATCAAGACAGTCAATAATAAAATAGTATAGCAAAAGCTCTTCTATTTGATAATCTTAGATTATTTTAGTATGCAGGCGAGTCTGTAAAGCGTGTGTAATACAATGATTAACTAGGTATTTATATCACAATTAACCTAGCTTTACAAGGAAACATAATTCTAATAGGACTCGGCCCAATCGTCCTTCTTGAGTCCGGATTGTAGTCTGCTTGTTGAGGAGAGTCGTATTCTACCGGGTCAATAGTTGATCCCGAACAGGCTCATCTGGTCGAACCGATCTTATATCCCTTAGTCGATCCGAACATTATAAGGGGTGCGAAATAGCCCCCATCACAACCCTCAACCCTTCAACTTTAAAAATCTTTCGAAAATACCCCCAAAATTTTGAATATTAAAAGCATTAACATTCTTACACAAATAAATCAATATCCAAACATATAAGCAATATTTAAACAAAACCAAAGCAAGTCACATTAAATATCTAATATTAAATATAAACTCAACAACTTATCACAAAAGCTACAAGGATAAACTAAATTTCTTCAATATATACTTTGAAGAATGAAAAATTAAATCACAAGGATTAAAGAACACATGCATGTACGGCTTTTTACCCAAAGCAACGAAGGGGATGAAACTCTCTTCATTTTCAGACCTCCGAAGGTGGTGGTGGCTCCGGTAGTGGTTCATATCAAAAGCCCTCAAATCCTTACTTTTCCCCCAACTTCTAATGACTTCCGATTCACTCTGGGAGATCTAATCGATGATCCGAACGGTCAATATGTAGCACCATATGTATAGAACCTCCACGCAAAATTTGGGCATGATCCAACGGTGGACGAAGGCGGAATGATCGGAAAATCGAGGCTGTGTAGTGAAAATCCGAAAATTATCTTTGTGTTGCCTCTTCTCTCTTTCTCTCTCTCTCTCTCTCTCTCTTATTTTCTTTATCTAAGTATTTTTTTAGTTGTAAAGAAGATAATGTGGGTTTGAGGAAGGTATTTATTAAGCTATGAAATCAGATTTTTAATGTATATACACATATACATACAATATGATAATGAAGGAGTATTATTACTCCACATTTTCCACCAATGCATGTCTTTCTTGGGTAGAACAATTTCTCCACCCAAGACCATGCTGTGCAGCCTAAAGAGTGTGCAACGAGAGAAAATAATTACTCTCCTGCAGAAAATCTGCAACTTGGGGCAAATTTGCACTTTGCCCCCCGAAATTTTGAAAACTTACATTTTTGTTCCCAAAAACAAAATGTTTATGCATCTAAGCCCGAAAATTTTCAAAAAGGTCTTGATCTTATTTTAAAGTAACTTTTATATTTTTAATTATTTCAAATTTCAAAAGATCACATGATTTAATTAATTTGTCTATTTTAGTTCAAATTAATGCTTAACTTTGAAAATAAGATGTAGCACTTAAATTTGGATTAAAAATCCAATCAAAAGGGTTCGAAAATTTGGGGGGCGTTACACAGACCCTGAGTAACAACGACGGTTGAGCTCTCTCACAGGAAATTCAAATTTATCTTCCCAATAATTGCGTTTGGTCCCTTTACTCTACAAATTTAGGCAGTAGCCTGACTATTGGGAAGATACGCGTCTCTGCAACTTCGAAATATGTCTACCTCTACGAGCTTCAGCTTCACTTAGGCTCGAGAAGTGGGGGAGTATTGATGAGGGCTCAACCGCTACGAATAGACTCGAAAGGACTCTTTGGTCGAAAATTCAACTGAAGGACTATTATCATCAGTTTTCACATCACGACAGTTGATCATTTTAAGGCTTCAAAGATATGCACTCTTTTTCCCTGGTTCGATTTTTATCCCATTGGATTTTTCCAAGTTAGGTTTTTAACGATCCGAAACTTGAAATAATGATTCACGTAAATGTTGAGGCAACTTCTACTTCTCCAAGCTTCAACTTCATTTACGCTCGAGAAGTGGGGGGTATTGATGAGGGGTACTTAGGATTCTCTATTTAGGGAAGTCATGCAGAAAATCCAACCTCGAAGACATAATTCCAATCCTGAAGCTTTGAACCCCAATTAGCCCAGTCATTGTCAGCAGAGGGGCTCATGGTCTAATTTATTGTTGGGCCGACCCTAGGCCCAGGCCCTTGGGCCAAGAAATATACCCCTGTGAATGGTTCACCTAGCACACCACCTCAAATATAAATACCACTAGCATTTATGATCCACGCTTTCCCAGGTGCTCTCTGCTCGAAGCCTCCTTGGAAGTTAGATTAGATCACTTTTATGTTGTACTTAGTCTCTAGCTTGTACGGCATCCTATAATGCTCAGATAGGACCCCCATATTGTAATCATTACACTCATGTTAGGAAATATACATATTCGAGCCATAACAATTACTTATATTTGTCTTTACTTTTCGTTATTGATCCTGTACGAAACAGAGCAAGATCAAAGATAATTCTGATCACAAGGTAAAATTATAATATTTGCTAAGTCAAAGAAAGTGAAGAGTTACATATATCTGGAATGAACATTACATAAAAAGGAATTCTAATCCTATTACATATATCTCTTTCGTCTTCAGAGCCCTCATTTTTGTCTTGGAAGTTGCCATCAATGTCTACATCCTCTTCCTCATCGGAATTGTCCTCTTTCAAGCTTGAGCTGGAGCTTGATGAGGAGGAGAATTCTTTCATATCGGGATTAGGCATGGGAACCCAAAACTCCTACAAAGGTCGCAAACTCATGTTCTTCCCAATCATTCGAGATAGCGGTCGAAGACGAAGCCTTGTAATTCTTCCCGTCCCGATTCTTCAGGAAGTCCATGCATTTAGTATATTCATCGATCGTATCCAGAATTTTCTTTGCGGCAATCAGTTGCTTGACTTCTTTGAAGAATGAGGTTTGAAGAACCCCGCCTACTCATTTCCGATCAAGGGCATCTAGTGCAGAGGATTCCAAGAACTCTCTGATAGCAGGAAAATGCTGCTCTTCTTTCCCCTAAAGGTATGAGCGCGCGGAATCGGCTCTGGACTGCTCAAGCTCCTCTCTAAGTGTTGGGTTTTTACGATGTACAATTGTCAAAACAACGTGCGGAATATTTAAAAAATAAAATTTATACACGCATAAAACCCGAAGCCCAGGACTACAGTTATCTAACTCATACGAAAAACAGGGATTGAATCAAAATTCAAAAACATAAATAAAAGATAATTTTTCGGAAATTACCTCACCACAGGCAAGGTGGTGGTTTTTCTCCGGTCTTCAAAAGTTCACTAGAGCACCCCAAGTGTTGTGCCTCTAGAGATAGTCCACACCAGTTGGATTGAATGACCTATGTTGGTATGTACCTCGATTGTCAGAACAACAAGAGTGCGGAATTTAAAATTTTTTGAGGCACCCATTAGTCTCATAAATCTGTCTCCATATTATATATACAAAAAGGTTGAATCAAGCAATAAATAAACAAAAGAGGGGTGATATGCGATATACCTCACCACAGCTCGATGGTGGTTACCTCCGGGCTTCTTTGTTTGATTCACAACGGAGTGATCCACGTGTCTCACCTCCAGAATGTATCCACACCAATTGGATTGTAGCAACATCTCCAAGTCACAAGCTACGAACTAGATCTTGGAGATTGTCAAGAAAGGAATGGGCAGATCTAGATCAGGATATAGATCTGGATCTGGATGAGGAGAACAGAAGGAAGACAACCACGACCACAAGACTTATGCGGCTAGGTTGGATCGGCTAAGGGCGGCGCTGCTATGGTTCGGATCCACCTAGGGCGGCAGCTAGGGTTTGGCCGAGTTCGGGTTTTGGGGCGAAACTTTGAGGGGCGATTTGGAGTTAATAAAACTTTGTGCAATTTCGGATTTCTCCTTTTCTTATGCTATGCAAAAATTATTTTCTTGTGCATTGCTTTTGCATTGTTTTTTCACATTCTTAATGAAGAGATGTGAAGAAGTATTTATAAGAGAAGAATTATTCTCTTAAAAGATATCTTCTTCCCATCTTTATCAAATCCCCATTCCTTATCAACTTAGGAATGTAAGATTTGATAAATCTCTTCTACCTTGTTTTGCAAGAAACAAAACTCTCCTTCTTTAACTCCTAAAAATCGTCCCCTATGCCCTACTTTTAAGATTATAAAAAATCAACCCATATAATTATCCAATCCTAAAATTAGGTAATTATTTAATCTTCCAATTTTACCAATTAACAACTTTAATTAATTATAATTAATTAGATAATCCTAATTAATTAATTAAACATTAATCAATTAGATATCCAATTAATATTCTCCTATTGAATTAATACCTTAATTCAATTACTTTGATTTAACAACTTTAAATCACTTGCATCCCTTTATGACTGTCACTGTCCAATTGTATTGTGTGTGACCCTCTGGGTTCACCATCAATTGGCAGCAGTCCCACGACTTTCGTGACTTAATAAACGATCAATTAAATGCTCCGATCAATTAAACAACTTTTAATTGACCACTCCAGAATTAATTTCCTTATTAATTCAGGAGTACCAACACTTCATGGTCGATGTCTAGCTACAAGCCCATGAAGCCCAATTAAAGGTGAATTGATATTTGTGAACCTCACCTCTTATAATTACCATGTACATACGGTCCTTCTATCGACTAATTTTCCGATCGAGACCTAGGGTGTGTGAATTTATCGGCACATCTAATTATCTCGATAACTCTACTTTCTAATTTCCCGACAATGATTCCAGTGTGACTGCCAAATTTGGAAACCCCTTTCCAAATGCGTCACCAACTGTGGCCACAGGTTTCTCGGAACCTATTATCTAAGAACGTATAGGAAATTCTCCCACCTTATCAGGATGAGTCAATAGATCCTTTCTTAGCACTAACCACTCGCGTACACAACTATACGCACCCAACATAGGCACTTTGTGGCCAGGCTACGTGACCAGTACCTAAATCTAAGTACGCACACTCATGCACCGAATTCGCCCTAGCACCTCAAGTCTAAGGACTAAATCGTACACTATTATAAGTCTTGAGAAGCATCCCATCACCGATGTGCGTCATGCGCTTCCACAATGAGTTTCTCTGTTCGGTTCGTTCGATACATTCGATCCTCTATCGAACCACCTACTCATATGCACTGGCCTCAAATGCCTTGCTCATGAAACGCTACAAATTCACTCCATGTGAATCATGCATACTTGTAAAAGACTTGGCGATTCCTACAATACCCCGTCTCGTTTGAAATCTATGACTTGGATCGGTTTTAAGATCACGACCTTAGAGACTGTTTCATGATTGCACTCAGTACTGAAGTGAATCATCCCATAGTCTATTGTGACCATAGGATTTCATCCAATCGCCTAGATAAGTTCGCGAGAGATGAAGTTGGCCATTGTTTAATTCACGTATTATGAATAAACGGGCGTAATAATTATAAACCATAAGAAAACAATTCTCCAACAAGCTAATTAATATTGGCTTGTTGGGCACTATCCTATCAATCTCCCACTTGCCCTAAAGCCAATCACAACGTTTCTAAGACCCATCTTATAAAGATGTCCCTCAGACCCTTTTGTTAAAGAGCTTAATTAGTGGATCTGCTAAGTTGTCCTTGTTGAGGTGACAACTACCTATGACTTGTTCAATCATATGGTATTGTGTTCAGATTATCGGTGAGATTTCGTTTCCCTTTCATTGAGCAATTGCCTTATCTAAATCGATTAGGATTATGACAGGCTTTTGTCATGCTAGGTAATTCATCCAATCATTGGATGAATGTTTCTCATCTAAACACTTTCTTCTGCAGCATCACAATGGTGCGTATATTCTATTTGAGTTGGCAATGGTATACTATTGGAATTTATTCCAATTTACCTCTGCTCCATCGAGACAGAATAAATCATCCACTTCATACTGGAAATCTCGAATCACTAAATCTTTCGAGTTTCAATTCTCCACTACTACCACAGACCAGCATTATGTCCTTTAATTATCTTCGAGGATTGCTTTTATGGTAGACCAGTGTCCTTTACTGGTGTTCGACTATCAGTAGCTCGTGAATGGTCAGAGCTTTTGATGGGTCAGGTCTTGTACAAGACTTTGCATGCTACATGCAATCCAAATGCCAAGCATAAGGCTTCTTGAGACAATATCTTCTTTACTCACTTCCATGTAGGGCTCATTAAATAAGTAGGAGAGAAATAATGTCTCTTTGGAACCAATCCTTTCTTGGATTCTTCCATATTGAATTTATTCAACATTTAGTCTATGTACATAGATTCGGTGAATTGCAACATCCACTTCCTTCTATCTACTATAGATACGTATTGCCAATACGTGAGATGTAATTCCCAAATCTTATCATGGAGAATTGCGTGAAGATCTATGCTCCCACTGATCCTTTTGCACAATTGGAATCCATATGCCTTTTGACAACTTCAACATTCTTGATCAACTCAGCAAGTTGCATGTTCCAAATTTGGGAAAAAGCCATAGATTGACCTTTGGATTCGAATAGAGATCTTCTCATCAATTTTCAATTGTGAGATGCAGGATTCATATCCAATAGTCATATTTCGGTAGTCAAAACCACCTTTCTATGGCTAATAGTTTCGAAATGGATTTTGACATTGCAAATAGAGAGAAGGTATTTTCATTAGCCCTAAAAGGGCTTTTGAAGAATGAACTATCGCCATTGAACGAGTCAAATAAGTTAACAACCTTTCCTCTTCGAGTCTTATGGCTTTATGCCATATCCCTTAGTTTATGTTTAACATAATTTCTTTGTAATCTCGGATTAAAATCCAATTTCTCAATTTCGTAAAATGGAATTTTGAGTTCCTTACGAATTTGATTAGATTACGAAGCGTTTGTGCGTATCTCGGTTCTATGACATTTCCTATTTACTTTGACGATAATTTTATCAACATAGGAACGGGCTACTCACGAAGAACTTTCGTTTCTCGTTGTCGTAGAACAGGTATCCAATGGATTTCGTTGGATACCCCACAAATTTTGTATGAATCGAATCTACCATCCAATTTCTCATATAAGGGTATTTTGCCACGTCATAAATGACACGGCGGTGTAAGGACTTATTTCGAAAGGTACTAGACCAAGTATCTTTGAAGAGTCAGGGAGGCTATCCCCTAAAGTGAATAAAGGAAGATCAGCCAAATCACTATCGTGAAAAGAACTAAGTTTTAACAAAGTTCGATTCCTTCTTTGATTTGCTTCGTGAGAATTCTATTCTCGCTTAGATAATCGAGGAGTTAGTTGCTTATGTTTCGGCAAGTTTGATTAGATCAAAATGCTTTCGACATAATGCACTTAGTTACTTCATTTCCAAAACTTCTATTGAACTACTTCAATAGTTTTAGAATTGTACTTCACAAAGTACACATATGCTTTGACGATTAATATAATCGTAAGTATATATGAGCTAACGTTCCTTTTGAACTAGTGCTTTTAGTTCTCCATGTTTGTCCTTTATGGATTAAATCCATTCAGTTGAAATGCTTGGAATGCCTAGCAATCCTTTATTTCTGTTATTATTCCTTTAAGACAAGATTTGAAAGTTACGAGTTCATCCAAGTTCTTTATTTCAAGAGTAGTAGATAAACACTCCCTTTCGAATCCTTCTTTAGGAATAATGTCCAAAGTAAACATTTCAAGTGTCGACGATTATCTTGTTTTACCTCTCTTTTCGATTTAGCATGTAGATTTCAAAGTTTTGATTGTTTATCATTGTTTTATTTATATGCTTCAAAGCATCAATATTTGTACAAAGTTAAATTGCTTTAATTAAATAGATTCCATTCTCAATGGTAAAGCAATAATGTCTTGTACAAAATTTGAAATAATACACAAAGACAAACTAAAACTAAAACTTACGCTAATACAAAAATAAGAAAAACCCTTTTTCCCAAAAAGTGAAGTCTAGATTTTTCTTGACTTAATTACTGAAGCATTTTTCCCTTATTCATTGAAGCAATGATTGCCTCTGTCTATGAAGACGTGCCCTCTTTCCCAAGGGCATGGGAATACCATCATCATTTGCAAACTCTTTTACAGATGTGAGGGTCCATGCGATGTTATACATCAAAAGAATTAACTAGGTTAACCTTTGTTAATTCTCTTCAGGAACTTCTTTCTAGCAAACTTCCTTACTTCTTTATCTTTCCTACACAAGGAGCAATTCCTTCTTTCACTCAGACCCAATCCCTGTAGATGGGCTTTCTCACATTTGTCCAACAACTTGCGTAGATCATTTGTTTTAATCCAAAAGACGGAATTTCACAATGATATACAAAATGAGAAAATGAGTCAGACTAGCTATTGAGAATAATTACTATCTCATTCTCTTGATTCAAATCAGTGCCTAGCTCTTGATTTGATTCATTATTTTGATTAGGTAAGAACAATGTTTTTCTATTGTTAAATCCAATTCTTGCTTGTCTCGTGGAGTGAATATCTCATGCTTTGTGCCAAAGTTTGTTCGTACATGATTGTGGATTTCAATGGCTATATTTATCAATTAAGCAGACAGGTTTAAAAATAATACTTATAATTAACGAAATTTGGACTTTTTATCGCAAAAGTTCTCCCACTATTTTTATCGAAACAATAACCCCGTCTAGTTTCGGGAAATTCTATTTCCTAGTAGGTCTTTACGTCCCAGTGGCAATTAATTGCACCCACGACTCGTGGCCATACAATTAATTCCCCAGGTAGGCATACTTATTGCCAATTGTGTCAACTACACAACCTTCAAGCTATTTTGCCTCGTTTTTCGCATTTATCTAGCACTGCTACATCATAAATGTTACTTCGCGTTAAGTCTAACCCATTAATCATGATGAGCAACGGGCCCGGTCGTGAATTCTCCGTAACTAGTTATCGGTCGATCTTCACTTCCCGACCAGTCCCCACCCTTGTCGAGTTTTTAAGAAAACAAGAATCAGGGAATTTCGTGCATTGCCCCTTTCTTCGACTCGGGTGCCAGACTCTGGATCACCTCTATCGATACGAAGACAACATACACTAGTTCCTATTAATGGAAGGCTTGGATTTATAAAACTTCATTTTATATTTAACCCAATATGACTTAATATTTATTCGAGAAGGGATCTTCGGTTTTGAAAGTTTAAAGAAACTCTCCTCGAGATCTCACCGCTTCAATTATGCTTTATCTTTTATTTACGATCTAGATTCTAGCGTGCATACACACAAGAAATCATAAATCGACTAATAAATAAAAGCCATACAACCCTAGCATGCATACTACCACAATATGTTTTCGATCGGGAGCCTCTTATGCGGGCCATCATCGAGCCAATGATGTTGGCCTAATTGGTCAATCTAAAGGGTTCTCAAACAGGCCCTATGCTATTACACAGTGTACCATGCATACATGACCTTCAATTCTTCTTGGGCTCCCACCTTGCTTGTAAACGGGCCTAAACTAGTAAAGCAGTGAAGTCCTATTCAATTACAAAGGCTCAAAGTGGCCCAATAATAATAACAGGCTCGCATGCCCAATAAAAACCAAACATTAAATTAAACCAATCACATCTAACCTAAGGTCAAGGCTCGGCGTGATCGAAAACCACATAAACAGTTCACGTAGAGCAAAAAACATGCAAACAACTTTTACGTATTTCTTTCTTAATTTTAAAACTAACTTCCTATGATTCTTACCTTTTAGTCACTACTAATTATGACAAAATAAATTCTCGGTTAAACAAAACAAATTTTCTGCCTTAAAACAGATTCTGATTTTTCAACTTTTGAAAATTGCAGTTCGGCCCCCATACTTTCGAAAATTGCACTTTTGACCCCAAAACTTTTGACAAGTTACAAAATACCCCCAAGAGCAGTTTCGGGCAGAAGGACCATAAAATTTTGAAATCCAAAAAATTTTCGAATTTTGCAAACTGACCCCTGAATTTTCTGAAATTACAAAACAGTCCTTGAATTTTCGGAAATTGCAAAACAGCCCAAAATTACGTGCGATCAGAATTTCAAAAACAGACCAGATTTTTCTAAAATTTCCAGAAACAGAAAATGGAATTTTCAGCCCTTAATTTCAAGATTTGCGATTTTGCACAAAGAGTCCTGATTTTTCGAAAAACTATAAATTTGCCACAGATCTTAAAAGACAGTTTTACCTAATCATAGATCCAGTCATAACAAGCATGAATCAATTAACAGAACATAATTATCACGCGTTCTCATACACATAATTAAACATATATGGTGAACACACATTATGCTAAGGCCTTTTCGTATAAAAAGTATGGAGTTGGCTCTGATACCACTGTTGGTATGTACCTCGATTGTCAGTTCAACAAGAGTGCGGAATCTAAAATTTTTCGAGCCACCCATTAGTCTCATAAATCTGCCTCCATATTATATATACGAAAAGGTTGAATCAAGCAATAAATAAACAAAAGAGGGATGATATGCGATATACCTCACCACAGCTCGGTGGTGGTTACCTCCGGGCTTCTTTGTTTGATTAACAACGGAGTGATCCAAGTGTCTCACCTCCACAATGTATCCACACAAATTGGATTGTAGCAACATCTCCAAGTCACAGGCTACGAATTAGATCTTGGAGATTGTCAAGAAAGGAATGGGCAGATCTAGATCAGGATATAGATCTGGATCTGGATGAGGAGAATAGCAGGAAGACAACCACGACCACAGGACTTATGCGGCTAGGTTGGATAGGCCAAGGGCGGCGCGGCTATGGTTCGGATCCACCTAGGGCGGCAGCTAGGGTTTGGCCGAGTTCGGGTTTTGGGGCGAAACTTTGAGGGGCGATTTGGAGTTAATAAATCTTCGTGCAATTTCGGATTTCTCCTTTTCTTATGCTATGCAAAAAATATTTTCTTGTGCATTGGTTTTTCTCATTCTTAATGAAGAGATGTGAAGAAGTATTTATAAGAGATGAGTTCTTCTCCTAAAAGATATCTTCTTCCCATCTTTACCAAATCCCCATTCCTTATCAACTTAGGAATGTAAGATTTGATAAATCTCTTCTACCTTGTTTTGCAAGGAACAAAACTCTCCTTCTTTAACTCCTAAAAATCGCCCCCTATGCCCTACTTTTAAGATTATCAAAAATCAACCCATATAATTATCCAATCCTAAAATTGGGTAATTATTTAATCTTCCAATTTTACCAATTAACAACTTTAATTAATTATAATTAATTAGTTAATCTGAATTAATTAATTAAACATTAATCAATTAGATATCCAATTAATATTCTACCATTGAATTAATACCTTATTTCAGTTACTTTGATTTAACAACTTTAAATCACTTGCATCCCTTTATGACTGTCACTGTCCAATTGTATTGTGTGTGACCCTCTGGGTTCACCATTAATTGGCAGCAGGCCCACGACTTTCGTGATTTAATTAACGAGCAATTAAATGCTCCGATCAATTAAACAACTTTTAATTGACCACTCCAGAATTAATTTCCTTATTAATTCAGGAGTACCCACACTTCATGGTCGATGTCTAGCCACAAGCCCATGAAGACCAATTAAAGGTGAATTGATATTTGTGAACCTCACCTCTTATAATTACCATGTACATACGGTCCTTCTATCAACTAATTTCCCGATCGAGACCTAGGGTGTGTGAATTTATCGGCACCTCTATTTATCTCAATAACTATACTTTCTAATTTCCCGACAATGATTCCAGTGTGACTGCCAAATTTGGAAACCCCTTTCCAAATGCGTAACCAATTGTGGCCACATGTTTCTCGGAATCTATTATGTAAGAACGTATAGGAAATTCTCTCACCTTATCAGGATGAGTCAATAGATCCTTTCTTAGCACTAACCACTCACATACACAACTATATGCACCCAACTTAGGCACTTTGTGGCCAGGCTACGTGACCAGTACCTAAATCTAAGTACGCACACTCATGCACCGAATTCGCCCTAGCACCCCAAGTCTAAGGACTAAATGGTACACTATTATAAGCCTTGAGAAACATCCCATCACCGATGTGCGTCATGCGCTTCCACAATGGGTTTCTCTGTTCGGGTCGTTCGATGCATTCGATCCTCTATCGAACCACCTACTCATATGCACTGGCCTCAAATGCCTTGCTCAGGAAACGCTACAAATTCACTCCATGTGAATCATGCATACTTGTACAAGTCTTGGCGATTCCTATGATACCCCCTCTCGTACGAATCTATGACTTGGAACGGTTTTAAGATCACGACCTTAGAGACTGTTTCATGATTGCACTAAGTACTGAAGTAAGTCATCCCATAGTCTATTGTGACCTTAGGATTTCATCCAATCGCTTAGATAAGTTCGCGAGATATGAAGTTGGCCATTGTTTAATTCACGCACTATGAATAAATGGACGTATTAATTATAAACCATAAGAAAATAGTTATCCAACAAGCTAATTAATATTGGCTTGCTGGGCACTATCCTATCAACCTCGTTAAACCTCAGGCTTAGAATAAGGAATAAAGAGTTGTCCCTTTTCAGAAACTGGATCTAGATCCAGAGAAGAAGCTTGGAGAACAAAATGGAGAGGGGCGATTTTACAGGGTTGGCCGAACAGGAAGAAGGGGCGAGAGGGCTGAAAATTTCGGCCACACTTATTTTCTTGTGTTAGGGTTTCTTTTGTTGTTGATTATGATATATATATCAAGAGATATCTCTTTTAATTAGAAGACTCCTTCTTCTAAATAGATATGTATCACATCTTGTAAGATCTTTCCTTATCAAACAAGGATACAAGATATACATAATCTTTTTCCCTTTCTTTTTCTTGTCTAGCAAGATTTAATCTCATCCCATTATTTCCCTATAAAAATTGGCCATGATCAAAATTAATACAAGATCAATTAATTTCCACAGCATGGTTCGGCCATGTTAATTAAATAACATTAGATTAATTTAATCAACATTATCATTGGCCCACATGCTCAATTAATCCAAGACTAATTTAATCAACTTTCCCTTAGCAAAATCGGCCTATGCAAAATATAATTAATTCAAGATAAATTAATATTTCCATATAATCGGCCCATATGCTTAATTAATTAATCCACTATTAATTAATTAATCTTTCCAATTAACACTTTAATTGAGGATTTAATCAATTAGATATTTCAATTGATTTATTAATTAGATATTTCTAATTAATGATTCTCCACTTCGAATTAACAGTTTAATTCTTGTCTAATTAAATTAGATCATTCTAATTAATTATTCTTCTATTTGAATTAACATTTTAATTCATTTATTGATTTAATTCCTTAAATCAAATGTTTCCTTTTACGACTGCCACTGTCCAACTGTATTGTGTGTGACCCTCTAGGTTCACCATCAATTGGCAGCAGGCCCACGACTTTCGTGATTTATTAATGATCAATTAATAAGCAATTGATTGCTCTGATCAATTAAACATTTTTAATTGACCACTCCAGGTTTAATTTTCTTATTAATTCAGGAGTACCCACACCTCATGGTCGATGTCTAGCCACAAGCCCATGAGGCCCAACTTCAGGTGAATTGATATTCGTGAACCTCACCTCTTATAAGTGCCATGTACATACGGTCCTTCTAACGACTAATTTCCCGATTGAGACCTAGGGTGTGAATTGGTCGGAACCTCTAATTATCTCAATTATGTACTTTCTAATTCAGGATAATAATTCCAGTGTGACTGCTAAATTTGGAAACCCCTTTCCAAATCCGTCACTAACCACGGCCGTGGGTTTCTCGGAATCTACTATCTAAGAACGTACAGAAAATTATCTCATCTTATCAAGATGAGTCGCTAGATCCTATCTTAGTACTAACCATCCGCGTACACGTTCATACGTACCCAAAGTAGTCGCACAATGATCAGGCTACGTGATCGACTCCTAAATCAAAGTACGTATTCTCATGTACCGAATTCGGTCTAGTACCTCAAGTTCGAGGACTAAATCGTACATTGTTATAAGTCTTGAGAGACTTCCCATTACCGATATGCTTAATGCACTTCCATTATGGGTCTCTCTATTCGGGTCGTTCGATGTGTTCGATCCCCTATCGAACCACCTAGTCATATGCACTGACATCAAATGTCTTGTTCATGAAACTCTACAAATTCACTCCATGTGAATCATGCATAATCGTACAAGTCTTAACGATTCCCTCGATACCCCGTCTCGATAGGAATCTACAACTTGGAACACTTTTAAGATCACGACCTTAGAGACTGCTTCATGATTGCACTAAGTACTGAAGTGAATCGTCCCATAGTCGAATGTGATCTTAGGATTTCATCCAATCGCTTAGATAAGTTCGCGAGAGATGAAGATGGCCATTGTTTAATTCACGTACTATGAATAAACGGGCGTATTATCTTTTGAACCATAAGAGTGCTATCTAAGGTAGTCCCTTTACAAGCTCGTGTTTGTTGGCTTGTTGGGCACTATCCTTTCACTAAGTTTCTTGACTTCTTCCTCAAGAACACTTTTGTCTCCTACCGTCGCGACCAGGCTATCTTCTACCGCTTGAGTGTATTTTCTGTGCTCGGACTCCGCGAGCTCTTTTTTGTATCCGTAAGCTCAGCCCCTAGCTTCATATAGCTCTCTGGTGATTTCGTCAATATGTGCTCGGAGATTTGTGTTTTCAGTCAAGGTTTGCTTGAGGGCGAACGATAAGTCTGATAGACGAAGTAATCTCTTTCTTGGCAAAGTATTCAGTTTGATCTTTGGCAAACCTGCCCGCCATAAGAATTCTCATGGACTTATTGACCATGTGTTCTCCAGTAGGCCCTAGATCATTCGAAATAGACCCATTGGGAGTATACCTGGAAGCTCTCGGGCCTTTGAGATGGTCGTCTAAGAAGGCCACCATATCTGGCACGATTTTTCTTGCTCGACAAGGAACCTCCTCTAAGTTTCGACCAAAATGTGTTTTCCTCCTCTTCGCCTCGGGGAGGTCACTATTCCATTTTCAAAGCATCCTTTCTCTAAGTCCCTGCTTTCCAAGTATCTTCTTGAGGGAATACATACTATACCCTACATTCGACGAGGATGAAGGATCGGAGGAGTCTCTTGGAAATACCATGCATAATGGCTCCGCTTGCTCTACATTATTCACATCATCAGCAGCATTCGCAAGAGGTGTATTCCCCCTGGTCGGATTAACAAAGTCCTCCTCGATCGGATTGGCAGCTTGACCAGTACGATTTTCTCTTGCTCTCCTTTGCTTACGAGGTTTACCTTGAGTTTTCTTGGAAGAGGAAGCAATGTTCGAACCGACCACTGGGGCACGAAATCCATCAACTATTTCAAATGATAAAGGGAGTACAGTTAGGATAAATAGTTCGAGATTAAAGAAAGTATACAAGTAAATACGCCTTACTCAGAGTGGGATGTGTTTTTGTAGATACGACATCGTCGAAAGGGCCTTCCTTTTGCCCCTTGGAGTTTTTAATTCTTTGATTCTCTGGCCCGTTACGATCTCATCGGGAGGATAAACATCGCTCTGAAACGGTCCATCCTTAAAATGGGCTCCTGGACAAGGAGTGCAGACTGGTAGATGTCGGACCGAAGGGGCTCGAGGAATTCCTTACTTAGAACGGGTTTGATGCACTGTCTAACCTTTCGCCTACCATATACCCAATGCCTTTGACCCTTCCAAGTGTAGGGTTCCAATTCCGAGCTCCCCTAAAAAATGGAGACATCAGGGCCCTTAACAAAAAAGAATTCCTTCTTCCAGTTCGGGGTATTCTCGTAATTATATTCGATAATATAGATTGGATCACCCTTCGGGAGAAGTATACAAATCCGACGTTGGAGGCCAGAGAGTTGCTAATCTTGAAGATTTGCCAAAAGTTTTGAAAATGGTCCGTTTTCCCATTGGTTTTCATTTAGACACTGAATGCAACTACATATCCGGTATGAGTTCGGAAGGAATTGAATAGGGCAAGAGAGAAGACATCCAGAACATCGTCGAGGAAAGAGATGAAAGGAATCCTGAGCCCATACGAGAATTGATTGCTATAAAAGGCTTTGCACCCAACTGGGGGGTCAGTGACACGTTGCCTAGGGGTGGGAATCACTATCGAAAAGCCCTCCGGCAGAAATTTTCTGAAGTCCCTATCTAAAGTGGCTTGATCTTTCTCTGGACATAGATGCAAACAGTCTCATCGTCTCTATCCTAGGTTTTATGATGGTTAGCACTAAGTCTCCTCCAGTTAATAAATGCTCACGTAGACACCATGGCCAATACTATACCTATTAGTTTCGTTTTTCGACAACTGAAATTCCTCGCCTTCTTCTCTTGCCTCTCCTGCCTCACCCCATCATGAAACGGATTCACATATCAAAGAGCATGATTCATCATTATCAATATACTTTATTCACAACAGTTTATCATTTTGGGGTTTCTAAATATGCACTCTTTTTCCTTGGCTCAGTTTTTATCCCACTGGTTTTTTCCGAACTAGGTTTTAGTGAGGCATATCCGAAGCACAAAATAATAAAAGCTTTTCATCTAGCTTGGCACTATATCTACTTTTCCGAGCTTCAGCTTCACTTACGCTCGAGAAGTGGGGGAGTATTGATGACGGGTACTTTGGACTTTCTATTTTGGGATCCATCTATGATCGAAAACCAAGAATTTCGACCCTGAAGAAGTAATTCTGATCTCCATATCACAATCTTTAATTCGGAATCCCAGGTGCTCGAGGGTAGTTTGATTTTGTTTATTAATCTACTTTCATTTTTATTCTATTTAAAAGGTTGGTTAAAATTTTTGAATTGTTAAAGTTGGTTAATATTCTTTTCAAAGAGACAAGATTTTTATTTATTTATTTTTGTTTGTCTTAGTTATATTTTGTTCAAACAATTTGACATGATCTGATTTAAAATACTTCCGCTTTAAACTATCATTATTGAAATGTATTTTACTATTTAAACCATTCGAAAATAAACCGTTCGCTTGTTATGGAATGGCCTCTTCCCCTTTAACTTTTAACAATCGTTTTGATAGCAAAAGAAAAAAAATCGGCATTTTAACTTTTTTCATAAAATAAAAATTTAATCGAGTTTTGTCCGATGAATTCGAGAAGTCGGGTTATTACAACGCAACCCTCTCTCCCCAAACTCAAACCTAGTAGTGTCCCATTGCGACCTATAGAGTAAAAATACGTACAACATTTTTTTTAATCCAAGAATGCAAATAAACTTCACATTTAAGCATACATATAACTTGTCAAATATAATCATGATAAAATTTCCTATTAAGAATATAATTTGTACAAAAACAAGTTGATTTCGATAAAATACAAGTAAATACAAAAAGGTAAGTCAAAAGAAAAAAAAAAGGAATCCTCCGGGTTTTGAATGACAACAATTCCAACATGGAGGTCACACTATGTGGCAGCCACGGTGGCTGAATTTTCCCCTCAATTTTTTGCATGCAAAGTTTGAAGCCATTAATCATGTTTCTTAGATACGAAAAAGATAAGACAGACACACGACAAAAAACAAAAAGAAAAACATAAACAAAAACGCAAACAAAAGATGCTTGGTTGCCTCCTAAAAACCGCTTCTTGTCTAGGCCGTTAGCACAAATCTTCCTTAGGCCTTTTTCCTAGCCACTTTTATGTTTGGGTCTTCCAAAATGGCCTAACCAGATAGGGTCAATTTCAAAATCGATCATCATAGCAGGTCTCCATAGTTCACCCCTTGCATTCAGTTTCGTGATTTCTCTTTACATTTTGGCTACAAATGCTACTCTTTTTCCTACTTTACTATGCTCCATTTCTTCCAATTAATTTTATACAAAACAGGATAATTAAGAGTTAGGTATGCCATTATTTGTAAATATTGCAAATTTCACCCCTTCATCAGCAACTCTCATTGTAATTCCTCCTCTTTAAACATCTACCAAAGTGTGAACAGTCGCTAAAAAGGGCCTTCCAAATATGGTTGGCACTTCTTCATCTGCTTCATAATTTAACACTATAAACTCCGTTGGGAAAACAAATTTGTCAACTTGAACTAAGATATCTTCCATCATTCCTTCAGGTTGAACAATAGACATGTTAGCTAACTGTAGTGAAACCACAGTTTGTCTAGCCTTTCCTATTCCTAACTTTTTATAAATAATGTTGGATGAAAGATGAAGATGAAGACTAAAAAGCGAATGGAGGTCTTGATGATTTCCAAAACATCATCATCAACTAAGTAATAGCCAACCTCTTGGATTATTTGACCCAGGAAGAAGCTAAATCAGAAGGGTCAAATAAAATGGTCCAGATGTCTACAGATATGTTGCGGACTTCGGAATCAGACTTGTGAATTTTTAGCAGACTCATATCAGATGAGTTCGATTTGGGATCAACCAAGTGTTCATCAGACGAGAAGTTTTGATCAGCAGAGTGGATGTGATCAGGAAGTCTGCCCAACGATAATAAATGCACTGATAGAATTTAATGCTGAAGGAGAAGGGTATTTATAGCAAAGGATTGAAGATATTCTCGTATCAGCTAAGTACATTTAATGCGACTGACAGAAAAGTAGAGTAGAGTGTACACTGCGAACAGTTGCAGGGAGCCGTTCCTGAATTTGGGGGGACCAATACTCGAGAAATCAGATTATGCCTCTTTTCAACGGGCAGAATTCAAAATCTCAAGTATAAATAAAGAATGTTTCAAGAGTTAGAGACAAGCAACTCAATTGAGATCAAGTTTCCGAAGCAGAATTTTTCTAAGTCTCAAAACTCAAGAACAGCTCACTCATCAGCCTAATCATCTGTTGAGGAAAGTTGAAGTTGAAGATCATATACACATACAAATCTGAGTGCTTTTTGTTGGGATTTTATGTGTATGATTGTCAAATTCAACATTGCGGAATTTAAAATTTTTCAATTTTCATACTCCAATTCCCAGGATTACTTATTAGCACATACAAATAAGGTTGAATTCAATTTAGCAAATAATTACTAAATTAAAAGGGTGGAAAATGCAATTTACCTCACCACAGGCAAGGTGTTGGTTTCTCCGATCTTCTTGTCGGATCACTAGAGCACCCCAAGTGTTGTGCCTCTAGAGAAAAGTCCACACCAGCTAGATCTGTAACTGCTTCGACCCTCAGTCTCAAAACTAGGATAGATTTAATTAAATAGCCCACTCATTTAATTAACACTTTAATTAAATGGCCCATTCATTTAATTAATACTTTAATTAAATGATCCATTAATTAAATCAATTCTTTCTACAACTGACTGTCACAATTCCAACTGTATTGTGTGTAACCCTCTATGTTCACCATCAATTGGCCGTAGGCTCACATTTCTGTGATTTAATTAATGAGCAATTAATATTATTAATTGCTCCGATCAATAAACTACTTTTAATTGACCACTCCATAATTAATCTCCCATTAATTGAAGAGTACCCACACCTCATGGTCGATGTCTAGCCACAAGCTAAAACACAAACTAAAGATGCTTGGTTGCCTCCTAAAAATCGCTTCTTGTCTAGGCCGTTAGCACAAATCTTCCTTAAGCCTTCTTCCTAGCCACTTTTGTGTTTGTGTTTAGTATAAATTCGAAATTAACTATTATATTAGTAGTAGGACTTTATTTGTTTCCTAGTTTGTTAGTGGTTTTTGTTTCCTAGTTGATTAGGGGGATTTATTTCCTACTCTAAGTAGATTACTCTAGAAGTCCTATTCCTAGTCTTGATAGGACTTAATTTTCAGCTTATATATAGGCATAATATGTAATAGAAGACACAACTTGATTTTTATTATTTTAGTGAGAAGGAATTCTCTAGTTTCTTTGAAGAACTCTTTTGAACTTATCAAGGATTTTTCAACTTGTCTAATTCTTGTGGCGTTCATTCATCGACTTATCAAACGATTCATCCATCATCGTTTGTGGCGTCCTACCGAACTTATCAAGAAGACTTGTGGCGTTCAACATCGACTTATCAAACGATTCAGTCAATATCGTTTGTGGCGTCCCCGTGAACTTATCAAGGCGACTTGTGGCGTTCATCCATCCTAAACCTGATTGTAGAGCGATCTTTCAAATCCTTATAATGCGGGTCTCGTTTTTCTTAACGTGGTTCGTATCAGAATCCATTTGAACGTATATGGATTTTCCATTATGGTCGTTTCGACCTTGATACTTTATCTCATCGAGCAGTTTTATCGACAATCCTAGCGCCGTTCCAACTTACTCGGATTAAATTCGGGAAGTCCAAAGTCGCATTCTCGTCCCTTGATCAGATTTATATCCAGCCGTAGGATTAATTTAAATTTCCCTATAAATAGATAGGCAGTTTCTTGCCACATTATTCATACCGTACGCAATGGATCCCTTAACGTTCTTCCTGGGTCGGTAGTTGATCACTTGCTCTTTGATTATTTTTGTCGTTGACGATTGGAACGTTATTATTTGTATCGTCCTGTAAGTCATCAGACGTGATAAGTGGATGCGTCGTGTTACTTCTTGCCTCGTTATGAGCATTCTTTCTTGGGCGAGTCATATGTCTATCGAATAATTAACTCAGCCCCACGGTGGGCGCCAACTGATTTAACCGTTTTTCGTAGGGTTGAATTAAATCAATATTTTAGGTTTATGGGGTTAGATTATATGTATTATAGGGCCTAGTTACTTTATTCCGGATAGATCAATCTCAAGAAAGAACAATATGTAAAGAGCAAATAAGAACACAAGATGAGGAATATTGAATATAGTATAGCAAAAACTTTTCTATAAATTTATTATCAGATTGCCCAAAGTATGGAGGCGTAAGTTCTGAATTGTAGTTGTTTAGATACAATGTTTAACTTGGTATTTATATGTTATCAACCCTAGTTATTCAAGGAAACATAATCCTACTAGGACTCGGCATATCTATCATTCTTGAGTCCGGATTGTAGTCTGTTTCGCCACGGAGAATCGTCTCTGATCGGATCGATGGATGATCCCGAATGAGCTTATATGGTTGAACCGATCTGATGTCTTTGGGTCGATCCGAGTATTATATGGGGTGTAAAACAGCCCCATCAGATCCTTGCGGAGCAACTTATTGATATCACGTGTAAAAACACTAGAAAGAAGGATACGGGTAGCCTTATCAACTGCATTCTCATTCTCGTCGTGGATCAAAGAATCATTCTCGGAGTAACCAGCTGCCCTCTTTCCCTTTAAATGATCTTCGATCATCATGACTACATTAGGCTTCGGATGCTGTTCGCCAAGCAAAGAGAGGTCCTCACCAGAGCGACCATAGTATTGCTTTCTCCTTTTAACTGGCGTGTCGATAGAATGGGGCATCGACCAACTACAACAACCGCGAATACCAAGGGAAGTTCTGAGCTGGAGAGGAGGATAACCCTGTCCAGTCCCTAGATGACCCGGAGTATGTGAAGAGGAAGGTTGCAGAGGAATTTCTTGAGAAGAATCTGGAGATTCCTCTCTATAATCCTCAGAATCATGGCCCAAATCCAATTTTCTCTTTTTGGACACTCTTTGTTCGATTGGATAGTTATCCACAGTTTTGGTGGATTTTGACAGAACCATCTTCCCTTTTGAAGAGTGCCGGGAATTCTCTACCATGGAAACTGAAGAAAACGAACTCCCGTTAAATAAACTACTCAAAGAAAATATAAAGCAAATACAATAATGAAATATAACGCTTACTAAGCGACTGTAAGGAAGAAGAGATAGGAAAAGTGTGAGGACTCAGGCCCGTTTTACGAAGAAAGGCCTCTCCAATAAGAAGGGCACATTGGTACTTGTCAGCACGCATCTCCACTATGTTGTCCACTAACTTTGGATCGTCGGGAATAAAGTGGCCCGTAACGGAGCGACCACCAGAAATCCACTTGGAATCATGGTCCCACAAGAATGGCTTGGTGGAACCATCTGCTGAGACGAGATACGAAGGGGGACGGACAAAGAAAAAGTGAGATTTCCAAGCAGGATTGCTTGAAACGGGGGAATAAAAAATAGATCGACTAGACTTTTACTAGCAAAGAAGTATCCATGGTTGGAAGAACTAGAAATATTGAAATGAAATAACTGGGTAAAATTACGAAGAGAAGGTTGAAACGCTTTAGAATCATCAGGACAGAAAAACAAACGACAAAAGCTATGGAATTGGGAACCAGTTGCGTCAAAGAAACGCTGAATATCCTTAAAAGCAGACAGAGGAAGACGGATACCATGATTGAAATGGGCAGTGTAAAAAGCCCGACAACCTTCCGGCGGAGAGGTAACCCTATCAGAAGGAGATGGAAGAATAATCTCGGAACCCTCCGGGAAATATTCTGCATAATTATCTATGACCTCATGGAAAGTCTCATCGGCTAATGTCAGTTATTTGCTGGGGACCAGATTATCAAATAGGTATAAGCTAGGAATTAATCTAACACCATGAACAATTAGTTTTAGGCATATTCTTGGACCTCCCGTATGAACAACATAATTTTGAATATGAATCTCAAAATAACCAATTTCTTTCCCACCTTCTTCCCAGTTCTTCTGCCTTCTATTTTTCTTCAATTTTACAGGTTGTTGCTTTCTTTTTTCCTTCTTCATATTTTAAATCGACCACATTCAATAATTGTCCTTTATTTCCTCCATTTATTGTTTCACTATCCACCTTCTTCCCAATCGATTTCTTCATTTTCAGTTCTTTCTTAATATAATTGTGACTTATTTCCTCCCCAATCGAGTTTTCCAATTTGTTCTTCAATTTCATAAATCGAACTCATTCAAACAAAAATCCAATTTTTTTCCTAATTTCAAAAATCGGATTCTATCATCTGCTTCTGTGATTTAAGACATTTAAATTAACTATTTATTCTTTTACTATCTTGTATGGAATTTGATAATTCATTCATGGGTTAGTGGGGCGATTATTTTATTTAGGCCGGCGGCTGTATATTATCTCCGTCCAATTGTAATTTGGTGTGTATTTACTTATTTTCTTCATTTCTAAGTCGGTTCTCCAGGGCTTAATATTCTATTGCTTTTATTGCTTCATATACTTTGTCTTATACGGCTTTAATTCTCCTCCAATTACAAAATCTCAATTCAGGTATAGTACCTGGTGTAATCACAATTAAGTTTATATTGATGTGGCTTGCTACTAAAATCTATTGATAAATTGTTAGGTTGTTTGCTGAAGCTTATAATTCTTACTACTATATTTTGTGAAAATTGTAGCTGAGTATGTCTATTTATATATAGGCATGTCATGGTCCTATTAAATGTAGGAGGATTAAATATTTTTTATCTTTCTACATTTTTTATGGAGCATTGATATATGTAATGTGTTGAAAAGTGAACCTTTTCACTTGGAGTTTGACAGAAATTATTTTGTTCAGGAGATTTCGTTTTAGAATTTTTTAAATCAGTTTCTTAGATAAGTTATTTTATTGGTGCTGATTCAGAACTTGTTAAGAGTTCACATACAGTTCATAGCCTGGTTTGAGGTACTAACTCCAGATGTTATTTACTGACCTGTAATGAATAATAATCAATATCCTGAACAGAATAGGATCACTGTTCATTGACAACATCGCCTCTTATAGGTTTAATATATATATATATATATATATATATATATATATCAACATTATATCATATTAAATATGATCATCTCATAAGACCAATTTAAATTGGTCATGGGTTAATTGGATATTTATTTTCCAATTAATAAATCTAATCTCTAATTCAAAATTAGAAACCCATTTATTTCTTCCTTCAATTAATTAGATCCTTCTAATTAATTTTGACTAAATTAATTTAACACTTAAATTAATAGAGTCCTTTAATTAATTAATCTCCAATAAGTAATTACTACTTCTAGCTTACGGGTTTTGTACCTCTTACGAAACTTCTTGTCAAATCATATTTGACTTTTAATAGATTGAACTAAGTTGCATCTTGTGCTATTGTGTGTGGCCCCTTGGGTTCACCATCAATTAGCCGTGGGCTCACAAACCATTTGTGATTTAATTAAAAAGATTAATTAAACTACTTTTAATCAATCACTCCTATATATGATCTCATCAAATCTAGAGTACCCAACACTCGCGGTAGTCATCTAGTCACGGTCGACGAGTCCTACGTGTGAACCTTTCTTGAATTGATCTCATCAATCCTCTTACGCATACCATGCACGTACGCTCCTTCAATAACTTATTTCCCGATCGAGGCCTAGGACATGGAGTCTAACATATTCCTATTAGCCTTGATAACTATGCGTCTTTATTCTTTATGGTGATTCCTTTTAGTGATTACCCATTTGGAAACTCCTTTCCAAATCTAACATCACTCACTTTGGCCGAAGATTTCCGGAATCAATCCATACAAAAGAATGCATAGGAAATCGCCCAACCACATCACGGTGGGAGTTAATGGATCCTTTATTGACGTCATTAACCTCACTACGAAGCAATCCATACCCAACGTGAAACTATAATGACTCGGTAATTAGTAGTCGAGTAACACATCAAAGCATAAATGCTCCGCATGAAGTTCACCCTAACATCTCAAGTCAAATGACCAATTTACGTACACTATCGTAAGTAGAAAAAATCTTCATCTCCGATAAACTCCTAAGATGAGATTTTTCTAGCGGGTTTTCGATGCGCTTGATCTCATCAAGCCACCCACTCATATGCATTGATATCTACCATATCGATGTCCATGGAACTATCCATCCCCATGGAAAAAAGAATGCATACTCGTGCAAGTCTTACCGAATACAATGATGCCCTATCTCAATAGTATTCTACGACTTGGAAAGCTTTTAAGATCTTAAACCATAGTAGAACATATTCCATAGAGGGATGCACCATGTTCCATAGTTTCAACGATCTAAGGGCATCATAAATTGCTTAGATGTATCACAATAAATGAAGAATTGCCAATGCGAACTTTTATTGATCATGAATAAGATTGATTACAAGAGTATTTACAAGACAACTGATTGGCTTGCAGGGCACTACTCTAACAGGTTTGGCATCTATAGCTAGATTTTTATAAAAGTCTGCTATGTAATTAAGACTTCCAAGAAATCTTCGCAATTGAGTTTTTTCTTTAATTTCATTCGAAAATTTTTCCGCAAAAGAGATGACCTATCTATTGGAAAAATAGTTCCTTCTTTAATGTTATCCCAAGAAATCTTCTTTCAGTTTGAAATAATTTTATTTTCTTGGTAGACAACCAAACCTGCTCTTTTTGTAGCATTAATAAATGCATGTAAATGCTTGAAATGTTGATCAATACTGTCTGAAAAAACTAAGACATCATCAATATATTCAATACAAAATTTTGTGTATGGACTAAAAATATCATTCATTATATTTTGAAATTCTGAGGGGGTATTTTTTAACCAAAATGGCATCACATTCCAATCGGAATGTCCGAATGGTACTGTGAAGGTTGTTTTGTACCTGTCTTCTTCTGTAATCTGAATTTGCCAGAATCCAGATTTCATATCAAATTTATACATAACCTTAGTTGTGTAAAGCCTATTAAGATCTCTTTTATTAGGTATAGGATATCTAATCCATCTTAATGCTTTATTTAATGGCTTATAATTAATAACAAGCCTTGGAACTCCTCTTTCTAATTCAGCTGCATTTTCAACATAAAATGCTGGACAACTCCATGGGCTAATTGATCTTGGAGATCTAAGAATTCGATCTTGGAGATATACGAATTTGATCCTTGAGATATGAGAATTTGATCCTGGAGATAATAAACTTCGATCCTGGAGACCATAAAATTCGATCATGGAGATCATAAAATTCGATCCTGAAGATCATAAAATTCGATCAGAAGATCATAAAATTTGATCCTGGAGAGTGAGAATTTGATCCTGGAGATAATAAATTTTCGATCTTGAAGTTATGAGAATTTGAGCTTGGAGATCCAAGAATTTGATCTTGGAGATCTAAGAATTCGATCTTGGAGATATACGAATTTGGTCCTTGATATATGAGAATTTGATCCTGGAGATAATAAATTTTGATCCTGAAGATCACAAAATTCGATCCTGGAGACCATAAAATTCGATCAGAAGATCATAAAATTCGATACTGGAGAGTGAGAATTTGATCCTGGAGATAATAAATTTTGATCCTGAAGATCATAAAATTCGATCTTGGAGATCATAAAATTCGATCCTGGAGATCATAAAATTTGATCCTGAAGATCATAAAATTCGATCAGAAGATCATAAAATTTGATCCTGGAGAGTGAGAATTTGATCCTGGAGATAATAAATTTTCGATCTTGAAGTTATGAGAATTTGAGCTTGGAGATCCAAGAATTTGATCTTGGAGATCTAAGAATTCGATCTAGGAGATATACGAATTTGATCCTTGAGATATGAGAATTGATCCTGGAGATAATAAATTTTGATTCTGAAGATCACAAAATTCGATCCTGAGACCATAAAATTCGATCAGAAGATCATAAAATTCGATCCTGGAGAGTGAGAATTTGATCCTGGAGATAACAAATTTTGATCCTGAAGATCATAAAATTCGATCAGAAGATCATAAAATTCGATCCTGGAGAGTGAGAATTTGATCCTGGAGATCATAAAATTCGATCCTGGAGAGTGAGAATTTGATCCTGGAGATAATAATTTTTGATCCTGAAGATCATAAAATTCGATCTTGGAGATCATAAAATTCGATCCTGGAGATAATAAATTTTGATCCTGAAGATCATAAAATTCGATCTTGGAGATCATAAAATTCGATCCTGGAGATCATAAAATTCGATCCTGAAGATATAAGAATTTGATCCTTGAGATATAAGAATTCGACCCTGGAGATATAAAAATTCGATCCTGAAGATATAAAAAATTCAATCCTGGAGATAATAAAATTCGATCCTGGAGATAATAAAATTCGATCCAGAAGATCGTAAAATTCGATCCTGAAGATCATAAAATTCGATCCTGAAGACTGAGGATTTGATCCTGAGGGTCATAGCAACGGCTTTCACCCTTTAGCTTTAATCGGTCATAGCAACAGCAACGGCTTTCCCCCTTTAGCTTTAATCGGTCATAGCAACAGCTTTCACCTTAGGGTCATAGCAACGGCTTTCCCCCTTTAGCTTTAATCGGTCATAGCAACAACTTTCACCTGATGGTCATAGCAACGGCTTTCACCCTTTAGCTTTAATCGGTCATAGCAACAGCTTTCACCTAAGGGTCATAGCAACGACTTTCACCCTTTAGCTTTAATCGGTCATAGCAACAGCTTTCACCTGAGGGTCATAGCAACGGCTTTCACCCTTTAGCTTTAATCGGAGAATTTGATCCTGGAGATATAAGAATTCGATCATGGGGATATAAGAATTCAATCTTTAGAATATGACCTTGACGATCTGATAACTTGATCATGGAGATCCAAAAATTCGACCTTGGAGATCTAAAAATTCGATCTTGAGAATATGGCCCTAAAGATCTGATAATTTCATCATGGAGATCCAAAAATTCGACCTTGGAGATCTAAAAATTCGATCTTGAGAATATGACCCTGAAGATCTGATAATTTGATCATGGAGATCCAAAAATTCGATCTTGGATATCTAAAAATTCGATCTTGAGAATATGACCCTGAAGATATGATAATTTGATCATGGAGATCCAAAAATTCGACCTTGGAGATCTAAAAATTCGATCTTGAGAATATGACCTTGTAGATCTGATAATTTGATCATGGAGATCCAAAAATTCGACCTTGGAGATCTAAAAATTCGGTCTTGAGAATATGACCTTGAAGATCTGATAACTTGAGCTCCTGCATGAGAACCTTCACTTGATTGTACGTAAATTGCCTCCTAGTAGGCATATTTCGATCTAACACCCAAATAAGGCCCCACGGTGGGCGCCAATTGATCTTACGCGTTTTCGTTGGAGATTAAAATAATATAATAGAGCACGCAGGATACACTATGATATGAGATAGAAGATCAATAAAGTATATTTTGATCATGATGGGTACATATTACAATTATTGAGGGTCCTATTTGAGCATTATAGGATGCCGTACAAGCTAGAGGCTAAATACATACAACTAAGGTGATTTTGATCTAACTCATGTGGGAATTCGAGCAGGAGGCTCCGATCATGAAGCAGCCCCCAAAAGATCTCCCCTTCCTTCATAAATGCGATTGGTATTTATAGTTGAGGCGGTGTGCTAGGTGAACCATCCACAGGGGTATATTTCTTGGCCCAAGGGCCTGGGCCTGGGGTTGGCCCAATGGTAAATTCGACCATGAGCCCCTTTTCTGGCGATCGGACTGACCTAACTGGAGTTCAAAGCTTCGGGATCATAATTATGCCCTCAAGGTCGGATTCAGGGCCTTCAATGAGCTCAAGGTCGAAATTTAGAGTCTTTAATGAGCTCAAGGTCGAAATTATGCCTTCAGTGATGAGGACATAAATGGAAATTCGCAGAATAATGAGGACACAAATGGAAAATCGCATTTTGAAGAATCAATCCAAGTTCCACAAGGTCCAGTGACGAGAGCAAGAGCCAAACGTTTCAAGGAAGAAGAACTCAATGAGTTAATAAATCAAGCGCAACAAAAGGAGTTGATTGAAACAAAATTATCTTTATTGAGCTTCCTAGTTTGAGTTTGATTGTTTTCTAGACTTAGAGTGTGTTTACACTTAGAATTCTTCTAAGTTTTGGCACCTGCCTTGTTGAAAGAATCTTCCTAGATTTGGTTTGATAGTTTTCTTGTCCTAGAGTTTGTTCACATTGAATATCTTTGTGTTGTTTTAAATTAGATCAAAAAGAAGCAAAGAGAATTCCAAGAGTGGAAAAAGGCAAGAGAGTTAGATTATTTGAGGGTAAAAGCCATAATTTTTGTGCGAAAACACGAGTGTTGAGTGAATCATTAAATTGAGTGAAACACGTAAGGGTGTGAATTGTGAGGTCCATTATTTTATTTATATTTGTTCTAACTTTTTTTCTTGCAGCAAATCATGTCTGATTCCAATAACAAAAACATATCTGGAGAACAGTCGGGAAAGTTTGATATGAAGTTTATGTCGGAAGCTTTGATGGGAGAGATGAAGAGAATATTGAGGACGGAGTTGGAACAAGTTCATGAAAGGTTGGATAGGGTAGAAAGTGTAACTGAGGGACATCGAAAAACTACTTCTAATATGAATAGGAGGGGGAGAGTTCAACCTAGGGACTTAAGAGATGAGGATGAGGAAGACTATGATGATAGGTTTAGTGAAGGAGATCAAGGGTCATCTAGTCGCCATAGGAGAAATCGTGGTTTGGGTAGAGAAGTTAGGAATAGGGAGGATAATAACTTGGGTAATATTAAGATGAACATTCCTTCTTTTCAAGGGAGAAACGACCCCGAAACCTATCTTGAGTGGGAAAAGAAACTGGAGCGAGTTTTTGATTGCCACGACTACTCCGAGATAAAAAAGGTAAAACTTGCAGCCACTGAGTTTACTGATTATGCTAATGTTTGGTGGGATCAATTGGTGTTAAACAGGAGACGAAATGGAGAACAACCGGTGGACACTTGGGAGGTGATGAAAACAGTAATGAGAAAGCGTTTTGTACCTAGCCACTATTATCGGGATTTGTACAAGAAGTTGCAAGGGCTGGTACAAGGAAATCGGAGTGTCGAAGACTACTACCAAGAGATGGAGTTAGCCATGATCCGAGCAAACATAGAGGAGGACCGAGAGGCTACTATGGCACGATTTTTAGCTGGCTTGAATCAAGAAATTGTCAATCGAGTAGAATTGCAGCATTATGTGGAATTAGAGGACATGCTGCATATGGCTATTAAAATTGAGAGCCAACTTAAGAGAAGGGGTGCTAGTTCGTGGAAACAGAATACATTCAAGAAAGAGGAGAAGCAAGTCTCAACCAAGGCTAGATTTGAGTCAAAACAAGAGCATCCAACTCGTAGCAATCAAGGTAAAACCGATTACTCTACTACTCGAAATCGTGATATTAAGTGTTTTAAATGTCAAGGTAGGGGGCACATAGCAAACCAATGCCCAAATAGAAGAGTTATGGTGATACGAGATAATGGAGAAGTTGAAACCGATAGTGAGGAGGACACCGAATCTATGCCACCGTTGGAGGATGCTAATGAGGAAGAATATGCTGTCCATGGGGAGTTGTTGGTTGCAAGAAGAGCGTTAAGTGTGCAAATAAAAGAGAGTGACGAAGTACAGAGGGAAAACATTTTTCATACTAGATGCCATGTCCAAAACAAAGTATGTAGTATGATTATTGATGGAGGGAGTTGTACTAATGTTGCTAGCACAACTATGGTTGAAAAGTTAGGATTGCCGACTACCAAACATCTACAACCCTACAAACTGCAATGGCTTAATAATACTGGTGAAATAAGGGTAGAAAAACAAGTCCTTGTTCCTTTTCGCATAGGAAAATATGAAGATGAAGTTTTGTGCGATGTTGTACCTATGCAAGCTGGACATTTATTACTAGGACGTCCATGGCAGTTTGATCGACGTGTTAAGCATGATGGTTTCACTAACAAGTACTCATTTCTACATGACCAGCGTACCATCACTCTAGTACCTTTGACTCCAAGACAAGTTTATGAAGATCAAGTGAGGTTGCAAAAAGAGAGTGAGCAAGAAAAAAAGAGTGTTGTAGGAAAAGACATAGAGAGACAAGAAAAACAAAGAGTGAACGAGGAAAAAAGGAGTAAAAAAAATGGAGAGGTTTCAATGAGTGAACAAAAGAATGAGAGGACAAAAAGCAATATCTATGCGAGAGTGGGTCACATTAAAAAAGCGATGTTCTCAAGTCAACCAATAATTGTTCTTGTGTACAAAGAGGCATTGAATACTAACGACTCTAACTCTTTTTTGCCTAGTTCAGTTGCATCTCTTTTGCAGGAATTTGAGGATGTCTTTCCCGAGGAAATTCCACCTGGTTTACCACCTATTCGAGGGATTGAACATCAAATCGACTTTGTACCCGGTGCTTCCATTCCAAACCGACCAGCCTATCGTAGCAACCCTGAAGAAACAAAAGAGCTACAACGGCAAGTTAGTGAATTGATGGAAAAGGGTTCCGTACGAGAAAGCATGAGTCCATGCGCTGTTCCAGTAAATTTGTTTCCTAAAAAGGATGGGACATGGAGAATGTGTGTTGATTGTCGAGCCGTCAACAATATAACAATCAGGTATCGACATCCTATTCCTCGTCTTGATGATATGCTTGATGAATTGCATGGTGCTTGTGTATTTTCTAAAATTGATTTAAAAAGTGGCTACCATCAAATAAGAATGAAAGAAGGTGATGAATGGAAAACAGCTTTTAAAACAAAGTTTGGTTTATATGAGTGGTTGGTTATGCCATTTGGTCTAACTAATGCACCAAGTACTTTCATGCGATTAATGAACCATGTTTTGCGTGCTTTCATAGGAAAATTTGTAGTTGTCTATTTTGATGATATTCTTATTTATAGCAAAAATCAAGATGATCATGTTAAGCATTTACATTCTGTTCTTGAAGTATTACGAAAGGAGAAATTATTTGCTAACATGAAGAAGTGCACCTTTTGCACCGATAAGCTTGTGTTTCTTGGTTTTGTTGTGAGTGCACATGGTATACAGGTTGATGAGGATAAAATTCGAGCAATTCAAGAATGGCCGAGTCCCACGAGTGTAGGACAAGTTAGGAGCTTCCATGGACTTGCTAGCTTCTATAGGAGATTTGTGAAGAACTTTAGCAGCATTGCAGCACCACTTACTGAGGCTATCAAGAAGAATGTTGGGTTTAAGTGGGAAGACGAGCAAGAAAGGGCTTTCCAATTGCTCAAAGAGAAATTAACTAATGCTCCTTTATTAGCTCTGCCTAACTTTACATTAACATTTGAAATTGAATGTGATGCATCAGGATTAGGTGTTGGAGCAGTCCTCATGCAAGGAGGAAAACCAATTGCTTTTTTTAGCGAGAAACTAAGCGGGGCAGCTCTAAACTACCCTACTTACGACAAAGAGTTGTACGCATTGGTGCGAGCTTTACAAACATGGCAACACTATCTTTGGCCTAAGGAGTTTGTGATTCACACGGATCATGAGTCATTGAAACACTTGAAGAGTCAACAAAAATTGAGTAGGAGACATGCACGATGGGTGGAATTCATTGAAACATTTCCCTATGACATCCGATACAAGAAAGGTAAAGAGAATGTTGTTGCTGATGCACTTTCTAGAAGGTATGTCTTACTCTGCACTCTTGATGCAAAATTACTTGGTTTTGAGCATATTAAAGAATTATATCCTTTAGACCATGATTTTTCTGAGGAATTTCGAAATTGTGAGAAAAATGCAGTGGGTAAGTTCTTTAGACATGAGGGTTTCTTGTTTCGAGAAAATAAGTTATGTGTTCCTAATTGTTCTTTGCGTGAGTTGTTAGTAAGGGAATCACATGGTGGAGGTCTAATGGGGCACTTTGGAGTTATTAAAACCTTAGCGATTTTGCAAGAACATTTTTATTGGCCTCATATGAGAAAGGATGTTGAGAGAATTTGTGAGAGATGTGTCACTTGTAAGCAGGCAAAATCTAGAGTACAACCTCATGGTTTATACATGCCACTACCAATTCCTAGTGATCCCTGGATTGATATTTCAATGGATTTTGTTTTAGGTTTACCTAGGTCTAAACGAGGTAAGGATTCTATTTTTGTGGTTGTAGATAGGTTTTCTAAAATGGCGCATTTCATTCCATGTACGAAAACTGATAATGCTTCTAATATTGCTGACTTATTCTTTCGAGAAATTGTTAGATTACATGGAATGCCTCGAACCATTGTTTCAGATAGAGATGCTAAGTTTTTGAGTTACTTTTGGAAAACCTTGTGGTGTAAGTTAGGGACTAAGTTGTTATTTTCCACCACTTGTCATCCACAAACTGATGGTCAAACTGAAGTAGTAAATAGGACTTTATCTACTTTGTTGAGAGCTATAATTAAAAAGAATATCAAAACATGGGAAGAATGTTTACCACATGTTGAGTTTGCTTACAATCGTTCCATTCATTCTGCTTCTAAGTTTTCTCCATTTGAAATAGTTTATGGTTTTAACCCCTTAACTCCATTGGATTTAACACCATTACCTTTGTCTGAAAGAGTTAACTTGGATGGAAAGAAAAAGGCTGAATTTGTTAAGCAGATACATGAAAAGGCAAGATTCAATATAGAGAAGAAGACGGAACAATATGGAAAGCAAGCCAACAAAGGGCGTCGCAAGGTAGTTTTTGAACCCGGAGATTGGGTTTGGTTGCACATGAGGAAAGAAAGATTTCCATCCCAAAGGCGCTCGAAGTTGCTCCCAAGGGGAGATGGTCCTTTTCAAGTTCTTGAGCGTGTCAATGACAATGCCTACAAGCTAGACCTACCAGGTGAGTACAATGTTAGCACTACATTCAATGTTACTGATTTAAGTCCTTTTGATGTAGGTGCTGATTTGAGGGCAAATCCTTTTCAAGAGGAGGGGAATGATGAGGACATAAATGGAAATTCGCAGAATAATGAGGACACAAATGGAAAATCGCATTTTGAAGAATCAATCCAAGTTCCACAAGGTCCAGTGACGAGAGCAAGAGCCAAACGTTTCAAGGAAGAAGAACTCAATGAGTTAATAAATCAAGCGCAACAAAAGGAGTTGGATGTGATCGGAAATGAACCATCGAATTTTGTCAACATTATAAAAGTCCAACTAAATGCAATTTCTCAAGAAGAGAGTGGATAAGATGAATAGCATATTTAGTTAGTATTAAATTCGAAATTAACTATTATATTAGTAGTAGGACTTTATTTGTTTCCTAGTTTATTAGTGGTTTTTGTTTCCTAGTTTATTAGGGGGATTTATTTCCTAGTCTAAGTAGATTACTCTAGAAGTCCTATTCCTAGTCTTGATAGGACTTAATTTTCAGCTTATATATAGGCATAATATGTAATAGAAGACACAACTTGATTCTTATTATTTTAGTGAGAAGGAATTCTCTAGTTTCTTTGAAGAACTCTTTTGAACTTATCAAGGATTTTTCAATTTGTCTAATTCTTGTGGCGTTCATTCATCGACTTATCAAACGATTCTTCCATCATCGTTTGTGGCGTCCTACCGAACTTATCAAGAAGACTTGTGGCGTTCAACATCGACTTATCAAACGATTCAGTCAATATCGTTTGTGGCGTCCCCGTGAACTTATCAAGGCGACTTGTGGCGTTCATCCATCCTCAAACCTGATTGTAGAACGATCTTTCAATTCCTTATAATGCGGGTCTCGTTTTTCTTAACGTGGTTCGTATCATTCAGTGAGCTCAGGGTCGGATTTTAGGGCCTTCCATGAGCTCAGGGTCGGAATTATGCCCTCAAGGTCAGATTCAGGGCCTTCAATGAGTTCAAGGTCGAAATTTAGAGTCTTCAATGAGCTCAAGGTCGAAATTATGCCTTCAGTGAGCTCAGGGTTGGATTTTAGGGTCTTCCATGAGCTCAAGGTCGAAATTTAGGTTCTTTGATCCAGCATGAGCTCCAAGAATAAAGATTCCAAAGTACCCTTCATCAAGTAAAGATCCAGTTGTCTCACCTCCAGAGTGTATCCACACCAGCTAGATTGTAGCAACACCTCCAAGTCAGAGGCTACCAACTAGATCTTGGAGATTTGTCAATGAAGGAAGAAGTAGATCTAGATTCAGATCTAGATCCGGATATGGAAGACAAGAGAGAGGGGGCGGTTTGGATTTATGCAAGAGAGTGTAAGATTCGGTTTGAGTCTCTCCTAGACTCCTTATATAAGCCCCCTTAGTAAACCAAGTCTTGCAAGACTTCTTATGGGCTATTAATTAGAAGGCCCTGTATTGCAACTTAATTTAATTAAACCTTAATTAAATTAGCCTAACTAATCCAATTAATTAATATCTCTCAGTTAATTAATATTTAATTAATTAGACTATCTAATTAATTAATCCTCCAATTGAATTGACAATTTAATTCATTTATTGATTTAACTCCCTTAAATCAAATATTTCTTTTTATGACTGTCACTGTCCAACTGTATTGTGTGTGACCCTCTACGTTCACTATCAATTAGCAGCAGACGCACAAACCCTTTGTGATTTAATTTTGGAGCAATTAATTGCTCCGGCCAATTAAACTCTTTTAATTGACCACTCCAGAATTAATATCCCTTATTAATTCAGGAGTACCCACAACTCATTGTCGATATATAGCCACAAGCCCATGAGGCCCAACTTCAGGTGAATCAAAGATTGTTTAATTACATAAGAGACCTATTACAAGCTAAAGTGAATTGGCTTGATGGCCACAATCCTATCATCATGGTGGCAGGAAGAACTTTCCTTCCATGCTCTAATCTTGATACCACTAGTCCTTCTAGGACCTTGGGCATCCTTCTTGCTCAGTTCTCGTTCCATGGCCAAATCAACAACCTCCTTGGCTTTGAGCTCTGCAGCAATCATCTCCTGTTTTCGAGCATCAATTTTGCTCAGCTCAATGGCCTTCTGGACTTCAGCATTGTCCCTTTTTCTCTGCTCTACTTCTTCTCGCTTTCTTTTATGAGCAGCATAAACCTTACTTTTCCTTTACCAGTTATTTTCCTCCTTTGAGCTCTGGTCTCAGTAACTAGTTCGGTAGCAGAAAGTTCAGGTGTAGCTATGGAAATAGGTGCAGCAACAGTGGGTTCAATGACGATCACATCTGGCTACTTTTATGTTGGGTCACCTCAGCTGTTGGAGTAGTAGCCTGTTTAGTCTGTGCAGCAGCAGACTCTTCTTTCTCACTTCCAACAGGCCTCTCTGCGGATGGAGGACTTTGTCTCACTAAATCAGATAACTTAGTAGGAGAGGTTACCAAAGTAATCTTCTTTCATGGAGTGGCCTTAGTCATGTAAACTTTTGATGCGGCTGTATCTTTCATAACACTTCTTGTCCTTGAAACAATTTCCAAAGGCAATTCAGCAGTGGGAGTTCTTTCAGGAGAATCTAGTGGCATTGCCTCAATCTCCTTTGTTGTCTGAGCAATTATAGCATCAAGAACATGTTGTTCAGCAGGAACTTATGTTCTGGCTTCAACAACTGGCTGGATTGTTTGAACAGAAGCCTTAGAAGCAGTAATCTTGCTCATCTCCATTTTGGCAGCAGGTTACTTTGGCTCAGCAACAACCTTCCTTTTGGGTTGCTCATTCTTCTTCTCAGGAGTAATTTCAGCAATCTTTGAACAAACAGCTAGGTCAACTTTCATCTGCTTCGCATTGTGAATGACTTTTTCATAGGTCATAGAACAACCAAGACTTGAGAACAGATGGCTGAGGAAAATTTTGTGAAAGGTATTACCTTTCTCCTTATGATCGGCCAAGATGTACTAGACGAAGGCAGCCTAGATAATCTTCAGACCAAAATGAACAACAATCATAGCATGGAACCTCTTCATTGTAACACTGTCCAGAGAAAACGTACAATTCTCTATCACTTTGGCGAAGATATCCACCAATCTCTGATATTCATCCTTCAACGGGTTTTTCTTAATGTTACTAGACAGGACTTCATTTTGCTTGGCAATGATATTCCAGAATCCAGCTTCATAAGGCTCAGCCAACGTAGTGATTTCAATACTTCCTTCAATAGATAGGTTGTACTTCTCATTCAGTAGCTTAGGAGTAATGCAAGACATCAACTCCTCCAACCTTTTCCATCTTTCCATGGTCTAGCTTAGAAGCAGATCCATAATACTCCATAATTTGATCTTTGAATATCATGGTTTCACGAGCTTCCATGAAATCCACCAGCGTTGCCGCCTTGTACTTTTCCATAATCTCTTTCATCAGCGAGTTCCAGTTGAGTATAGGTGCCGTAGTTTAGATACCTTTCTTCAGCGTTAGTTTCTTTGGAACCCATAGCGGCTTCTGTAAGAGATTAAGAGAAGAAAGAGAGTAGATTTGTAGTAAACTGGAAGCAAAATTCTCTCAAAGTGTTTGAATATTTGAGGGTGCGTAAAAGATGAGTAAGCTGATCAGATCGGGTTTTATAAAGTTAGAAACATTTTGGTTTTGTGATTCAGTCCAACTGTTTGATCAGTTACGATCATGTGAGCAAGATACGTGGAATTCAAATTTCAATATTACCAGCTGACTGGGCGGAATACAACTGTCCTAGTCTTTACTTATAAAAGCGCATTTTTAAATGAAACATAATACTTTTCTCCAACTTGAAGTTCTCCAACTTTTCAAGAGCTATGCTCAAATTGTGCTCTTTGACGGTGTCGTTTCCTTTACTCATATCATGAACCATATACATATTTCTTTCGCAGTTTTACAGTGCTTGACATTATCAAAACGGTCATTATCTAGGGCTCTGGTCATGATAAAATAGCCAACTTTATCAAGATTGAACATCTGACTTCCTTAGCTGTCATCTTTTCTAGCTCTTTGTTTACCATCATTTCTTCATCATTTACTTTGATAGTCTTGGTGATTTTGAAAGAACCTTTAGTAATACATGTAAACATGTTGTCATTGTGACCATCAAGGAAGATTTACATGCGGATCTTCCAATCCTCGAAACTCATACCGCCAATGTGGGGAACATGGCTAATGCAATCCATTTTTCAAAAAGTTTTGAATTTTCAAAATATGATCTTTTGGAATTTTTTGAAAACCTTCGAGAAACACACTAGGATCAAGCTCGTTGATCAGGCAAATGATTCCGATGAACCACCTGCTCTGATACCACTTGTTAGTCATAAGTGGTCAGATGAGGTCTAGAGGGGGAGGGGTGGGGGGTGTGAATAGACCTATGAAATTATAACTTTAAAATTCTCTAGCTATTTCTATGAGCAAACTAAGATGAACGGATTCGTAAGATTACTGAGTTGATCGTGCACAAAGCTTTGAACAACAGAGTAGACCACTCTTCTGATATGACTTAGCTGATTTTTTTAAAACTAGAGTTTTAAATTTCTTACTTGCAGCGGATTTGTCAAGTGTTTTTCACAAGTAATTTTCTTTAACATTTTATCCCCAGTTTTTGCAAACCTTCCTTTTAAAATCTTTTGACAGTTAACTTAAAGTGTTGGAGTGCTTTTTAAAAATATGCAAGGAAAAATGCAAACTAAAACACAATCAATTTTTTAAGTGGTGATATGGATGTAAATCCTTTAGTCCACTTTTCCAAGTCACTTAGATCTTGGTTATACTAGAAAACACAAAGTTAACATTATACAATGCTTGCGCCAAACAACAAATGAAATGGCCACAATTTCGTTACAGGAAATCACAAAGAAGTCCCATACTACAAAGCTTTATCACTCATAGAAGATGGATAACAGCTTCCCCACAACACTCCTCTAACAAAAGCACTCAAATTTGTATGTGTATATGATCTTCAACTTCAACTTTCGTCAACATATGATTAGGCTGATGAATGAGCTGTTCTTGAGTTTTGAGACTTAGATAAATTCTGCTTCGGAAACTTGATCTCAATATAGTTGCTTCTCTAACTTTTGAAACACTCTCTATTTATACTTGAGATTTTGAATTCTGCCCGTTGAAGAAAGACATAATCTGATTTCTCGAGTACTGGTCCCCCCAAATTCAGGAACGGCTCCCTGCAACTGTCCGCGCTGTACACTCTACTCTACTTTTCTGTCAGTTGCATTAAATGTACTTAGCTGATACGAGAATATTTTCAATCATTTGCTATAAATACCCTTCTCCTTCAGCATTAAATTCTATCGGCGCATTTATTATCGTTGGGCAGACTTCCTGATCACATGCACTCTGCTGATCAAAACATCTCTTCTGATGAACACTTGGATGATCCCAAATCGAACTCATCTGAGTATAGTCTGCTGAAAATTCACCAGTCTGATTCCAAAGTCAGCAACAGATCAGTAGTCTTCTGGACCATCTTATTGGACCCTTCTGATTTAGTTTCTTCCTTGGTCAAATAATCCAAGAGGTTGGCTAAGCTTCCATTACTTAGCTGATGATGATGTTTTGAAAATAATCAAAACCTCCCTTCACTTTTTAGTCTTCATCTTCATCTTTATCTTCATCCAACAATTTCCCCCTTTCCGATGATGACAAAACTTCAGCTAAGTAGCTGTACCTAAACTAATGTTAAGTCCCCAAAAATTTCTCAGATAGAAATAGTCAGTTGGAAGTAACTTGAACTTTATTGATATTCAATAAAGATTACAAGGTACAAGTTAGATGAGAATTTGATACATTTGAAGTAAACTGATTACATAAATTTTCATTTCTATAACCTAGCCTAGAATATGTAGTCTAGTCATCATCATCTTTATCTTCTTCCTCTTTCTTTTCTTCATAGCCTTCTTCAACTTCATCATCATCTTCTCCATTGGAAAATTTAACATCAACAGTAAGGTTTCTATTTGCAGCTTCAATTCTGCTCTTGATGTCTTCCAGTCTCTTATACTTTACATAAGGATCCAGCTGTTCAGTAGTAGAGTCTTTGGAGGCTGCTAATTGTTTGTCAGACTTTGCTACATCCTTGGGCTCTTCTTCAGCAACTTATTTATCAGCTTCAGCTGGTTCGGTTACTTCATCTGTAGGTCTGCTAGTATGTTCTTCAATATTCGTCTCCATAGATCCTTGCTCTGTAACTGGAATAGTTGCATTGACAACACTCTTTTTGGTAGATGATCCCTCTTCCCCCTTTTTGTCATCATCAGCAGGGTTGAGTTGATCAGGAGAGATGTTGAAAGCAGCACACAACTTCCTGATATTTTGATCCACTATGTGAAGTTAAGTAGTATGATGTTGTTGAGTTGCTTTTAGAGCACCAGCCTGGTCATTCATGTAATCAACATTCAACTGAAGTGTTGATATCTCATTTGGAACTTTCTCAGTGATGAAAATGAACTCTTGCATGATGCTAGCAATCTTTTCCACTTCAGTATCACTGATTTTCTTGATGACATTTGTTGTTCCTGCCAGATCTGACTCATTCCATTGAAGAGCAGTATGCAGGTGATTGACATCTGCCTTCACATCTTCAATGGTCCTATTCATGCTAAAATGCTTTGAGTCATCATCAGGGAGTTGTCTGGTGGTAGAGGAAAGTTATCAATGGCATCTTGCACTATCTTGGCAGTAGCCTCCCCTAGTTGCTTCAGGATCATTTTATTTCTATCTTCCATTTCCTTCATGGCGTTTTCAATTAATAGTTGCATTGAGGTTGATGCATCAGTAGCTTCTTCCTAGTGGACAAGGTATCTTGAAGAACTTGAGTTTCTTCAGCTTTCCACTTAAGCGCCAAAGAACTCTACAAGAGCAACATACTGTGGCTTCGAAGAATTAAGATTTAGCTCCACAACTTTCTTGTTCTTCTTTGGTTCTTCATCAGCTGGCTCATCCTCAACATGGAAATTTTGAATTATATTGTTGAACACCCAGCTGTTCTTGAAACGTGCTGATCTCTGAGCCAAATGCTATTTGCTGTAAGCTTGGCAGATAAGGCAGTATATAGCCTTTGCAAAACTATGCAATCTATCATGCACAAAGTCTGTATCCAAAGCTTTTGCAACGGAGTCAGTTTGCAGCAAATTAAGAACCCCATCTTCCTTCATCACCAAACTCTCTCCAATCTAGGATCTCAGCCTTAGACTTATTCAATCTGTAGTCCCCCCATCTGTTATATCTTATCTTCTCTGGGAGGAAAACAATTCTTGTTTGAAGCAGCTGACAAACCTTTCAAGCGCAGCTTCGAACTTGGCAAATGCAGCAGTATCACTCTTGAAATTTTACCTCACCACAAGTGGTGGTAACCTCTGGCTTTATTGTTGATTTAGCCTCATAAGGCTCAGCCAACGTAGTGATTTCAATACTTCCTTCAATAGATAGGTTGTACTTCTCATTCAGTAGCTTAGGAGTAATGCAGACATCAACTCCTCCAACCTTTGCATTTATTTCCATCTTTCCATGGTCTAGCTTAGAAGAAGATCCATTATACTCCATAATTTGATCTTTGAATATCATGGTTTCACGAGCTTCCATGAAATCCACCAGCGTTGCCGCCTTGAACTTTTCCATAACCTCTTTCATCAGCGGAGTTCCAGTTGAGTAATAGGTGCCGTAGTTTAGATATCTTCCTTCAGCGTTAGATTCTTTGGAACCCATAGCGGCTTCTGTAAGAGATTAAGAGAAGAAAGAGAGTAGATGTGTAGTAAACTGGAAGCAAAATTCTCTCAAAGTGTTTGAATAATTGAGGGTGCGTAAAAGATGAGTAAGCTGATCAGATCGGGTTTTATAGAGCTAGAAACATTTTGGTTTTGTGATTCAGTCCAACTGTTTGATCAGTTACGATCATGTGAGCAGATACGTGGAATTCAAATTTTAATATTACCAGCTGACTGGGCGGAATACAACCGTCCTAGTCTTTACTTATAAAAGCGCGTTTTTAAATGAAACATATTACTTTTCTCCAACTTGAAGTTCTCTGACTTTTCAAGAGCTATGCTCAAATTGTGCTCTTTGACGGTGTCGTTTCCTTTACTCATATCATGAACCATATACATATTTCTTTCGCAGTTTTACAGTGCTTGACATTATCAAAACAGTCATTATCTAGGGCTCTGGTCATGATAAAATAGCCAACTTTATCAAGATTGAACATCTGACTTCCTTAGCTGTCATCTTTTCTAGCTCTTTGTCTACCATCATTTCTTCATCATTTACTTTGATAGTCTTGGTGATTTTGAAAGAACCTTTAGTAATACATGTAAACATGTTGTCGTTGTGAGCATCAAGGAAGATTTACATGCGGATCTTCCAATCCTCGAAACTCATACCGCCAATGTGGGGAACATGGCTAATGCAATCCATTTTTCAAAAAGTTTTGAATTTTCAAAATATGATCTTTTGGAATTTTTTGAAAACCTTCGAGAAACACACTAGGATCAAGCTCGTTGATCAGGCAAATGATTCCGATGAACCACCTGCTCTGATACCACTTGTTAGTCATAAGTGGTCAGATGAGGTCTAGAGGGGGAGGGGTGGGGGTGTGAATAGACCTATGAAATTATAACTTTAAAATTCTCTAGCTATTTCTATGAGCAAACTAAGATGAACGGATTCGTAAGATTACTGAGTTGATCGTGCACAAAGCTTTGAACAACAGAGTAGACCACTCTTCTGATATGACTTAGCTGATTTTTTTAAAATTAGAGTTTTAAATTTCTTACTTGCAGCGAATTTGTCAAGTGTTTTTCACAAGTAATTTTCTTTAACATTGAAAAGATTTTATCCCCAGTTTTTGCAAACCTTCCTTTTAAAATCTTTTGACAGTTAACTTAAAGTGTTGGAAGGGTTTTTAAAAATATGCAAGGAAAAATGCAAACTAAAACACAATCAATTTTTTAAGTGGTGATACACGTAGATCCTTTAGTCCACTTTTCCAAGTCACTTAGATCTTGGTTATACTTGAAAACACAAAGTTAACATTATACAATGCTTGCGCCAAACAACAAATGAAATGGCCACAATTTCGTTGCAGGAAATCACAAAGAAGTCCCATACTACAAAGCTTTATCACTCATAGAAGATGGATAATAGCTTCCCCACAACACTCCTCTAACAAAAGCACTCAAATTTGTATGTGTATATGATCTTCAACTTCAACTTTCGTCAACAGATGATTATGCTGATGAGTGAGCTGTTCTTGAGTTTTGAGACTTAGAAAAATTCTGCTTCGGAAACTCGATCTCAATTGAGTTGCTTGTCTCTAACTTTCGAAACACTCTCTATTTATACTTGAGATTTTGAATTCTTCCCGTTGAAGAGAGACATAATCTGATTTCTCGAGTACTGGTCCCCCCAAATTCAGGAACGGCTCCCTGCAACTGTCCGCGCTGTACACTCTACTCTACTTTTCTGTCAGTCGCATTAAATGTACTTAGCTGATACGAGAATATTTTCAATCATTTGCTATAAATACCCTTCTCCTTCAGCATTAAATTCTATCGGCGCATTTATTATCGTTGGGCAGACTTCCTGATCACATGCACTCTGCTGATCAAAACTTCTCATCTGATGAACACTTGGTTGATCCCAAATCGAACTCATCTGATATGAGTCTGCTAAAAATTCACAAGTCTGATTCCTAAGTCAGCAACATATCAGGTTTGTCTATCTTTAATTTCTTGTCCAAAAAAAAACGAAAAAAAAAATTGAAATAAAAAAACGAAAATAAATTGAGAGAACAAGAAGTGGTTGAAAAAAAAAATAAGAGAAAAAAAAAGTGAAAAAAAAATCGAAAAAAAAAATTGTATTTCAATGTTTACATGTTAGATCTACAAGGTTGGGGAAGATTTGACGACAAATCTCTTTTAAGAGGAGGAGAATGATGTGATCTTGAAGTGCCCAAAAATAGACTTGAAAGAATTAATTGAAGATAAGTTGTTGGGTCAAGAAGGATTACTCGCTCATCAAGATTGAAGGAGATTTAGTCCAATATTACTTGTAATATGGGACTTTTTAATTTAGTTACTTTTTAATTTCAAATTTAGCTCCTTGTATTAGTAGGATTAGTTTATTCTTTACTAGGATTTAGTTTCCTTTTGGTATTAGGTTAGTTTACTATTTTATAGTTTCCTAGTTATTTTCAAGATGTAATCTTGTCCTATTTAAATGACCTTTTTCTTTAATGAATTCAAGATTTAGTCTTCAATTAATTTGTGTTGAGTATTCTCCACCTTCTTTGAAGAATTCTTCTTCATGAACTTATCAAAGATCAGTAAAATATTTGTGGCGTTCAATGACTTATCAAACGATTTATCCACCATCGTTTGTGGCGTCCTACCGAACTTATCAAGCATTCTTGTGGCGTTCCGACTTATCAAGCGATTCAGTCAACATCGTTTGTGGCGTCCTCATGAACTTATCAAGAAGACTAGTGGCGTTCATCCATCGACTTATCAAGCGATTCATCCATCGACTTATCAAGCGATTCATCCATCATCGTTTGTGGCGTCTTCATTAAATCCATCTAAACTTGATTGTAGAACGATCATTGGAATCCTAATTTTCCGGATCTCATTATTCGTGATGAGATTCGTATCAACTTATTTGTTAGATCCAATATGTTCAGACCTCCTTCAGCAATTCTTTGGAATGTTAGGCAGTGATTTTTTTTGTAGTCCTGAATAATGACGATTATTCTCCTGATTTCCGTGTCAGATTTCTTATATTCCAATAGAGTTACTGTATAGCCCATCAATAATTTTTCATATAATATATGAGGCAGTGACGACCCCCATATGCTGTAGGGTTAGGTCTTATGCCTCTAGGCGATCCAGTATCTTTTATAATGGTGTAAACTTTGCATGCCTTTGTTGAGGATTTCGAGCTCTTACCGAGCGACTAGCATATATGAGTGTGTAAAACTTTCCTGGTCTGAAGCTCTTTTAGATCTGCTTTATTGTGCATTGATCACTTCGACTCTTTTATCATCGATTCGTTGAGTCGATCAGGGAGGCGCCGTTCCAACTTAATTGCATTTATTACGGGAAGTCAAAAGATCGCATTTCTGTCCCTTGATCAAATCTCCATCCAGCCGTAGGATTAATTAGATCTATCCTATAAATAGGGAGGCGGTTTCCATATTTCAATTGTAACTCTCAAAACGGATGGAGGTATCAGTTTTCTTGAACTTCACTTTGCCTTCTGACCCCATAATATTCAAAAAGTCACATTATCGTGATTCATATCAGAATAAATTAAATTTCATCTGCCTTGTACTGACGGGTCCCATGGCAGCCCTACCTTGTACTAACGGGTCCGATGAGGCCTCGAACTTTGTATACACGGGTTTGAGGTCCGTGGTTTCTGTTTGCACATGGAGGGTTCATACTTACCAGGCACCGCCGTGTTTGGATGTTACCTCCGGATTGATAGACCATCGGGGTGTGCTGGTAAATTTTTTCTTCTTCGACGGTCCTGAAGAGATGCTGCTCTAGAGTAAATTTCAACCCTAATGTAAAAGCAGTATCTCTGTTGTGGGTGAATGAGTATTGCTGGTTATCTGGCTGGTAATGCTTATTTCGTCTGGAAGAACATTTGATCTTCAGAGCCTGGCCAACGAACCAAAGAAGTCGACCATCCTGAGCAGCATGCTTCTTAGGTGGTCAGTTACAACTATCGAGGCACTAGGGAGGAGATTGATGTTTCCGTGGACATTGTCGTGAAGATCACCGATCTATAGTACAGGATCGTTTTATCTAGACAAATGTAATGATGTGTAAATCGTATATAGACTTTTGTAATTTGATCTTCAGCTTTTGCCTATAATTTTTTACATATTCATAGATGAATAAAACTTTATTTTTACTCCTTGCATTCTTCTTGTTGTTGAATTCGGCTTAATCTTATTTATGATTGTCATTGAGGAGCATTTATCGAACGGATCAATTTATACTCAACTCTTTTCTTTTAGACTTATGTTTTTATACCAAAGTCTTTGTGATCGTTTAAAAAAATTAATCGAGGAGCGTTTATTGAGCGGATCAATGTATACTCAACTCTTTTCATTTAGACTTAGGTTTTTATACCAGAAGTCTTTTTGATCGTTTAAAAATTAATCTAGGAGTGTTTATTGAGCGGATCAATGTATGCTCAACTCTTTTCATTTAGACTTAGGTTTTTAATACCAGAAGTCTATTTAATCGTTGAAAACTTAATCGAGGAGTGTTTATTGAGCGGATCAATGTATACTCAACTCGTTGTACGGTTGGATCGAGGAGTGTTTATTGAGCGGATCAATGTATACTCAACTCGTTGTACGGTTGGATCGAGGAGTGTTTATTGAGCGGATCAATGTGTACTCAACTCGTTGTATGGTTGGATCGAGGAGTGTTTATTGATCGGATCAATGTGTACTCAACTCGTTGTAGCTTTCCCACATGTTTGGATACTTCTACCTTTTTTAAGACCAGGTCCCTTTTTTGAAGGTTCGGATGCGTACCTTTTGATTATACGCCCTTTCCATATTTGCTTTAGTCACTTGCAAACGTACGGCCGCTTTTTCTCTTAAAGCTTCTGTTAAATCAATATCATTTTCTCTTGTCTTTCCATTTTCCTGGTGTCATACATTTCAATCTTGGTGTTGGAATTAGCGTTTCAACAGGAATAACAGCTTCCGAGCCATATACTAGACTGAACGGGGTCTCCCCGGTTGAAGTTCTGACCGTGGTCCGATTAGCCCATAGCACCCCTGGGAGTTCATCTAGCCATTTTCCCTTGGCTGCCCCTAATCTTTTCTCCAAGGATTTTATTATTTCTCGGTTTGCTACCTCAGTCTGTCCGTTCGCTCTATGATGCCCGACCGAAGTGAAATTTTGCTGAATTCCTAGTTTTGAACACCATTCTATTACCTGTTTTCCCGCAAATTGGGTTCCATTATCAGAAATTAGAATTCTCGGGATGTCGAATCGACATACTATGAATTTCCAGAGGAAGTTGATCACTTGGAACTGAGTTATCCGTACAAGGGCGATGCATTCTATCCATTTGCTGAAGTATTCAACAGCAACCAGAACATATGCTTTCTTGGATCTAGCTGTTGGGAAAGGTCCTACAATGTCCATTCCCCATTGATCGAACGACCAACATATTGGTATTGGGTGTATGTTTTCGGCTGGTTGATGACATATATTAGCATGGACTTGGCAATGATGACATTTTTGGACATATTGTATGGCATCATTGTTGAGGGTAGGCCAATAATAACCTGTTCGAAGGCATTTTAAAGCCAAGGTCCTCGCTCCGCTGTGATTCCCCGCATCTCCCTCGTGTACCTCTCGGAGGATATCGTTGGTTTGAGATTCGGAGATGCATTTTAGAAGGATTCCCGACACTGATCTTCGGTAAAGTTTTCCTTCTATTAATGTATACTTCGGAGCCCGGTATTTTATTTTTCGAGCTTCGTTTTGGTCCAGTGGCATTTTTCCTTCTCGGAGATACTCTATCATTGGAGTCATCCAGTTTGCTTTGGTTTCTCCAATCTCCATGATTTCTGCGACCGGTGTCTCATCGATATCGATTGCCGACGTATTTGAGATTAGCCAGTGGATCACCCATTCGGTTTTTCCGTCGTGGGAACCTGTGAACCTAGATAGCTGATCGGCCCATTTATTTTCTTCGCGCGGAATGTTCTGTATACCAAAACTTTCAAAAATTTTAGCCAATTTTTTCACTTTGGCAAGGTATTTTATCATATTAAATTCCTTAGCCTCATAAAGACCTTCTATCTGTCTCTGTACTAACTCTGAATCGGTTAATACTTTAAGGTTTTGTATCTTGGCCTTGGTCGCCATTTCCATTCCTGCGATCAGTGCTTCATATTCTGCTTCGTTGTTTGTTACGACGAAGTCCAAAGTTATCGCGATATTTATATCCTTCCCATTAGGTCCGGTAAAGTTGATTCCAGCACCTCCTCCTTCTCTGGATGAGGCGCCGTCGATGTGCATTAACCAGGTCTGGTTTTCTACGATCAAGATTTCATTGGCAAGGCTGGTTGATTCAGGATGTTCAATTGCCTGGCTCGGGGTTTCTAATAGAAAATCGACTAAGACTTGGGCTTTAATCGCAATTCTTGGTTTGAACTCGATATCGAACTGACTGAGTTCGATCGCCCATTTGATCAGTCTTCTAGAGGCTTCTGATTTTGCTAGGACCTGTCTTAATGGTTGGTTAGTCAATACCACGATTTTGTAGGTCAAAAAGTAAGGTCGGAGTTTTCGTGCTGCTACTACTAAGGCCAAGGCGAATTTTTCTATTTCCAAATAGTTCTTCTCTGCCCCTTGTAATAATTTGCTTAAGTAATAGATAGGCTTATGTTCTAAACCTTCTATTTTGACCAGAACTGAACTAACGGTCGCATCGAAGATCGAGATGTAGATGTATAATGGTTCTCCTTCAGTCGGTTTGGCCAACAACGGGGATGTTGTCAGGTATTCTTTTAGCTGGTCGAAAGCCCGATCGCATTCTTCGGTCCAAACAAAGTTCTTTGCCTTTCGAAGGGTTTGGAAGAAAGGCAAACTTCTGTCAGCCGATTTTGATATGAATCTGTTTAACGCTACGATTTTTCCTACCAAGCTCTGTACTTGGGAGATCGTCTTTGGAGGCTTCATTTCAGTTATGGCTCGAATTTTTTCTGGGTTGGCTTCGATTCCTTGTTGATGTACCAGATAGCCCAAGAATTTTCCTGATTTAACACCGAAGGTGCATTTGGCGGGATTTAGCTTCATGCGGTACTTTCTCAATATTCGGAAGCATCGATCGAGATGTCTTATGTGATCCGCTTCATTCATGCTTTTGACCAGCATGTCGTCTACGTAGACATCCATTATTTCTCCAATTAATTCTTTGAACATTTGGTTTACTAACCTTTGGTACGTGGCCCCGGCGTTCTTTAACCCAAATGGCATAACTATGAAGCAATATACTCCTTGCTCGATTATGAATGCAGTTTTCGCTTGGTCTTGCTCATTCATGTATATTTGATAAAAACCCTGGAAAGCATCCATCATGCTGAAGATCGCAAAGCCAGCGGTTGAGTCGACTAATAAGTCGATCCTTGGGAGGGGATACGGATTGCGCGGGCATAATTTGTTAAGGTCGGTAAAATCGTTGCACATTCTCCACTTGTTATCCTTTTTATCCCCTTTTGCTACTAGACCAACATTACATAACCATTCCGAGAAGTGTATTTCTCGAATTTGTTTTGCTTTGAGTAGCCTTTCTACTTCTGCTTTGATGATTTTATCTTTTACTGGCCCATGATTTCTCTTCTTTTGTCTAGCAGGTTTTGCCAAAGGGTCGATTTTTAGCGAGTGGTTGATTACTCGAGGGTCAATCCCTTCAATGTCGTTCGCACTCGCGAAGACATCCATATTATTTCTGAGAAAGTTGATCAACATTACTTCCCCTTCCTTGCTTAATTCAGTACCTATTCTCGTTGTTTTCGATGAGTCCCCTTGTACCAGTATGACATCCTTATGTTCTGGTGGTTTTAAAGCTAAATCGACCGGTTCTTTTCCCTTTTTATCTATTCGGTCAGTGCTAGGGATTTCAACCTCGTTTCTACCGACATCGCCTTCGAGCTTTCTTTTGCTCGGGGTAATTGGTTCAGGGGGGTTTTTCAAAGTTAATGATGTGCTGTAGCAATCCCATGCCATACAATGATCATTCACTATTTCCCCGATACCTGTATCAGTCGGAAATTTTATCTTCTGATGGTAAGTTGAGACAACGACTCGGAACAAGTTGAGGGCAGGTCGCCCTAAGATCGCATTGTATGCAAATGGAGTTTCTACCACTAAAAATTTTACCAGCTTCACTGTCTGATTTGGTTTCTTCCCGAGTGAGACACTTAAAGTTATTGTTCCACTGGGGACAATTTCGGATCCTCCAAATCCCACTAACGGTGTAGCTACCTTTTGGAGTGTTATTTGTCCCAAGTTCATCTGGGCTAGGACCTCTGTAGAGATGATATTCGCTGAGCTCCCATTATCGATCAGGATCCTTTTGACGTTGTAGTTTGCTATTTCTAGCGACACCAAAATCGGGAAATCGGGGTTGTCCTCTTTTGTGTCCCAAACTAGATTTTTGGGTACTTCGCCCTCGTTAAAACTGATAGGCTGGTTGTTTGTTGATTTACTTTCTAGAGTCCATACTTCCTTCGAGTATTTTAAGCCTCCGATTATGGATCTAGCAGTTCTTCGTCGAGCGTTACGACTATCCCCGCCGGCGGGTCCTCCAGAAATTGTATGGATGGTACCATTGATCTGGTCATGGTTCGACTCCTGTGCAGGACCATCCTCGGGTGACTTTCGACGGGAATTCCTCCTTTGATTATTATTCCGAGGGCTCCTACTTCTTCCTCTTTTGCGGTTATCCCGCTCTAAATATTCGTCTAGTTTTCCTTGTTCGATTAGTTTCTCAATTTCTCTCCTAAAGTGAAAACAATCTTCAGTGCGGTGCCCATGTGCTCTGTGATATTTGCAGTGCAACTCATAGTTTCGGGCACCAGTTCTGGGCTGAGCGATTTTCTTCGCTTCCGGGATCCAATTATTCCTTTCTAATACGGGCAGGATTTCTTCTATCGGAACAGTTAGCCTTGGGTGTTCTACTTGATTAACCCCGCTCCTGATTGCCGGTTCTGTGGTTCTAGATCTTTGATAGATGTTAGGTCGTCTGTCCTGATCGTTTTTATTGTATTCTAATCGCTGAAAAATGTTGCCTTTTCTAAACGTCCGTTCGTAGTCCATGGATCTTTGGGCAGGAATTCTATCTTGCCGTTTGGAGCCCGAGGCCGTAATTTTATTTTTGTTTTTATCTTTAAAGGAATTCATCTCTTCTTGGGTCATATATTTAGACTCCAAGCTCATGATGTCGGCGAACGTTCTTGGTTGTTTTCGGCTGAGGGTATTTCCGAACTGCCTATTCTTCGTGAGGTCGAAGAGAATAGAGATTATGTAATCGATATTTGGGGAATCGATTTTGAGCAATTCTACATTAAATCTTGCCAACCAGTTTCTTAGGGATTCTCCCTCTTGTTGATAGATAGTTCCCAAGTAGCTCATTGGCAGTTTTTGCCTCTTCTGACTGGCAAACAGTTGTGTCAATTTGTTGCATAATTCCCGAAAACTGAATATGGAGTTGGCTGGTTGCTTGGCGAACCAGTCCAAAGCGAGTCCTTCCAACGTGGTCACCATTAATTTAGCTGTGAATTCTGCCGAGTGAGCATAAGTTCATTATGTTCGTGAAGCTAAAAATATAGTCATCTGGATCAGTGGTTCCATCATATCTGGGTAGTCTACCCGGAACCTGTCCGGTTGATTGCACCTCTTTTATTTCTCTGCAAAAGGGAGAGCACGCTGCTAGGCTCTCCTGGAGTTCTGTGGTTCTGGTCCATGGGTATTGAACGGATCGTAAGCGTTGCTCGAGTCGTTCCTGCACCATCCTTTCGATTTCTCTTTCCGAGAATCGCATTGTTCTTGGTCTATCTGGGATCGCCTCACCCACGTCATCCTCGATGGGGATTATGGTATGTTCCTTTGACTCGTTGCGTTGTGGTCTCCTTCGATCCGCTTTTCTTCTGACGTTGTCATCAGATGGTTTTGAATTGCCTTGCCTCGGACTGTGTAGCGAGCGCCGCTCGCTCGCCGGGCTGTCAGCCTGTTGAGAGATTTGATCGTTTTGCCTCGGCATTCTCTGAGTGGGATTTACCCTAGTAGTTCTAACGTTTCGAGGAACCTGTTCAAGTACGAGTAATTCCTCTGGGGAGAGTGATTTAAGGAGCATAGCAATCTGTCCTAACTTCTCCTGAGCGTCTGACAGGGGGACCGGGATTGTTGGAGCCGCATGTTCTTCCGGTACTGCGACAGTAGGGATCCCTTGTGGTTCCACCTGATTCTGATGATGCTCGTTCTGCTTCTGGCTGTCGTTGGATACAGGGGCGTTATTATCGGTATTGCCCCGTGGATCCTCAGACGCATTATGCTGGTTGGTTGTGTTACTTCTTGCTCCGTTACGAGCGCTCTTCCTTGGGCGAGCCATATGTCGATCGAATAATTAACCTAGCCCCACGGTGGGCGCCAACTGATTTAACCGAATTTCGTCGGGTAAGATTATATCAGTAATTAGGTGATGTTAGGTATTCTTGATTAATACGAATTAAAGGGCTCTGTTACTTTATTCCGGATGGATCAATCTCAAGGAAGAACAATTTAGAGGGAACAATAAGTAATAAAGACAATCAATGTATATGAATATGAATATGAAGAAAAAGCTTTTCTTATTGAATAATCTTAGATTATGCTGTTATGCAGGCATAAGTTGAGTATGTGAAGCGTGTGTAATACAATGATTAACTAGATATTTATATCATATTAAACCTAGCTTTACAAGGAAACATAATCCTAATAGGACTCGGCCCAATTGTCCTTCTTGAGTCCGGATTGTAGTCTGCTTGTTGAGGAGAGTCGTATTCTACCGGGTTGATAAGATGATCCCGAACTGACTTTTCTGGTCGAACCGATCTTTTATACTTCAGTCGATCCGCACGTTATAAGGGGTGCGAAATAGCCCCCATCAAGAACAAAAATGGATTCATGAAGGTTTAATTACTGAATCGCTTCGCAATGGCATGTTCCGGATTCGGTTAGATAACGAGGATCTGATTCTAGGTTATGTTTCAGGAAAGATCCGACGTAGTTTTATACGGATACTACCAGGCGATAAAGTAAAAATTGAAGTATGTCGTTATGATTCAACCAGAGGACGTATAATTTATCGACTCCGAAACAAGGATTCGATAGATTAGGTAGTTTTTATTCAATACGATATGAGATTCAAAATTGCAAGAAACTTATTTTCTACCAAGAAGTAGCTTCAGAATTAAGATAAGGAATGAGAAACATGAAAATAAGAGCTTCCGTTCATAAAATTTGTGAAAAATGTCGACTAATCCGCAGGCGGGGATGCATTACAGTAATTTGTTCCAAACCCGAGACATTAACAAAGACAAGGATAATCAGACTCGCTAAAAGGCTCAATGTACAAATGAGGAATCTGTTTTGATATGAAATGGATATATCCATATATTTCTGACTTATATTTATTAGATGATAAAATATGGCAAAAGCTATGCCGAGAATCGATTCATGTAGGAATGGACGTATTGGTTCGCGTAAGAGTGCACGTAGAATACCAAAAGGAGTTATTCATGTTCTAACAAGTTTCAATAATACCATTGTGACGGTTACAGATGTACAGGGTCGGGTGGTTTCCTGGTCCTCAGCTGGTACTTCTGGATTTCAGGGTACGAGAAGAGGGACACCCTTTGCTGCTTAAACTGCAGCGGCAAATGCTATTCATACAGTAATAGATCAAGGTATGCAACGAGCAGAAGTCATGATAAAAGGTCCCGGTCCCGGAAGAGACGCAACATTACGAGCAATTCGTAGAAGTGGTACACTATTAACTTTCGTACGGGATGTAACCCCTATGCCACATAATGGCTGTAGACCTCCGAAAAAAGACGTGTGTAGAAATAAAGAGTGAAGAAATTGCAAAAGAAACAAGAGAAATAAATAATTCAATCAAATAAAATAATATTGCTATGGTTCGAGAGAAAGTAACAGTATCTACTCGGACACTACAGTGGAAGTGTGTTGAATCAAGAACAGACAGTAAATGTCTTTATTATGGGCACTTTGTTCTAGCTCCACTTATGAAAGGCCAAGCCAACACTATAGGTATTGCGATGCGAAGAGCTTTGCTTGGAGAAATAGAAGGAACGTGTATCACACATGTTGATGGGGGCTATTTTATACCCCATATAACACTCGGAGCAACTAGAAGATATTTGATCGGCTCGACCAGGAAGCTTACCTGCTAATAGCCACTCGACCCGAACAGAGATATCTATTCTCCTCGATCAGACTTAAATCCGAGTTCAAGAAGGATTGATACTCCGAGTCCTAGTAGGATTATGTTTCCTTTTATAGCTAGGGTTAATATCTTATAAATACCTAGATCAACATTGTATTACACACACAAGAATAGGGCTTACGCCTACATACTTTGTAAAAGAGTAATTGTAATATCTTTACTCTAATGAAATAGCTTTTTCTCTACATTAATTCTACGTTATTATCATTATTCTTACTATAATTTTTCGGGGCCGTTTGGTAGGGCCTAATAGGGGGTATTAGGTCATATTATATGAGTTAATATGGGCTAATACATCGTTTGGTGGCATTGCTCTAATACCGGGTCAAATGGATTAAATCCTTACGACCCGGTATTAAGACTAGATTATAATCCACCCACTCATGGGTGGATTAGTTAATCCGGGTGAATATGTATAAGGTAAAATATCACTAATAACCTAAAATTTGCGTATTTTCCTTTTAACATATCATAAATTATTCTCAAATCTCTAAAATGGAAACACATTATACATTAATAAATCACAAATTAAAATTTATATCAATTCACAATTAACATGAAAGCATTCAATCAAGTCTATCACACATATTTTTATTATGGCCTTCAATCCGGCTCCAATCTAATCTACCTTAATCTCATACACACTACCAAACGGCCCCTTCTTGTATTGCACCATCCTGAGTAATTTAATCTGCCCTCAAATCTAATCCGATAATATTGATTTAACCTAACGAAAAACGGTTAAATCAGTTGGCGCCCACCGAGGGGCAAGGTTAATTACTCGATCGAATATGGTCAAACTAAGGAAAGATACACGAACTTCTAGGAGAACCTTCTCCCCATCATGCACGAACCGATCCCGATTAGATGCTGCTTAAAATCAACTGGAGCCCCTGGTTGGTATTGTCTACGTCTAATCAATCGTAAGCAAGGTTAATTTTTGTTTTCATATCGAATTTGTTGGAATCCAGCGATTGGAGCCTCACAGTTGATTACAAGCTTGTTGTATTTGTGATATATAAGTAGTCTTCTACGTAATCACACAAGTTCATCTGCTTGGTTGATTAATATATTATTTTCCAGTTGTTACAATTACTTGAATTGAGCTGCTTACTTGAATGGTTGTAATTTTACAAGACACTAGAGGATCGAGAGCCAATGAGTAAAATCTATTGATATAACTCTATGCTCGAAATTAATAAGAGTAAAATCTGTTGATATAACTCTATGATCGAAATCAGGCAAGAACTTTTGTTCGTCCTGAGGATCGAACTTAACATAAGTAAAATCTGTTGATATAACTCTGTGATCGAAATCGGGCAAGAACTTTCAATCCAATTACAAGCCCCCCAAATTCTTAAATTGGGCTGATTTTGGTTCCTTGTCGATTATTATGGTTGTTAGAATCCCTAATTTGGGATGATTTGCCTTTAATCTGATGTTTAAATTATTAATATCTTTGATGAAATTGCAATAATGGACTTAATTTGGCAATTGCTCATCTTATCTTCTCCGAGCAAACTATCATGATCAGCAGCAAACAAACAGAGAGCTGCCTGGTTGATTAATTGAGCTGCTTATTATTCGATTTGCTGGTGGCGTGAATTAATTTGATGAACTCCATTGGTTGCTATATGGAGAATTACTTAGTGCTGGTAGCTTGGCTTTGAAATTGTGAGATCAGTATTCAGCTACTTGATTGCTATTATTCTATTAATTACCTTGAGGAGAATTAATTTCAGCTACCTGCTTGGCTTACTTGTGAAATTGGGTTTTCATTGTTATTGATTGGCTGGGAAAAAGACATTATCTAATTGTCTCGACCGAGAGTGAAAACCATTGTTATGACTCTTGGCTCGGAAAAAGACATTATCAAATTTTCTCGATCAAGAGTGAAAGCTATTGCTAAGACTATTGGCTGGGAAAAAGACATTATCAAATTGTCTCGACCAAGAGTAAAAGCTATTGCTAAGACTAGTGGCTGGGAAAAAGACATTATCAAAATGTCTCGACCAAGAGTGAAAGCTATTGCTAAGACTATTGGCTGGGAAAAAGACATTATCTAATTGTCTCGACCGAGAGCGAAAACCATTGTTATGACTCTTGGCTCGGAAAAAGACTTATATTTAAATGTCTCGACCAAGAGTGAAAGTTATTGCTAAGACTATTGGCTCGGAAAAAGACATTATCAAAATGTCTCGACCAAGAGTGAAAGCTATTGCTAAGACTATTGGCTGGGAAAAAGACATTATCTAATTGTCTCGACCGAGAGCGAAAACCATTGTTATGACTCTTGGCTCGGAAAAAGACTTATATTTAAATGTCTCGACCAAGAGTGAAAGTTATTGCTAAGACTATTGGCTCGGAAAAAGACATTATCAAATTGTCTCGACCAAGAGTGAAAGCTATTGCTAAGACTATTGGCTGGGAAAAAGACATTATCTAATTGTCTCGACCGAGAGTGAAAACCATTAATTTGGTATAAACTCTTAAATAAAAAATAAAAAGGTTAAAACCAATAATTGGTAAACAACCGAAGTCAAAAAGAATTGAGTAAAATCGACCTATTCGATAAACGCTCTTCTTTCTCCAGAAAACGACTTACTGGTTAAAACCAATAATTGGTAAACAACCTAAAGTAAAAAAGAATTCAGTAAAATCGACCTATTCGATAAACGCTCTTCTATCTCCAGAAAATGACTTACTGGTTAAAACCAATAATTGGTAAACAACCTAAAGTCAAAAAGAATTGAGTAAAATCGACCTATTCGATAAACAATCTTCTATCTCCAGAAAACGACTTACTGGTTAAAACCAATAATTGGTAAACAACCTAAGTCAAAAAGAATTGAGTAACACTCTTCTATCTCCAGAAAACGACTTACTGGTTAAAACCAATAATTGGTAAACAACCTAAGTAAAAAAGAATTGAGTAAAATCGACCTATTCGATAAACACTCTTCTATCTCCAGAAAACGACTTACTAGTTAAAACCAATAATTGGTAAACAACCTAAGTAAAAAAGAATTGAGTAAAATCGACCTATTCGATAAACGCTCTTCTATCTCCAGAAAACGACTTACTGGTTAAAACCAATAATTGGTAAAAAAACCTAAGTCAAAATGAATTGAGTAAAATAGACCTATTCTATAAACACTCTTCTATCTCCAGAAAACGACTTACTGGTTAAAACCAATATGTGGTAAACAACCTAAGTCGAAAAGAATTGAGTAAAATCGACCTATTCGATAAACACTCTTCTATCTCCAGAAAACGACTTACTGGTTAAAACCAACAATTGGTAAACAACCAAAGTCCAAAAGAACTGATTAAAATCGACGTGCTCGATAAACACTCACCGATCTCCAAAAACCACAAATTTGGTATAAACTCTTAAATCGAAAATACGAGTAAAACCATTAATTTGGTATAAACTCTTATATAAAAAAAATAAGTAAAACCGTTAATTTGGTATAAACTCTTGAATGAAATATGAGTAAAACAATTGATTTGGTATAAACTCTTATATATAAAGAATGAGTAAAACCATTAGTTTGGTATAAACTCTTAAATCGAATATACGAGTAAAACCATTAATTTGGTATAAACTCTTATACAAAAAATGAGTAAAACCATTAATTTGGTATAAACTCTTAAATGAAATATGAGTAAAATCATTAATTTGGTATAAACTCTTATATATAAAGAATGAGTAAAACCATTAGTTTGGTATAAACTCTTAAATCGAAAATAAAGAGTAAAACCATTAATTTGGTATAAACTCTTAAATCAAAAATGAGTAAAACCATTAATTTGGTATAAACTCTTAAATATAAAGAATGAGTAAGACCATTAATTTGGTATAAACTCTGAAATCGAAAATATAAGTAAAACCATTAATTTGGTATAAACTCCTGATCGAAAAATATTGAGTAAAACCATTAATTTGGTAAAACTTCCCCAAGAACCTATTAAGCATAAACCATCGATTGATAAAACTTGATCAACGATCTATGATGGATAAAGGAACAAAACCATTGAGTTGATAAAATTTCAAATTTTATGAGCATAAACCACCAATCGGTAATGCTTGATCTACGATCTACGATGTACAAAAGGTTAAAATCGATAATTGGTTTACCATCCAAATACAAAATTAAAAGCTTAGACCATGGTTTAAAAGGATCGAAAAATTACTGTATGGGATTTTTAACTGCTCCAATCTCCTTGCTGATTATGGTTATGGAGAATTGCAAATTCAACCATTAAAGAAATTATGATATACTCAGAGATCCATACGACACAATACCCATACATCGACAAACCCTAATATCACGAAGGATATGTACTCTTTTTCCCTTGGTCGGTTTTTATCCCAATGGGTTTTTCCATGCAAGGTTTTTAACTAGGCATGTTCGATATACATCAAAAGCCATTCAAAGGCATAATTTTACTTCTACGAGCTACATATACACTTCCGCTTGAGAGGCAGGTTTCGTACTGACGGCTGCTATTTTGTATTTAGCCTGGTCGAATTCTTCGACCTGATCAATCTCGATCTAGAGCGTCTCAATCTTGATCAATCCTCATCATTATCAATCGATTCAAGCTGAAGTATACAACAACGCTTTACGCGACGCCAATGCTGATCGATAAAGCTCAATCTAGGATCTATAATCTACGATCTCTAATGGGATAAAACCCTTAAGCTGGATTTAATATAAAAGGGCATATTGGGCCCCTCAAACTTTGAAGAAGTGGTTTTCCAGTTCAAAAGCATCTGATTTTATTAAGCGTCTCTCATGGATATATACTCTTTTTCCCTTGCGTGGTTTTTATCCCACAGGGTTTTTCCGAGCTAGGTTTTTAATGAGGTATATCCGACGCATCCCAATTTTGAGGTCGATCAGCACCTCTGCTCGGTTTACTTCTATGAGCTTCAGCTACACTTACACTCAAGAAGTGGGGGAGTACTGATGGGGGCTGTTTTACACCCCTTATAATACTCGGATCGACTCGAGGACATCAGATCGGTTCGACAATACAAGCTCATTCGGGATCATCTATCGACCCGATCAGAGACGATTCTCCTTTCACGACTATTCATATTTCCGCCAAATAATAAGGAACGGCTGCCTTCTCAAAAAGGAACAACGGTACAGTTCTGAAAAAACAAAACGACTGTCTATGAAACGTAGCATTCTTTTCCTTGCTTAGGATTTTTTCCCACAGGGTCTTTTCCGAGTAAGGTTTTTAATGAGGCACAATTCATAGAAAAGTCAGTTGGATAAAGCCATCTACTTCTACGAGCTTCTATTGCATATACGCTCGAAGAAGTGAGGGAGTACTGATGGGGGCTATTTTATACCCCATATAACACTCGGAGCAACTATAAGATATTTGATCAGCATGACCAGGAAGCTTACCTGCTAATAGCCACTCGACCCAAACAGAGATATCTATTCTCCTCGATCAGACTGAAATACGAGTTTAAGAAGGATTGATACTCCGAGTCCTAGTAGGATTATGTTTCCTTTTATAGCTAGGATTAATATCTTATAAATACCTAGATCAACATTGTATTACACACACAAGAATAGGGCTTACGCCTACATACTTTGTAAAAGAGTAATTGTAATATCTTTACTCTAATGAAATAGCTTTTTCTCTACATTAATTCTACGTTATTATCATTATTCTTACTATACTTTTTCTTGTATTGCACCATCCTGTGTAACTTAATCTGCCCTCAAATCTAATCCGATAATATTGATTGAACATAACGAAAAACGGTTAAATCACATGTAAAATCTGAGAACGTCCCGCATGAATATTCTATTATAACGGGTATTCAAGAATCAGTCCATGAAATTTTAATGAATTTGAAAGAAATTGTATTGAAATGTAATCTATATGGAACTTGTGACGCGTCTATTTGTGCCAGGGGCCCCTGGATATGTAACTGCTCAAGATATCATCTTACCACCTTATGTAGAAATCGTTAACAATACACAACATATAGCTAGCTTGACATAACCAATTAATTTGTGTATTGGATTAGAAATCGAGAGAAATCGCGGATATCTAAAAAAAATGCCACATAACTTTCAAGATGTAAGTTATCCTATAGATGTTGTATTCATGCCTGTTCGAAATGTAAATCATAGTATTCATTCCTATGGGAATGGGAATGACAAACAAGAGATATAGTTTCTCGACATATGGACAAATAGGAGTTTAACTCCGAAAGAAGCACTTCATGAAGCCTCTCGGAATTTGATTGATTTATTTATTCCCTTTTTACATAAGGAACTTACCTTTAGAGGACAATCAACACACGATTCCTTTATCCGCTTTTCCTTTTCACAATAAATTGGATAAACTCAGAAAAATCAAAAAGAATAGCATTGAAATCCATTTTTCTTGACCAATCCGAATTGTCTCCCAGGGTCTATAATTGCCTTAAAAGGTCTAATATATATACATTTTTGAATAAGAGTCGAAAAGATCTTATGAAAATTGAACATTTTCACCTAAAGGATGTAAAACGGATATTGGGCATTCTAGAAAAACATTTCGCAATTGATTTACCAAAAAAAAAGTTTTAAATCTATAGCTATTAGGTTTTTTTTCGTCTTTTTTCGTCTTTTTTTATTATATTATAATTAATTTTAATTAAGATTAAGATGAAAATAGGTTTTCAATCTGTAGCCTAATTCATATATTCGAATGAAATTCTGAATTTTATTGAATAGATGTATCTAGGGAGAATTCGCTTTGAAACGACTATTCCCTAGATACACACGTCGTGTTATTTCACAATTGAATCAAGTTAAAAAAGACCTAAAGTTAGGGATTTATCAATAGGTAATGTTGCACCAATACCCAACCAAAGAGCGACTGCGGTACCAATCAATAAGACGTTGTTGCCACTGGGCGGCGAAATGGATTTTGGAATTTATTAACATTCTCTAAAAAAGGTACTGTTAATAATCCCACAGGTACTGAAACCATTAAAAGAACATCCAATAATTTATTGGGCATTGTAAGAAGTATTTGAAATACGGGAAAGAAATACCATTCAGGTAATATTTCCAAAGGGGATGCAAACGGATCTGCCGGTTCACCAAGCATTGACGGTTCTAGAACCGCTAAACCTACGTTACATAGTACATAGAATTACTACTGGAAAAATATATAAAAGATCATTGGGCCATGCGGGTTCTCCGTAATAATTATGACCCATACCTTTAGCCTATTTAGCTCTTAATACAGGATCATTCAAATCGGGTTTTTTTATTACTGGGATAGGTGAATTCTTATATATCCATCCTCCGAAGGAACCGGACATGATAATCTTTTATCATCCGGTTCGAGCAAGACTCAAAAAAGAACAAAATGCATCCATATAAAATCTATGTGTTGGCTATTACGTACGCATATATGAATGATTCGATTCAATGTAAGAAAAAGTTCACTCTATTTCCGAAATTGCAACTATGCATTGCAAAGAATTCGGTTCTAAGTCTAAGTAAATACTCAATACCCAAGTTGGCTTTCAAAGTTGATCCTGATATGATCACTGCTTTCTGGGTCGTCTCGGACTTTACGATACCTATTTATCTCCAAAAAAGTTGGAGATCGATACACAAAAGGTTTCCTTGTTACTAATTTAGTCTAGTCTATGTTTTTCTTTAGATCTCTTGTTTCACTCCGATAGTATTATTGATCACATCAATGCAGAGGAAATGAATGCATTTTCATACTATAATCAATTTTAAGTATGAAAAAGTAAGTGAAATAGATAAAACATAATCTTTATCTATTTCACTTTATTATACTAGATCTTACGGAGCCTGCTCATGTACACCATGATTAGGATCTGATCATAGAAATATTCTCTTCAAGTGAACCAGCCTATCTTCTGTATAAGGGGTTGGTTAGACAGTGGTTGGAACAAAGACACATTTGGTTGTGAATTCCAATGTGGCAGACATCTATCTACACAGACCAATCAAGAGTTCAAGTTACACACTCCCATAATCAATTCCCCTCAACTCCACTTCTTATTTGACACGATTCGTTGAAGGGAAATATCCAAATCCATGTCTTATTATTTTCAATAATCCATACTTGTAGCAATAAAATCCTATTATTCCTCCTCTAAGTGAAAAATGATTGATTACAAATATCTATTATATATCTTCTCTATAAAGGACCAGAAATACCTTGTTTACGTATCATTGGAAAGTGCATTAACATAAATACAGCAGTAAGAAGCGGCAATACTAAAGTGTGTAAACTATAAAAACGAGTCAAGGTGGATTGTCCCACACTAGCACTTCCGCGCAATAATTCTGCCAAAGGTGATCCTATTACAGGAATAGCCTCAGGTACACTTCTTACAATTTTCACCGCCAAATAACCAATTTGGTCCCGGGGTAAGGAATAACCAGTTACGCCAAAAGATGCGGTAAATACTCCCAGAACCACACCTGTAACCCAAGTCAATTCGCGGGGTTTTTTAAATCCACCGGTGAGATACACACGAAAAACCTGCAGAATCATCATTAGGACCATCATACTTGCCGACCATCGATGGACTGATCGGACTAACCAACCAAAGTTAGCTTCCGTCGTTATGTATTGAACAGATGCAAAAGCATCCGTAGCGGTCGGACGATAGTAAAAAGTCATAGCAAACCCGGTAGCTACTTGTACTAAAAAACAAGTAAGCGTAATTCCCCCTAAACAATAAAATATATTGACATGGGGAGGAACATATTTACTAGTTATATTATCCGCAATTGCCTGAATCTCGAGACGTTCTTCGAACCAATCATAGACTTTATTGAGATAGGCGAAAATCCCCCTCCCAGAACCGTATATGAGACTTTCATCTCGTACAGCTCAAGCAAAAACACCTAAATAAAAATAGAATAACAGTCGGATATGTAATAGAAAGTTTTAAACTTCTGAATCTCCGATTCACTCGCCTCTAAATCTGCGAACGCAGAAAAAAAATTTGAAAGCTATTCTTTGTGGTGATAATACCAAAATATCAAGTTGGCTCAATCTTCTTTATGTTGATCCTTACGGGCCTCTTGAATCCTCTCTTTCCCTATATTCTTTTTCTTTTAGTTAATTTTTTTCTAATGTGGCTTTTTTCCTTTCTTTATTATTGCAATGATATTGATAGGAATTTTCTTGTTAAAACCCTATGAAATTGATTAAAAACCTCAGATTCATACTAGAACCACGACAATTCAATAAAAAATCATAAGCTAAGCCAAAGATTCCCTGAGTAAGAACCATTGGATCATCACGAATTATATAAATGACAAAAAAAAAAGAAAAATCTTTCTTTTTTTCAAACCGTTTGAAATTTTTTTTTGGAATCCCAGACACGAGGTCAAATATTAAGTATGAATCATAGTTCAAAAATTTCTTAATCTAGTTCTTATATTTTGTGTTCCAGATACTCGAATAAATATCTGACGAAGTAGAACCATCTCTATCAAGGTGACAGACATATTATCTGTACTATCAATAGAATCAATTGTAACAAATCACAAACTCATATTCCGAAAATACATAAAGAAATAAATTTCACGATCGAACTACCAAAATCAAATAGGCCAGAACTCTAAATTCTAACTGATTTATTTTTTATTCAAGAGATAAGACTTTGTGATTCTTATAGATTTGATTCATTGAAATTCCATCCAATAAAACAGAAGAATTATACCTGGTTAATGCACGTCGACGGCGCCTCATGCAGAGAAGGAGGAGGTACTGGAATCAACTTTACCGGACCTAATGAGGAGGATATAAATTACGCGATAACTTTGGACTTCGTCGTAACAAACAACGAAGCAGAATATGAAGCACTGATCGCAGGAATGGAAATGGCGACCAAGGCCAAGATACAAAACCTTAAAGTATTAACCGATTCAGAGTTAGTACAGAGACAGATAGAAGGTCTTTATGAGGCTAAGGAATTTAATATGATAAAATACCTTGCCAAAGTGAAAAAATTGGCTGTAAATTTCGAAAGTTTTGGTATACAGAACATTCCGCGCGAAGAAAATAAATGGGCCGATCAGCTACCTTGGTTCACAGGTTCCCACGATGGAAAAACCGAAAGGGTGATCCACTGGCTAATCTCAAATACGCCGGCAATCGATATCGATGAGACACCGGTCGCAGAAATCATGGAAATTGGAGAAACCGAAGCAAACTGGATGACTCCAATGATAGAGTATCTCCGAGAAGGAAAAATGCCACCGGACCAAAACGAAGCTCGAAAAATAACTTAACGGGCTCCGAAGTATACATTAATAGAAGGAAAACTTTACCGAAGATCAGTGTCGGGAATCCTTCTAAAATGCATCTCCGAATCTCAAACCAACGATATCCTCCGGGAGGTACACGAGGGAGATGCGGGGAATCACAGCGGAGCGAGGGCCTTGGCTTTAAAATGCCTTCGAACAGGTTATTATTGGCCTACCCTCAACAATGATGCCATACAATATGTCCAAAAATGTCATCATTGCCAAGTCCATGCTAATATATGTCATCAACCAGCCGAAAACATACACCCAATACCAGTATGTTGGTCGTTCGATCAATGGGGAATGGACATTGTAGGACCTTTCCCAGCAGCTAGATCCAAGAAAGCATATGTTCTGGTTGCTGTTGAATACTTCAGCAAATGGATAGAATGCATCGCCCTTGCACGGATAACTCAGTTCCAAGTGATCAACTTCTTCTGAAAATTCATAGTATGTCGATTCGGCATCCCGAGAATTCTAATTTCTGATAATGGAACCCAATTTGCGGGAAAACAGGTAATAGAATGGTGTTCAAAACTAGGAATTCAGCAAAATTTCACTTCGGTCGGGCATCCTAGAGCGAACGGACAGACTGAGGTAGCAAACCGAGAAATAATAAAATCCTTGGAGAAAAGATTAGGGGCAGCCAAGGGAAAATGGCTAGATGAACTCCCAGGGGTGCTATGGGCTAATCGGACCACGGTCAGAACTTCAACCGGGGAGACCCTGTTCAGTCTAGTATATGGCTCGGAAGCTGTTATTCCTGTTGAAACGCTAATTCCAACACCAAGATTGAAATGTATGACACCAGGAAAATGGAAAGACAAGAGAAAATGATATTGATTTAACAGAAGCTTTAAGAGAAAAAGCGGCCGTACGTTTGCAAGTGACTAAAGCAAATATGGAAAGGGCGTATAATCAAAAGGTACGCATCCGAACCTTCAAAAAAGGGACCTGGTCTTAAAAAAGGTAGAAGTATCCAAACATATGGGAAAGCTACAACAGAATTGGGATGGACAATACGTTGTCATTGACGTAGGAAAGAAAGGCTCATACAAAATTGCACACTTGGATGGAACAGCCTTACCAAGAACTTGGAATGCAGTCAACCTTAGAAAATACTATGGTAAATAAATTATAATAGAATATGCCTTTTTTTTTCTTTTTAGTAAGTTTTATTCATTGTAAATAAAGGCCTTAGGCCACGGCTCAATTTTTAATATACCTGTTAGCAATTTTAAATATTAAATCAAGATTGAGTATAAATCGATTGTTTCGGTAAACACTCCTTGGAATTCTACTATCATATTGGTTGAGATCAAGATACAACGAGTTGAGTACACATTGATCCGCTCAATAAACAATCCTCGATCCGACCATACAACGAGTTGAGTACACATTGATCCGCTCAATAAACACTCCTCAATCCAACCGTACAACGAGTTGAGTATACATTGATCCGCTCAATAAATACTCCTCGATCCAACCGTACAACAAGTTGAGTATACATTGATCCGCTCAATAAACACACCTCGATTAAGTTTTCAACGATTAAATAGACTTCTGGTATTAAAAACCTAAGTCTAAATGAAAAGAGTTGAGTATAAATTGATCCGCTCAATAAACACTCCTCGATTAAGTTTTCAACGATTAAATAGACTTCTGGTATTAAAAACCTAAGTCTAAATGAAAAGAGTTGAGTATACATTGATCCGCTCAATAAACACTCCTCGATTAATTTTTAAACGATCAAAAAGACTTCTGGTATAAAAACCTAAGTCTAAATGAAAAGAGTTGAGTATACATTGATCCGCTCAATAAACACTCCTCGATCTGTTCATAACGATTAAAAGGCTTCTGGTATTTAAAAACCTAAGTCTAAATGAAAAGAGTTGAGTAAACATTGATCCGCTCAATAAACACTCCTCGATTAAGTTTTCAACGATTAAAAGACTATGGTATTAAAAACCTAAGTCTAAATGAAAAGAGTTGTGTATACATTGATCCGCTCAATAAACACTCCTCGATTAAGTTTTCAACGATTAAAAAGACTTTGGTATAAAAACCTAAGTCTAAATGAAAAGAGTTGAGTATACATTGATCCGCTTAATAAACACTCCTTGATCTGTTTATAACGATTTAAAAGACTTCTGGTATAAAAACCTAAGTCTAAATAAAAGAGTTGAGTAAACATTGATCCGCTCAATAAACACTCCTCGATTAAGTTTTCAACGATTAAAAGACTATGGTATTAAAAACCTAAGTCTAAATGAAAAGAGTTGAGTATACATTGATCCGCTCAATAAACACTCCTCGATTAAGTTTTCAACAATTAAAAAGACTTTGGTATAAAAACCTAAGTCTAAAAGAAAAGAGTTGAGTATAAATTGATCCGCTCAATAAACGCTCCTCGATTAATTTTTTTAAACGATCACAAAGACTTTGGTATAAAAACCTAAGTCTAAAAGAAAAGAGTTGAGTATAAATACCACAAGGGTACCAGACCAATACAAGTGTAGGGGTAGAGTACAAGCAGCAGCGGTAGTAGGTACCAAAATACAAACTATTTTACAAACTTTATTATTATTATTATTATTATACAAAAGTAAAGTGGAGATTTTCTCGGAAGTAAGAAGGGAAGATTGCAGAGAATATAGTGAAGGCTGTATTCAAGTGTGTCTTCCTTCTGAAATGAGGAACCTATATATAGGCAAGCAAACAAGCAACGGACGCCAACTTCGGATTTCAAAACAAGCGGACGCCAAATGATTCTTCATTTTATTTAATGAATAGTAGTGACCGACAACTTTAGTGAACAGTAGTGGCCGACAACTTTAAAGTGAACAGTAACTTGATCAGGTCTTTTACTGTTCAAAGGGGTCCTGGGAATCTTGCATAATGATGTCTTCTTTTGTGTCAGTATCCTCTTCATCATTATCTTCTTCATCAGGATCACCAGGTAGTTCTTTAAGAATTTCCATAAGTTGCTTCTTAATATCTGTTTTCGAAGAAGAAGCTAAAAGTTCCTTAAGCAATTCTGTAGTGTCCTTTTTAGGAGGAGCCGGTGGAGCAGGAGGCTCAAGGGAAATGAGTCCTTTCTTTGAAAAAATTGAGTCTTTCCAAGAAATCAAACTTATCCCACCATTTAAGTAGGATTCTTCTTCCTAATACAGGAACGTGAGTAATAACCACATCAAATTTTTTAATTGGTAAATTTGAGATTATTAAATCCCATTTGACTATCCTTGGTACTTGATATAAAGCTGCAAACATTAGCTCTGGCATTCTTAAAGAAGGATTTGCAGTTTTAAACTCGTCAAAAATACATCTGATTTTATCAGGTAAAATTATAGGATGAAAACCCCAATTGTAGAACCATTTAGTAAACCATTGAGGTATATTATCAAATTTAAAATCCCTAAATTGAAGGAACCAACTGTGTTTTTTCTGCCTGTTATCGTAGCAAAACGCTCCGTCCCAAGCCTTGATATAATCAAAGTAATTAAACCAGTATCTATCCAAATTTTGGTTTTTTCTAGGAATTTCATGATAGCGATAAAGATCACCGCTCCATGTTTCAGCTGTATAGACTTGTTTAATGAAGGCTTTAGAATAAGCCCATTCAGATCCAGATCTGGTGACCGAATCAAATTCAACGGATTTAGTTGTATCCAAGATAGCATAGTAAAATTGATATTCTTTAGGATAAAAGAATGGATCTGCTGAGTCTTTGAGATAAAAATTTCCAGCTTCATTTGGTTCAAGATGAGCGTATTTTCGCTCCAAAGGTGATATCCAAAATGTTGTGTAGGGAATATATGGATATAAAAATTCATTAGTTAAATTAGATTTTAATGCTACCGAATAAGCATCTTTTCTTAATTTTAATTCTTCGGGTGCAGCCTTTAAGGCCTCAGCTCGAAGCTGTTCAATAGGTTTTCCGATTGCTGTCTTATAAGACAGAGGCTTTTTTATAGTTACTATTTCCCGTCTCACGGTTTCTTTAGCCTTTCCTTTGTCCTTCGTCATGACCCTGTAAAAATTCACGAGTTAGGAAATCTGGTAAAGAATTACTAGATCCTTTAATAAACTCAATATCAAAATCAAAGACAGATAAAATTCCCTGCCATCTAGCAAAAATTTGTTTAGATGCTATATTTTTAACATCCTTTTCTAGAATATCTTTAGCAGATTTACAATCAACACGAATTAGAAATTTTTGATTTAATAAATCACTTTCGAATTTTTGAACACATAGCACAATAGATAAGAGTTCCTTTTTTACAGTGGAATAATTTTTCCTTGGCCCTTGCCATACTCCTGAAGTAAATCTAACAAGAGTTTCTTTATTATCTATCCTTTGTTTTAGGATTCCACCATAACCTAATTCGGATGCATCTGTTTCAACAATTTTAAAAGCATCTGGATTGGCTATTGCTAAACAAGGAATTTCCTTAATCTTATTTTTTATTTTAATCACAGCTTCAGTATGGACATTAGTCCATTCTGGAGGATTTTTTCTTAATCTTTCAAATAAAGGTTTAGCATCTATTGCTAAGTTTTTATAAAAGTCTGAAATATAATTAAGACTTCCTAAGAATCTTTGTAATTGGGTTTTTTCCTTAAGTTCATTAGGAAATTTGTCACTGAAAGCAATTGACCTATCAATAGGGAAAATTGTCCCTTCTTTAATATTATGACCAAGAAATCTTATTTCTGTTTGAAATAATTTAATCTTTTTGGCCGAGACCACTAATCCTGCTTTCTTAACAGCATTAATAAATGCATATAAATGTTTAAAATGTTGATCAATATTTTCTGAAAAAATAAGAACATCATCAATGTATACTATACAGAATTTTGTATATGGACTGAAAATATCATTCATTATATTTTGAAATTCTGATGGAGCATTTTTTAGCCCAAATGGCATTACATTCCATTCGTAGTGTCCGAATGGTACTGTAAATGCTGTTTTGTATTTATCTTCGTCTGCAATCTGAATTTCCCAAAATCCAGATTTCATATCAAATTTAGACATAATTTTAGCAGTGTATAATCTATTTAATCCAACGCAATGCTTTATTTAATGGCTTGTAGTTAATAACAAGTCTAGGGACTCCTCTTTCAAGTTCAGCTGCATTTTCAACATAAAATGCTGGACAACTCCAAGGACTATAAGATTTTCTAATTAACTTCTTGAGTAATAACTCCTCAATTTCTTTTTTGCAGATTTCAAGATGGCGTGGACCCATAGCAATAGGTCTAGCCTTAGTTTGTATTTGATTTTCTTTAAAATCAGGTTCATAGGGTAAATTCACAATGTGTTTCTTCCTTTCCCAAAAGGCATTAGGAATATCAGCACATATTTCTTTTATAATTGTTTCTTGTAAGTCATTTATTCTTTTTTGAATTAATGGCTGCTGTAATTGTTCAGCTATTTTCTTATAATTAATTTCCTGTGATAAGGAATTAAGAAAATTTTCTTTTCTCTCTATTTTCTTTTGAATTAAGTCTATCTCGTGATCACGAGGCTGAGTGATAAAATTAAATGTTATTTCCTGTGAATTTACAGTGCTAGTAATTCCATTTTCATCTATGCTTTTGATAGGATAAAGCATATGTAAGAATGGATTTCCTAGAATAACGTCATGAGATAAATCTTTAACCATTATAAATGGCATTTCAAGGCAGGTTCCATTGTTACAAATGGCAGTATCTTTCAACTTATATTTTACTATAAGTTTTCTACCATCTGCAGCATTAAGGATTTCAGTAGTCTTTGAAAAATATCTAGAAGGTATTAATCCTTCGTTGATACAATTCAAATCAGCTCCTGAATCTACCATTGCAATTGCCGAGAGAGTATATTCTCTATGAACTATTAACTTTATTTTAATGTGCCATTTATGAGTAATTACTCTATCAATCATATTGACAAATGTTAAAGATGCATTAACATTTTCGTCTTTTGATGATTCTTTTTCAATTTCATCCTTTTCCTCATAAGGATCTGTTTCAAGATTTCTCAATTCAATTAATGAAACTCTAGATTTTAATTCACATAGTTCTTGTTTAAGAACATTAACTTCATGTTTTAATTCACTAATGCTAGAATCTCCTAAGACACTTTCGTTAGAAGATTTAGCTCTGTTTAGAATTTCTTTAAGACTATAAGTCTCTGGTTCTTTGAATCTTAATCCTTTCTCTGGTTTTTTGTTACTATATTGATCCAAATATTTTTGAAGCATTTCTCTTTTAGCAACAGGGTCAGTAATTTGATCAATTATATCTAAGATGAAATTATCTTCTTTTGTTAACACACATAATCCATTAGCCTGACATAAGGTTTTATAGTATTCACAGTTTCCTTCACAACCATTTTCAGATTGTTCAGATTCTGCCTCTGATTCTTCAGAATTTTCTGATTCATCTTCGGATTCACTATTAGTGATGGCAGTGATTTTAAATTTTCCTTTTTCTCCTTCTTCATTAAGGAATAATTTTTCCAAGGTCTTTTTAAGGCCGTCATCTATGTCTAGACTATTAATTTTCTTTTTCATTTTACACTTATTAGCATAATGTCCCGGTTTCTGGCATCTCCAGCATAAAGGGATCTTTTTCTGCGAATTAGAGGGGTGATTTTCACCTTTGTTTTTATTTTTCTTTTTATAGAATCCTTTCCTCCCCTTTTTAGGAAAATAATTATAAGATTTTGAATTACGAGAGACTTTATTAGTCTTTTGTTTTCTTTTTTCTCCAATTGGACCTATAGGAGGTAAACCTATTTGTTCACAAAAATCTCCTATAATTCTTTTTCCTAAAACCTTTTCTTTCTGAATTTGTCTATGTAATTTTATTTCATTGCATAAATTTATGCCTTCAGAGATTATCTCAGAAGATAAATCTCCATAAGTATATTGAGAATAAGGTATAATTCCATTATGTTTTTGTTTAATTCTATTACGAATTTTTTCTGCAAAGAAATGAGGTAATCCTGATAAGAATTTTTCTTTCCAAAAGTCGTGTTGACTATCTTCTCTAGTAAAGACTTTGGAAAAGAAAACATCTTTATACCATTTAAACTGAGATAAGTTTTGACATCTTAAATTCATTAATTGTTCTTGAGTTTTATCCAACTGTAATGAAGTTGTTCCGATAAAGTGTTTTGCTATTGTATATAATAGCGTATTAACACAATCTGTGACTGCAACAGGTTGTTCATTAACAATTTCAGTCTTAACTGCTTGTAGGATGTGCAATTTTGCTTCTTCGGGAAGGTAAAAATCCCACCATCCTTTTAATTGTCCCGTAAAGCCTTGAGTTATGGCTTTAGCAATATTTTGATCAGAAGTACCATTTGCTTTACAGGCAGTTGCAAACATAGTCATGTAATGCAATACCGTTTGCATTTGGTATTCTGACATTCCATCAATGTTCCATTCATTAATGGATCTTCCATCAAATTGAACAGTCATATAGTCATCATGCTGTTCTAATTGTAGGTCGATTGGAGTGGGCCTATGATAATAGGGTTTAGCTGGAACATTATAAACCATCTTCTTCTTGTATGAAGAGGATAATTTATTGATCCCAAAATTTTGTTGTTGATTTTGTTCTGTTAAGAACATATCTTCTAGTTGGTCAATTCTGTCTTCCATTTCGGAAGTTTGTTCTTTACTTTCTGTATCAGATTCATTATCTGAGTTTTGTTCCAAAGGAGATAGGTCCTTTTCTTTAAGGCCAAGATTTTTTAATCTTTTAACGATTTCATCAACCATTTCAGAAGAGGAATCTTCTGGTTTAAGTTTGAAATCTATTTTTTCAGATGGCATTGGTTTAAATAAAACCCTTTTATCTATGATAGCAGTTTCTTCTTTAGAAACTGGTTCTTCAATTTTCTTATCAATTGTTTTTTCAATTCTATTTAATTGTTCTCCCATAGTTTTGAGAGTTAAATTTGTAAAATTATTTTGCTCGACAACAGCTTCTATTTTATCTCCCTTTCTATAAGGAGTGGCTACAACTTCATCATCCTTGGTTTTAATAATTAAGTTAAATTCAGGAGGATGAATACTTTTGAAGGTTTTGCCTTTAGTGGTAATAAAATTTCTAGAAAAGGAATTTTCAATTGTAGAGATAAAAATTTTATTTTCAAGATCAGGAAACTGTTGTTTAGTTAAATAAAAATACTTCTTTAAGAAATCAAAGAAATCAATTACTTCTCTATTTATCTTTAAAAACCTTTCGTAAGAAGTAAATAATTTCTTTTGAGTTTTTAAATCTTTGAGAAAAAACCATTTTCTAAGAATTTCATTTTTTGAAGAATAAAATAATTCTTTTGCAATTCCTTCAAAAGGGAAAGTAACTTCTTCAGGAAATGTAATTGGTAAAACACTAGTGTCATCAGGAAGATAACTACTATCACTATAGTATCCCATGTCTGAAGCAGTGGGAGATTTATTATCTGTTTCAGAGGGGACCGTAGTGGATGGTATACTAACATTGTATTCAGGTTGATTAACCCCATCTGATGTGAATTTTGTACCTATTAGGTTATTCTTTTCGAAATTAGTCTCAGGAGCAGAAGAAGTAGATCTTCTAGATCTAGTTCTACTACATTCACCTTTTAGGTTAAGTTTATTGTATCTAAGACTTTGACTTCTAAGATTTAGTCTGGCAATTCTTTGGTTAGAGAATTTAATTTGAACAGTTCCATCTTGATATTCTTTTATTTCCTCTAATTCTCTATTTTCCTGTTTAACAGGTTCACTTGCCTTTTCAAGCATCCATTGTTCAGGTAATTTAACCTGATCCCAAGTGATGGTTTTGGGTACTTTTAAATTACTTTTTGATAAATTAGTAATGAATAGAGTAGTAGATCCTTTCTGATTTAAGGATAAATTCCTCACCCTTGGAACTACTGTATTCATTACTTTATATTGAATCCTGTAAATAAGGATTATGTTTTCTGATCCTTGCATCATATTGAACCCATCAGACTTTATATCAAGACACAAGGAGTGCATAAGAGTCGGGTCTGTCAGGGACAGAGTGAAGTTTGGAAAACAAGAGAAATAAATGGGTCCGTCACAAAGGCTGGACTCAATTATTCCTAACAAAGAGTCATGAAATTTATTATGACGTTTGTCTCTTACACAAATTATAGCGGATGTATTTAATCCAAGTCTTGTAGCAGGCTTTAATCCTACTTGATTTAATCCTATATGTAAAAATTTATATCTTTGCTTATGGTTTTCAATTAGTTTTTTAGATAATAATTGAAATGAATTGTATCCTTCTGTTAAAGGAATTGCTTCTTCAACTGTTTTGACTACATAGTCAAAAGAAAATTCAAAAGTTCCTTTCTGTTTATAAACAGAAGATTGTACTGGCAATTTCCAGTTTTGCAAAGATTTTTCGAAATTTTCATTAATGATAATTTCTTTATTTCCACTTGTTTCACCTTGTCTTTTAGACAAAGATCTAGTAAACCTATGCATTCTATCACAGATCACTGTCAACGACTTAATACCAATCCCAACACGCCAATACACAGGCAATAAAAGGGACTATTCAGGCTGCGCGACTTAAGGGAAAACCCTGGGTTTCACTGTAATAGTTCACAAAGGACTACTAAAACTTAAATCTAAAATACAGAGTAAGACTCACAGATATAAAGAAATTAGGCTGCTAATATAATACTAATACGAACACACCAACTATAATAATGATCTCTAAAAAATATATTAAGTTTTCAACGATTAAAAGACTATGGTATTAAAAACCTAAGTCTAAATGAAAAGAGTTGTGTATACATTGATCCGCTCAATAAACACTCCTCGATTAAGTTTTCAACGATTAAAAAGACTTTGGTATAAAAACCTAAGTCTAAATGAAAAGAGTTGAGTATACATTGATCCGCTTAATAAACACTCCTTGATCTGTTTATAACGATTTAAAAGACTTCTGGTATAAAAACCTAAGTCTAAATAAAAAGAGTTGAGTAAACATTGATCCGCTCAATAAACACTCCTCGATTAAGTTTTCAACGATTAAAAGACTATGGTATTAAAAACCTAAGTCTAAATGAAAAGAGTTGAGTATACATTGATCCGCTCAATAAACACTCATCGATTAAGTTTTCAACAATTAAAAAGACTTTGGTATAAAAACCTAAGTCTAAAAGAAAAGAGTTGAGTATAAATTGATCCGCTCAATAAACGCTCCTCGATTAATTTTTTTAAACGATCACAAAGACTTTGGTATAAAAACCTAAGTCTAAAAGAAAATAGTTGAGTATAAATTGACCCGTTCGATAAATGCTCCTCAATGACAATCATAAATAAGATTAAGCCGAATTCAACAACAAGAAGAATGCAAGGAGTAAAAATAAAGTTTTATTCATCTATGAATATGTAAAAAATTACAGGCAAAAGCTGAAGATCAAATTACAAAAGTCTATATACGATTTACACATCGTTACATTTGTCTAGATAAAACGATCCTGTACTATAGATCGGTGATCTTCACGACAATGTCCACGAAAACATCAATCTCCTCCCTAGTGCCTCGATAGTTGTAACTGACCACCTAAGAAGCATGCTGCTCAGGATGGTCGACTTCTTTGGTTCGATGGCCAGGCTCTGAAGATCAAATGTTCTTCCAGACGAAATAAGCATTACCAGCCAGATAACCAGCAATACTCATTCACCCACAACAGAGATACTGCTTTTACATTAGGGTTGAAATTTACTCTAGAGCAGCATCTCTTCAGGACCGTCGAAGAAGAAAAAATTTACCAGCACACCCCGATGGTCTATCAATCCGGAGGTAACATCCAAACACGGCGGTGCCTGGTAAGTATGAACCCTCCATGTGCAAACAGAAACCACGGACCTCAAACCCGTGTATAAAAAGTTCGAGGCCTCATGGGACCCGTTAGTACAAGGTAGGGCTGCCATGGGACCCGTCAGTACAAGGCAGATGAAATTTAATTTATTCTGATATGAATCACGATAATGTGACTTTTTTAATATTATGGGGTCAGAAGGCAAAGTGAAGTTCAAGAAAACTGATACCTCCATCCTTTTTGAGAGTTACAATTGAAATATGGAAACCGCCTCCCTATTTATAGGGATAGATCTAATTAATCCTACGGCTGGATGGAGATTTGATCAAGGGACAGAAATGCGATCTTTTGACTTCCCGTAATAAATGCAAGTAAGTTGGAACGGCGCCTCCCTGATCGACTCAACGAATCGATGATAAAAGAGAAAGAAGATCGAAGCGATCAATGCACAATAAAGCAGATCTAAAAGAGCTTCAGACCAGGAAAGTTTTACACACTCATATATGCTAGTCGCTCGGTAAGAGCTCGAAATCCTCAACAAAGGCATGCAAAGTTTACACCATTATAAAAAATACTGGATCGCCTAGAGGCATAAGACCTAACCCTACAGCATATGGGGGTCGTCACTGCCTCATATATTATATGAAAAATTATTGATGGGCTATACAGTAACTCTATTGGAATCCAAGAAATCTGACACGGAAATCAGGAGAATAATCGTCATTATTCAGGACTACAAAAAAAATCACTGCCTAACATTCCAAAGAATTGCTGAAGGAGGTCTGAACAGATTGGATCTAACAAATAAGTTTACATTTTCCAATTCCTCCCATATCAAGATATTTGATATATTTGGTACACTGGTTGCCTTATCTGAAGGACAAGGTACTCACAATCAGTACAGAAAAACATGGATTTCTAAGAAGATACATAGAACGATATCTTCTCCGCAAACTTAAACCTATGATGAGAAAAGAAGAGTTCAACAGAAGGAATAATAGCCTCCTTATATAAGATATACATAACAAAAGGACAAATTTAGAAGGCATTGATCAAACGTTGACTAGAACGCTGAGCGTTCCTTAAACAGTTATTCAATCAATTATCGACATGAGCAGCAGTAATCCACATTTTAATGCCTAAAAGTGACTGTGGAAATAACCAAAGGGACCATACTTGGTCGATCATCATTCTTAATTTAAAAAGTTTGATGTACATAACAAAGTTATATCATTCAGTTACTTAAACACTGATCAAGCAAGATTAAGCTACATTTTTGAAGACTGGATATTCTCCCAGAAGATCAATATCAGATAAGTAAGCTAATCTCTCCTGATTATGTCGAGAAGCTATACTGATTCATAGCGACAAAATGTGCGTAACAAAAGATATCTACTAAGGACTGATCAAGATGTGGATCTAGTCACAAAAGATTGTCATTTTCATTAAATTCATTCTCCCCGTACAAAAATTCAGCACAAAAAGCCACACAGAAGGTTGGGCACTACAAAAAAAAAAAAAAAAAAAAAAAAAGAGAAATTCCAAATAACAACCAGGTCGGAAACAGATCATTGAGAAGGATTGCTGTCACCAGGCCGCCTAGCAGAAGCACTCCTCAGAGGAGTCAAGTTACCTGCAAACGCCACCAATTCCTCCTGACGCTTTAGATAACCGGCTTCATAACCTTCTTCATAGGCCTGCCGACGAGACTCCTCCACCAAGGCAGCAGCCTGAACCAAATCATTTTTCTCCTTCTCAAGGACGACTTTCTCCTCCTCTAATTTTTGAAGATCATCTTTGGCAAGCTGCAGTTGCAGGGTCAGCCCTGCGGCCTTCGCTGTCTCCGACTCCAAACGATGTTGATAGGCATCTTTACCGATCCACAGATCGTCATTTTGCACACCCAGCTGAACTGCAAAATACTTAGCCTGAAAAAGAAAAATGTGCTTACATAACAAGGCAATCAAAATAAAAGCGGAAAAAAGGATCAAAATATATTTACCTGCTCACATATCTTCACCAACGACTGAACAAGGCGAATATTGGGGGTACCCTCGAGTTTCCTCAACTCGCCAGGCAAAATAGTGCTCATGCCCAGGTCCCAGGACAAAGCATTGGGCTCAACAGAGCCAGGCAGTTCACTACCAAAAGGAACACCATCAGGACGTGGAGTCACCGACTGCATAATATCCTTAACATGCTCGAGAACGCAGCGGTCATCTAACATCCGAGGGGATGGCCTCTCGTTAGGACTCACTGAGGTTTCCTTACCCGAAGCTGAGATAACGGTCCGCCGACCGGACCTTGATCCAGTCCGACCTCCAGACGGCCCGCCAGATTCAAACGAAGTAGTCATCACAGTAGTATAATTAAACAAGTAATCTGGGAAATCTTGAGAAATAGGTTATGTTGCGGAAAGATTTACCAAGGAACCCTCATTAATCACCTCCGAGACAACACCGACTTGGTTTCTGCTGACCACCGGGGTAGCAGAAATAGAAAAAGGAAGGGAATTAACAGAAACATGTTCATATGTGCCATGTTCAAAAGCAGAAGTGCCTGAAGGAAACGGTACGTCGAAAGCTTGCTCCATAAATGATGAATCGCCAAAGGCCACCCGACCAGGGGAAGGCCTCCTTCCTGCCTTACCAGAGGAGGAATGGTTTGGTTGTGAGAAAGACGAACTGACTACGGAAAAATGTTCAGAAGGAACAACGAGAGTATCGATCATCGACCTAGTAATGGAAGATGAACGAGGAGGTTCTATCGAGGGCCCCTCTGTTCGGGACTTTTTCAGTCTAGTATTCCTAGCGCTCTCGCGGAAAGGACGCTTCGATGTGTTACCAAAAAGATTACTCATGATCGGAATTCAAAAAGTAAAATTAAAATATCGAGAAAGCTTATCGACCTGCTGAAGAAAGAGTATTCTGTTAAAGAAATAAGTAAAGAGGTAAATAGCGAGTCAAGTTTTTACCTTTTATATTTATACTATACGAAAAGACGTGATAGACCCAAAGAAAGGGCGCGAAATACAGAAACCAGCCTTGGAATAAACGCAAGAATTTGAAACGACGTACGCATAATGATTACGGAGAAGTTAATGACTCGTCTGAATTATTACAGAGAACACGAAAGGACATGACTGTCAGAATACAAAGGTTATTTTACAAAGGGATAGAAAAGTAATATTACAATTAGATCTACGGTAAATAGTTACAAAGGTTATTCCAGAGATCAATGTATCACACAGCTTGGTCGTCATCCAGAATCTTCTGTTTGCTAGCGACGTCTCCTTCCTCTGCTATGTCAATATCTTCTTCTTCTTCCTCTGGATCGATAAAATTGTTATCGACCTCATCGTTAATATCTGAAGGAGGAATCGGCAATGGTTTTCCGAACTCTTTAACGAGGTGAGCCAAAGGAAAATTTTGATAAATGACGTCCGAAAGCTCGAAAGGAGAATATACTTCGCCATAACGGTTCAGCCGAATATGCGCCGCTTTAAAATATTCTTTTCGACGATCATCTATCATTCCAAAAGCGACCAACTGATGAATCGCCTTCTTGAACGTGTTTTCTAAAAGTGGACCGACCATCTGATATACCAGCGCTGTATGAACAAGAGAGCCGAGGAATTCACGAATCATCTTTTCATCGGGATTTCGGCCATAACGATCCCTGAGTCCACTAAGAGGAATGTCCCTCTCATACTCCTCTAGAGAAGCTTGAAGACTCGATACTTGAGATTCCAACTCGCTAATTCGAGCAGTACTTTGAAATTGATACTCTTCCAACTTTTTAGCTAATTGGGCAGCTTGTTCTTGAGCACGGGAAGTGATGAGAATCATCAAGAACAAGTACAGGCTAAGGATCCATTGAATATTCCAATTGGGCCAATTACAAGGGCAAGATCCAAAAAGCTCAAGGAAGCAGTTAACGGGCTAATTCAGAAAATATGGGCTGATTCTAACATGCATATGTTTGGCCCAAAAGAAGATGAAGTTGTTTTGAATTTAATCCAAACAATATAATAAGATGGCTTTTCGAATTCACTAAAGTTGCTTACCTAGAATTAAGTCTTTTGGCAAAGAGAAGCTTTAATTAGGCTTTATTTATATCAGATTTTATATATATAAGTCTATATAGATAATAGTCAAGACTTCTCATATTTCTAGATGTATTTGGAGGATTCAAGGCACCTTTTCATATCCCAACACTTATGAAAACGTGTTGGCTTTAATTATTATGGTTGGAGGCTTGTTCCAACCCTATATATATATGGTATTGTTCAATGTATGAGATATATATTTGGCTGAAAATATAAAGTGAGTTTTTACTCCTCTTTTGGTTCTTCATTGAACTTCCGAACTTATCAAGGTTTCCCCTTGTGGCGTTCAAACTTGAATACTTGTGGTTTGCGATTCTTTATAATCGTTGGGTCACAAGTTCACTACAATCTGGAATACTTGTGGTTTGCGATTCTTTATAATCGTTGGGTCACAAGTTCACTACAATCAAGAATACTTGTGGTTTGTGATTCCTTATAATCGTCGGGTCACAAGTTCACTATCGTTATCAATCTGATTTTAGTTTGGGATTAAATTGAATCTTCCTAATGAGGTTCGCATCAGGAAGTCTCCAGAACCCTGTCTATAATCTCCTGGTCATCAGTCCCCGTAGCCCGAGTCTCTACGACCGGAACGGAAGAAGTCGTTGAGGGACCAACCTCCGAATCAGAAGACTTATGAAGTAAAGTTTTATATTTCTCATCCAGAAACTCACGTTGTTGTTTCCAGAGTGCAGTTTCATAGGCATATGAGGCCAAACAAGTCTTAGTCTGAGAAAAAGGAAAGGAATAAAAAGAAATGAATTAGCAAACTAAAGGAATTCACGAAGAAAATTACCCTATAAACACAGATCACCTTTTCAGCATAAAGTGAAACTCGCTGAAATTTCTCCAAAGGATCCTTCCGAAGAAGTTTATTCATGTCACGAGTAAAGACGCCGGACAAAAGAACACGAGTGGCCTTATCCACTGCATTTTCGCTCTCGTCGTGAACCAAAGAATCATTCTCAATGATACGAATCTCATCACGAATAACAATATCCGAATATTTAGGATTCCAAAGGATCGTTCTACAATCAGGTTTCGATGGATTTAATGAAGACGCCACAAACGATGATGGATGAATCGCTTGATAAGTCGATGGATGAACGCCACAAGTCTTCTTGATAAGTTCATGAGGACGCCACAAACGATGTTGACTGAATCGCTTGATAAGTCGGAACGCCACAAGAATGCTTGATAAGTTCGGTAGGACGCCACAAACGATGGTGGATGAATCGTTTGATAAGTCATTGAACGCCACAAAGATTTTACTGATCTTTGATAAGTTCATGAAGAAGAACTCTTCAAAGAAGGTGGAGAATACTCAACACAAATTAATTGAAGACTAAATCTTGAATTCATTAAAGAAAAAGGTCCTTTAAATAGGACAAGATTACATCTTGAAAAGAACTAGGAAACTCTAAAATAGTAAACTAACCTAATATCAAAAGGAAACTAAATCCTAGCAAAGAATAAACTAATCCTACAAAAATATGGACAATAAATTCGAAATTAAACCTAACTAACCTAATAACAAAAGGAAACTAAATCCTAGTGAAGAATAAACTAATCCTACAAAAACAAGGAGCTAAATTCGAAATTAAAGATTACTAAATTAAAATGTCCCACATGACAAGTAAATATGGACTAGATCTTCTTCAATCTTGACGAGCAAGTAATCCTTCTTGACCCAACAACTTGTCTTTAATTAATTCTTTCAAGTCTATTTTTGGCCACTTCATGATCACATCATTCTCCTCCTCTTAAAAGAGATTTGTCCTCAAATCTTCCCCAACCTTGTAGATCTAACATGTGAACATGGAAAAACAATTTTTTTTCGATTTTTTTTTTTTAACTTTTTTTTTCCGTTTTTCTTCCCTCTCAATTTTTTTTTTCGTTTTTTTTTTCAACTCTTTTTTTTTTCGTTTTTTTCCTCTCATTTTTTTTTTCTCTCTCAATTTTTTTCTTTTGTTTTTTTTAATACAAGAAAATAAAGGATAGGCAAACCTGAGACTAGAATTTGGCTCTGGTACCAAATGATACGAATCTCATCACGAATAACAATATCCGAATATTTAGGATTCCAAAGGATCGTTCTACAATCAGGTTTCGATGGATTTAATGAAGACGCCACAAACGATGATGGATGAATCGCTTGATAAGTCGATGGATGAACGCCACAAGTCTTCTTGATAAGTTCATGAGGACGCCACAAACGATGTTGACTGAATCGCTTGATAAGTCGGAACGCCACAAGAATGCTTGATAAGTTCGGTAGGACGCCACAAACGATGGTGGATGAATCGTTTGATAAGTCATTGAACGCCACAAAGATTTTACTGATCTTTGATAAGTTCATGAAGAAGAACTCTTCAAAGAAGGTGGAGAATACTCAACACAAATTAATTGAAGACTAAATCTTGAATTCATTAAAGAAAAAGGTCCTTTAAATAGGACAAGATTACATCTTGAAAAGAACTAGGAAACTCTAAAATAGTAAACTAACCTAATATCAAAAGGAAACTAAATCCTAGCAAAGAATAAACTAATCCTACAAAAATATGGACAATAAATTCGAAATTAAACCTAACTAACCTAATAACAAAAGGAAACTAAATCCTAGTGAAGAATAAACTAATCCTACAAAAACAAGGAGCTAAATTCGAAATTAAAGATTACTAAATTAAAATGTCCCACATGACAAGTAAATATGGACTAGATCTTCTTCAATCTTGACGAGCAAGTAATCCTTCTTGACCCAACAACTTGTCTTTAATTAATTCTTTCAAGTCTATTTTTGGCCACTTCATGATCACATCCCAGCGGCTCTTTTTCCCTCTAAATGATCCTCGATCATTTCAACCAAGGTAGGTTTTGGATGATTATCGCCGAGTAAAGAAAGATCGTTACCAGAACGACCGTAATAACTCTTCTTTCTCCCCACCGGATTGTCATTGGATGAGGCATCGACCAGCTGCGATATCCACGTATACCCAAAGATGTCCTAAGCTGGAGAGGGGGATAACCGGATCCCGTCCCTGACGAATAGGAGATTCTTGAGAAGAATCTAGAGATTCCTCTCTATTCTCCTCAGAATCATGACTCAACTCCAATTTTCTCATCCGAGACGCTCTCTGCTCGATAGGAACATTCTCTATGGTTTTAGTGGATTTAGACAACACCAACCATTTTTCCCTTCGAAGAATGTCGGGAATTTTCTATCATATGAGCTGAAAAAAGAAACACGGTCAAAGTCAGACCCTCTGCAGAAAAGAGATCATCACAACGTTATGCTGAAATAAATGCTTACCAAGTGATTTAGATGACGAAGTAATTGGAAAAACATGAGTACTCAATCCCTCTTTGCGAAGGAAAACTTCTCCAATAAGAAGAGCACTCTGATATTTATTGGCACGCATAGCCTGGATTTCACCAATAAACTGAGGATCGTCAGGAATAAGTTCACCAGTCGGCAGACGACCTCCATAAACACACTTGGAGTCATGATCCCATGAAAAGGGCGTAGTCGAGCCATCCGCCAAATGAAGATCAGATGGTGGACGAACAAAGAAAAAATGAGATTTCCAAGAAGGGTTGCTAGAAACTGGGGAGTCAAAGATTGCACGACTAGGCTTCTGGCTAGCGAAGAAATATCCGCGGATGGAGGAACTAGAAATGTTAAAGCGAAACAATTGCGTAAATTACGAAAGGAGGGATGGAATCCTTTCGCTATCATCAAAACTGAGAAACAAACCACAAAGGCCACAGAATTAGGGACTAATTGAGTCAAGGACACACTGAATATTTTTAGAATATCAAGAAAAAGGGCAGACAACGGAAGACGCAGACCGCTATTAAAATGGGCCGTGTAAAAGGCGCGACATCCCTCCGACGGAGAGGTAATCCTATCAGAAGGAGAAGGGAGAACTATCTCGGTTTCTTCGGGAAATATTTGGCATAATTGTTCACAACCTCAGAGAAAGTATCCACAGTGTAAGCACAAGCTAGATCCTCAATCGGTTCAGAAATTTGAGAAGCTGTGCCTTTGCCTTTCTTAGCTCGGGCAGCGACGTCCGTATCAGAAAGAATTTGTACCTTAAAGGTATCTTCAGCAGGAACAATGAATTCTGAAACTCCAATTTGCTCGCTTGAAGGATTAAAATGCAATTCTTCCTCGATAACGGGAGTGACATTCTCCCTAAAGGAGGAAGAGGATTTTCTTATAGAAGACATTTTTTTTTTTGATCCTCGAAGGATATAAGTCGATAAAAGGAAAACTTTAAATGATGAACGACTGAGCAAGAAAACGACTGCGAAGTGAAAGGAAGTATAAAGTAAAAATAACAAACTTAATACTCCCCTATTTATACTGAGAAGTGAAAAGACGTTTCGAACTCCTCACAACTAATCACTTTCCCGCCGAAAACGGAAGAAGATAAAGAGCCTCCCCAAAGGGACGCGTAGCGGTTCATAATTGGAAAGAGAAAACGACTGATGCGTAGCACTCTTTTCCTTACTTAGGATTTTATTTCCACAGGGTTTTTTCTTAAGTAAGGTTTTTAACGAGGCACGACTCATAGAAAATAACAGTCGTAAGAAACCGTCTACTTCTACGAGCTTCTACTACATATACGCTCGAAGAAGTGAGGGAGTACTGATGGGGGCTATTTCGCACCCATTATAACGTGCAGATCGACTGAAGTATAATAGATCGGTTCGATCAGACAAGTCAGTTCGGGATCATCTTATCGACCTGGTAGAATACGACTCTCCTCAACAAGCAGACTACAATCCGGACTCAAGAAGGACAATTGGGCCGAGTCCTATTAGGATTATGTTTCCTTGTAAAGCTAGGTTTAATATGATATAAATACCTAGTTAATCATTGTATTACACACGCTTCACATACTCAACTTATGCCTGCATAACAGCATAATCTAAGATTATTCAATAAGAAAAGCTTTTTCTTCATATTCATATTCATATACATTGATTGTCTTTATTACTTATTGTTCCCTCTAAATTGTTCTTCCTTGAGATTGATCCATCCGGAATAAAGTAACAGAGCTCTTTAATTCGTATTAATTAAGAATACCTAACATCACCTAATTACTGATATAATCTTACCCGACGAAATTCGGTTAAATCAGCGCCAAACTCTACTTGAGCATCCAAATCTGGGTCAATACCATCAAAAACATCTCTGAACAAGGTTCTAGCACCATGCCAAATGTGTCCGAAGAAGAAGAGCAAAGCAATCAAAGCATGCCCAAAAGTAGACCAACCCCTTGGACTGCTACGAAAAACACCATCGGATTTCAAAGTCGCACGATCTAATTCAAAAATTTCACCCAATTGAGCGCGTCTAGCATATTTTTTCACAGTTGCAGGATCACTATAAATGACTCCATTGAGTTCGCCGCCATAGAACTCAACGGTTACACCTACTTGTTCAACACTATAATTCGAGTCTGCCCTTCTAAAAGGAACATCCGCTCTAAAATTCCATCGCCGTCTACCAAAACGACTGGAAATGTTTCAAAAAAAGTAGGCATACGACGTACAAAAAGCTCATGCCCTTCTTTATCTCTAAAAATAGGGTGTCCTAACCACCCAACTGCTATTCCATCTCCGTTATCCATTGAGCCTGCTCTGAATAATCCTCCTTTTGCCGGATTATTGCCGATATAATCATAAAAAGCTAACTTTTCAGGAATTTTAGACCAGGCTTCTGATAAACTTTGATTTTCTGCTAGCCCGGCACTAACTCTTCGATATATCTCTTGCTGGAAGTAACCCTGATCCCATTGATAACGAGTGGGACCAAATAATTCGATAGGCGTAGTGGCTGACCCATACCACATAGTTCCAGCAACAACAAAAGCTGCAAAAAAGACAGCCGCGAGACTACTGGAGAGTACGGTTTCAATATTTCCCATACGCAATCCTTTGTATAGACGTTGTGGTGGTCGAACACTAAGATGGAATAGCCTGCTAATATCCCCAATGTACCTGCTGCAATATGATGAGAGGCTATTCCTCCCGGAACAAAAGGATCAAAACCTTCGACGCCCCACGACGGATTTACAGGTTGTACTTTTCCCGTTAGTCCATAAGGATCGGACACCCATATTCCAGGACAGTACAAGCCCGTTACATGAAATGCACCAAAACCAAAGCAAGCCACCCCGGAGAGAAATAAATGAATTCCAAAGATCTTGGGTGAATCCAAAGAAGGTTTTCTTGTACGTTCATCAGAAAATATTTCTAAATCCCAATAGACCCAATGCCAGGTAGCTGCCAAAAAGCATAAGCCCGAAAACATAATATGTGCCCCCGGCTACACCTTCGTAACTCCAAATCCCCACATTCGTTACAGCCCCTCCTGTGATACTACAACCTCCCCATGAATTGGTTATTCTTAAACGCGTCATGAAGGGTATAACGAACATGCCCTGTCTCCACACTGGATCAAGAACAGAGTCAGAGGGATCAAATACTGCTAATTCATACAGAGCCATCGAGCATGCCCAACCAGCAGCCAGAGCTATATACATTATATGAATGGAAATCAACCGGCCGGGATCATTCAATACAACGGTATGAACACGATACCAAGGCAAACCCATGGAAAATACCCCTTATATCAAAGAAAAATGGACACTACCTAACTTTATTGCATTGGAAAAGACTTTACTATGACTATAGTATGGACCTCCCCTGTTCAGTGGATTATTTCCTAACAAGGGTTAGGTTAATATTTATTCTATTGTGTTCGTAGGAACAAAGAGAGTTGATACCATTTTCTATGAGTCATGAGCCCGTCCATATTTATCATTAGATTTATCATTAGAAGGACCTATTGGTAAAAAAATTCCTTTATTTTGTCTTTCTTTCTGAATTTTTCAAATCTATGAATAAAAGAAATATGACCAAGCCAAGATTATAAAGACAATAAAACTCTATTTTTACGTTTCCACGTCAAAGTGAAATATAGTATTAGTTCTTTTTTCTTTCAATTCATGCCTATTGGTGTTCCAAAAGTTCCTTTTCGAATTCCTGGAGAGGAAGATGCAACTTGGGTTGACGTATAGTGCGACTTGTCAGATATATTGGGTCATATGGGATTTACCTGTTCTCTCCCCCGATCGAGATATTCTCTGCTTCGCCCAAGAAAAAGAAATTGAATCATCAAAAAATTGGAGCGTGCAGTGCAATTAAATCCATTGTTTGGGGGGATTCATAGTACTATTATTAATTAGAATAATTTATGGTTGGCTTTGGTTTTGGTTGGACTAAAAAAATGAAGTATCCAGGCTCCGTTTAGAAAAACCCCAATTGGTAATATATCTATGATTACCACGTATATCATAAATGATTCCTGTTTGGTATTTGAAAAGGTGATGGGAAGATTTGTCCTATATGCGCAAATCTAAATCAGGCGGGTCTTTACCCGGAGTAGAGCATAAACCTAAATAGATGAAAGAGACCCAATCAGGAACAAGAGAATCCCATCGTGATTTTGATTGAATCTCGATGAAGTAATACATCAATGAGAAGTTAATTCAATAAGTTTATTGACTTTTTTCAATATAAGGAAGAAAGAAAATAAGTTCAAATTCGGCTTTATTGACAAATAGAAGAAACAACCCTTTCGTTACAAGTTGTAAAAAACCTGCTACAAAAAAGAATAGGAAAAAAAGAAAGAGGACTCGAATCTATACATTGATTCTTTTTTTTTTCACAATTTTTTTGAACTGTATGCATCAAAAGGTGCATGTACGGTTCCTAAGGGAATCAATTTTACCCTAACCAATCGACTTTATCGAGAAAGATTACTTTTTTTAGGCCAAGAAGTTGATAGCCAGGTCTCGAATCAACTTATTGGTCTTATGTTATATCTCAGTATCGAGGATGCTACCAAAGATCTGTATTTATTTATAAACTCTCCTGGCGGATGGGTAATACCTTGAGTAGCTCTTTATGATACTATGCAATTTGTGCGACCAGAGGTCTATACAATAGGCATGGGATTAGCCGCGTCAATGGGATCTTTTCTACTGGCTGGAGCAGAAATTACCAAACGTCTAGCATTCCCTCACGCTTGGCGCCAATGAGGTTTTTTTAGTTGAGAGAAAAAAAGAAAACTATGCCTTCGCCGTATGAATATTAAGTAATAATAGCATGGCACTTCGAATTCTATATGAAAATTTTTTGTATTTTTTTTCAAAAGATTCGTGTTGGGCACCCAAACTAAGTGTGCGGGTGACAGCAATTATCCTGTGGCATCCAAACTGAGTGTGCGGATAGAGACCTAAACTGAGTGTGCGGGTGGAGCCACAATCGAATATCGTGGGCGCTTGCGTGAATGCACTATAAGGGAAGGGTATGCGCATTCCCTAACACCAATTGGTTTTGGGGCAAGTGGTAGCGCCTGAGGACCAACAAGTGGTATCAGAGCCAAGGTCACGTGTTCGATTCCCAGCAGGAGCAATTGCTGAGGGGGAGATTGTTGGGCACCCAAACTAAGTGTGCGGGTGACAGCAATTATCCTGTGGCATCCAAACTGAGTGTGCGGATAGAGACCCTAACTGAGTGTGCGGGTGGAGCCACAATCGAATATCGTGGGCGCTTAAGTGAATGCACTATAAGTGAAGGGTATGCGCATTCCCTAACACCAATTGGTTTTGGGGCAAGTGGTAGCGCCTGAGGTCCTACAATTCGATTATGTATCAAGAGAGTAATATGAGATAAAAGGTATTTCCGGTTTTATTTTATCTATCGGTAATCTAATTCAGCGTCACAAAATTTTTTCATACCATAAGGGCTCTTAACAATATTTATGTTAAAAAAAAGAGTACGAAACAATCAAGATTTTTTCCTTTTTTAATTGGATCAAAAAGAAACTTTGGGATTGCTGAATGAAAGATAAAAACAATAATCCATTTTTAAATAGAAAGCAACGGAGCCATCATAGTATTTTTTAACTACTCGGAAAGAAGGGTGGCAATTTGATCATTTACCCGTCCGGGGCTGATAGATTTCATTTTTATCTTTGTTGAATCGAAAGCTAAGGGTCAATTTGATTCTAGAGCCGTATGCAGTGCACAAAAGATGATGCCCATACGGTTGTTCAATTCTATCTTTTTTTTTTTCTGTTCGTTTCATCACACCAGATAGAGAAACCTTCTATCATCAGGGTAATGATCCATCAACCTTCTAGTTCTTTTTATGAGGCGCAAACAGGAGAATTTATCTTGGAAGCGGAAGAACTTCTGCAGCTACGCGAAAGCCTCAAAAGGGTTTATGTACAACAAACGGGCAAACCATTATGGGTTGTATATGAAGACATGGAAAGAGACGTTTTTGTGTCAGCACAGAAGCCCAAGCTTATGGAATTGTTGATCTTGTAGCAGTTGAATGAAAAACAATGGATTTTGTACAAATATGTTATTTTAGATTTTAGCTCTCAGTTTACTATTCTATATAAATAGAAAAATTCATAATGATCCGGTTAGGATCAATCTAAACCAGCCCATTATGTAGATTATTAAACATGCCAACTATTAAACAACTTATTAGAAATACAAGACATCCAATTCGAAATGTCACCAAATCCCCCGCTCTTCGGGGATGTCCTCAGTGCCGAGGAACATGTACTAGGGTGTATGTGCGACTCGTTTAGATCATGACAAAAAAAGCAAGAAAACCGCTTTCCAGTATGAACGATCAGTACCAGTCAATAGGATTAAATGGAAAAAGGAACTCCATTCACTATCTAAAAATAAGAAAATTTATTCCTATATTGTGTAGGAAGTTTATGGTTGCCATTGGTGCAAATCCACTCACCTGGATTTAAGACAAGAGGCAATTCTCCATTGGTAGCAAAGGGTTATCAATTAAGCGGAGGAAATCTTATTATATTAAAAAAAAAAAGTTCCCACTCGCTCAAGAACGGACTACGAGGGTCAGCTACCAAACTAATTTTCATAATAAAATACCGTTACTGTATAGGTGGGTCTCATTGTGAAAGACCTATTATTGGATAATTCATGGGTAGAGCCAAAGAGTGTGGTGTGAACTATACAAGTTACCAATAACATTTATTAAATGAAGTTAAAGGCTCCGGTGTATAGAGAAGACCTCACCGTTTAACAAGTAACCATAGAAACGACGGAACCCACTATTTCTTTATCCATTTAATTTCTAGTTAATTTTTTTATTGACTCTATTTTTGACACCTAGCAAAAGAAAATTTCTTATTTCTTTCGTATTTCACAGTAAAATACCTAAAAAAAAAAGGAAAAAATCGTGGACTGGAAGGTTATAGTAGCTAAAGCCATTGGAATTTTTATTTTATACACTGGAAAAATTCATTTGGTTATTAATAGATGGGGACGGGGGAAAAGAATAACTGAAAGAAAAGAAATCAATTAGTTATTCGTCAAAGTTTTATTTATTCAATGACACAGAATTAAACGCGGATATATAGCTCGGAGACGTAGAACAAAAATTCGTTTATTTGCATCAAGCTTTCGAGGGGCTCATTCAAGACTTACTCGAACTATTACTCAACATAAAATAAGAGCTTTTGTTTCGGCTCATCGAGATAGGGATAAGCAAAAGAGAAATTTTCGTCGTTTGTGGATCACTCGGATAAACGCAGTAATCCGAGAAACGGGAGTATCCTATAGTTATAGTAAATTAATACATGATCTATACAAGAGAGAGTTGCTTCTTAATCGTAAATACTGGCCCAAATAGCTATATCAAATAAGAATTATCTTTATATGATTTCCAACGAAATCAGAAAAAAAAGTAGATTCGAAAGAATACACCGAAATAATTTAAACAGAGTTCCCCGGAGAATGAACTCCGGGAAGGTGGAGTTGAAATTATTATGAGAAAATATGCTAAAGTAGTCAAAATGAATGAACACGTTCAATCAAAACAATATTTTTTCCGATTCTTTTTTTATCTTACGACACGATAATGAAATTCGGATTCTCGGATTTGTCCAATAAAAACAATCCGCGTTTGAGTTCGTATTGGAATTCTGATTCTTATGAACAAAAAATAAGCCTATTTATTTCGGGTTCTAAGACCAGTAGTTCTAGTGGTCGACTCGGTTCTTTCAAATTGTTTCTCATTATTGAGAAAAGGTAACAAAGATAAAATACGAGCTTGTTTTATAGTAATAGTATTAATCGTTGTTGTTTCAAGGTCAATCTATTCACTCGTCTAGATAATATTTTTCCTTGTTCACTTATAAATCGACTAATTAAACTCATGTTTCTATAATCAATTCGATCCCCCTATTGAATCGGGGGCAAACGTCTACGAAAAGATCGCTTGGATTTAAGAAAAGGTCGCTTGGATTTATCCATGGTTTGTTTGTTTAGTTTATTTCTTATCCCGAAAATCCTATTTCTTAATTGTCATTTTAACCCAAAATAGGATTCATTTTTATTTAAATATGTTCTATATAATGTCATTTTTCACCTTTCAACGAAAGGCTAAGACATACATGGTTCGATCTATTTCTTTATTTCCCCATGAATCATATGTTTATAACAATAGGGACATAATTTTCTCAATTCTAATCGATTTGACGTATTGTGCCGGTTCTTTTGAGCAATATATCTCGAAATGCCTGTTGATCCCTTCTGAACACCGTTTCGGACACAATTGGTACATTCCAAAATCACCGTTCCTCGCGCATCTTTCCTCTTGGCCATGAACCTCCTTTGGCTTTTTGATTTACTCCATTTTTTTGATTCGAAACGAAGAAAAAGAAAGGAAGAAAAAATAGAAGTTACTAACTTGAAATCCAATTCTAAAAGATCAAAATCAATAAAGTAATAATAAATCAAAGCCATAGTAAATAATAAATAAGACAATGATTTCGAAACTCTATTTCAACCTGAAGTAGGGTATTTCAGTTAAATATCTTGTATTCTTTCCTTTGACCCACATTTAATCCTCTACTCCCACACTTCCATTATTAATATTCATTTAAGTCGAACTTCAACGCGAGTCTCGCAGACGTTGAATCCACTTTTTTCTTTTTCATTCGTCCCTTAATTCTAAAAATAAGAAAAAGGGAAAAAAGAGAAAAAGGGGAGGGAGAGGGATTAGTCACAGATATTTGATTGGATCTCTAATCTTCTTCATTCCTTCCAATGTCACTAACTAGAATGAAAAAAGGGGAATGTCAAGGCATCCGGGAAAAAATGATTAATCTCTATCAATAGACCTGCTGAAGCCCCGAACCATAGCGTACTTAGTACTGGGGCCACAGAGAGATATGTTTTTAGATCTTGCATTGAAAAACCTCTTGTTTTTGTAATACATAAAGATAATGCATATATGATCAGATGCATGTGTAGTTAAGGGCTACTTAGAGTTGTCCACGGAATCCCTAATTCAAATTAATTTCAATTGAAATGTACAACGATCCATAAGATTTTCCTTTTTTTAATTAAAACAGAAAAAAAGAAATCTCCTCTTAGCTTAGTGAGTAGTTCTTAAACAGATTCATTTATTTTTAGGATGGGTTCTGTATTTCGTATATAGGCAGAAAATTTGTGTTTCATAATAGAGGAAATAGAGATGTGGAAAACAAGACAGGAATTCTCTACAATGACACTATAGAACAATTGAAGGGATGTAGCGCTGCTTGGTAGCGCGTTTGTTTTGGGTACAACATGTCACGGGTTCAAATCCTGTCATCCCTACCTATTACTGCTGCTTTGAGCAGTAACGAGGAATCAATTGAGATCAATTCAAATTGGACGGACTCATTCATTTTTATGAAACTATAGAGTATATGCATACATACTCTATCTCTATTAGGGTTAGAAAAAAAACCCTTTCTTTACCTTTACAGTCTTATCTATTCTGATAAGAAAGCGCTCTTAGTTCAGCTCGGTAGAACGTGGGTCTCCAAAACCCGATGTCGTAGGTTCAAATCCTATAGAGCGTGTTTTTTTCTTTGTAGATCAAATTAGACTGGTGACAGTTAGGATAGCGAAGACGATAGCTCTGGAGAAGCTGATTTCGACGAGGGACACGATGAAGATGATGGTAATTCCGAATTTGAAGGCTAGAAGTCCGATCCTTGATAATTTGTAGTAGGAAGTTTTCTAGTATTTTCTTTAATATTTCTTTCAGTAGTTTGTAATCAAGACGTTTCTCTTTCTTTCTTTGACTGCACATGTATATGCTTGACTTCATTCCTTGAAAATTTTATTCTTTACAATCGAATTCTAATATTTTTAGCCGTTTTCTCTGGAGATGTAACGGTTTATTTACTGTTATGGTAAAACATTGTCTGCATTATAAAAACAAGTGCCATTTCAACTTATTTTATCATAACGCCTTAGTATTAAGATCTGTGCTCCAAGCTTAGCATACAATTTCGGAGTTTAAACTCTTTCTTTCGACCGTAATGGATAAAGTGCTGGGTCCCCCAATCGATCCCAAACTGTTATTAGGCTGTTCGAAGAATAAAGCTCCCTCCAAAGATAAAAAGTTGACCAAGGAGAAGAAATCTGCCAAGGATTCTCCGAGGGCTTCCGAGCCTTCTTCCCAAATTTCTGTTGGTGGGAAAAATAAGAAAAAGAAGAAAATTGCTAAGGCCGAATCTAGCAAACCCATCTTTTTGGATGAGGTTCCGATGGGGAAACCGAGGGCTCTCCCTCTAAGCCCCTTGATAATTCCGAAGGAGCACTGGCTAGGCAAGAGGCTTCGGAGCTCACTTCGAGTAAAAGGCCCCATCTTGATGAGAACGCCCCAATTAAGACTTTGCAGAAACTTAGTATCGAGGATACGCCTCTGCCTGATGCCCTTGCACCTATTTCCGAGAGCGGAGGGCCAAATAAAAAACTTAAGTTATCCGTTACTGGTGGAAATATTCATGCTCAGGAAACCTTTGCCGAGTCCTTAGAGGACAAAAATCCTCCGGAGCTTCCTTTTATCCCTGTTATCCTCAAGAAATCTTGTTTGCCGTCTGGAGACTTGGAGAACAAGTCCCATTCCGAAGGTTTACTTGATAACCCCGTTCTGAGCCTTGTGCAAGCCCACATTTTCGTTTCCGAGGCGGATCCCTCCAAGGGGAAAAGCCCTTCACAGTTGTTTCAATCGGGATCGAATTTTCTTGCTCAGATAATTAATAGACATCCTTTTTGTTTAACATCTGAAGTATGCTTCCCTTTTTTTTTTTTATATAATCGACCCATGCGTCTGACAATAGGCCGGTCAAGACTTTTTCGAGCTTAAGATATTGGCTGAGCGTGAGATTGAACAGCACGCTGTACTTCTCCTTGAACTGGAGAAGAAGAAATTCAAGTTGGAAGCGCCTTAGAGGCCAAGAAGTCGGCCGAGGAGAATTTGTCTGTAGAAATGGAAAAAGCTGCTAAGGATAAAGGCGAGGAGATTTATCAAAATTTGAGGAAGGAGCTCGAAGCGCTCCAAGGAATCTATGAGCAGGAGAAGAAGGAGTCCAAACTTCGCGAGCAGGAAGCTTATGCTCGTGGGTACGATGACCGCAATACCGAGCTCCGGAAGATATTTGCTGATAACAAACTCTTGTAAATATACTTCACTACTTGTTGTAATTTTAAGTCTTTGTCTCCTCAGATTCTGTAGTTTTGAATAATCTGTCTTGCATGTCTTTTAACTGAAACTTTGTACTAGGCTTCGCCGTATTTTCCTACTGATATTGATGTGATCATGAAGTGCCCAAAAATAGACTTGAAAGAATTAATTGAAGACAAGTTGTTGGGTCAAGAAGGATTACTTGCTCATCAAGATTGAAGAAGATCTAGTCCATATTTACTTGTCATATGGGACATTTTAATTTAGTAATCTTTAATTTCGAATTTAGCTCCTTGTTTTTGTAGGATTAGTTTATTCTTCACTAGGATTTAGTTTCCTTTTGTTATTAGGTTAGTTAGGTTTAATTTCGAATTTATTGTCCATATTTTTGTAGGATTAGTTTATTCTTTGCTAGGATTTAGTTTCCTTTTGGTATTAGGTTAATTTACTATTTTATAGTTTCCTAGTTCTTTTCAAGATGTAATCTTGTCCTATATAAAGGACCTTTTCTTTAATGAATTCAAGATTTAGTCTTCAATTAATTTGTGTTGAGTATTCTCCACCTTCTTTGAAGAGTTCTTTTTCATGAACTTATCAAAGATCAGTAAAATCTTTGTGGCGTTCAATGACTTATCAAACGATTCATCCACCATCGTTTGTGGCGTCCTACCGAACTTATCAAGCATTCTTGTGGCGTTCCGACTTATCAAACGATTCAGTCAACATCGTTTGTGGCGTCCTCATGAACTTATCAAGAAGACTTGTGGCGTTCATCCATCGACTTATCAAGCGATTCATCCATCATCGTTTGTGGCGTCTTCAATAAATCCACCTAAACCTGATTGTAGAACGATCCTTGAAATCCTAATAATTCGGGTCTCGTTATTCATGATGAGATTCGTATCATTTGTTCATGATGAGATTCGTATCATTTGGATTTCAAGGATCGTTCTACAATCAGGTTTAGGTGGATTTATTGAAGACGCCACAAACGATGATGGATGAATCGCTTGATAAGTCGATGGATGAACGCCACAAGTCTTCTTGATAAGTTCATGAGGACGCCACAAACGATGTTGACTGAATCGTTTGATAAGTCGGAACGCCACAAGAATGCTTGATAAGTTCGGTAGGACGCCACAAACGATGGTGGATGAATCGTTTGATAAGTCATTGAACGCCACAAAGATTTTACTCATCTTTGATAAGTTCATGAAGAAGAACTCTTCAAAGAAGGTGGAGAATACTCAACACAAATTAATTGAAGACTAAATCTTGAATTCATTAAAGAAAAGGTCCTTTAAATAGGACAAGATTACATCTTGAAAAGAACTAGGAAACTATAAAATAGTAAATTAACCTAATACCAAAAGGAAACTAAATCCTAGCAAAGAATAAACTAATCCTACAAAAATATGGACAATAAATTCGAAATTAAACCTAACTAACCTAATAACAAAAGGAAACTAAATCCAAGTGAAGAATAAACTAATCCTACAAAAACAAGGAGCTAAATTCGAAATTAAAGATTACTAAATTAAAATGTCCCATATGACAAGTAAATATGGACTAGATCTTCTTCAATCTTGATTAGCATGTAATCCTTCTTGACCCAACAACTTGTCTTCAATTAATTCTTTCAAGTCTATTTTTGGGCACTTCATGATCACATCAGATATACTGTTTTCGAATGCCCGGACTTTCTACGATAGTATTTGTGATTGCGATATTTTTTGTTCGGAATCTTATTGTCGCGAGGGAATTCGTCGAGCAATAATTTTACTGATTCCATAATAGTTATTTGAATTAGGCTGAAATCCTCGTGATCTTTTATTGCCAAACGTTTCCTATTCCTCGGGAAGCGGAACGGTCACCGAATCTCAAACCCCATTACCTGTTTTCCTGCAAACTGGGTTCCGTTATCTGAGATTAGAATTCTTGGGATGCCAAATCGACATACTATGAACTTCCATAGGAAATTGATCACTTGGAATTGAGTTATTCGAGCAAGGGCAATGCATTCTATCCATTTGTTGAAGTATTCTACGGCGACCAGAACATATGCTTTTTTGGATCTAGCAGCTGGGAAAGGTCCCACGATGTCCATTCCCCATTGGTCAAACGGCCAACATACCGGTATGGGGTGCATGTTTTCCGCTGGTTGATGACTTATATTAGCATGGACTTGGCAATGATGACATTTTTGGACATATTGGATTGCATCATTGTTGATGGTAGGCCAATAATATCCAGTTCTGATGCATTTTAAAGCCAAGGCCCTTGCTCCGCTGTGATTTCCTGCTTCTCCTTCATGTACTTCTCGGAGTATATTGTTGGTTTGAGTTTCGGAGATGCATCTTAGAAGAATTCCTGACACTGATCTTCTATTAGTGTATATCTTGGAGCCCGATATATTTTCCGAGCTTCGTTTTGGTCAAGCGGCAATTTTCGTTCTTGAAGATATTCTATCATTGGAGTCATCCAGTTTCCTTCGGCTTCTTCGATTTCCATCATTTGAGCGACCGGTGTCTCATCGATATCGATTGCCGGCGTATTGGAAATTAACCAGTTGATTACCCTCTCGGTTTTTCCATCGTTAGATCCTGTAAATCTAGACAATTGATCGGCCCATTTATTTTCCGACCGTGGAATGTTCTGTATCCTAAAATTTTCAAAATTTTCAGCCAATTTTTTCACTTTGGTAAGGTATTTGACCATATTAAATTCTTTTGCCTCATAGAGGCCTTCTATTTGCCTTTGTACTAACTCTGAATCGGTTAATACTTTAAGACTTTTTATGTCGGCCTTGATTGCCATTTCCATTCCAGCGATCAATGCTTCATATTCTGCTTCGTTGTTTGTTACGACGAAGTCCAGTGTTATTGCATAATTTATATCCTCCTTATTTGGTCCGGTAAAATTGATTCCGGCACCTCCTCCTTCTCGACTTGAAGCACCGTCGACGTGCATCAACCAAGTTTGATTTTATACGATCAAGATATCATTGGCAAGGCTGGTTGATTCAGTATGCTCGGTTGCCAGGGTCGGAGTTTCTAATAGGAAATCGGCTAAGACTTGGGCTTTAATCGCAATTCTTGGTTTGTACTCGATTTCGAACTGACCGAGTTCGATTGCCCATTTGATTAATTTTCCAGAAGCTTCTGGCTTTTCTAAGACCTGTCTCAATGGTTGGTTGGTTAACACAACTTTGTAGGTTAGAAAATAAGGTCGGAGTTTGCGTGCTGCCACTACTAAGGCCAAAGGGAATTTCTCTATTTCCAAGTAGTTCTTCATGGCCCCTTGTAGTAATTTGCTTAAGTAATAAACAGGCTTATGTTCTAAGCCGACCACTTTAACCAAAACCGAACTAATGGCCACGTCGGAGATCGATATGTAGACGTATAATGGTTCTCCCTCGGTTGGTTTGGCCAATATCGGGGATGTCGTTAGATATTCCTTTAGCCGATCGAATGCCTGGTCCCATTCTTCAGTCCAAACAAAGTTTTTTACTTTTCGAAGAGTTTGGAAGAAAGGCAAACTTCTGTCAGCCGATTTGGATATGAATCTATTTAGCGCCACGATCTTTCTACCAAGCTCTGCACTTGGGAGATCGTTTTGGGAGGTTTCATTTCGGTTATGGCTAGAATTTTTTCTGGATTGGCCTCGATTCCTCGTTGATGTACCAAATATCCCAAAAATTCTCCCGACTTAACACCAAGAGTGCATTTTGCAGGATTTAGCTTCATTCGGTACTTTCTCAATATTCGGAAGCATCGATCCAGATGCCTTACGTGATCTGCTTCATTCATGCTCTTGACCAGCATATCGTCTACGTAAACTTCCATTATTTCTCCAATTAATTCTTTGAACATCAGGTTTACTAACCTTTGGTAAGTGGCCCCGGCGTTCCTCAATCCAAATGGCATAACTATGAAGCAATACACTCCCTGCTCGGTTACGAAAGCAGTTTTCTCTTGGTCTCGCTCATCCATGTATATCTGATAAAAACCTTGGAATGCATCCATCATGCTGAAAATCGCAAAGCTAGCGGTTGAGTCGACTAATAAGTCGATCCTTTGGAGGGGATATGGATCGCGCGGACATAATTTATTAAGGTTGGTGAAATCATTGCATATTCTCCACTTGTTATCCTTTTTATCCCCTTTTGCTACTAGCACAACATTACATAGCCATTCCGAGAAGTGTATTTCTCGAATTTGTTTTGCTTTGAGTAGCCTTTCTACTTCTGCCTTGATTATTTTATCCTTTATTGGCCCATGATTCCTCTTCTTTTGTCTAGCAGGTTTTGCCATGGGGTCGATTTTTAACGAATGACTGATTATTCGGGGGTCAATCCCTTGAATGTCTGGGTTGAGCAATTCTCTTTGCCTCCGGGATCCAGATTGTTCCTTTCTAGTACAACCAAGATTTCTTCTAGTGGAGCAGTCAGCTTTGGGTGTTCTACTTGATTAATCCTGCTCTGGATTGTCGGCTCGGCGGTTCTAGGTCTTTGATAGGTATTGGGTCGTCCGTCCAGGTCGTTTCGATTGTATTCTAATCGCTGGAAGATGTTGCCTTTTCTAAAAGATCGTTCATAGTTCATGTATCTTTGAACTGGAATTCTATCTTGTCGTTTGGAGCCTGAGGCCGTGGCTTTAATTTTGTTCTTATCTTTAAAAGAGTTCATCTCTTCCTGGGTCATATATTTCGATGTCAAGCTCATGATCTCAGCGAACGTTCTTGGTTGCTTCCGGCTGAGGGCATTTCCAAACTGCCTATTCTTGGTGAGGTCGAAGAGAATGGAGATTATGTAATCGATATTTGGGGAATCGATCTTAAGCAATTCCACATTAACCTTGCCAGCCAGTTCCTTAGGGATTCGCCCTCTTGTTGATAAATGGTTCCTAAATAGCTCATTGGAAGTTTTTGTCTCTTCTGGCTGGCGAACTGTTGTGTCAGTTTGTTGCATAATTCCCGGAAACTGAATAAGGAGTTAGCGGGTTGCTTGGCGAACCAATCCAAAGCGAGTCCTTCTAATGTGGTCACCATTAACTTAGAGGTGAATTCCTCCGAGTGAGCATATATGTTCATTATGTTCGTAAAGCTAAAAATATGGTCATCTGGATCAGTAGTTCCGTCATATCTGGGTAGTCGACCTGGAACCTGTCCGGTTGACTGAGCTTCTTATATTTCTCTGCAGAAGGAAGAGCATGCTGCTAGGCTCTCCTGGAGTTATGTGGTTCTGGCCCACGGGTTTTGAACGGATCGTAGGCGTTGCTCAAGTCGTTCCTGTACCATCTTTTCGATATCTATTTCCGAGAATCGCATAGTTCGTGGTCGATTTGGGATTGCGTCATCTACGTTATCCTCGATGGGGATTATGGTATGTTCCTTGGATCCGCTGTGTCCTGGTTGCGGTCTCCTTCGATCCGCTTTTCTTCGGACGTTGTCATCGGAGGGTTTTAAATTGCCCTTCTGCGGACTGTGTAGCGAGCACTGCTCGCTTGCCGGGCTATCAGCTTGTTGAGAGATTTGATCGTTCTGCCTCGGCGTCCTTTGAGTTGGATTTGCCCTAGTAGTTCTAGGGTTTCGAGGAACCTGTTCGAGTACGAGTAATTCCTCTGGGCAGAGTGATTTAAGGAGCATAGCAATCTGTCGTAGCTTCTCCTGAGCGTCTGACAGGGGAACAGGGATTTCTGGAGCCGCACGTTCTTCCGGTACCGCACCAGTAGGGATCCCTTCCGTTACGAGCGCTCTTCCTTGGGTGAGCCATATGTCGATTGAATAATTAACCTAGCCCCTCGGTGGGCGCCAACTGATTAAACCATTTTTCGTCGAGTACGATTAAATCAATAAAGTAGTGATATGGAGGTCAAATTCAGTACAAATAGTAGGGCTTTGTTACTTTATTCTAGATGGATCAATCTCCAGGAAGAACAATTATGTAAAAGAACAATCAGTAATCAAGACAGTCAATGAGTAAATAGTATAGCAAAAGCTTTTCTATTCAATATGATCTCAGATTGCCCAAGTATACAGGCGTAAGTTGTGTCTTCAATCTAATGTTTAACTAGGCATTTATATGACATTAACCCTAGCTTTACAAGGAAACATAATTCTAAAAGGACTCGGCCCAATCGTCCTTCTTGAGTCCGGATTGTAGTCTGTGATAGAAATAGTGTCCTGCAAGCCATGGCGAGCATTTATTGTAATAAATAAGGAACTATTCAATTTTGATTAATAAATGCACTTTATTAAATGGTTATCTTTATCTTATGTAATAATTATCTACGCATAAGGATAGAAGTCCTTAGATCACAGGGCTATGGGACAACCCGTGGACTGATCTCCAAGGCCGTGATCTAGAACATATTCAAGAGTCGTAGAATCCAATCAAGATAGGACATCGATGGATTCGGTTAGACTCTCACTGTTGTGTATACTCCGATGAACTGTAGGACGCTGGGGTCCACGAGCGTGACTGGGATAGTCGATACACATAAGTGGGTGGCTTGCTGGGATGGCAAGCGCACTGAATACCCCAATTAGGAAATAACTCACCATGGAAGCGGTAGTCGCATATCGGGGTTGAAGTTATTCCAAATTTATAATAGTATACGAGGAACGATCCCTAACTACTTGAGGTGATAGGGTTTATCTCGTGCGAGAACGTTTATGCTTTGATATGACTTCCGACTGATTGGGAATTGCCAGAAAGTCTCTGTGGACTCATATTGGGTATAGAGGAACTCGTATGCAGATTCATATCATCAACAAAGGATCCATTGACCCGACTTGATAGGTTGGGAAATTCTCCTATGGATTTCTGTGAGAAATTAATTCTGGTAAAATCCTTGGCCAAGGTATCTGACGACTTTATGTAAGTAGCTCATAAAGATTAAGTCAAAGAGAATTTATTTCGAGACCAGAGTACATAAGGTCAAGACAAAAGAAAAGGGAATCCGATGAAAGACCATACCCTTAAGTCTCGACTGGGAGATTGATCGATGGAGAGATTATGTCGTATACGAAAATTGTAAATGATAAAAGGTTCACTGAATTAATTCACCAGTGATTGGGCTCCATGGGCTTGTGGCTGGACATCGACCGTGGAGTGTGGGAGAATTCCCAAATTGGATCAGGATCATAAATTAAATTGGAATTTAATTTGTGGATTAATTAATTAAGTTGGATTTAATTAATTAGAAGGGATTTTAATTAAATGGGCTTAGAGTCTGATTTAATTAAATGGGAGATTAAGTTAATTAATTGGGCTATTTAATTGGGAGATTAAATAAAGCCTGGTCAAATTAATTAACTGGGCCATGAATTAATTAGAAAACTTGGTCTTCTAATTAAAGAGGGCCATGGCCCATGTAGGAGAGAAGAACCCTAGTCCTAATAGGACTAGGTTAGGAAGATAACTATAAGTAGCTATCTTATAGTTATTTTTCACACAACTCCATATGTAAAATTAAGCAAGAGCAAAATTTTCTCTCCCTCTCCCAAGCAATAGTCGACCGAACCCTGTTCTTCTTTTGGAAGAATTTTCGTTTTCGATTCTTGTTCCAAAATCGTTCCTATATCCTAGATCATAATATATCTTGTGTTCTAGCTGATCAAGATTTATTATTTTCGTGTAATTGTGGTGTATCAACCCGTAGAGGCGCAACACGTGGGGCGCTACTGCAGAGCTAGGATCGATTTGGCTGAGGAGAAATTCAGAGTTCGTTTTTGCTAGCCGAGGATTTGCAAGGAGATAGGTATAACTTGCAAACTTATACTATCGTTTTATTTATATTTATATATATACACCTAGAGTAGTATCCTGGCAAGATTCCGTAAGAGGTCCTAAAATTTTATATTCCGCTGTGCCTAGGGCTGTTTATCTTACCGAATCCCAACAGTGGTATCAGAGCCAACTCTAGGCTTTGTATATATATGAATTTGCAAATTCTGTGTTTAATAAATCATATGTTTGATTTATGTGGCTAGTTCTTTAACTTTGCATGTTTTAGGACGTTTGTTAGTTAACTTAGAGTTAATGTTTAATTTTGGATTCGAAAATTTTATCATGTTAGATTTTATTTTGAATTGGGATTTAATTGACTGGGTTTGATTAATTAAATCTGTAAGTAATCGAAGAAACAAAAAAAAATATTTTTTATTGGATCCAACCGCGGTGGCACGCGGCGGTGCGCGGCAGTGCACCGCGGCTGGGCGGCCACCGCATGCTGCTGCCCACGGCAGCGTGCGAACAGCACGCTGGCCGCGCGAGCAGTGCACGAGAAAAACTAAAACCTCCAATTAAACTTAAAATTCAATTAGAATATTAAATCGAAGTTAAGGGCGCATATGAATAGTCTCTATTGATGTGATCATGAAGTGCCCAAAAATAGACTTGAAAGAATTAATTGAAGACAAGTTGTTGGGTCAAGAAGGATTACTTGCTCATCAAGATTGAAGAAGATCTAGTCCATATTTACTTGTCATATGGGACATTTTAATTTAGTAATCTTTAATTTCGAATTTAGCTCCTTGTTTTTGTAGGATTAGTTTATTCTTCACTAGGATTTAGTTTCCTTTTGTTATTAGGTTAGTTAGGTTTAATTTCGAATTTATTGTCCATATTTTTGTAGGATTAGTTTATTCTTTGCTAGGATTTAGTTTCCTTTTGATATTAGGTTAGTTTACTATTTTAGAGTTTCCTAGTTCTTTTCAAGATGTAATCTTGTCCTATTTAAAGGACCTTTTTTCTTTAATGAATTCAAGATTTAGTCTTCAATTAATTTGTGTTGAGTATTCTCCACCTTCTTTGAAGAATTCTTCTTCATGAACTTATCAAAGATCAGTAAAATCTTTGTGGCGTTCAATGACTTATCAAACGATTTATCCACCATCGTTTGTGGCGTCCTACCGAACTTATCAAGCATTCTTGTGGCGTTCCGACTTATCAAACGATTCAGTCAACATCGTTTGTGGCGTCCTCATGAACTTATCAAGAAGACTTGTGGCGTTCATCCATCGACTTATCAAGCGATTCATCCATCATCGTTTGTGGCGTCTTCAATAAATCCACCTAAACCTGATTCTAGAACGATCCTTGAAATCCTAATAATTCGGGTCTCGTTATTCATGATGAGATGCGTATCATCTATGGTCCGAGCCTATCCAATTACTAGGTCTTAGGCATATAGTACGAATATATCTCGATGTCTCACGAGTCGTGGGTCGAGCTATAGGAAGATAATATGTCTATTGCCTCGATGCACGAGTTTAGTGCCAAGGGAGGGGATAGCAAGGTTTTAGGCGCTGTCTCACGAGTCGTGGGGCGTCTAGGATTGAACTATTTCTCTCCACGAGTATTGGACATGATTTAACGCTAGTAAGTATGGATGTCTCACGAGTCGTGGGTCCATATCAGGATCATAAATTAAATTGAAATTTAATTTGTGGATTAATTAATTAAGTTGGATTTAATTAATTAGAAGGGATTTTAATTAAATGGGCTTAGAGTCTGATTTAATTAAATAGGAGATTAAGTTAATTAATTCGGCTATTTAATTGGGAGATTAAATAAAGCCTGATCAAATTAATTAACTGGGCCATGAATTAATTAGAAGACTTGGTCTTCTAATTAAAGAGGGCCATGGCCCATGTAGGAGAGAAGAACCCTAGTCCTAATAGGACTAGGTTAGGGAGATAACTATAAGTAGCTATCTTATAGTTATTTTTCACACAACTCCATATGCAAAATTAAGCAAGAGCAAAATTTTCTCTCCCTCTCCCAAGCAATAGTCGACCGAACCCTGTTCTTCTTTTGGAAGAATTTTCGTTTTCGATTCTTGTTCCAAAAATCGTTCCTATATCCTAGATCATAATATATCTTGTGTTCTAGCGGATCAAGATTTATTATTTTCGTGTAATTGTGGTGTATCAACCCGTAGGGGCGCAACACGTGGGGCGCTACTGCAGAGCTTGCATCGATTTGGCTGAGGAGAAATTCAGAGTTCGTTTTTGCTAGCCGAGGATATGCAAGGAGATAGGTATAACGTGCAAACTTATACTATCGTTTTATTTATATTTATATATATACACCTAGAGTAGTATCCTGGCAAGATTCCGTAAGAGGTCCTAAAATTTTATATTCCGCTGTGCCTAGGGCTGTTTATCTTACCGAATCCCAACAGTCTGCTCGCCGAGGGGAGTTGTCTTCAACTGGGTCGATAGAAGATCCCGAACAAGCTTGTATGGTCAAACCGATCTGATATCTCTCAGTCGATCCGAATATTATAAGGGGTGCGAAATAGCCCCCATCATCACCCTTGGTCATTTTTTCTTCGAGGGTCTTAGCAACAGCTTTTAATCGTTTTTATTATTTCGATCTAAGGGGCATAGCAACGGCTTTCACCCTTACTCGATTTCGAGGGTTGTCTCCCATTCGCTGATTCAAGGGGCATAGCAACAGCTTTCACCGTTGGTCAATTTTTCTTCGAGGGTCTTAGCAACAACTTTTTCACCCTTAGTCGATTTCGAGAGTTGTCTCCTATTTCGCTGATTCAAGGGGCATAGCAACAGCTTTCACCCTTGTTCGATATTTGATTGGCATGTATAGAGATTTGTCATAGCCTTATAATATTTTATCGATCGCATAATGAATTGATAATATCTCTGGCGAATAAGTCTTTTTCATTGAATAGATAATCATCGATAACATGAGATAAAAAAGAAACAGAACAGGATACCAAAATAGTAGAAAAGCTAGAAATCGCTAAATAGTCTTCATTTTCCATAATACTTTCTCAAATTAAAGGCGTTCCAAGCTCGAGGCAGGACTTCTCCATTCGGATAAGCATTCTTGTATGAGCCTTTCTTCCCGTCCTCACTAACTGTCATTAACCAATTTTATCTTTTAATCAGAAGTACCGCTAGTCTTACACGTTCCCCCTGACTTTAAGAATTCATAAGTTAACTAGTCTGTTGAGAGTTAATTCTTGAACATAATAACGGATGACCATGCTGATGAACTTCAGTCTTCTGATAAGTTCCCCCTCAGCTTATGCATCCAAATTAAGTAGTCCTAGTTCAGCTCTTAGAGTTGAAAACCTTACTTCACTTAAAGGTTTAGTGAAAATATCAGCAATTTGATTGTCAGTATGCACATACTCAATCATTACATTGCCTTTTTCCACATGATCTCTAATGAAGTGATGCTTGATCTCAATATGCTTAGTCCTTGAATGACTTGTAGTGTTATGAGTAAGAGAGATTGCACTTGTATTGTCACAGTAGATTGGAATTCCATTGATCTTGATATTGTAATCTTCTAGTTGATGCTTCAACCATAAAATCTGTGCACAGCATGCTCCAGCAGCTATATTGATACGAACCACGTTAAAAAAAACGAGACCCGCATTATAAGGAATTGAAAGATCGCTCTAAAATCAGGTTTAGGATGGATGAACGCCACAAGTCGCCTTGATAAGTTCACGGGGACGCCACAAACGATATTGACTGAATCGTTTGATAAGTTGATGTTGAACGCCACAAGTCTTCTTGATAAGTTCGGTAGGACGCCACAAACGATGATGGATGAATCGTTTGATAAGTCGATGAATGAACGCCACAAGAATTAGACAAGTTGAAAAATTCTTGATAAGTTCAAAAGAGTTCTTCAAAGAAACTAGAGAATTCCTTCTCACTAAAATAATAAGAATCAAGTTGTGTGTCTTCTATTACATATTATGCCTATATATAAGCTGAAAATTAAGTCCTATCAAGACTAGGAATAGGACTTCTAGAGTAATCTACTTAGAGTAGGAAATAAATCCCCCTAATCAACTAGGAAACAAAAACCACTAATAAACTAGGAAACAAATAAAGTCCTACTACTAAATCTAATAACTAATTTCGAATTCATTAGTAACTAAATATGCTATTCATCTTATCCACTCCTTTCTTGAGAAATTGCATTTAGTTGGACTTGTATAATGTTGACAAAATTCGATTGTTCATTTCCGAACACATCCAACTCCTTTTGTTGCGCTTGATTTATTAACTCATTGAGTTCTTCTTCCTTGAAACGTTTGGCTCTTGCTCTCGTCACTGGACCTTGTGGAACTTGGATTGATTCTTCAAAATGCGATTTTCCATTTATGTCCTCATTATTCTGCGAATTTCCATTTATGTCCTCATCATTCCCCTCCTCTTGAAAAGGATTTGCCCTCAAATCAGCACCTACATCAAAAGGACTTAAATCAGTAACATTGAATGTAGTGCTAACATTGTACTCACCTGGTAGGTCTAGCTTGTAGGCATTGTCATTGACACGCTCAAGAACTTGAAAAGGACCATCTCCCCTTGGGAGCAACTTCGAGCGCCGGGGTTAAAACCATAAACTATTTCAAATTGAGAAAACTTAGAAGCAGAATGAATGGTACGATTGTAAGCAAACTCAACATGTGGTAAACATTCTTCCCATGTTTTGATATTCTTTTTAATTATAGCCTCAACAAAGTAGATAAAGTCCTATTTACTACTTCGGTTTGACCATCAGTTTGTGGATGACAAGTGGTGGAAAATAACAACTTAGTCCCTAACTTACACCACAAGGTTTTCCAAAAGTAACTCAAAAACTTAGCATCTCTATCTGAAACAATGGTTCGAGGCATTCCATGTAATCTAACAATTTCTCGGAAGAATAAGTCAGCAATATTAGATGCATTATCAGTTTTCGTACATGGAACGAAATGCGCCATTTTAGAAAACCTATCTACAACCACAAAAATAGAATCCCTACCTCGTTTAGACCTAGGTAAACCTAAAACAAAATCCATTGAAATATCAATCCAGGGATCACTAGGAATTGGTAGTGGCATGTATAAACCATGAGGTTGTACTCTAGATTTTGCTTGCTTACAAGTGACACATCTATCACAAATTCTCTCAACATCCTTTCTCATATGAGGCCAATAAAAATGTTCTTGCAAAATCGCTAAGGTTTTAATAACTCCAGAGTGCCCCATTAGACCTCCACCATGTGATTCCCTTACTAACAACTCACGCAAAGAACAAATAGGAACACATAACTTATTTTCTCGAAACAAGAAACCCTCGTGTCTAAAGAACTTACCCACTGTATTTTTCTCACAATTTCGAAATTCCTCAGAAAAATCATGGTCTAAGGGATATAATTCTTTAATATGCTCAAAACCAAGTAATTTTGCATCAAGAGTGGAGAGTAAGACATACCTTCTAGAAAGTGCATCAGCAACAACATTCTCTTTACCTTTCTTGTATCGGATGACATAGGGAAATGTTTCAATGAATTCCACCCATCGTGCATGTCTCCTACTCAATTTTTGTTGACTCTTCAAGTGTTTCAACGACTCATGATCCGTGTGAATCACAAACTCCTTAGGCCAAAGATAGTGTTGCCATGTTTGTAGAGCTCGCACCAATGCGTACAACTCTTTGTCGTAAGTAGGGTAGTTTAGAGCTGCCCCGCTTAGTTTCTCGCTAAAAAAAGCAATTGGTTTTCCTCCTTGCATGAGGACTGCTCCAACACCTAATCCTGATGCATCACATTCAATTTCAAATGTTAATGTAAAGTTAGGCAGAGCTAATAAAGGAGCATTAGTTAATTTCTCTTTGAGCAATTGGAAAGCCTTTTCTTGCTGGTCTTCCCACTTAAACCCAACATTCTTCTTGATAGCCTCAGTAAGCGGTGCTGCAATGCTGCTAAAGTTCTTCACAAATCTCCTATAGAAGCTAGCAAGTCCATGGAAGCTCCTAACTTGTCCTACACTCGTGGGACTCGGCCATTCTTGAATTGCTCGAATTTTATCCTCATCAACCTGTATACCATGTGCACTCACAACAAAACCAAGAAACACAAGCTTACCGGTGCAAAAAGTGCACTTCTTCATGTTAGCGAATAATTTCTCCTTTCGTAATAATCGCCACTTCGCTGGAAGAACGGTTTGGTATAATCGCCAGGATTTCAATCAAGATGAACTTCAAGAACAGAATGTAAATGTTTAATATGATCATCTTGATTTTTGCTATAAATCAGAATATCATCAAAATAGACAACTACAAATTTTCCTATGAAAGCACGCAAAACATGGTTCATTAATCGCATGAAAGTACTTGGTGCATTAGTTAGACCAAATGGCATAACCAACCACTCATATAAACCAAACTTTGTTTTAAAAGCTGTTTTCCATTCATCACCTTCTTTCATTCTTATTTGATGGTAGCCACTTTTCAAATCAATTTTAGAAAATACACAAGCACCATGCAATTCATCAAGCATATCATCAAGACGAGGAATAGGATGGCGATACCTGATTGTTATATTGTTGACGGCTCGACAATCAACACACATTCTCCATGTCCCATCTTTTTTAGGAACCAAAATTACTGGAACAGCGCATGGACTCATGCTTTCTCTTACGGAACCCTTTTCCATCAATTCACTAACTTGCCGTTGTAGCTCTTTTGTTTCTTCAGGGTTGCTACGATAGGCTGGTCGGTTTGGAATGGAAGCACCGGGTACAAAGTCAATTTGATGTTCAATCCCTCGAATAGGTGGTAAACCATGTGGAATTTCCTCGGGAAAGACATCCTCAAATTCCTGCAAAAGAGATGTAACTGAACTAGGCAAAAAAGAGTTAGAGTCGTTAGTATTCAATGCCTCTTTGTACACAAGAACAATCATTGGTTGACTTGAGAACATCGCTTTTTTAATGTGACCCACTCTCGCATAGGTGTTGCTTTTTGTCCTCTCATTCTTTTGTTCATTCGTTGAGACTTCATTTTTTTTACTCTTTTTTTCCTCGTTCACTCTTTGTTTTTCTTGTCTCTCTATTTCTTTTCCTACAACACTCTTTTTTTCTTGCTCACTCTCTTTTTGTAACCTCACTTGATCTTCATAAACTTGTCTTGGAGTCAAAGGTACTAGAGTGATGGTAGGCTGGTCATGTACAAATGAGTACTTGTTAGTGAAACCATCATGCTTAACACGTCGATCAAACTGCCATGGACGTCCTAGTAACAAATGTCCAGCTTGCATAGGTACAACATCACACAAAACTTCATCTTCATATTTTCCTATGCGAAAAGGAACAAGGACTTGTTTTTCTACCCTTATTTCACCAGTGTTATTAAGCCATTGCAGTTTGTAGGGTTGTAGATGTTTGGTAGTAGGCAATCCTAACTTTTCAACCATAGTTGTGCTAGCAACATTAGTACAACTCCCTCCATCAATAATCATACTACATACTTTGTTTTGGACATGGCATCTAGTATGAAAAATGTTTTCCCTCTGTACTTCGTCACTCTCTTTGATTTGCACACTTAAGGCTCTTCTTGCAACCAACAACTCCCCATGGACAGCGTATTCTTCCTCATTAGCATCCTCCAACGGTGGCATAGATTCGGTGTCCTCCTCACTATCGGTTTCAACTTCTCCATTATCTCGTATCACCATAACTCTTCTATTTGGGCATTGGTTTGCTATGTGCCCCCTACCTTGACATTTAAAACACTTAATATCACGATTTCGAGTAGTAGAGTAATCGGTTTTACCTTGATTGCTACGAGTTGGTTGCTCTTGTTATGACTCAAATCTAGCCTTGGTTGAGACTTGCTTCTCCTCTTTCTTGAATGTATTCTGTTTCCACGAACTAGCACCTCTTCTCTTAAGTTGGCTCTCAATTTTAATAGCCATATGCAGCATGTCCTCTAATTCCACATAATGCTGCAATTCTACTCGATTGGCAATTTCTTGATTCAAGCCAGCTAAAAATCGTGCCATAGTAGCCTCTCGGTCCTCCTCTATGTTTGCTCGGATCATGGCTAACTCCATCTCTTGGTAGTAGTCTTCGACACTCCGATTTCCTTGTACCAGCCCTTGCAACTTCTTGTACAAATCCCGATAATAGTGGCTAGGTACAAACGCTTTCTCATTACTGTTTTCATCACCTCCCAAGTGTCCACCGGTTGTTCTCCATTTCGTCTCCTGTTTAACACCAATTGATCCCACCAAACATTAGCATAATCAGTAAACTCAGTGGCTGCAAGTTTTACCTTTTTTATCTCGGAGTAGTCGTGGCAATCAAAAACTCGCTCCAGTTTCTTTTCCCACTCAAGATAGGTTTCGGGGTCGTTTCTCCCTTGAAAAGAAGGAATGTTCATCTTAATATTACCCAAGTTATTATCCTCCCTATTCCTAACTTCTCTACCCAAACCACGATTTCTCCTATGGTGACTAGATGACCCTTGATCTCCTTCACTAAACCTATCATCATAGTCTTCATAATCCTCATCTCTTAAGTCCCTAGGTTGAACTCTCCCCCTCCTATTCATATTAGAAGTAGTTTTTCGATGTCCTTCAGTTACACTTTCTACCCTATCCAACCTTTCATGAACTTGTTCCAACTCCGTCCTCAATATTCTCTTCATCTCTCCCATCAAAGCTTCCGACATAAACTTCATATCAAACTTTCCCGACTGTTCTCCAGATATGTTTTTGTTATTGGAATCAGACATGATTTGCTGCAAGAAAAAAAAGTTAGAACAAATATAAATAAAATAAAGGACCTCACAATTCACACCCTTACGTGTTTCACTCAATTTAATGATTCACTCAACACTCGTGTTTTCGCACAAAAATTATGGCTTTTACCCTCAAATAATCTAACTCTCTTGCCTTTTTCCACTCTTGGAATTCTCTTTGCTTCTTTTTGAACTAATTTAAAACAACACAAAGATATTCAATATGAACAAACTCTAGGACAAGAAAACTATCAAACCAAATCTAGGAAGATTCAATAAAGATAATTTTGTTTCAATTTTCGGATTTTTTTGGCGAACTCTTTTTTTTTTTGTTCGACCTTTCTTTTTTTTTCTTTTTTTTCGTACTCTTTTTTTTTTGTACGACTTGTTTTTTTTTTTTTTTAATAAAACTAGAAAATTATAAAGATACGCAAACCAGAGACTAGAAATTGGCTCTGATACCAAATGATACGAACCACGTTAAGAAAAACGAGACCCGCATTATAAGGAATTGAAAGATCGCTCTACAATCAGGTTTAGGATGGATGAACGCCACAAGTCGCCTTGATAAGTTCACGGGGACGCCACAAACGATATTGACTGAATCGTTTGATAAGTCGATGTTGAACGCCACAAGTCTTCTTGATAAGTTCGGTAGGACGCCACAAACGATGATGGATGAATCGTTTGATAAGTCGATGAATGAACGCCACAAGAATTAGACAAGTTGAAAAATCCTTGATAAGTTCAAAAGAGTTCTTCAAAGAAACTAGAGAATTCCTTCTCACTAAAATAATAAGAATCAAGCTGTGTGTCTTCTATTACATATTATGCCTATATATAAGCTGAAAATTAAGTCCTATCAAGACTAGGAATAGGACTTCTAGAGTAATCTACTTAGAGTAGGAAATAAATCCCCCTAATCAACTAGGAAACAAAAACCACTAATAAACTAGGAAACAAATAAAGTCCTACTACTAAATCTAATAACTAATTTCGAATTTATTAGTAACTAAATATGCTATTCATCTTATCCACTCCTTTCTTGAGAAATTGCATTTAGTTGGACTTGTATAATGTTGACAAAATTCGATTGTTCATTTCCGAACACATCCAACTCCTTTTGTTGCGCTTGATTTATTAACTCATTGAGTTCTTCTTCCTTGAAACGTTTGGCTCTTGCTCTCGTCACTGGACCTTGTGGAACTTGGATTGATTCTTCAAAATGCGATTTTCCATTTATGTCCTCATTATTCTGCGAATTTCCATTTATGTCCTCATCATATATACTCAGCTTCAGCAGTAGATATGGATACTGAAGTCTGTTTCTTACTCATCCATGAGATCAGGTGACTGCCCAAAAATTGACAAGCACCTGTTGTGCTTTTTCTATCAATTTTGCAGCCAGCAAGGTCTGAATCTGAATATCCAATAAGCACAAATCCAGATTCTCTAGGATACCACAATCCCAAATCTTGAGTGCCCTTGATATATTTCAGAATTCTCTTGGCAGCTAAGAGGTGAGATTCCTTGGGATTTGATTGAAATCTTGCACAAACCCCAACTGAGTACATGATATCAGGTCTGCTTGCCGTCTTCATCTTTATCCAAACGAAGACTAGTAGACATAGGAACAGTAGCAGTAGAGCTAGTTTCCATACCAAATTTCTTGAACAGACCTCTTGTGTATTTTGCTTGGTTGATGAATATTCCATCAGGCAACTGTCTAACTTGCAAACCAAGAAAATAATTTAGTTCACCCATCATGCTCATTTCAAACTTGTTCTGCATGAGCTCGGAGAACTTGTCACACATCTGTTGGTTAGTTGAACCAAAAATAATATCATCTACATATATTTGCACAATTAATATATGATTCTCCCATTCAATTGTGAACAAAATCTTGTCTACCTTATATTTACGAAATCCTTTAATTAAAAGAAAATCAGATAGGGTATCATACCATGCTCTTGGAGCCTGTTTCAGTCCATAGAGGGCTTTCTTTAGACGATACACCTTGTCTTCCTGTTGATAAGCTTCAAATCCAGGTGGTTGTTCAACATACACTTCTTCTTGCAATTCTCCATTGAGAAATGCAGACTTCACATCCATCTGATAGACAGTGAAGTTTTTGTAAGCAGCATAGGCTAGAAACAGTCTGATTGCTTCAAGTCTTGCTACTGGTGCAAATGTCTCATCAAAGTCAATTCCTTCTTCTTGACAATAACCCTTGGCCACTAATCTTGCTTTATTTCTGGTAACAATACCATCTTCATTCATCTTATTTCTGAAAACCCATTTAGTGCCAATTACTCTTTGATGACTTGGTCTTGGAACTAAGTACCAGACTTCATTCCTTTCAAATTGATTCACCTCTTCTTGCATAGCTTCAATCCAGAAGGAATCACTAAGAGCTTCTTCAATTTGTTTAGGCTCTATTTGAGATAGAAAGGTGACAAACATAGCATCTTGTGCAGCAGCTCTTCTTGTTTTCACTCTATCCAAAGGATCACCATCACTAACTCTGGTGGGTGATTCTTGAGCCATCTGAGATCAGGTTGCAAATCTGGATGTTGTCCTCTGTTTTGATCTTGCAACACTACTGTTGGAGATTCAGTAGTATTCTGTTGAACATTTGCAGTCTGTTGAACAGTCTCTGGTCTGTCAGCTGTTTGCAACTCGTCTGTTAGACAATCAGCACTGTGATTTTGAACAGCACTTCAGTTAGCAGCTGAATTGAGATTAGGTAGTATGATGGGAACGTATTCTTCATTCTTTCCAATATCCAACTTCTGTAAATTAGTAGACAGATCATGATTGGCATTTTGATTTTTTTCAGAAGATTGACTTGGCTCATCAAATATTGCATGAATGGATTCTTCTATTAGCAATGTTCTTTTGTTAAAAACTCTATAAGCCTTACTAACAGTAGAGTATCCTACAAAAACAGCTTCATCAGCCTTTTCTGCAAATGCAGTAAGGTGATTTTTCCCATTATTTAAGACAAAGCATTTACAACCAAATATCTTAAAGTAATGAATGTTTGGTTTTCTGTTGTTCCAAACTTCATATGGAGTCTTGTTCTGATTTTTGTTGATCATGCATCTGTTTTGGGTAAAGCAGGCTGTATTTGTTGCTTCTGCCCAAATCTTTGTGGCAGCTTAGCTTCAGCTATCATGGTTCTGACAGCTTCATTTAGTGTTCTGTTTCTCCTTTCAGCAACACCATTCTGTTGAGGGGTTCTAGCAGCTGAATACTCATGATGTATTCCTTTGATGTTACAATACTCTTCAACAGTAGAGTTTGTAAACACTGTCCCTCTATCTAATCTGATCTTTAATATCTTTGTGCTTTTCTCATTCTGGATCAGTTCCATCAGATTAGTAAGATGTTCCTTGGTTTCACTTTTCTTTTTCATGTATATCACCCAAGTATATCTTGAATAGTCATCCACAACAGCTAGGCAGTACTTCTTTCCACCATTGCTGACTGGATCAATGGGTCCAAATAAGTCCATGTGTAGCAGCTCCAAGATTCTTTCAGAAGATTGGTGCTTCTTGCTTTTGAATGATGACTTGATTTGTTTACCCTTCTGACATGCGTCACAGAGCTTATCTTTGCTCATGACTGTTTTAGGAATCCCTTCTACCAGATCATTCTTTATCAATCTGTTAATGGTCTTGAAGTTTAAATGATTCATTCTTTTGTGCCACAGCCAACTTTACTTCACTTGGTGTTGATGCCACCAAACAAACACTTGAATTCTTGTCAGCAGAATTCCAGTCGACTATGTAGACATTCCCTTGTATTCTTCCATATAAAATTACCTTCTTTGTACCAATCTGTTCAACAAAGCACTTATCTGTTGAGAAGTGAACTTGTGACCCGACAATTATAAGGAATCGCAAACCACAAGTATTCTTGATTGTAGTGAACTTGTGACCCAACGATTATAAAGAATCGCAAACCACAAGTATTCCAGATTGTAGTGAACTTGTGAACCCACGATTATAAAGAATCGCAAACCACAAGTATTCAAATTTGAACGCCACAAGGAGAAACCTTGATAAGTTCTGAAGTTCAATGAAGAACCAAAAGAGGAGTAAAAACTCACTTTATATTTTCAGCCAAGTATATCTTATTACATTGAACAATACCACATATATATAGGGTTGGAACAAGCCTCGAACCATAATAATTAAAGCCAACACGTTTTCATAAGTGTTGGGATATGAAAAGGTGCCTAGAATCCTCCAAATACATCTAGAATTATGAGAAGTCTTGACTATTTTCTATGTAGACTTATATATATAAAATCTGATATATAAATAAAGCCTAATTAAAGCTTCTCTTTCCCAAAAGACTTAATTCTAGGTAAGCAACTTTAGTGAATTCCAAAAGCCATATGATTATGTTGTTTGGATTAAATTTAAAACAACTTCATCTTCTTTTGGGCCAAACTTATGCATGTTAGAATCAGCCTATATTTTCTGAATTAGCCCGTTAAATGCTTCCTTGAGCTTTTTGGATCTTGCCTTTGTAATTGGCCCAATTGGAATATTCAATCCAAAAAGCTCAAGGAAGCATTTAACGGGCTAATTCAGAAAATATAAGCTGATTCTAACATGCATAAGTTTGGCCCAAAAGAAGATGAAGTTGTTTTAAATTTAATCCAAACAACATAATCAGATGGCTTTTGGAATTCACTAAAGTTGCTTACCTAGAATTAAGTCTTTTGGGAAAGAGAAGCTTTAATTAGGCTTTATTTATATCAGATTTTATATATATAAGTCTATATAGATAATAGTCAAGACTTCTCATATTTCTAGATGTATTTGGAGGATTCTAGGCACCTTTTCATATCCCAACACTTATGAAAACGTGTTGGCTTTAATTATTATGGTTGGAGGCTTGTTCCAACCCTATATATATGTGGTATTGTTCAATGTAATAAGATATATTTGGCTGAAAATATAAAGTGAGTTTTTACTCCTCTTTTGGTTCTTCATTGAACTTCAGAACTTATCAAGGTTTCTCCTTGTGGCGTTCAAATTTGAATACTTGTGGTTTGTGATTCTTTATAATCGTCGGGTCACAAGTTCACTATCGTTATCAATCTGATTTTAGTTTGAGATTAAATTGAATCTTCCTAATGAGGTTCGCATCAAAAATTGGATGCTACTTCTATAAATATTAGGACTATCTCAAATCATTTGTATAAGACCGTTAATTATTGAGATCGGAGCTTCACGCTTAGTATCAACTTCCGAACTTTCAAACTTACTTTTTTGTTTAATATGGATCAAATATTGGGTAACCCCATCGACCCCAAATCGTTATTGGGTGGTGTCAAGAGTAAAGGCCCATCCAAAGATCAAAAATCAAGAGGCTGCATCTTCTCCCAAAACCTCCAAGGGCGGGGAGACTAAAAAGGAGAAACAAGCTCCAGTAAAACATTCCAAAATTATTTCTAGCAAATCGGTTCTAGATGAGGAACTCGATGAGGAGCTCGAAACTTCTCCGCCGAAAATTCTCGATGCCTCGCACCGAGCATTGGTTAGGCAAAAAGCCTCATCCCTTTCTTCCAATAAAAAACCTTATACTGATGCGATTACCCCGATCGAGACTTTGCAGAATCTCGTCGCTGGGAAAGAAGTGCCAACCGTTGACCCCAACGCTGGTTCCTCGACAGAAGGTTTGGGTAAGAAAGTTAAACTGACCCCTAGTGGAGATGGTTCTTTAATTTCTGTAGGAACTGCTGAGGCTACCAAGCTTGAAATTGAGCCCTCGAAGATTGAAAATTCTTCTGATCTTCTTACTTCTGCCTATCCCGCGACCTCTCCTTCCTTACTCAGAGAGTCGAAGAATGAATTAGCTTCTGAAGTGGTGCTTCAGAATCTTATCAAGAATCCGCCGAAGGCTGATTTTTCTATTCTTGAAGCTGGCGCGTCTAAGGGAAAGAGTCCCTCGGAGCTGTTTCAGTCCCTTCCATATATAGGCTAGACACGACCTTCTTGAGCAAAAGATGTTGGCTGAGCTGGAGCTGAGTCGTCATGCTGGCGTCACTCTCGAGCTGGAGAAGAAGAACAGTGAGTTGGATCGTGTTCTCGAGGAAAAATTGGCTTTAGAGAAACAGAAAGCTACTAAGGTTCAGGGAGAAGAGCTCCATCAACAATTGAGCAAGGAGCTCGATATGCTCAAAGCTCTCTTCGAGCAGGTGAAGAAGGGATTCGAACTTCGCGAAAAGGAGGCTTATGCTCGTGGTTATGAAGCCCATAGTGCTGAGCTTCGAAAGGCTCTTCATGATCACAAATTTGTGTAACTTTTTCCGAACGGTGTTGTTGTAACTCTATTTTATTTTCCTCATTTGTGCTGTATTCTGAATAATCTTTTCTGTTTTTGCTTTTCATTTTCGAACTCGGATGATGTATTGGGCCGCATGCCTTTTTATAATTGTTATGCCCTTCTGCGATGCTTATATCCTTCGTTAAATATTTGTTATTTTCAAAGTTCAACCCTTGCAGTTCAAATGCAACTGAATTAATGTCATTGTATGGATATTTTATCCTCGATCAATAACTTTTTGATTGCATAGCTCCCTTATCTTGAGTTTGAAATAATCTACTCTAACCAATCATTCCCTTATTTCTCGGGAAGCGGAACGGTCGGCGCATTTATCGCTAGTATCGCGACCGTTCCCTATGGTAAATCTGAGCCGTCGATGTATATCTCCTCCTCCTATAAATACTCTAGAATGGTTCTTGTTTTTACCATTGCATTTTTACTTTTCTGTAAAAATTCATTCGAAGCTTGCGCTCGAGTGGCCTTCTTCTTTAGTGAACGATTGTTTGTCTCTAGTAATGACATCCCATATTCGAATTCGATCCCCAATAATTATGTTCGAGATCCGTATTCGAACTCTTTTCTTTGATTTTCTTGTCTCCAAATAAAGCTTTACTTCGACTAGGATATCGATAGACGAAAAAGATTGCGACTAGGATACCGGTAGACGACCTGCTCTTTCTGATTCCAAATCCATGGGGCAGGCTCGAATTCCTGTATCTTGTCGTCCACCCAGTCGGAATAGTGGGTCAACTGCTGGAGGAGTTTTCCTGCACTCGATTTCAACCTCTTCAAGATGCAACTTGAAGGATGTTGTCTTCGGATTCGCCAGGGATGATTCCAACTGGAGTTGCTTCCCTGTCTTTCGACCCGGTCGTACGTGGACCGATCAACGAGGAAACATTTGTTGAAGGGTAGAAGTGTACTAGTTTCAATTTCCTCCTTTGACTACTCAAGTATCTTAGCGTAGGGTTAACCACTTGTAATTAGATCTCACAGGATGTAAACTTTTAGTTTCAGCTCGACTTTCCTTATTGTAATTGAGAATTCTCTTGTAACTATTTGAAAACGTATGAATGAAATATTTATTTTCCTTTATTATCCTTGCTTGTTAATCTATAAACTTGCTTCTGTACATAGCAATCGATCATCAATTTCTTCACCCCGGAAGGACTAGCGACAAGTGTTATTCTTTGCAGATCTTGATAACTGATAGGATAATAACTAATAGGATAATGATCGAACATCAATTATGTAATTGTCCTTGAATAAAATATTTGAACCTCAACTTTTAGTAGCCAAATATAAACAATGATTGACGTTTTCTATCGATCTCATTCATTGATAGAGTGATCGAAGATTAATAATAATTGAACGAAAATTGGCATTCTTAGAAGATCTCGATCATCGTAGTTCGGAACAGGATATTGTCTGGATTTTGGATAATCGATAATTTGAACTTGGGGTCTTAGCAACAACTTTCACCCTTTAATTTATTTCGATCCAAGGGGCATAGCAACGGCTTTCACCCTTAGTCGTTTTGATCGGTCATAGCAACAACTTTCATCTGAGGGTCTTAGCAACAGCTTTCACCCTTTAATTTATTTCGATCTAAGGGGCATAGCAACGGCTTTCACCCTTAGTCGTTTTGATCGGTCATAGCAACAGCTTTCACCTGAGGGTCTTAGCAACAGCTTTCACCCTTTTAATTTATTTCGATCTAAGGGGCATAGCAACGGCTTTCACCCTTAGTTGTTTCGATCAGTCATAGCAACAGCTTTCACCCTTTTAATTTATTTCGATCTAAGGGGCGTAGCAACGGCTTTCACCCTTAGTCGTTTTGATCGGTCATAGCAACAGCTTTCACCTGAGGGTCTTAGCAACAGCTTTCACCCTTTTAATTTATTTTCACCCTTAGTCGTTTCGATCGGTCATAGCAACAGCTTTAAACTGAGGGTCTTAGCAATAGCTTTCACCCTTTTAATTTATTTCGATCTAAGGGGCATAGCAACGGCTTTCACCCTTAGTCGTTTTGATCGGTCATAGCAACAGCTTTCACCTGAGGGTCTTAGCAACAGCTTTCACCCTTTTAATTTATTTCGATCTAAGGGGCATAGCAACGGATTTCACCCTTAGTCGTCTTTCGAGGGTCGTCACCTATTTTGTTGATCCAAGGAGCATGGCAACAACTTTCACCCTTATTTGATATGTGATTAATATGCATAGAGATTGGCGATAATAACTTTTCGAGTATAACGGACAGATAATATCTCTGCAAATAAAACTTTCATTGAATAGATAGTCTTCAAGAACATGAGAAATAGAGAACACAACTAGACAATAAATTAATAGATAGGCAAGAAACTGCTAAATAATCTTCATCTTCCATAATATCTTCTCAGATTTATAGCATTCCAAGATCGAGGCAAGACTTCTCCATTTAGATGAGCTATCTTGTAAGAACCTTTCTTCCCTACTTCGATCACTACATAAGGACCATCCCAATTGGGCTGAATCTTTCCGACATGCTTTGAGACCTCTACTTTTTTTAGCACTAGATCTCCGACCTTAAAGGTACGGATTCTAACCTTTTGATTGTACGCCTTTTCTATGTTGGACTTCATGGCCTGAATTTTCAGTTTAGCACGATCCCTCTTGCTGTCTGCATGATCGACTTCTATCTCCCTCAACGATTTATTCTCTTCGGAGTCATAGAATTTCAACTCTGGGAGAAGATATCAGATTCTCGACTAGAATAACTGCTTCAGATCCGTAAACCAAGCTGAAAGGAGTTTCCCCTGTAGCTGCTTTCGTAGTGGTTCTATAAGCCCATAAAACTCCCGAAAGTTCATCAAGCCATTTTCCTTTTGCATCGAATAATCGCTTTTCTAGAGATCGAACAATTTCTCTATTCACGACCTCTGTCTGTCCATTGGCCTGCGGGTGCCCTACGGATACAAATATTTGTTGTATCCCGAACTTCTCACACTAATCCGTGACCTTCGTGCCAGCAAATTGTGTTCCATTGTCGGAGATTAAAACTCTGGGAATTCCGAATCGGCAGACAATATTTTTCCATAGAAAATTTATAACCTGAAACTGAGTGATCTTTGTCAGAGCAACACATTCGACCAATTTACTGAAATATTCGACCGCGACCAATACATAATTCTTCCTTGACCTGGCGGTCGGGAAAGGACCGACAATGTCGATACCCCATTTATCGAACGGCCAACGGATTGGAATAGAGTGCATCTGTTCGGCTGGCTGATGAATCATGTTTGAATGAATCTGACAATGATGACACCTCTTCACATAATCTACCGAATCAGAAAAGAGAGTTGGCCAATAATATCCAGTCCTTGAACATTTTAGGGCTATTGCTCGAGCTCCACCATGATTTCCTGCTTCTCCCTTGTGAACCTCTTTTAGAATCATACTATATTGATTTTCAGAAATACACTTTAATAGGATTCCAGAGGAGGATCGTTTGTAGAGCTTATCATCAATCAGGGTAAATGATGGGGATCAATACTTAATCCTTCTGGCTTCATTAGCATCTTCTGGCAGCTTTCCTTTCTTCAGATAATCGATGATGGGGTCGATCCAAGAGATCTTTTGCTTGTCAATTTCCATGACGTCGATGCCAGGGGTGACATCCAGATCAATAGCGGATGTGTTCGATAACAGCCATGTAATAATCCTTTCCTTCTTACCATCCGCTATACCGGTGAATTTTGACAGCAAGTCAGCCCATAAATTTTCTTCTCTAGGAACAGGCTGAATATCAAACTTTTCAAATTGCGATATCAGACTTTTTGCCTTGTTTAAATATTTTATCATATTGAACTCCTTTGCTTCGTAAATGCCCTTCACTTGCCTGTGAACAAGTTCAGAATCTCTCAGCACAGTAACTGATCTTACCTTTGCCTTTAAGGCCATCTCTAATCCTGCAATCAAGGCTTCGTATTCCGCTTCGTTGTTTGTAACTACAAAATCCAAAGTGATGGCATAACTCAAATCTTCGCCATTGGGTCCTTGAAAATGAATTCCTGCTCCGCCTCCTTCTCTGGTCGAATAGCCATCCACGTGCATCAACCATGTTGGGCTCTCAACCTCTGTTAGCATGTTTATTTCAGAACTTTCTTCATTCTCTGAGCTTTTCAAACTAGTGGATTCCACCTGGATGTCAGCTAGCACTTGAGCCTTTACTTCTGTACACGGCAGGTATTCAATTTCGAATTGCCCCAATTCGATTGCCCATTTAATTAGTCGACCAGATGCTTCTGGCTTAGATAAGACCTGCCTCAAGGGTTGGTTAGTTAAGACAATAACCTTATAAGTTTGAAAATAGGGTCTCAGTCTTCGCGCAGCCACTACCAAAGCAAGTGCGAATTTTTCGATCTCCATATAATTCTTCTCGGCACCTTGCAACAATTTGCTCAAGTAATAGACCGGTTTTTGCACGGATTCTTCTAACTTCACCAGCACCGAACTAATAGCCTCATCCGAAACGGCTATGTAGAGGTACAAAGGCTCTCCATCCGTAGGCGTGGCCAGCATAGGAGGTGAAGTTAAGTATGTTTTTAGATCTTCGAAAGCCTTGTCACATTCAGCATTCCACTTGAAGTCCTTCGACTTGCGCAATAGCTTGAAAAATGGCAAACTCTTGTCGACGGATCGAGAGATAAATCTATTCAATGAAATGATTTTTCCGATCAAGCTCTGAACATCCGAGAGTTTTCTCGGTGGTTGAAGATTGGTAACTGCTCGGATCTTCTCTGGGTTTGCTTCGATCCCTCTCTCGTGGACAAGATATCCAAGGAACTTTCCCGATCGTATCCCGAAAGTGCATTTTACTGGGTTCAATTTCATTCCATATTTTCTCAATATTTCGAAGCATCTGCCGAGATGCTTAATGTGGTCTTCTTCTGTCATGCTCTTTACAAGCATATCGTCCACATAAAGTTCCATGATCTCTCCGATCAATTCTTTGAACATCGTATTAACCAGCCTTTGATAGGTTGCGCCAGCGTTTCTCAGACCAAACGGCATAACTATGAACCAACACTCCTTGCTCGGTAATGAATGCGGTTTTGTCCTGATCCTTCTCGTTCATGAAAATTTGGTAAAAACCCTGGAAAACATCCATCATGCTAAAAAACACAAAACCTACAGTGGAATCTACCAACATATCAATCCTGGGTAGCGGGTAAGGATCCCTAGGACATAACTTGTTTAAGTCAGTAAAATCGTTACACATCCTTCACTTATTCTCGGCTTTGTCACCCTTGGAGACTAGAACCACATTACATAGCCACTCGGTGAATTTGATTTCCTTGATTTGACCAGCAGCCAGTAACTTATTGACTTCCGCCTTAATTATTTTATCCTTTTCGCGTCTGTGGTTACGCTTCTTCTGTCTCACTGGCTTAGCCTTAGGATCAACGATTAAAGAGTGGTTTATTACATGCGGATCGATTCCCACAATATCATCCGAGCTCCAGGCAAATACATCTACATTCTCTTGCAAGAATTCCAGGAGCATAGACTCCATTCCTTCACTTAGTTCCGTTCCAATTCTGGTGACATTCTCCGGGGATCCTGGAACCAATATCACCTTCTTATGATCAGGTGCTTGTATGCTCATGTCTACATTCTTTCCTTTCTTTCCCTGCAATTTTTCAGTTTCGGTAATTGGTAAATCTGAGGCCGGGCCTGATTCCAAATCAACCAACTTTCTTTTTGCTTGGATTTCGGGCTCCACTTTCTTTTTTATTCTTAAAGATGAGTTATAACATTCCCAAGCCATGTATTGATCGTTTCGCACCTCCCCTACTCCACCGTTCGTTGGGAATTTTACTTTTTGATGGTAAGTAGACACTACTGCCTTGAAGGTATTTAGAGCAGGTCTTCCTAGTATAGCGTTGTAGGCAAAAGGTGTTTCGACCACCAGAAATTTTATCATCCTTGTTATGCTTTTGGGTTTTTTCCCGAGAGTTGTGCTTAATAGAATGGTTCCCAATGGGACAATCTCTGAGCCTCTGAACCCGACTAAAGGAGTGGCTACTCGATCGAGATGAGGATACTGAAGATTCATTCGAGCGAGGGCTTCTGAAGAGATAATGTTTGCCGAACTTCCATTGTCGACCAAAATTCTTTTGACTTCGTAATTAGCGATTTTTAGCGTCAATACTATGGAAAAATCCGGATCATCTTCATTTGTGTCCCAGGTAACATCGGAAGGTCGGTCAGCATCGCTAAAACTTATGACTTGATTTTCCATGGATGGGAATTCCAAAGAAAATATTTCCCTTTTGGTCGAAACGTATGATTTTATTGACCTCATCGTCCTTTTTCTAGCGTTTTTGCTATCTCCTCCTGTTGGTCCGCCTGCGATCACGTTTATTACTCCGTTCAACTGCTCATCTCCCTGATTCTGAACCTCCTTTCGCTGATTACTAAATCTTCGTGGACTCCTGGATCTATATCGGCCTTTGTAGCTATTCCCTTTGACAAACTCCTTAAGTTTTCCTTGCGTAATTAACTTCTCGATCTCAACTTTCAGTTGATAACAATTCTCAGTACTGTGCCCCCGAGCTCTATAGTATCTGCAGTATTGGTCATATCCCATTGCCCCTGGTCTTGCCTGGGTAATCCTCTGGGCTTCGGGAATTAAATTTCCTTCTTCCAATACAGTCAAAATTTCCTCTTTTGGGATATTCAACTCGGTGAATTGAATTTTTTCAGGTCGGGGGGGCCTGTTTTGATCATAAGGTGGACCGTAGGCATTCTGCCTTTGCACTGGTACCTGCGGCTTATATGTGTTGAGTCGCTGCCATACCGATCCTCTATTCGACCCTCCATAATCACTTGGTTTTGGTATGGGGGCTCGATCTTCCTTTTGTTTAAGAGGGAGCTTTGTGCTATGTGCATTTTTTAATCTATTCATCTCCTCTTGAATCATATACTTCTCAGCAATCTCCATTATTCGTTCAAAAGACTTCGGTTGCTTCCTACATAATGTGTTTCCGAATTGGATGCTTCTAGTTAATTCGAACATCAGAGAAGATAAGTGTTCGATTTGAGGGGTATCGACTTTCAATAGCTCGATACTAAATCTCGATAACCATTGCCTCAAGGTCTCTCCTTCCCATTGCTTGACCGTTCCCAAGTGATTTGCCGGCAACTTAGGTTTTCTCTGGCTCGCAAATTGATGCTTAAACTTAACATAAAATTCATCGAAAGAGAATATAGAATTCGGAGGTAATTTTCCGAACCAATCAAGGGCAATTCCTTCAAAGGTCGTGACCATAATTTTGCAGCAGAAATCTTCCGAATATCCATATAAATTCATCACATTAACAAAACTGTCGACATGTTCCCCGGGGTCGGTAGTCCCGTTATACCGTGGTAACCTTGTTGGTACTGTCTCTGTATTCCTGGCTTCACGTATCTCTTGGCAGAATGGCGAGCATCGCATGATGCTATTTTCGATCTCTCTATCTCTGATATTTCCCTGGATGATTTCTCTATTTTGGTTCATTTCAGTGCCCCTAACAGCTGTGGCGGCACAGCGGACCTCTATCAGTGCTTCTTCCCTATCCAACTTCTTTGCAACCCGCTCCTGCACTATCCTTTCAAGCTCGGACTCTGTATTTCTTTTGTAGGTCGATTTTTTCTTTCTTGCCATATCTATAGGGTGACTTTCTCCTACTACTGAGTCCTCCATGTCATGTACTGATCGCACCAGGTTTTCCGAGCGGAAATTAGTTTTCGCGGGAGCAGCTCGAGGCAAGTTTGGTGCGGGTGCATTCGATGTGGCTCGTAACACACTATTTTCCTTCTGGATGTTCGAAGAAGGGATCTTTGGTCTCCCATAGACAGGTGGCTGGTCTACGGGAGATTGGCCAGCCCTTCCACTATTCAGATCAGCAACAGTAGTGTGGATCAGAGCATTGTCCTGGGGAAGGATAGGCGGAACTTCTGGTTGTTGAGCCGCTCTGGATAGATTATCGGGCTCATTGTTGACTGAATTCTAAACCCCCGCAGTATGGGAAGGTTCCCCTCGGTTATATGTATTCCTCCTCGTAGTAGGCATTTTTCGATCTAACACCCAAATAAGGCCCCACGGTGGGCGCCAATTGATCTTACACAGATTCGTGGTATGATCGATATTATTAATATAAATAATGTAAACGCTATAAAATAAGAGAAAGATCAATGTATATGTATATTCCGAACGTTGAGGTATAGATTACAAGTATTGAGGATCCTATTTGAGCATTACAGGATGCCGTACAAGCTAGAGGGTGAAATACATATAAAATGGTCGAATCTATCTATCCGAGCAGCAGTTTCAAGCGGAGTGCACCTGGGAAAGCGTGTCTGGCGTCATAAATGCAGGTGGTATTTATAGCGAAAGATGGTGAGCTAGCTACTCCATCCGCAGGGATACATTTCTTTGGCCCAAGGGCTTGGGCCTGTGATCGGCCCAACAGTAAACTCCGACCACGAGCATTCCCTGGGTGATCGGATTGTAAAGGCCGCGATTTGGGCTCGATTTTACATTCACGAGGTCGGATTCTACACTCTTTGATCTCGCTCGGGCTTCCCAATGTAGAGTCCAAAATACCCCTCATCATCTGGGCAGTTCCTTTTCCAGTGCCCTGCTTTCTTGCAGTGGAAACATTCGTCTTCTGGGCTCTTCCTCTTCTTCTCGACAACCTTCTTGGTTGTTTTAGAAGAGATTACTTTCTTCTTCTTTTTCTTGCTCTTCTTCGGCTTTGCAACTTTGGGTTGCTCAGCAATCATGAAAGGCTGTTGGGATTTTATGGGTATGATTGTCAAAACAACATTGCGGAATTTTAAAATTTTTCATACACCAAATCCAAGGATTTACTTATTAGCACATATGAATAGGTAGAATACAAATTTAGCAGCAAATACTAAATTAAAGGTGTAAATCGAAATTTACCTCATTACAAGCAAGATGGTGGTTTTTCCTCCGGTCTTCTTTTGGATCTGATGGATCTGGTTCGTGAGAAGAACCCCATGTGTTGTGCCTCTAGCAGTACCCACACCAATTGAATGAAGCAAATCTCTTTAATCCTTAGGATTAGAACTTGGATCCAAAAGTTATCAAACAAGGAAGAAGGAGAAAATAGTTTATAAGAACCCTGTGCAATTGCACAGAGATCGGCCGATTCCTTATATGTAAAACAGTAGCTTTTTAGAGAAATTGGGCGGCTACTTATGTTATTAGGTTTGTAGGAGTTAGTATTTAATTATCATCCTACTACCTTATCACTCATCCTTATCGAGTCATCTACTCGATATGTATATATGTATATATATATATATATATATATATATATTAAAAAATTCTTATGATATACTTAAATATCTTTAGAATTCTTATCATATATAAATACATATAAAGAATCCATATCTAATTCAGTTGGGAAACAAGAATAAGATGACTTAATTAGTTTCCTATTGAACTTAGACATCTTTAAGTAAATTTCTTTACTTAATTGGATTCCTTAATTATATTTAATTAATTAAACTCCTTTAATTAATTCAGCCCATTTAATTAATTAATACAATTAATCAATTAATTCTTCTCTTATTAATTAACACTTTAATTAAATAGTTTCTTTCTTCAAGAATTAATACTTTAATTCCTTAAGTTTTGATTTAACCCTTTAAATCAAACTTTCCTTATATGATATGTTGCAGTCCAATTATATTGTGTGTGACCCTCTAGGTTCACCATCAATTGGCCGCGGCCCACGACTTTCGTGATTTAATTTGCGAGCTTTATTAATTGCTCCGACCCCTTCAATTAACCACTCAAGAATTAATTTCCTTATTAATTCATGAGTACCCACACCTCATGGTCGATGTCTAGCCACAAGCCCATGAAGACCAACTTCAGGTGAATTGATCTCAGTGAACCTCACCTCTTATAAGTGCCATGTACATACGGTCCCTCTATCGACTAATTTCCCGATCGAGACCTAGGGTGCGTGAATTGATCGGCACCTCTAATTATCTCAATAAATATACTTTCTAATTCAGGATAATAATTCCAGTGTGACTGCCAAATTTGAAAATCCCTTTCCAAATTCATCACCGACAGTGGCCACGGGTTTCTCGGAATCTATTATCTAAGAATGTATAGGAAATTCTCTCAACGCACCACGTTGAGTCAGTAGATCCCATATTAGTGCTAACCATTCGCGTACACGATCCTACGTACCCAAAGTAGTCGCACAATGATCAAGCTAAGTGATCGGCTCCTAAATCAAAGTACGTGCTCACGTGCACCGAATTCGCCTTAGCACCTCAAGTCAGAGGACTAAATCATACACTATTATAAGTCTTGAGAGGCATCCCATTAACGATATGCTTAATGCACTACCACGATGGGTCTCTCTGTTCGGGTCGTTCGATGCGTTCGATCCCCTATCGAACCACCTACTCATATGTACTAGCATCAAATGCCTTGCTCATGAAACGCTACACATTCACTCAATGTGAATCATGCATACTCGTACAAGTCTTTGCGATTCCCTCGATACCACGTCTCGATGGGAATCTATGACTTGAAATAGTTTTAAGATCACGACCTTAGAGACTGTTTCATGATTGCACTCAGTACTAAAGTGAATCGTCCCATAGTCTATTGTGATCTAAGGATTTCATCCAATCTCTTAAGTGATTCGCGAGAGATGAAGTTAGCCATTGTTTGATTTACATACTATAAACAAACGATCGTATTAATTCATTTATACTAGAGAACGCTTATCACATGATAGTCCTCATACAAGCTAAAATCTATTGGCTTGCAGGGCACTATCCTATCAATCTCCCACTTGCCCTAAAGCCAATCACAAACGTTTCTAGGACCCATCTTTCAAAGATGTCCTTCGAACTCCTTTTGTGAAAAAGGCTCTGCTTAGTGGATCTACTAGATTTGTCTTCCGAGTCGACGTCATCCATTATGTGCGTCAATTCTACCAATCTCCAATCAAATGGTACTTTTATCTTGTGTTTAGATTTCTGGTGAGATCTTCCTTTGCATAGAAGATAACCATGAGCTTCGCAATGCTAGGCACTACATCCAACTTTTGGATGAAGTTTTTCATCTAAACACTTTTTGATGTGATCATGAAGTGCCCAAAAATAGACTTGAAAGAATTAATTGAAGATAAGTTGATGGGTCAAGAAGGATTACTTGCTCATCAAGATTGAAGGAGATTTAGTCCAATATTACTTGTCATATGGGACTTTTTAATTTAGTTACTTTTTAATTTCGAATTTAGCTCCTTGTATTAATAGGATTAGTTTATTCTTTACTAGGATTTAGTTTCCTTTTGGTATTAGGTTAGTTTACTATTTTATAGTTTCCTAGTTATTTTCAAGATGTAATCTTGTCCTATTTAAAGGACCTTTTTCTTTAATGAATTCAAGATTTAGTCTTCAATTAATATGTGTTGAGTATTCTCCACCTTCTTTGAAGAATTCTTCTTCATGAACTTATCAAAGATCAGTAAAATCTTTGTGGCGTTCAATGACTTATCAAACGATTTATCCACCATCGTTTGTGGCGTCCTACCGAACTTATCAAGCATTCTTGTGGCGTTCCGACTTATCAACCGATTCAGTCAACATCGTTTGTGGCGTCCTCATGAACTTATCAAGAAGACTTGTGGCGTTCATCCATCGACTTATCAAGCGATTCATCCATCATCGTTTGTGGCGTCTTCTATAAATCCACCTAAACCTGATTGTAGAACGATCCTTGGAATCCTAATTATTCGGATCTCGTTATTCGTGATGAGATTCGTATCATTTGGTATCAGAGCTTTGTTCTAGTCTCAGGTTTGTCTATCTTTAATTTCTTGTCAGAAAAAAAAACGAAAAAAAAAATGTTGAAAAAAAAAACGAAAAAGAAATTGAGAGAAGAAGAAGAGGTTGAAAAAAAATTGAGAGAGAAAAAAAAAACGAAAAAAAAAATGTTGAAAAAAAAAAACGAAAAAAATTGAGAGGAGAAGAAGAGGTTGAAAAAAAAAAATTGAGAGAGAAAAAAAAAAAGTTCAAAAAAAAAAATCAAAAAAAAAATGGTATTTCAATGTTTACATGTTAGATCTACAAGGTTGGGGAAGATTTGAGGACAAATCTCTTTTAAGAGGAGGAGAATGATGTGATCATGAAGTGCCCAAAAATAGACTTGAAAGAATTAATTGAAGATAAGTTGTTGGGTCAAGAAGGATTACTTGCTCATCAAGATTGAGGAGATTTAGTCCAATATTACTTGTCATATGGGACTTTTTAATTTAGTTACCCTGGAGATGGAGCAGGAATTCATTTTCAATGTCCTGACGGAGAAGACTTGAGCTATGCCATTACCCTGGATTTCGTTATCACAAACAACGAAGCAGAGTACAAAGCTCTAATTGCAGGATTGGAGATAGCTTTGAAAGCAAAGGTAAAATCACTTACTGTACTTACAGATTCTGAACTTGTACATAGGCAGGTGAAGGCTATTTATGAGGCCAAGGTGATAGAAATAGTGTCCTGCAAGCCAGCTGTATGGCTAGCATTTATTGTAATAAATAAGGAACTATTCAATTTTGATTAATAAAAGGTCATCTTTATCTTATGTAATAATTATCTACGCATAAGGATAGAAGTCCTTAGATCACAGGGCTTTGGGATAACCCGTGGACTGATCTACAAGGCCGTGATCTAGAACATATTCAAGAGTCGTAGAATCCAATCGAGATAGGACATCGTTGTGATGTGATCATGAAGTGCCCAAAAATAGACTTGAAAGAATTAATTGAAGATAAGTTGTTGGGTCAAGAAGGATTACTTGCTCATCAAGATTGAGGAGATTTAGTCCAATATTACTTGTCATATGGGACTTTTTAATTTAGTTACTTTTTAATTTCGAATTTAGCTCCTTGTATTAGTAGGATTAGTTTATTCTTTACTAGGATTTAGTTTCCTTTTGATTATTTAAAGGACCTTTTTCTTTAATGAATTCAAGATTTAGACTTCAATTAATTTGTGTTGAGTATTCTCCACCTTCTTTGAAGAGTTCTTCTTCATGAACTTATCAAAGATCAGTAAAATCTTTGTGGCGTTCAATGACTTATCAAACGATTCATCCACCATCGTTTGTGGCGTCCTACCGAACTTATCAAGCATTCTTGTGGCGTTCCGACTTATCAAGCGATTCAGTCAACATCGTTTGTGGCGTCCTTATGAACTTATCAAGACGACTTGTGGCGTTCATCCATCGACTTATCAAGCGATTCATCCATCATCGTTTGTGGCGTCTTCAATAAATCCACCTAAACCTGATTGTAGAACGATCCTTGGAATCCTAATTATTCGGATCTCGTTATTCGTGATGAGATTCGTATCATTTGGTATCAGAGCCAATTTCTAGTCTCAGGTTTGTCTATCTTTAATTTCTTGTCAAAAAAAAAACGAAAAAAAAAAAAACGTTGAAAAAAAACGAAAAAAAATTGAGAGAAGAAGAAGAGGTTGAAAAAAATTTGAGAGAGAAAAAAAAAAACGAAAAAAAATAAAAGTTCAAAAAAAAAAATGGTATTTCAATGTTTACATGTTAGATCTACAAGGTTGGGGAAGATTTGAGGACAAATCTCTTTTAAGAGGAGGAGAATGATGTGATCATGAAGTGCCCAAAAATAGACTTGAAAGAATTAATTGAAGATAAGTTGTTGGGTCAAGAAGGATTACTTGCTCATCAAGATTGAGGAGATTTAGTCCAATATTACTTGTCATATGGGACTTTTTAATTTAGTTACTTTTTAATTTCGAATTTAGCTCCTTGTATTAGTAGGATAAGTTTATTCATTACTAGGATTTAGTTTCCTTTTGGTATTAGGTTAGTTTACTATTTTATAGTTTCCTTGTTATTTTCAAGATGTAATCTTGTCCTATTTAAAGGACCTTTTTCTTTAATGAATTCAAGATTTAGTCTTCAATTAATTTGTGTTGAGTATTCTCCACATTCTTTGAAGAGTTCTTCATGAACTTATCAAAGATCAGTAAAATCTTTGTGGCGTTCAATGACTTATCAAACGATTCATCCATCATCGTTTGTGGCGTCCTACCGAACTTATCAAGCATTCTTGTGGCGTTCCGACTTATCAAACGATTCAGTCAACATCGTTTGTGGCGTCCTCATGAACTTATCAAGAAGACTTGTGGCGTTCATCCATCGACTTATCAAACGATTCATCCATCATCGTTTGTGGCGTCTTCATTAAATCCATCTAAACCTGATTGTAGAACGATCCTTGGAATCCTAATTATTCGGATCTTGTTATTCGTGGCGAGATTCGTATCACGTTGGATTCGGTTAGACTCTCACTATTATGTATACTCCGATGAACTGGAGAACGCTGGGGTCCACGAGCGTGACTGGGATAATCGATACACATAAGTGGGTGGCTTGTTGGGATGGCAAGCGCACTGAATACCCCAAGTAAGAAATAACTCACCATGGAAGCGGAAGTCGCATATTGGGGTTGAAGTTGATCTTACGTGGTTTTGTATACGATCAAAGATGTGAAGGAAATAGCTAAGGGCACAATTAAATGATGGAAATATCAATAATATATATATTCCGAACGTGCGAAACACTGATTACAAGCAATGGGGGTCCTATTTGAGCATTATAGGATGCCGTACAAGTTAGAGGATAGATACATACACAGTGACCTATACTAACTTTCCAAGATAGCTCCGAGCAGCGGCTTCGAGTAGAAAGCACCTGGAAAAATGTGTCTGGCGTCATAAATGCTGGTGGTATTTATAGTTGAAACATTGAGCCAGGCTGTCCATCCACAGGGATATATTTCTCGGCCCAAAGACTTGGGCCTGTGATCGGCCCAACAGTAACCTCCAATCATGAGCTCTCTCTGGTTGATCGGATTGCAAAAATTGTGACTTGGGCTCTACTTTAAATCTCCAAGATCGGGATTCATGTTCTTCGCTTTTGCCAGGGTTCCTCAATGTAGAGTCCGAAATATCCCTCATCAATACTCCCCCACTTCTCGAGCGTAAAGTGAAGCTTTAGCTCGGAGAAGTATGTACTACTTCGTTCATTAGGATGAACAAACCATCTATAATGTGCTTCGGATATGCCTCGTTAAAAACCTAACTCGGAAAAACCCTTTGGGATAAAAACCGAATCAGGGAAAAAGAGTGCATATCTTGGAAACAATTTAATGGCTTTATTGCGATGATACATGTTTTGACATCAATAATCCTCGTCTGGCTTTTCAAATCGGATCAAGATCAGAATATCCATCCACATTGGTTACCTTACTATTGCAATTGACCTATTAACACTTCTCTATTTCTCCAATTGTAGGATAGTAAAATGCTGGGGTAAATAATATATATGTATTGAAGAGGCGTGTCTCTTTATGTCTTGGTTTTCGGCTCCTATTTGCAGAGAGTATAGGGGTCTAAAATGTAATTACTGGAAAGATAGTTTTGAATTTGCCCTGAGGGAGTTCAACCGTCGCGGTTATTCGGGGTCCGGCTTGCAATTTACATTTTTAACCTTATATATATATGTTGACTTGTTGAAAATTATTCTCAAAGCAACTTTTAGTCTAGATCGGAGCATAGAGATCGGACGAGCTGTCATTTTCACACAATTGTTTTTGTCTTATAATGTCTAGTTCAAGAAACATGAAGGGTAAGAGCAAAATCGGAGAAGATCAGGAACCCGATCCTGACTTGAGGCTTATTGATGATTACGAGGAAGGGGAATTTCATCCCGCGCGTGAGGACACTGATCAGACTGAGGATCTTGAGGAGAATGTAGTCGAGAAGCGTACCATTGGTGATAATGCCTTTGTTAGGATATACAAGCCTGATGGTCCTTCTAGAACAGCCGGTCTTAACAGGGTCGAGCTTGGCGCAGATCGAACTTCTTGCATTTTTACTAAGGACGATCGTGCTTATCAGGAGGAAGAGTTCGGGAAATTTCTTCCTAGGGGTTTTTCGATCGTCATCCCTTCTTATCGACAACGCGCGACTGATCCACCAGCGGGGTGTCAGGCGTTCTTCGAGAAACAATTTTCCTATGGATTGCGCATCCCCTTTATTCCCCTGATAAAGAGTATCTTAACGTCTTTTTCGCTTTCCCCTGCTCAGATTCTTCCGCATTCTATTGCGTATATTGTAGCGTTCAGCGCTATTATGGAAGCTAAAGGGGAAGAAGCTTCCTTTCGGAATTTCTGGCAAATATTCCAAATGGATATGTCCAAAGGTTCCAACGCGGGGTTTGTATATTTTTCTCAACGGTCGAGTCGACCCATCCTTTCGAGCGTGCCTATGGATAAAACCAAGGGGTGGAAAAGAAGATTCTTTTTCGTGAAAGGTCATGACGTTCCCGTCTCAGAAGGAATTTCGAAAACTAGGTCATACCGATGGGACGGCGTAGGGCCTTGGGTATACGGTCGCCACCGAATCAAGGAAAAGCTTAATCATCACTTTTCTGACGAATTCTTGGAACAGCTGCAGTGCAATCCCTACCAGACCATGTTACTTGTTCAAGAAGGGGTTTTGAGGATGGCTGGTCTAAGTAAATGTGACTACCCTGCCCCGACGGTTGAGTTCTCTCTTTCTTTGTTAACTCGATCCCACGGCGGATCTGTTCGATCGTTCGGAAATATGCTCGAACCGGCCACTCTTCCTCGTACCCCTCTTTCTTTAAGTATGTTGTTATCGTTCATACTTTGATACGCAATAATTGCATTTTCATATTTTGCTTTCTAAACGTATTGCATTTTCTTTATAGATCAAATCGTTGAGAAGTTCCGTCTGTCCATGGTTAACTCAATCGGGACCGTAACCTACGGGCACGTACCGAAACAATCCCATCAAATGAAGAAAATCAATCCTGAAGGGATGGAAGTAAGTAGTTTGGTCACTGACTCGATCGAGTTGCCAGCTATATTTCCAGCTTTAAGAGGTGTCGGCAGCACAAGCTCATCGAATCCTGCTGTAGCGGGTCCCCTACGCAGTGTATTTTCAATTGAGACTTCTAATCCCTCCTCCGCTGGTTACATTCAATATTCCTGGAATCGTATTTTGGGCATGCAAGAACATGAGGAGCGTATGACTCGGAAATGGAATGCTGATCATCCAGGGCCCTCGAGGAGGGTAAAACCGTTCGGAAGGAGCTCCAATTTGGTTCCTTGTCGACCAGGCAGGTTAGAACCGGATGTAGCGGATATTATGGATGAGCATTTCCGCGGGTGTAGGGCCGCTGAATACCCGGAAGAAGGGACTATCCTGTCCGACCTGGGACCTGACGGTGAAAATGAGTTTGAAAAATCCACAAGAATCTTTGTGGCCGGACGGTTTAAACGGGATCTGCTTCATCATACCGTCAAAAGCGATTTCGAAGTCCTGAGTAACTTTTCTCGAACCTACCAGGAAGTAATAACTGTTAAATTTCAAGTACTTTATCTTTCTTGATTCTTAAATAGCCTATTGACTTGCTTTTCTTCTTTTTCGCCCTTCAGACTTATCGTTTAGCCTTGCTGGAGCAAGAGTCACAAGAGGCTCATAATGCGCTCGCACAGACTCTTGCCGAGAATAGAACGCTTCAAGCTCAATTGGACGATACTCGTCGTAAATTATCTAAAGCCGAGAAGGAATTAGAGAGTAGAAACAAAAAACACACTCCGTCCGTGGAGGAGGATTTGGTGTCAATAGTTAAGGAGAAAAGTGCTCTCGAGGAGGAGCTTAAGAAAGCTAAAGTTGAGCTAGAACAAGCCAGACAAGACTCCGAGCGTGCTTATTCTCAGGGTCGGGAGGAGGCAGCGATCCCCGCTATACGAGAGTTTTTGAGGTCTCCTGTTCTTGATCCCTTGGTTCGAAAAAGGATAGGCGGGATTCTTCCAACGATTTTCTACAAAGGGGTTCAACAGCTAGTCTCGGCTGAGATAATTCCGAACACGATGGATGAGTATTTCCGACATATGGATCCTTATAAGAATGCTGAAGGAAAAGACTACAAAGCTTCGTCATTGCCTCGGGAACCCATGAGCTGGCAAGATCACCATTTTGCCCCGTTTGTTGAGGAATTCGGCGTTCCAATGCCGAATCCTGATTTGCTTGAGCTATCCGGCAATGACCCCCAATCTGCCTTAGGGAGGATCATTATGCTGACATAGAAGGCGAATCCGATGAGCAAAATGATCAACTCAACCGTCGAGTGGGGACATAGGGTGGTGATGGCGAAGGTAGCGGCAGCTCATGCAATGATTCAAAGTCTAGTAGCTAGAAATCCGATCATAGCTATGTAATGGGGGTAATAGTTGATGTAATAGGATTCTCCCTTAATTTATATAATCAATATAATCCTTGACTTGTAAGTATTTGTTTATCTGCGATTTTGCCTTCTTACCGTTCGAAGTCTTCTTTATTCTTCTGTTCGAATTCTAAAGTTTCTTATTTAGTTTCTTGAGAGTTGCACCGGTACAATTATTGTAAAGGTGGGGTGTAGCCTCTATAAATACAAAAATTGTTTTGAATCATTTACCTATAACTCTTTAAGCATTGAGATCGGAGCTCCGCGCTTAACATATATTTTCGACCTTTCAAATTTACTTATTCGCTCATCATGGATCAAATATTGGGTAAAGCTATCGATCCCCTATCGTTGTTGGGTGGCTCCAAGAGCAAAGGTCCGCCCAAAGATTAGAAGTCGACTAAGGATAAGAAGTCCTCTAGGGCTTCTCCAACGACCTCCGCGTCTTTCCCCAAAACCTCCAAAGGAGGGGAGACTAAGAAACAAAAGCAGGCTTCAACCAAACATGTCAAGGTTATTCCTAACAAATTGATTTTAGATGAGGATCTCGATGAGGAATCTGAGGGCTCCCCGTCGAAACCTCTCGATAATTCCAAACGAGCATTGGCTAGACAGAAGGCTTCGGTTCTTGCTTCGCATAAAAGGCCTTATTCTGATGGGATCATCCCCACTGAGACCTTGCAGAAGCTTGTCTCTGGAAATGAGTCGTTGGCCGGTGATTCTGCCGCTGGTTCCCCGAAAGGAAGTTTGGGCAAGAAACTTAAACTAACAGATGCTGGTGAAGGCTCTTTTGTTTCTGGAGCAACGGCTGAATCCTCGAAAGTTGAGGATCCTTCTGACCCTCGCGCTGCCTCTGCTTCTCCTGTGATCTTCTCTTCCCCGCTTAAAGATGAGTCTGCTCCGAAAGTGGTACTCGATCATCCTGTTAAGTGACTCCTGCAAGCTGATGTCTCCATTTCTCAATCTAAGGGAAAAAGACCTTCAGAGCTGTTTCAATCTGGATCGAATTATCTTTTCCAGGTCTTTTTCTCTCTTCTTCTTCTTCTTTTTTTTTTTTTTACTAACCCATTTATTCGTAAGGTAGGCTGGACAAGAGTTCCACGAGCTCAAAGTGTTAGCTGAGCGGGAAATGAGCCAACATGCTGTTGTTGCCCTCGAACTGGAGAAGAAGAAAACCGAATTGGACCGTGTGCTCGAGGAGAAACAGGCTTTAGAGAAGGAGAAGGTCGTCAAGGCTCAGGGGGAAGAAATCCACCAACAGTTGAGCAAAGAGCTTGAAGTGCTCAGAGGACTTTATGAGCAGGAGAAGGACTTTGAGCTTCGTGAACAGAAGGCTTACGCTCGTGGGTATGATGACCGCAATGCCTAACTTCGGAAGATTTTTTCCGATAATAAACTTCTGTAGATGCCTTAAATGCTGATCATGTTGTAATTTTAACTTTCCATTTCGCATTTGTGCTGTAACTTTGAATAAGTTTTAATTTGTTTCGTGTGTTTCTGTATTTGCATTTCGGACCGTGTACTGGGCCATGCGCTATTTTCATGATTGTTATGTCGTTCATCGATGGTCATATCTATTCTCTTAATTATGCTGGCATGTTCTCCACTTTTTAATCAACCTACTCCGAGCATAATTGTCATAAAATATTTTATGCTTCGATAATTGTTACTACTATTCGACCTTTGTATAGCGGGCGCAAATGTATTGATGCGAATGTTCGATTATTCTTCTTCGATCGAAGGTTTTTGATTAATTCAAATTTCCGATCTTGAGTCAAACGAATTATCCTTTTTTATCCAAACAGTCCCCTACTCATCGGGAAGCGGAACCGTCGGCGCATTTATCGCTCGTATCGCGACCATTCAATCCAGGAGATCTGAGCCATTGGTGTTTATTTTCTTCCCCTATAAATACCTCTGATTGGCTGTCATTTTACCATCGTATTTTTACTCTTCCGGCAAAAATTTTGTTCGATCTGTATGCACGATTTTTTACCTTTAATGGCCAATCATTTACCCCCATAACAATGTTCGAGATTCGAATTCGTACTTTCTTTTCCTTTTCTTCCACAGAAATTTTTGCTTCGACTAGAATATCGACAGACGAATATCATTGCGACTAGGATATCGACAGACGACCTGCTTTCTCGGATATCATATATCTAAGGCAGGCTCGGACCCCTGTATCCTATCGCTCTACCTAGTCGGATAGTGGGTCAACTTCTGGGGAGTTTTCCTGCTCTCGATCTCAACTTCTTCAAGATGTTTCTTGAAGAATGTTGCCTTGGAGATTGCGTGGAGTAATTTCTCTAGGGATTGCTTCCTGCTGCTTCGACCTGGGTGAATGTACGAACTAACCAGTAGGGGAGTGGTAGCAAGAATGCTGGAAAAAGTGCTACCAATCCGACCCCTGCTGATACGAATCTCATCATGAATAACGAGACCCGAATTATTAGGATTTCAAGGATCGTTCTACAATCAGGTTTAGGTGGATTTATTGAAGACGCCACAAACGATGATGGATGAATCGCTTGATAAGTCGATGGATGAACGCCACAAGTCTTCTTGATAAGTTCATGAGGACGCCACAAACGATGTTGACTGAATCGTTTGATAAGTCGGAACGCCACAAGAATGCTTGATAAGTTCGGTAGGACGCCACAAACGATGGTGGATAAATCGTTTGATAAGTCATTGAACGCCACAAAGATTTTACTGATCTTTGATAAGTTCATGAAGAAGAATTCTTCAAAGAAGGTGGAGAATACTCAACACAAATTAATTGAAGACTAAATCTTGAATTCATTAAAGAAAAAAGGTCCTTTAAATAGGACAAGATTACATCTTGAAAAGAACTAGGAAACTCTAAAATAGTAAACTAACCTAATATCAAAAGGAAACTAAATTCTAGCAAAGAATAAACTAATCCTACAAAAATAAGGACAATAAATTCGAAATTAAACCTAACTAACCTAATAACAAAAGGAAACTAAATCCTAGTGAAGAATAAACTAATCCTACAAAAACAAGGAGCTAAATTCGAAATTAAAGATTACTAAATTAAAATGTCCCATATGACAAGTAAATATGGACTAGATCTTCTTCAATCTTGATGAGCAAGTAATCCTTCTTGACCCAACAACTTATCTTCAATTAATTCTTTCAAGTCTATTTTTGGGCACTTCATGATTGACTTAATTAGTTTCCTATTGAACTTAGACATCTTTAAGTAAATTTCTTTACTTAATTGGATTCCTTAATTATATTTAATTAATTAAACTCCTTTAATTAATTCAGCCCATTTAATTAATTAATACAATTAATCAATTAATTCTTCTCTTATTAATTAACACTTTAATTAAATAGTTTCTTTCTTCAAGAATTAATACTTTAATTCCTTAAGTTTTGATTTAACCCTTTAAATCAAACTTTCCTTATATGATATGTTGCAGTCCAATTATATTGTGTGTGACCCTCTAGGTTCACCATCAATTGGCCGCGGCCCACGACTTTCGTGATTTAATTTGCGAGCTTTATTAATTGCTCCGATTAATTGAACCCCTTCAATTAACCACTCAAGAATTAATTTCCTTATTAATTCATAAGTACCCACACCTCATGGTCGATGTCTAGCCACAAGCCCATGAAGACCAACTTCAGGTGAATTGATCTCAGTGAACCTCACCTCTTATAAGTGTCATGTACATACGGTCCCTCTATCGACTAATTTCCCGATCGAGACCTAGGGTGCGTGAATTGATCGGCACCTCTAATTATCTCAATAAATATACTTTCTAATTCAGGATAATAATTCCAGTGTGAATGCCAAATTTGAAAATCCCTTTCCAAATTCATCACCGACAGTGGCCACGGGTTTCTCGGAATCTATTATCTAAGAATGTATAGGAAATTCTCTCAACGCACCACGTTGAGTCAGTAGATCCCATATTAGTGCTAACCATTCGCGTACACGATCCTACGTACCCAAAGTAGTCGCACAATGATCAAGCTAAGTGATCGGCTCCTAAATCAAAGTACGTGCTCACGTGCACCGAATTCGCCTTAGCACCTCAAGTCAGAGGACTAAATCATACACTATTATAAGTCTTGAGAGGCATCCCATTACTGATATGCTTAATGCACTACCACGATGGGTCTCTCTGTTCGGGTCGTTCGATGCGTTCGATCCCCTATCGAACCACCTACTCATATGTACTAGCATCAAATGCCTTGCTCATGAAACGCTACAAATTCACTCAATGTGAATCATGCATACTCGTACAAGTCTTTGCGATTCCCTCGATACCCCGTCTCGATGGGAATCTATGACTTGAAATAGTTTTAAGATCACGACCTTAGAGACTGTTTCATGATTGCACTCAGTACTAAAGTGAATCGTCCCATAGTCTATTGTGATCTAAGGATTTCATCCAATCTCTTAAGTGATTCGCGAGAGATGAAGTTAGCCATTGTTTGATTTACATACTATAAACAAACGATCGTATTAATTCATTTATACTAGAGAACGCTTATCACATGATAGTCCTCATACAAGCTAAAATCTATTGGCTTGCAGGGCACTATCCTATCAATCTCCCACTTGCCCTAAAGCCAATCACAAACGTTTCTAGGACCCATCTTTCAAAGATGTCCTTCGAACTCCTTTTGTGAAAAAGGCTCTGCTTAGTGGATCTACTAGATTTGTCTTCCGAGTCGACGTCATCCATTATGTGCGTCAATTCTACCAATCTCCAATCAAATGGTACTTTTATCTTGTGTTTAGATTTCTGGTGAGATCTTCCTTTGCATAGAAGATAACCATGAGCTTCGCAATGCTAGGCACTACATCCAACTTTTGGATGAAGTTTTTCATCTAAACACTTTTTGATGTGATCATGAAGTGCCCAAAAATAGACTTGAAAGAATTAATTGAAGATAAGTTGATGGGTCAAGAAGGATTACTTGCTCATCAAGATTGAAGGAGATTTAGTCCAATATTACTTGTCATATGGGACTTTTTAATTTAGTTACTTTTTAATTTCGAATTTAGCTCCTTGTATTAGTAGGATTAGTTTATTCTTTACTAGGATTTAGTTTCCTTTTGGTATTAGGTTAGTTTACTATTTTATAGTTTCCTATTTATTTTCCAGATGTAATCTTGTCCTATTTAAAGGACCTTTTTCTTTAATGAATTCAAGATTTAGTCTTCAATTAATATGTGTTGAGTATTCTCCACCTTCTTTGAAGAATTCTTCTTCATGAACTTATCAAAGATCAGTAAAATCTTTGTGGCGTTCAATGACTTATCAAACGATTTATCCACCATCGTTTGTGGCGTCCTACCGAACTTATCAAGCATTCTTGTGGCGTTCCGACTTATCAACCGATTCAGTCAACATCGTTTGTGGCGTCCTCATGAACTTATCAAGAAGACTTGTGGCGTTCATCCATCGACTTATCAAGCGATTCATCCATCATCGTTTGTGGCGTCTTCTATAAATCCACCTAAACCTGATTGTAGAACGATCCTTGGAATCCTAATTATTCGGATCTCGTTATTCGTGATGAGATTCGTATCATTTGGTATCAGAGCTTTGTTCTAGTCTCAGGTTTGTCTATCTTTAATTTCTTGTCAGAAAAAAAAACGAAAAAAAAAATGTTGAAAAAAAAAACGAAAAAGAAATTGAGAGAAGAAGAAGAGGTTGAAAAAAAATTGAGAGAGAAAAAAAAACGAAAAAAAAAAATGTTGAAAAAAAAACGAAAAAAATTGAGAGGAGAAGAAGAGGTTGAAAAAAAAAATTGAGAGAGAAAAAAAAAAGTTCAAAAAAAAAAAATCAAAAAAAATAAAATGGTATTTCAATGTTTACATGTTAGATCTACAAGGTTGGGCAAGATTTGAGGACAAATCTCTTTTAAGAGGAGGAGAATGATGTGATCATGAAGTGCCCAAAAATAGACTTGAAAGAATTAATTGAAGATAAGTTGTTGGGTCAAGAAGGATTACTTGCTCATCAAGATTGAGGAGATTTAGTCCAATATTACTTGTCATATGGGACTTTTTAATTTAGTTACTTTTTAATTTCGAATTTAGCTCCTTGTATTAGTAGGATTAGTTTATTCTTTACTAGGATTTAGTTTCCTTTTGGTATAGCGGTTCAGCCGAATGTGCGCCGCTTTAACATATTCCCTTCGACGATCCTCTATCAGTTCCAGAGCGACCAACTGATGAATCGCCTTCTTAAAGGTACTCTCCAGGAGCGGACCGACCATTTGATATACCAACGCTGTATGAACAGGAGATCTAAGGAATTCACAAATAACTTTTTCATCAGGATTCCGGCCATAACGATCACTGAGTCCACTAAGAGGAATGTCCCTCTCATACTCCTCTAAAGAAGCCTGAAGACTCGATACCTGAGATTCCAACTCGCTAATTCGAGCAGTACTCTGAAATTAGCGAGCTAAAGTATTCATTAAGAAAAATTACCCTACGAGCGCACATAAAGGAGATCACCTTTTCAACATAAAGAGAAGCTCGCTGAAATTTCTCTAAAGGATCCTTCCGAAGGAGCTTGTTCATATCGCGAGTAAACACACCTGATAAAAGCACACGAGTTGCCTTATCCACCGCATTCTCGCTCTCATCATGAACTAAAGAATCGTTCTCAAGATAACCGGTGGCTCTCCTCCCCTGTAGATGTTCCTCGATCATCTCAACAAGAGTGGGCTCCGGATGATTCTCACCTAGTAGAGACAGGTCCTCGCCTGAGCGACCATAGTAACACCTTTTTCTCTCCACTGGCTTATCATTAGGATGGGGCATCAACCAGCTACGGCATCCACGTATGCTTAGGGAAGTTCGAAGTTGAAAGGGAGGATAACCAGATCTCGTCCCCAGGCGAACAGGAGATTCTTGGGAGGAATCTGGAGATTCCTCTCTGTTCTCTTCAGAATCATTACTCAATTCTAATTTTCTTTTCCGGGATGCCCTTTGCTTGATAGGAACATTCTCTATGGTTTTGGTTGATTTAGATAGTACAATTTTTCCCTTTAAAGAGCGTCGGGAGTTTTCTACCATAAGAGCTGAGAAGAAAACAAAATCGAAATTAGACTTAGGGCTAAAAGAGTATCACGACACAATATTAAAATAAATACTTACCCAATGATTCGGAAGAAGAAGAAATTGGAAAAATATGAGTACTCAATCCCGCCTTGCGAAGAAAAACCTCGCCAATAAGAAGAGCACTCTGATACTTGTTGGCGCGCATAGCCTGGATTTCACCAAGGAACTGGGGGTCGTCAGGAATAAGGTCCCCTGTCGGCAGGCGACCACCATAAATACATTTGGAATCATGGTCCCATGAAAAGGGCTCATTCGAGCCGTCGCCAAACGAAGATGAGAAGGCGCACGAACGAAGAAAAAATGAGATTTCCAGGAAGGATTGCTAGAAACCGGGGAGTCGAAGATTGAACGAGTAGTCTTTTGACAAGCAAAAAAGTATCCACGTTTAGAAGAACTAGAAACGTTGAAACGAAACAGTTGTGTAAAATTGCGAAAAGAAGGTTGGAATCCTTTCGGTATCATCAAAACTGAAAAAAGACCACAAAGGCCACTAAACTGGGGACCAATTGAGTCAAAGATACACTAAATATCCTCAGAATATCAAGAAACAGAGCGGACAATGAAAGCCGTAGGCCGTAATTAAAGTGGGCTGTATAAAAAGCTCGGCAACCCTCCGGTGGAGAAGTAACCTTATCAGAGGGAGAAGGAAGGATGATTTCGGAACCTTCCGGAAAATATTTCGCATAATTATCCACGACCTCGTGGAAAGTTTCCTCGTTGTAAGCACAACCGAGATCCTCAATCGGTTCAAAAATTTGAGGAACAGTACCCGTGCCTTTCTTGGCCCTGGCAGCAACATCCGTATCGGATATGATTTGCACCTTAAAAGTGTCCTCAGTCGGAATGATAAATTCTGACGCTCCGGTCTGCTCATTCGAAGGACTTGGGGGAATCACCTCCTCGATAATAGGAGTGATTCTTTCCCTTGAAGACGAGGAAGATTTTCTTGGAATCGAAGCCATTTTGTTGAACCCTCGAAGAATACGAATCGATAAAGACAACTTGAGAATGAAATAATCGAGTGAGAAAACGACTGCAGAAATAGGGGAAGTAGAAAGTAAAAATTGACTGAAGGAACAATGACCTATTTATAGAGAGAAATGAAAAAAACGTTTCGAACCTCTCACGACTGATCGCATTCCCGCCAAAACAGCAAAGAAACGAAACGCTTCCCCGAAGAGCCACATAGCAAATCGGGATCGGAGGAACAAGAAATGACTATCTATGAGAGTAGCACTCTTTACCTTATTTAGGATTTTTTCCCACAGGGTTTTTTCCTAGATAAGGTTTTTAATGAGGCACAACTCATAGAAAATACAGTCGTAATCAGCCATCTACTTCTACGAGCTTTTACTACATATATGCTCGAAGAAGTGAGGGAGTACTGATGGGGGCTATTTCGCACCCCTTATAATATTCGGATCGACTGAGAGATATCAGATCAGTTCGACCATACAAGCTCATTCGGGATCTTCTATCGACCCAGTTGAAGACGACTCCCCTCGGCGAGCAGACTACAATCCGGACTCAAGAAGGACGATTGGGCCGAGTCCTATTAGAATTATGTTTCCTTGTAAAGCTAGGGTTAATGTCATATAAATGCCTAGTTAAACATTAGATTGAAGACACAACTTACGCCTGTATCCTTGGGCAATCTGAGATCATATTTAATAGAAAATATTTTGCTATACTATTTACTCATTGACTGTCTTGATTACTGATTGTTCTTTTACATAATTGTTCTTCCTTGAGATTGATCCATCCAGAATAAAGTAACAGAGCCCTACTATTTGTAGTGAATTTGACCTCCATATCACTACTTTATTGATTTAATCGTACTCGACGAAAAACGGTTTAATCAGGTGAAAGCTGTTGCTATGCCCCTTGGATCATCGAAATGAGTGACGACCCTCGAAATCGACTAAGGGTGAAAGCCGTTGCTATGCTCCTTAGATCGAAATAATAAACGGGTCAAAGCTATTGCTAAGACCCTCAAAATCGACTAAGGGTGAAAGCCGTTGCTATGCCCCTTAGATCGAAATAATAAACGGGTGAAAGCTGTTGCTAAGACTCTCGAAATCGACTAAGGGTGAAAGCCGTTGCTATGCCCCTTAGATCGAAATAATAAAAACGGGTGAAAGTTGTTGCCAAGACCCTCGAAGAAAAATTGACCAAGGGTGAAAGCTGTTGTATGCCCCTTGGATCAGCGAAATGGGTGACGACCCTCAAAGTCGACTAAGGGTGAAAGACGTTGCTATGCCCCTTAGATCGAAATAATAAACGGGTGAAAGCTGTTGCTAAGACCCTCGAAATCGACTAAGGGTGATAGCCGTTGCTATGCCCCTAAGATCGAAATAATTAACGGGTGAAAGCTGTTGCTAAGACCCTCGAAATCGACTAAGGGTGAAAGTCGTTGCTATGCCCCTTAGATCGAAATAATAAACGGGTGAAAGCTATTGCTAAGACCCTCGAAATCGACTAAGGGTGAAAGACGTTGCTATGCCCCTTAGATCGAAATAATAACGGGTGAAAGCTGTTGCTAAGACCCTCGAAATCGACTAAAGGTGAAAGTCGTTGCTATGCCCCTTCGATCGAAATAATAAACGGGTGAAAGCGGTTGCTAAAACCCTCGAAATCAACTAAGGGTGAAAGCCGTTGCTATGCCCCTTAGATCAAAATAATAAAAATGGGTGAAAGTTGTTGCTAAGACCCTCGAAATCGACTAAGGGTGAAAGCCATTGCTATGCCCCTTAGATCGAAATAATAAAAATGGGTGAAAGCTGTTGCTAAGACCCTCGAAATCGACTAAGGGTGAAAGTCATTGCTATGCCCCTTAGATCGAAATAATAAAAATGGGCGAAAGCTGTTGCTAAGACCCTCGAAATTGACTAAGGGTGAAAGTCGTTGCTATGACCCTCGAAATCGACTAAGGGTGAAATTCGTTGCTATGCCCCTTAGAAAAAAATAATAAAAAAATGGGTTATCGAAAAATTTCCAATTTTGCCAATGATCGAAATATGCGGAAAATATCAAAGTAATATCGATTATCGATTATTCTTATTAAGCAGCAAGACAAGTTCACTTATTCGTGGATGATTTGTTTATCAAATTGTCAAAAGTTGGGGTTCGATTATTCTACCAAAAGATCGATTTCATAAAAATACGAACAAGAGAAGCAAAGGAAAATATAAGGACAATAACTTAAAAATAAGTCTTGCATTCATAAGCTTTTCAAACAATTACAAGTTATTTCTCGATTACAATAAGGAAATTCGAGCTTAAATGGAAGATCACAATCATTACTATTTCTACAACACATACTATGAGCTACGGATCTCTGAACGACCAGATGAGCGGCGGAGAGTTGATTCAAATCGCTGGCTCAAAACCGGGACTTTCAACCGAACCAAGATCTGCATCTGTGAACAATGATTGCTATGACAATCTTTGATCCTCTGATCGATATCCGATTTTGAATTTAGGCTGTGTTAATTACAAACCAAGCACCGGTAAGCTCGATATCAAATTTCAAGCATTCTTGCCACCGCTTCCCTGCTGGTTCATTCACACACTTATCCACGCCGAAAGAGAGGGAAGCAACTCCAGTTGAAAATACCCCCAAAAAATCTCGAAGGCATCATTTTCCAAGAAGCTCCTCGGAGAAGCTGACGCTCAAGATTTAAAGAACTCCTCCAAGAGTTGATCCCCTATCCGGTCGGAAGGAGCGACAGAATACAGGAATCCGGACCTGTCTTAGATAAAGTATATCCCAGAAAACAGGTAGTCTGCCGGTATTCTAGTCGCAAGGCTATTCGTCTGTCGATATTCTAGTCGAAACGAAGCTTCTTCGGAGGCAAATGAAAGATCAAAAAAGAGGGTCCGAATTCGAATCTCGAACATTTTTATCGGAGTTAAAAATTGATCATGTTGATCGAGGGAAGTAAAAATTCAAGCATATGGATCGAACTAAACATTTACAGGAAAGTAAAAATATAATGGTAACTTTGGAACTATTTGGAACTATTTATAGGAAAAGGAAATAGACATCAACGGTTCAGATTTCATGGAATGAATGGCCGCGATACGAGCGATAAATACGCTGACCGTTCCGCTTCCCGATGAATAGGGGACCGTTTGGCTAAAGGGAGATAAATCGTTTCGACTCAAGATCGAAAATCTTTCTACTGTCAAAATATCGACCAAGAAAGATCATTCTCTGAGTCATCAACCAAACGAACTTGACGGTCTAATACAAGGGTTCGAAAGTTCGTTGCAGTGAAGTTATTTATAAATCGTTGGTCTAATTGCATCCGATGAATAGAGTTCAGGAATAAAATCTACAACGACTGAAGTCGATTATTACAAAATACATTAAGTCCACTCATTCATGTCCAGAATCGTAGAAACCGATCTAAATACGCATGAAGCAATCGAGTAAAGTGCCAAAAATTGATCAGAGATTATTATTTCGAACAAAGCAAGTATATTATGAAATATTATTTACAAGATTTCTCAGCAAATGCAAAGATACAGAGGTACATCTCAATCCTATTACACCACGATTTGTCAAAATTCCAATTTATTATAGTTCGATCCTGTTACATTTTGATCCTGTTACAATCCTTTGAAATTTGCTGCGTAAGCTCTTTTCCCCTCAAGACGGACGATAATGGCCTTACTCGAAAGATTTACAAGGATAGTGAATATTGGGTGTTGGTTGAAAATACTAATTTGAATAGGGAATTGAAGAGCTTAGTTCGATGCTTGAGATCGAGTGACCTTACTCGAACGCCACTTCATTCACTGACGCCGCACCCTATCACATCCTCGAAAAATATTGTGGCTACAGGTCCCTCACTATGTGGACCGTGCCAGAGTTATGATGACCCATCGTCGAACACCCTCGAAAACTTTATGCTTGATCCCCTCCAACACCTCGCAAGGTCGAAGGAGTTACTGGGGCCGTGGATGGTCAGCAATGCGGCCTATTGGCCTCCAAAGTTGGAAATATCTTCGTCTGCAGATATTCTAGTCGAGATTGAAATACTCAACATTTTGTGACTTATAAAAATAAGTTCTAACTCGAATTTCAAAATATTGAATAGAAAGACAGTATTTCTTGATCAACATTATCGGAGAAAATCTACATCAAAGCAAGAGAATATTTATTTAGGAAACTAAGAGAAGGCCCAATTTATAGAGGCAGCCCAACCTTATCCAACGACCACCATATAAAAAAATGAGTGATCAAGATTTAATGATTGTTCCGTTTCCCAAGGAATAAGGAGATGTTTGGGGAGAAAGTCACGAAGATTGCAATAAAGTTGAGAAAACTTTTAGTCAGTCCATTCAACGCTCGAAGATCGGAATTCACCTCTATCGGCGAAAATCCGAACAGCGAATCATATACCGTTATCAAAAGGGATCTATGCGATCGAAAAACGATTTATTAATCAAGAAACAGTTCAAATCATAGAACAGAGGATTAAAACGGGAAAAACACGACAAATTGTTCAAAGTTACATTACAACAGAATAAAATACGTCTAAAGAAGTTTGTTCTCGGAAAAAATTCTCCGATGCTCAGCACTACGGTCATCGTAAGCATAGGCTTTCTGCTCACGGAGCTCGGACTCCTTCTTTTCCCGCTCATAGATATCTCTAAGCCCCTCTAGCTCTTTGCTCAATTTCTCAAGGATCTCCTCTCCTTGGTTCTGGGCAGCTCTTTCTTTCTCTAAAACCAGCTTCTCCTCGAAGGACCTATTGGCCTCTAGTGCGCGATCCAGCTCGACCTTATTCCTTTTCAGCTCAAGGGGATAGCAGCTTCTTTGATCTCATGCTCTGCTAACATCTTGATCTCCAGAAAGTCCTGACCTGCCTAGAATTTGAGAGAGCGGATCAATAATAATAATAAAAAGAGAGAGAGAGAGAGAGAGAAGGAAAGAAAAAAATTACCTGAGCAAGAAAATTCGATCCTGACTGAAACAAATCTGAAGGACTTTTTCCTTTAGACACGCCTGCTTCAGAAATAGAGATGTCAGCCTGCAGAAGACTCCTAACGGGATTCTCGAGTACCCCTTTCGGATGGGACTCATCTTTTAACTCTCTAAGCGGAAAAGGAAAGATCATGGGGAAGGCAGAAGCACGACGAGGGTCGGAAAGATTCTCGACTTTCGAGGACGCAGTAGACGCTCCAGAAACTAAGGAGCCTTCACCAGTAGCGGTCAATTTAGGTTTCTTGCCCGAACCTCCTATTATGGAACCAGCTGCAAGGTCACTGGTCAACAACTCATTCCCAGCGACAAGCTCCTGCAAGGTCTCGATCGGGGTGATCCCATCAGAGTAAGGCCTTTTATTCGAAGCAAGGGCTGATGCTTTCTGCCTAGCTAATGCTCGATTGGAATTATCAAGAGGTTTTGATGAAGAGCCCTCAGGCTCCTCATCGAGATTCTCGTCTAAAATCTATTTACTAGGTATAACCTTAGCATGTTTTATTGAAGCCTGTTTCTCTTTCTTAATCTCCCCTCCCTTAGAAGCTTTGGGGGAAGACGCGGAAGTTTTTGGAGAAGCCTTGGAGGATTTCTTCTTCTTAGTCAATTTTTGATCTTTGGGCGGACCTTTACTCTTGGCGCCACCTAATAACAACTTGGGGTCGATGGGATTACCCAATATTTGGTCCATGATAAGCGGAGGAATAAATTTAAAAGTTCGAAAGAATATGCTAATCGCGGAGCTCCGATCTCAGTGCTTAAGGGTTGCGGTGAAATGATTCAATACAGCCCTTGTATTTATAGAGGCGGCACCCTACTTTTACAGTAATTGAACCATTGCGACTCTCAAGAATTCGATGGGGAAAGACAGAATTCGACCATAAAGAATAAAAATTTCAGACTCTAAGAGCAAAATCAGGATATGCAAACATTCACGATTTAAAAAGGACATTTCAGATTACAAAAAGGGAAAACGCTGAGAGAAATCCTATTACAGAACCATTACTCCTATTATATAGCTATTATAAACGCTCGGATTTCTAACTACCGGACTCAGAATCGCGATTGTCACCATCGTTCTCTTCGTCGTCTTCTTTATCAGAATTGCTTCCTTCCGAGCTGTCGGTTCCGCTGTCCGAGCCGCCACTATCTTCGTCGTCGCTACCCAAAGGCTCTACTCGATTTTTAAGTTGATCATTTTGCTCGTCTAATTCGCCATCTATATCAACATACTCATCTTTCCCTGAGGCAGATTGGGTATTGTTGCCGGACAGCTCGAGCACATCAGGATTCGGCATAGGAACGCCAAATTCCTCAATGAAGGGGGCAAATTGATGATTTTGCCAACTCCTGGCTTCCTGGGGCAAAGATGAAGCTTTGTAATCTTCCCTTCGGCATTCTTGTAGGGATCCATATTCCGGAGATATTCGTCCATCTTGTCCGGAATTCTCTTGGCCGCGACTAGTTGTTGAACCCCTTTGTAGAAGATCGTTTGGAGAATCCCACCTATCTTTTTTCGAACTAAGGGATCGAGAACAGGGGACTTCAAAAACTCCCGTATGGCCGGAACTATAGCCTCTTCCTGCCCCTGAGAATACGCATGCTCGGAGTCTTGCTTGGCTTGTTCGAGCTCGATCTTAAGTTTCTTAAGCTCCTCCTCGAGGGCACTTTTCTCCTCAACTATTGATACCAAATCTTTCTCCGCAGACGGGGTACATTTTTTATTCTTGGTGCTCTCTAACTCCTTCTTGGTTTTAGACAATTCACGACGATTGTCTGTTAGTCTACTTGTAACGTCATCTAGTTGTGCTCGAAGCATTCTATTCTCGGCCAAAGTCTGTGCGAGCGCATCATGAGCCTCTTGTGATTCTTGTTCCAGCAACGACAAACGATAAGTCTGAAGTGCGAAATAATCACCAGCCTATGAAAGGAAAAGGTTTTGTCAGTAAACTTTTTAAGGATTAAGAGAGGTGAAATCCCCAGGTTCAACGATTATTACCTCCTGGTATGTTCGGGAAAAGTTACTCAAGATTTCGAAGTCACTTTTGACAGTGGTGAAGCAGATCTCGTTTGTATCACCTGGCCAGAAAAATTCTCGTAGATTTATCAAACTCGTTTTCACCATTTGGTCCGAGATCGGATAAAATGGTTCCTTCTTCCGGATATCCGGCGGCCCTACGCCCGTGAAAATGCTCGTCCATAAAATCTGCTACGTCCGGTTCCGATCTGCCTGGTCGACATGAAACCAAGTTGGAACTCCTGCCGAACGGTTTTATTCTCCTCGAAGGCCCTGGGTGATCAGCATTCCTTTTCCGAGCCATATGCTCCTCATGTTCTTGTATACCCAGGATCCGATTCCAGGAGTATTGACTATAACCAGCGAACGAGGGGTTAGAAGTGTCAATCGAGAACACGCTAGGTAGAGGTCCTGGTACATCGGGATTCGATGAACTTACACCGCCAACCCCTCTCAAAGCTGGAAGTATTGTTGACATATCGATCGGATCAACGATCGAATTACCTACTTCCGTTCCTTGTTCCGGGTTGTTTTTCTTCTGTTGCTGGGATTGGTTGGACATTCCTGGAAGTGGTAGTAACGATCGACCTAACGATGGACAGTCGGAACTTCTCAACGGTTTGATCTGGAGAGAAAATGCGATGTACTTAGAAAGCTGAGTAAAAAAATACAAATTCACGCATTAAAACACGAAAGGTTAGTAGCATACTTAAAGTGAGAGGTACATGAGATAAAGTGGCTGGTTCGGACACATTTCCGAACGTTCGAATAGATCCGCCAAGGGATTGATTTGATGAAGAAAGTGAAAATTCAATAGTCGGAGCAGGATGTTAGCATTTACTTAGACCCGCCATCCTCAAAACCCCTTCTTGGACAAGGACCATGATCTGGTAGGGATCGGACTACAGCTGTTCCAAAAATTCATCGGAAAGGTGATGACTAATCTTCTCCTTAATTCTGCGACGACCATATACCCAGGACCCTACGCCATCCCATCGATATGGTCTAGTTTTTGAACTTCCCTCCGAGACGGGAATGTCGGGACCTTTAACGAAGAAGAACCTTCTTTTCCAGCCTTTTGTTTTGTCCATAGCCACACTCGAAAGGATTGGCTGATTCGACCGTTGTGAAACATATACAAACCCAGCATTGGAGCCCTTAGACATACTCATCTGGAATATTTGCCAAAAATTCCGAAAAGAAGCCTCTTCCCCTTTGGCTTCCATAAGAACGCTAAACGCTACGATGTATGCAATCGAGTTCGGGAGAAAATCGGAGCAGGGGAAAGTGAAAAGGATGTTAAAATACCTTTGATCAGGGGAATGAACGGGATGCACAATCCATGAGAAAATTGCTTTTCATAAAATGCAAGACATCCCGCTGGAGGGTCAGTCGCACGTTGACAACAAGGGACGATGATCGAAAAACCCTTAGGGAGAAATTTCCCGAACTCTTCATCCAGGTAAGCGCGGTCGTCCTTGCCAAAAGCGTAGGAAGTTTGATCGGCACGAAGTTCGGTCATATAATGACCAACTGTACTCGAAGGTCCTTCAGACTTATATATCCTGACAAAGGCATTATCGCCAACGCTATGTTTCTCAACTACATTCTCCTCAAGATCGTCAACTTGATCCGCATCTTCATGCTCGGGATGGAATTCCCCTTCTTCAATTTCAGGGTCAGATCTTATCCTCGAAGAACTTAAGTTCTCCTTTGAGGAAAACTTAAAATTATCGATAAGCCTCATGTCAGGATCGGATTCTTGATCTTCTCTAACTTTGCCTTTGCCCTTCAAGTTTCTCGAACTAGACATTATAACGAAAGCAAATACGCGAAAATGATGGCCCGTTCGATCTCTATGCTCCGATCTTAGGTGGAAAATTGCTTCATAAATAAATTTTCAACAAGTCAACATATATATAAGGTTAAAAAGGTAAATTGCAAATCGAACCCTGAATAACCGCGACGGTTGAACTCCCTCAGGGTAAATTCAAAATTATCTTCCCCAGTAATTGCATTTTAGGCCCCTATACTCTGGAATTATGGGCCATAGACCGACACTGGAAAAGACGTGCCTCTTTGGTCTCGCAATTTATTTACTTCTCCGATCCTTTGCTTCACTCTACGCTCGGAGAAGTGGGGGAGTATTAATAAGGAATCAATTACGGCAACTAATACAGAGGGACACTTTGATCAAGATCAACTCAAAATCCAAACAAAGATTGTTAACATCAAAACTTATATCATCACAACAGAATCATTGTATTGTTTCCAAGATATGCACTCTTTTTCCCTGATTCGGTTTTCATCCCAATGGATTTTTTCCGAATTAGGTTTTTAACGAGGCATATCCGAAACACATCATAAATGGTTCGTTCATCTCGCCGTTCGAAGCAGCATTTACTTCTTCGAGCTTCAACTTCACTTTGCGCTCAAGAAGTGGGGGAGTATTGATGAGGGGTACTTTGGATTCTCTACATTTAGGAGCTCTGGCAAGATCGAAATACGGATCACGCAAGATCGAAGATCATGAATCCGACCTTGAAGACATAGAATCGAGCCCAAGCCCCAGTTTATCCAGTCCAATCTATTAGAAAGAGCACAAGGTCGAAGGTCACTGTTGGGCCGACCTCAGGCCCAGGCTTTTGGGCCTAGAAATGTACCCCTGCGGATGGTTCAGCTAGCTCACCATTTCATCTATAAATATTACAAGCATTTATGGCGCCAGACACGCTTTCCCAGGTGCTCCCAACTCGAAGCTCCTGCTCGAACCAACCTTGGAAAGTTAGTTTAGGTTATTTTATATGTATCTATCCTCTAGCTTGTACGGCATCCTATAATGCTCAGATAGGACCCTCATTACTTGTAATCTGTACACACACGTTCGGGAATATATATTATTGATCTTTTCCTCATATAATTGTGTTTTACCTATTTACTCTCCTAACTTGATCACCCTACGAATTAGCGTAAGATCAGAATTTGACTTCATCGAAAAACAAATGTGAATCTTGTATGTACAAAAGGTTTAGTGGGAGCTCTTTGGAGTTCATTAATTTTACATGTCGATAACATTTTGATTATCTAGGATGATATTGGAATGTTAGCAACAGACGGAAGCATGATTGTCCTTGCAATTCTCCATGAAAGATTTGAGAGAGACATCAGGAAAGATGTTGGTACTCTCTCAAACAAACTACATAGAAAAAATACTGAAAGTATTCAGTATGGAAGAATCCAAGAGAGGATTGCTTCCAGTGAGACACTATATCTCTCCTCCCAAATCAATGTACCCTACATCGAATTTGAAAAAAGAGAATGTCTCAGATACCTTATATTTCGACAAAAGGTAGCATATGCTATGCAATACTATGTACTAGACCAGACGTAAAACCTGCTCCAAGTGCCACGAGCAGTTACTAGTCAAACTCCAGTGAAGAGTACTGGATCGCCGTAAAAGATATCCTTGAGCTCTTGAAAAAGACTAAGGATTTGATATTGGTCTACGGTGATAGTGGAGAACTGAAATTCGAAGGATTTACTGATTCGAGTTTCTAGTCTAATGTGGATGAATATATGTATCCAATTTTGGATACATATTTTGCCTCAGTGGGGTAGCGATAAGTTGGAAAGGGTTCCAAGGAAAGCACTGTTGCCATCCTAACCACTGAAGAAAGATATCTCGCATCAAGGAGTGCAGCGTAAGAAAAGTGATACGAATCTCATCACGAATAACGAGATCCGAATAATTAGGATTCCAAGGATCGTTCTACAATCAGGTTTAGGTGGATTTATAGAAGACGCCACAAGCGATGATGGATGAATCGCTTGATAAGTCGATGGATGAACGCCACAAGTCTTCTTGATAACTTCATAAGGACGCCACAAACGATGTTGACTGAATCGCTTGATAAGTCGGAACGCCACAAGAATGCTTGATAAGTTCGGTAGGACGCCACAAACGATCGTGGATAAATCGTTTGATAAGTCATTGAAATTGAACGCCACAAAGATTTTACTGATCATTGATAAGTTCATGAAGAAGAATTCTTCAAAGAAGGTGGAGAATACTCAACACATATTAATTGAAGACTAAATCTTGAATTCATTAAAGAAAAAGGTCCTTTAAATAGGACAAGATTACATCTTGAAAATAACTAGGAAACTATAAAATAGTAAACTAACCTAATACCAAAAGGAAACTAAATCCTAGTAAAGAATAAACTAATCCAACTAATACAAGGAGCTAAATTCGAAATTAAAAAGTAACTAAATTAAAAAGTCCCATATGACAAGTAATATTGGACTAAATCTCCTTCAATCTTGATGAGCAAGTAATCCTTCTTGACCCATCAACTTATCTTCAATTAATTCTTTCAAGTCTATTTTTGGGCACTTCATGATCACATCATTCTCCTCCTCTTAAAAGAGATTTGTCCTCAAATCTTCCAAAACCTTGTAGATCTAACATGTAAACATTGAAATACCATTTTTTTTTTTTGATTTTTTTTTTTTTGAACTTTTTTTTTTCGTTTTTTTTTTCTCTCAAATTTTTTTTCAACCTCTTCTTCTTCTCTCAATTTTTTTCGTTTTCTTTTTTCAACGTTTTTTTTCTCTCTCAATTTTTTTTTCAACCTCTTCTTCTCTCAATTTTTTTTTTGGTGATACGAATCTCGCCACGAATAACAAGATCCGAATAATTAGGATTCCAAGGATCGTTCTACAATCAGGTTTAGATGGATTTAATGAAGACGCCACAAACGATGATGGATGAATCGTTTGATAAGTCGATGGATGAACGCCACAAGTCTTCTTGATAAGTTCATGAGGACGCCACAAACGATGTTGACTGAATCGTTTGATAAGTCGGAACGCCACAAGAATGCTTGATAAGTTCGGTAGGACGCCACAAACGATGATGGATGAATCGTTTGATAAGTCATTGAACGCCACAAAGATTTTACTGATCTTTGATAAGTTCATGAAGAAGAACTCTTCAAAGTAGGTGGAGAATACTCAACACAAATTAATTGAAGACTAAATCTTGAATTCATTAAAGAAAAAGGTCCTTTAAATAGGACAAGATTACATCTTGAAAATAACTAGGAAACTATAAAATAGTAAACTAACCTAATACCAAAAGGAAACTAAATCCTAGTAAAGAATAAACTAATCCTACTAATACAAGGAGCTAAATTCGAAATTAAAAAGTAACTAAATTAAAAAGTCCCATATGACAAGTAATATTGGACTAAATCTCCTCAATCTTGATGAGCAAGTAATCCTTCTTGACCCAACAACTTATCTTCAATTAATTCTTTCAAGTCTATTTTTAGGCACTTCATGATCACATCATTCTCCTCCTCTTAAAAGAGATTTGTCCTCAAATCTTCCCCAACCTTGTAGATCTAACATGTAAACATTGAAATACCATTTTTTTTTTATTTTTTTTTTTTGAACTTTTTTTTTTCTCTCTCAATTTTTTTTTTCAACCTCTTCTTCTCCTCTCAATTTTTTTCGTTTTTTTTTTCAACATTTTTTTTTTTCGTTTTTTTTTTCTCTCTCAATTTTTTTTCAACCTCTTCTTCTTCTCTCAATTTCTTTTTCGTTTTTTTTTTCAACATTTTTTTTTTCGTTTTTTTTTCTGACAAGAAATTAAAGATAGACAAACCTGAGACTAGAACAAAGCTCTGATACCAAATGATACGAATCTCATCACGAATAACGAGATCCGAATAATTAGGATTCTAAGGATCGTTCTACAATCAGGTTTAGGTGGATTTATAGAAGACGCCACAAACGATGATGGATGAATCGCTTGATAAGTCGATGGATGAACGCCACAAGTCTTCTTGATAAGTTCATGAGGACGCCACAAACGATGTTGACTGAATCGGTTGATAAGTCGGAACGCCACAAGAATGCTTGATAAGTTCGGTAGGACGCCACAAACGATGGTGGATAAATCGTTTGATAAGTCATTGAACGCCACAATGATTTTACTGATCTTTGATAAGTTCATGAAGAAGAATTCTTCAAAGAAGGTGGAGAATACTCAACACATATTAATTGAAGACTAAATCTTGAATTCATTAAAGAAAAAGGTCCTTTAAATAGGACAAGATTACATCTGGAAAATAACTAGGAAACTATAAAATAGTAAACTAACCTAATACCAAAAGGAAACTAAATCCTAGTAAAGAATAAACTAATCCTACTAATACAAGGAGCTAAATTCGAAATTAAAAAGTAACTAAATTAAAAAGTCCCATATGACAAGTAATATTGGACTAAATCTCCTTCAATCTTGATGAGCAAGTAATCCTTCTTGACCCATCAACTTATCTTCAATTAATTCTTTCAAGTCTATTTTTGGGCACTTCATGATCACATCAAAAAGTGTTTAGATGAAAAACTTCATCCAAAAGTTGGATGTAGTGCCTAGCATTGCGAAGCTCATGGTTATCTTCTATGCAAAGGAAGATCTCACCAGAAATCTAAACACAAGATAAAAGTACCATTTGATTGGAGATTGGTAGAATTGACGCACATAATGGATGACGTCGACTCGGAAGACAAATCTAGTAGATCCACTAAGCAGAGCCTTTTTCACAAAAGGAGTTCGAAGGACATCTTTGAAAGATGGGTCCTAGAAACGTTTGTGATTGGCTTTAGGGCAAGTGGGAGATTGATAGGATAGTGCCCTGCAAGCCAATAGATTTTAGCTTGTATGAGGACTATCATGTGATAAGCTTTCTCTAGTATAAATGAATTAATACGATCGTTTGTTTATAGTATGTAAATCAAACAATGGCTAACTTCATCTCTCGCGAATCACTTAAGAGATTGGATGAAATCCTTAGATCACAATAGACTATGGGACGATTCACTTTAGTACTGAGTGCAATCATGAAACAGTCTCTAAGGTCGTGATCTTAAAACTATTTCAAGTCATAGATTCCCATCGAGACGGGGTATCGAGGGAATCGCAAAGACTTGTACGAGTATGCATGATTCACATTGAGTGAATTTGTAGCGTTTCATGAGCAAGGCATTTGATGCTAGTACATATGAGTAGGTGGTTCGATAGGGGATCGAACGCATCGAACGACCCGAACAGAGAGACCCATCGTGGTAGTGCATTAAGCATATCAGTAATGGGATGCCTCTCAAGACTTATAATAGTGTATGATTTAGTCCTCTGACTTGAGGTGCTAAGGCGAATTCGGTGCACGTGAGCACGTACTTTGATTTAGGAGCCGATCACTTAGCTTGATCATTGTGCAACTACTTTGGGTACGTAGGATCGTGTACGCGAATGGTTAGCACTAATATGGGATCTACTGACTCAACGTGGTGCGTTGAGAGAATTTCCTATACATTCTTAGATAATAGATTCCGAGAAACCCGTGGCCACTGTCGGTGATGAATTTGGAAAGGGATTTTCAAATTTGGCATTCACACTGGAATTATTATCCTGAATTAGAAAGTATATTTATTGAGATAATTAGAGGTGCCGATCAATTCACGCACCCTAGGTCTCGATCGGGAAATTAGTCGATAGAGGGACCGTATGTACATGACACTTATAAGAGGTGAGGTTCACTGAGATCAATTCACCTGAAGTTGGTCTTCATGGGCTTGTGGCTAGACATCGACCATGAGGTGTGGGTACTTATGAATTAATAAGGAAATTAATTCTTGAGTGGTTAATTGAAGGGGTTCAATTAATCGGAGCAATTAATAAAGCTCGCAAATTAAATCACGAAAGTCGTGGGCCGCGGCCAATTGATGGTGAACCTAGAGGGTCACACACAATATAATTGGACTGCAACAAATCATATAAGGAAAGTTTGATTTAAAGGGTTAAATCAAAACTTAAGGAATTAAAGTATTAATTCTTGAAGAAAGAAACTATTTAATTAAAGTGTTAATTAATAAGAGAAGAATTAATTGATTAATTGTATTAATTAATTAAATGGGCTGAATTAATTAAAGGAGTTTAATTAATTAAATATAATTAAGGAATCCAATTAAGTAAAGAAATTTACTTAAAGATGTCTAAGTTCAATAGGAAACTAATTAAGTCAATCATGAAGTGCCCAAAAATAGACTTGAAAGAATTAATTGAAGATAAGTTGTTGGGTCAAGAAGGATTACTTGCTCATCAAGATTGAAGAAGATCTAGTCCATATTTACTTGTCATATGGGACATTTTAATTTAGTAATCTTTAATTTCGAATTTAGCTCCTTGTTTTTGTAGGATTAGTTTATTCTTCACTAGGATTTAGTTTCCTTTTGTTATTAGGTTAGTTATGTTTAATTTCGAATTTATTGTCCATATTTTTGTAGGATTAGTTTATTCTTTGCTAGAATTTAGTTTCCTTTTGATATTAGGTTAGTTTACTATTTTAGAGTTTCCTAGTTCTTTTCAAGATGTAATCTTGTCCTATTTAAAGGACCTTTTTTCTTTAATGAATTCAAGATTTAGTCTTCAATTAATTTGTGTTGAGTATTCTCCACCTTCTTTGAAGAATTCTTCTTCATGAACTTATCAAAGATCAGTAAAATCTTTGTGGCGTTCAATGACTTATCAAACGATTTATCCACCATCGTTTGTGGCGTCCTACCGAACTTATCAAGCATTCTTGTGGCGTTCCGACTTATCAAACGATTCAGTCAACATCGTTTGTGGCGTCCTCATGAACTTATCAAGAAGACTTGTGGCGTTCATCCATCGACTTATCAAGCGATTCATCCATCATCGTTTGTGGCGTCTTCAATAAATCCACCTAAACCTGATTGTAGAACGATCCTTGAAATCCTAATAATTCGGGTCTCGTTATTCATGATGAGATTCGTATCAGCAGGGGTCGGATTGGTAGCGCTTTTTCCAGCATTCTTGCTACCACTCCCCTACTGGTTAGTTCGTACATTCACCCAGGTCGAAGCAGCAGGAAGCAATCCCTAGAGAAATTACTCCACGCAATCTCCAAGACAACATTCTTTAAGAAACATCTTGAAGAAGTTGAGATCGAGAGCAGGAAAACTCCCCAGAAGTTGACCCAATGAGCCTTGGTCATCTTCATATTGGAACTCATCATTGGAATTGTACCCAAAATCATCTTCATTTGCATTCCTTTCTTCCCTTCTAACATTAGGAGGTCTTTCCGGACGTCCCCTGTTTAAAGTAGCAATAGCATCGTCTTGCCTATCCATCCGATCCCGAATCTCATTAAACATTACGTTCATACGTTCAAATTATTTTTGCATAGCTTGCAACATAAATGTATCCCCCTGTCCGCCTTGGTTTATTGCTTCACCACTTGTAGACATACTTGAAACTAGATATAAAAATTAGAAATAAATCCTCACAGCACTCGCTCACGTGTTTACACTCGAATAATGTCACTCAACACTTGATGCGAACCTCATTAGGAAGATTAAATTTAATCCCAAACTAAAATCAGATTGATAATGATAGTGAACTTGTGACCCGACGATTATAAGGAATCGCAAACCACAAGTATTCTTGATTGTAGTGAACTTGTGACCCAACGATTATAAAGATTCGCAAACCACAAGTATTCCAGATAGTAGTGAACTTGTGACCCAACGATTATAAAGAATCGCAAACCACAAGTATTCAAGTTTGAACGCCACAAGGGGAAACCTTGATAAGTTCGGAAGTTCAATGAAGAACCAAAAGAGGAGTAAAAACTCACTTTATATTTTCAGCCAAATATATGCCATTACATTGAACAATACCACATATATATAGGGTTGGAACAAGCCTCCAACCATAATAATTAAAGCCAACACGTTTTCATAAGTGTTGGGATATGAAAAGGTGCCTAGAATCCTCCAAATACATCTAGAAATATGAGAAGTCTTGACTATTATCTATATAGACTTATATATATAAAATCTGATATAAATAAAGCCTAATTAAAGCTTCTCTTTCCCAAAAGACTTAATTCTAGGTAAGCAACTTTAGTGAATTCGAAAAGCCATCTGATTATGTTGTTTGGATTAAATTCAAAACAACTTCATCTTCTTTTGGGCCAAACATATGCATGTTAGAATCAGCCCATATTTTCTGAATTAGCCCGTTAACTGCTTCCTTGAGCTTTTTGGATCTTGCCCTTGTAATTGGCCCAATTGGAATATTCAATGGATCCTTAGCCTGTACTTGTTCTTGATGATTCTCATCATTTTCCCTCTCTTCGAAAGGATTCGTCCTCGAATCTTCACCTACATCAAAAGGAGAAAGATCAGCAACATTAAATGTAGAACTAATCTTATACTCACCTGGAAGATCCAACTTATATGCATTATCATTCACTCTTTCAAGAACTTGAAATGGACCATCCCCTCTTGGTTGTAACTTTGACC